>JAALGY010000063.1:0-740983 GCA_032358165.1 Diplosphaera chodatii | reverse complement strand
TGTGAGTAGCTGCCTGACGAGAAGGCTGACCTGATGCTGCTGCGGCGACATAAGCGGTGGTCGGCTGTGCGGCATACCGCTGTGAACCTGCGGTCCGTGGGGAGGCGCACCTGGCGGCGGCGAGTGCACCCACCTGCACACCAAGCAGCATCAGTCGTCTGCTCATGGCGAGATGTCAAGCCAATGCTGCGACTTCCTTGCCCCGGAACATTGGGGCCGTGCCGGATGACGGTGCCAGCGTGGCATACCCTGGCGGTGGCGGCATCATTGGCGGCATCCCTGGCGGTGGGCGCGGCAGCCCAGGCCAGCCTGGAGGCGGGCGTGGCCCGTGCACCGGCGGCCCCATGCCGGGCCGCATGTGCATGCCTGTGGCATGACAGAGAGGCTTGGGTAAGGTTTTGGGACGTGCAGTCAGCCATAAGGTGCTGCCGCGTTGGGTGAGGGCAGATGTGGTGTGACGTTGAGCGTACACAGCCCTGGGAAGAGCTGTTGCCAGTGAAGCACATGTGAGCGAGCTGCTCGTCCATCAGACCGAGATCGCATGCCGAGGGAAGTAGCTGGCGCAGCACCTGGCATGAAGCCGGGCGGAGGCCGCCAGTTTGGCGGCGGCGGCCGTCTGGGCCCCAGCTGCTGCCCGCCGAGCATTGCAGCATAGCTACGCGGCCCGCCAGGAGGCATACCCGGCGGCGGCGGCATGCCTGTGGGGTACCTTCCGTGCTGTTTGCTCGCCACACAAGCGGTTTTGATGCAATGGCACCCCCAGCGGGAAGGCTGTGATCCGAGGCTCTTTGATCCGAGGCAGACAACGACTTGTATAGCACCCACCTGCAGGGGGCCGTGGGAATGGCGGACCGCCCATGGGCTGCGGCGGCAGCGGTCGCTGCGCTGCATACACCGCCTGCGCGGCCCGCTGTGCCGCCGCAGCTGCCGCCTGCTGTGGAGTGGGCTGCTGCAGCTGTTGCCACCAAAGCGTATGTCGCATCGGGCACATTGATTGACAACTGCGAAAGCCACACATCGTGGCATTTTTGTCGACAGTTTCAAGTACAGGCGTGCAGATGCCCCGCACTTGTTGGGTGTGGCTGGGCGGTGTGAGCTGCTGCTGTTGCGGCGGCCACTGCTGGGGGTGGGGTGCGGGGGGCGGCGGCGGGGCGGCGCCCTGCGCCTGCGCCCGCATCTGCTCCTCCAGCTGCTGCACCGTCATCGGCGTCGTGATGCGCACCGCCGCCATCTGGGCCTGCGCGTGCTGGAGCTGCTGCTGCTGCTGCTGCTGCGGGGGCAGCACTGGGTGTTGCGGCGGCTGCTGCTGCTGCTGCATGGTTTGCTGCGGCTGAAGACCATCCTGGGTCGGCTCACAAAGTGCAAATTAGGGGTGAATCATATACGGCACTGATGGTCAGGACGGTAGTGTGCACTTTCGGCAGCTGAGAGGGCCAAGCGTCCGATACGGGGTTAGGGACGCACATGCAGCGGGGCCTGGCCTGGCTGCGGCAGCGGTACCGCCGGATCAAGGGGTCCAAACCCGGCCAGCGCAGCTGCTGGCTGCTGCTTCGCCTGCTGCTGTGATGCAACCTGCTCATGTACATTGCTGCTGAGTGACGTCTCCTCTGTCACACCGACGATCAATCCATCCTGCCCAAAATTGCATGGCACGCAAATTGCGTGAGCTTCATCTGAGAAGGGAACAGAGTCGCGCTTTCAACGCCGGTGAGGTTGCAGTCACCTGCGGCGCAGATGCTGGCAGTGACAAGCCCGTCAGCTGGCCCCAGGGGTCGTCCAGCAGGCCGGGGACAGGGGGCGGCAGGCCGCCGGGAAACCCTGAGCTGAATGCTGAGCTGGCGGCCGCAGCTGCGCTGCGACCAGCGGAGGCGGACAGCCCCGGCAGCGCGCCCACCAGCCCGCTGAGGCTGTCAGCTGTGCTGCTGCCGCCGCCGCCAATTGGGCCGCTGCCGCTGCCCACTGGCGTCTGTGTCCAACGAGCTGACAAAGGGCGTCTCTGCACGGTCGGGGTCCTCCAGAGACCTGAGGGAGGAATTGCTAAGGGTCAGGGTGGAAACAGCGGCCTGACACACACACGGTCAAGTGCCCCCACAACAGGAAGTGCACCAGCACATGGGCCAGCCAACGATCTGCCTCAACCCCATGGTTGCCTCCACCCCTGCAGCCACAGCCATCACACCATGCACCTCGCAAACATGGTGGCGAAGGACAGGTCGGCGTCGCCGGCCAGGTCCGGGTCCAGCTCCGTCAGGTCCACCTCCTCCGCCTCCCCCAGCGCGCCCCCCAGCCGCTCCTCCTCCGGCGGCGCATCCACCCCCTCCTGCAGGTGCATCGCATGCAAGGTGGCGCCCAGCCTGCACGTGCATGGCTTCCCATTACACGCTCATGGCCTGCAAGTGCTACAGCGTCTGTCACACTGCCATGCGGCCGTTCCGTTGGACCCAGGGAGTGAGGTGGCCCACCTCCAGGCCTCCCAGCGACTCGTCTGCGCCATCATCAAAGCCTCCAAAGAACGAGTACTGCTGCGCACCCACGGGGTCCGCATCCTGCAGAAGCACGCCAATGCTGTCACGCACCACACTATCATGCGCAATCTGCACGTCCTGGTATCTTGCAACACTCGAGACGGCGGTGCAAAAGCAGTAAGTGTGATGAAGTGCCTGCGCGCATGCACACCTGGCGGTGGATCGTGGCCCGCTGAAAGCCAGCACCTGCATCATCGCCACCTGTACAACAGTAAAAACCATGAGACTCTGTCTGCATGGCTTACTCAGGCGTGCAATGGCTGCCGTAATATAAGGCCGTGCTGTTGATGTTGACATTCGAAACAACACACCACCAAATGTGTCGTCATTGTTGTCATCGTCGGCTGCAGCTTCCGCCATGGCTGCGGATGCCCCATGCAAAGATACGACGCACCAGCAGTTGCTGCCTGTTGTGGCCAGCCAGCATGGCAGCACAGGAGGTGCCAAGGGTCGCTGAAGCAGCAGTGTGATCGGAGTGGATTGGGGCAACAGTGGGCAGCCCCGGTCAAACTCGAGTGGTCCCGGTCATACACACATTATTTGGTATCTGGCAGCTCGTTCGACCACTTCAGTGCATTACTCGTGATTGGGACATGACTTGCGAGGCTGTCGAAGGCGCGCAGCCATGTAGCCTGACTCTGCACCCCACACCGGTCAGTGACTTCCATTCAGTCCTAGAGCAGTGAAACCACAAACGCCTGCTACCTTGCCTGTGAGTCAAGCGATATTGTAACAGGACCGTCGTTGCAGAGGTCAACTGACATCATAGCTGCAAATACGCCATCCCGGACACGCTCAGGGATGTATGCCTGCCTCACACGCTCCACAAATGCCCCATAGGTAGCCCTCGCCTTCAGAATGCAATACACATCTGCAGCATATCCGGCTTGTGTCGCAAGTACTGCAACAATGGCACAGGAACAGGCCTTCAATGATCCAATATTCACGTCACACCTGTGTTGGTGGCATTGCCTGCGTACCGCAACAGGTCACATCAGTGCCATGGACATCATGATGCCGCACTGCACTTCCTAGTGCGCCACCCCGCAGCCAGCAACACAGCCCATCTACCTTCACAAATTCGAGCTTGTTGCCTTTTAGCTTGCCGAACAGCGTGAACTGACTCACAAGCAGCAGCTCAAAGTCATTTTCTACCACCTGCACCTCAATAAGCAGGTGTTAATATGAGATGTAAGGTCAGCAGATGCATATGCCTGGTGAGCGTAGCAAACGATCACATTGCTGTCGAACGAGCGCTCGGGCTTTTCTGCGTTGGGCCACAGCCGGATCCCAAGGAGCTTCCGGCACCTGCACCGGGCACCATCATGGTTGTGAACCAGCAGCGAATCACAGCACAATTCGACTTGACAGGGTGGGTGCTCAGCGACCTCACATGTACTCTGCGTCCGCCTGAGTGTCTTCAGCGCCCACACCTATCAGGCAAAGCAGACCAGGCCCAATCTTGGAGATGACCTCGCCATCGATCTGCAGCAGATGGATGATGAATGAGCTGGCAAACTGCCAGCTCGATTCGCTGTATATGCAGATGTGCGCCAGCGAACTGAAAATCAGACAGGTGGTGTGAAGGTTCATCTACATGATGTCAAGGTTCGAGATGATGCTGCCGCCACTGCACCGTGACGCTGGCGTGCTTCACACGCTGCAGTACCGCCCGCATTGCCTTAATCGTTCGTGCATATGATGTGCGTCGGCCGCTATGTGTGCACACAAGATGTGACAGCAGCGCAGGGCGGTGCTGAGCTCGGTATTGGAGAACCGCGTTTTGGCCTGCTAACAGTTGCTGCCCTGTGCACGGTATTGTGGCGGGACGATTCATCCATGTGTCATTATTTACGTATACTGTCGCAAGCGACGACGATCTATGGCATCCTGCGCGAACACAGCGCCTGCACCTCCTCTTCTGCATGTGACATGTCATGACCCGTCAGCAAAGCCCCCCTGCAGCCGCCGAGACAATCACTTTTTGCAGCAAATGCATCATTGTGCAGCAATTACATTTTCTCGGCGTTCCAGAGGTGACCCAAGTCAGAATGTAAGGTCGTGGAGTCTGTGCACAGTCGCACCTGGGCATCTGCTGCGAGTCAATTGTCACCCACTGTGAGTCGGCACCACCTACGCTGCAGTAGCATTTTTGAGGCTGCAGCTGCATGCTGCAGTGTTGCAGAAGACTTGACTTTGCTCTTACACAAGCGCCATCATGGGCAAGAAATCCAAGGGAAAGCACCGTCTTGATAAATTCTACCATCTTGCCAAGGAGCAGGGGTAAGCACTAGCACATGCTGCAAGGCCATCAGGCAAATGTGTGCAGGAGAGTGCTATGCAGCCGGTCGGTGCTCACCACGTAACGAATTTACAAAGCGCTGCATGTTGATCTGTGCAGGTACCGCTCACGGGCGGCATTCAAGCTTGTCCAGCTCAATCGAAAATATGACTTCCTGTCGTCCTCGCGGACCCTGCTGGATCTGTGTGCGGCCCCAGGTCAGCGCCCGACCTACACCAGCATGCTCAATTGCGGTCGTTGCCTGGAAAGCGTACATGTAGGGGTGCTCACCGTCATGCCTGGCTTGCACAGGTGGGTGGCTGCAGGTCGCAGCGAAAACCATGCCGGTGGGGAGTCTCATTGTGGGCGTGGACCTCGACCCCATTCGTCCGATTCCGGGCGTCAGCACCTTTGTAGGCGACATCACCTCGCAAAAGACGCGCCAGGTCTGCTGTTCTGGTACCGTCTGCCTTGTTTGGTGCAACACAAGGGCCACATCATCCGACCACTGCTCAGCCGTTGCACTCGCAACAACGATGGCTGGAAGGTCGACAGCGCATGCAGGTACTAAGTATCATCTCGTCCCGCCGTGCTGATGACCTGCAGCCATGCTCTTTGCAGGACTTGAAGAAGATGCTGGGTGGCGCGATGGCAGACACTGTGATCCACGATGGTGCTCCCAATGTGGGGGGTGTGTGGGCGAGCGAGGCGTACACGCAGTCTGCACTGGTGCTGGACGCACTGCGCCTGGCCACTGAGTTCCTTGGCCCCCGCGGGACTTTTGTTACCAAGATCTTCAGGTGACGATCACTGCTCTTTTGCAGGTGCTTTACTGCTCTGGCTTGAGTCGTCAGATGAGCGGCTGATGTTGACCTGCATGTGCAAGCATCCTTCTCCGACTTCTGATGAGAAACGGTTTCTGATGGAAAGCGGTTATGTGGGGCGTCAGGCAGCTCATCTGACCGCAATAACACATCACCTGCTGACCGCCAGCCACTGAATACTTGCAGGTCGCAGGACTACAACTCACTGTTGTATGCCTTCAAGCAGCTGTTCGAGAAGGTGGATGCCACCAAGCCGGCAGCGTCGCGCAACACCTCGGCGGAAATCTTCGTGGTGTGCCAGGGGTACAGGGCGCCCACCAAGATCGACCCACGGCTGCTCGACAGCAAGCATCTGTTCAAGGTAGGGCTGGCTGGGTCTGTAGTTGGCTTGTGACCACCGAACCGCGCCTGACGTAGGAATGCTGTATCACCGTCCGTTCAACACGTTGAAAGTATAGGGAACAACGAGTGCTCATTTTCAAGTCACATGAACTGCAGGAGGTGGTGGAGGCCCCCAAGAAGATGGGCCCTGATGCGCTGCTGAAGGACAAGTTCAAGGCCAATCGGCAGCGGCAGGGCTACGAGGACGGCATCTCGCTCACCAGCCGCACCGCGCCCGCGACTGCCTTCGTGCTGTCAGAGGCGCCCGTAGAGATGCTTGGCCGCTTCACCAGGTGTGTAGACCTTAGGGCAGGTGCACAAATGCAAGCTTCCAGCAGGTGTCCTGCAAAACGGCTCGCCTGCCATGCATCATTCAGCTCATGCGACTGGGTATGTGTGCTCATGAGTGAGGTTGCTGATGCAGCGCCATCCTCAATGCAGCTTTGCGCTGGAGGGGCCTGATGCGGAGGCCGCACCAGAAGCGGTCGAGGGCGAGGATGATGTGGTTGGCGCGCTGGGCTATGCGGCGCTGGCGGCCCGCATCCGAGACAGCCCCGCGACCACCGCTGAGATCCGGGCCACGTGCGCGGACCTGCAGGTCCTGGGCCGCTCAGAGTTCAAGGCGCTGCTCAAATGGTGAGTCACGAGCCAGCACAAACCCTGCTCGACTGCACCTCAGCGACTGGAGTGCGGCACCCAGCGACTGGAGTGTGGTGGGTGCCGTCCAGGCCCTCTGATGCTGCACTTCGATGGTCACAGTACAGGGAGGCCTGCAGGTCATCCACAAGCATGGCGTGTGGCGCGTGCATGCCCTGCTCCCTGGCACATCGGCCTGATGGCCCGAGGTGTGCACCGCGTGCAGGCGGATGCAGATCAAGCGCGAGCTGAAGGCTCCGGCGGAGAAGCCAGCGGAGCCGGCCGCAGCGGCGGAGCCACTGGACAGCGAGGAGGAGGCGGAGACGCGCGAGGCAGCCGTGCTGGAGGAGATGCAGGTGATGCTCGATCAGGGACGACCCACTTCATATCACTGTCGAACCGCTTTGCGCATGACACCTGCTGTTGATCGACTCACACCCAAGCAGAAGACTGAACAGCAGTGTCACATGGGATTCACAATGTTGTCGCATCGCAGGCGGTGAAGGAGTCAGCAGACAGGCGCGCGAAGAAGGAGCGCAAAAAGAAGCGGGAGTCCCGCATCAAGGCTCGCATCCGTGCCGCCGAGATGGCCAAAGGCGAGCATTTCTCGAAATGGGCTGGTCCAAACAGAGTGCTTTGAGCATAAGTAGTCGTCTGCACTGCGCTGGGCACAGTCCAGGTGGTGTGTGCAACCAGAGTTCTTTGCTTGGTGTCCTGACCAGTGGGCAGACAAGCACTCGGCTCTGGACATCGAGTCAGCGGCTGCTCAAAGGCCGGCTGGTCCACTGGTTGCCAGCGTGGCACTATACGGTCGTGACATGCAGGGTCTGAGCCTCAGATGCCACGCACCTGCTTAGACCACCAATGCCCAGCTTGCTCTGGCGCTGATTTGACGCCGCAGATCATCACGACTTATGTAGATTCTTCCTGAAGGCAGAAGCAGCATGTCAGCTGAGCGGAGTTTGTGGTCCAACCCCAGGCGAGGGTGTCAACCAGGATGAGGGCGCCCCGGGCGAGGCGCTCTTCTCGCTGGCGCAGCTCCGGGGCCAGGCAGCCGCTGCAGCGGCCGAGCAGGTGCCCCTCCGTACCTGCAGCACGTATCTGCATGCTTCAATATATTCTGCCCTTTCTGTCAAGCTTGCACTGCTCGTCACCAGCACAGTTGCTCCCGAGCTCCAGCAGAATATGGATATGTGACATTCCGAGTGTGCTGGAGTCTGATGTCCAGCGCCACTGAGTCACAGGACGCACCGGCGGAGGCAGAGCTGGATGAGTTGGATCGCGATGAGGCCGCTGCGCAGGAGCTGGTGCTGCCCGAGGCGCCAGGCAACGGTTCTGACAGCGATGACGAGGGGTGCGTTCCCGCAGTCTTGAAGGACCTTCAGGATGGGCAGCTCAGGCTGTCGTCCCCGCCCAGCAGCTCCTGCTGCACACAGTACATTTGCGCTCCACTGCACTTGAGCAGCTGCCGCAACCTGGGTGCCGATGTGTGGCTTTGCCCTTGTGCAGGCAGTACAATGCAGTGACGGAGGATGCCCTGGAGGACGCATACAGCCAGTACCTGCAGCGGCAGGGGCAGCGGGACGTGGCAGCCCGCCGGCGTGCACGCCTGCAGGTCAGCGGCCTGATGCTCTGGATTCAGCCACCCTGCACATGCACTGCTGGTATGTTCGCAGCAAGCACCGTGCTGCACACTCAGCTTCACCAATTCCCAGGCGTGGCTCCGCAGATCACAATACTGCATACTAACTGGGCCGGTTGCCGTGGCACAGACAAAGCAGAAGCCTGGAGACGTGCTGGGCGGCAACGCTGACGCTGGTGCAAGTGGCTCAGAAGATGACGTCGGCCCAGAAGCTGCACCACGCTTTGATGAGCCGGACATAGACAGCGAGGTAAACAGTGGGAGCGCACCTAGTGTCTGGTGCCTGTGACCTGTGGGAGGATCGGTCTTTGCAGGCGTGCCTGACGAGTTGCGATCGAGACAGTCTTTGGTTGAGCTGCAGCCCTGTCTAGATGCATTGCCACAGACGGCTGTTGCAATGTTTGGACATCTTGCGGCTGGCCTGGCAGCAAATGTTGGCCTGGACCAGGTATGTGCCACCGCAACCAGCTCTGACACTCATGCAGGAGGAGGGGGCCGGGCTGCTGGTGTCGCTGGACCAGGGCGCGGTGGGGCGCCCCGTCACCGACGAGGCCATCGCAGCGCAGTGGTTCTCGCAGGACGTGTTTGCCGGCGCGCCCCCGCTCGCTGCCGCTGAACCAGCAGCCCCCGCTCGGAAGAGTGCAGGTGCGCAGTCCCTGTTGCCTGTGTGTTTCATAGGAAACTTTGCCCCATGCTTTCAGCGTGAAACGCCACGTAACCCCGCATGGCCACTGAAGGATGGCACTGCCACAGTGTCACGCCGTGGCTGCACCTTTGCAGTCTGGATTCCGACAAACTTTATTACCGGCCGGATGCACCCTGTCGCCGTGCCCGTTATGCGCGTTTGTCACAGCAATGCCTTGCGCGGCCCCTGCTGCTTGCCCTCCTCGATGGGCAGCAATAGCTCTGTGCTGCGCCACCAACTCACAACATCACGCTGATGTGCGGCATCCCCTTCTCTGGCAATGTATCCGATGTGCAGCCTTCTTATACTGTGTCATGCATGACCTCATGATGCAAGTCGTGCCCATGCACAGGCCACAAAGCGGGCTCAGCAAAGGCAGTGGCGCCACAGCCGAAGCCCGCTCAGCAAGCAGCTGCAGGTGTGGGTGCTGCGGACAGCGATGCAGAGGCGCCCGGCACGCCGCCGCCCAGCAGCGCCGCAGGCGAGCCGCCACACAGAAAACTCAGGAAGCTGGAGACAACAGCAGGTAGGGCAGAGTCGTACCAGCGCTTGGAAACGTTGCATTGAGGGCTTTCTCGTGACCTGCCAGTCAATTCAGGTGGCCATCCTGGTGCCCTACGTCTCTGATGTAAGCTTGTCCCGTCTGCTGCACACAGGAAAGCAGCTGCCGTCAACGAAGCCAGGCACCAGTGCCGCAGACGTGGTCCGTGCAGCGGCTGCAAAGGACGCGGCTGCTCATGGCTTTGAGGTCGTGCCGCGCGGTGGCCGCCACAGCGCTGCTGGCATTGCGTCTTCGTCTGACAGTGATGATTCATCAGACGACGAGGGCCGTGTCGCCAACAAGGCGCGGGCGCCAACAGATGCCGAGTCGTCAGACGATGATGACGAGGCTTTCATGGACAGCCTGGACGCGCAGGGCAAGGTGCACGCCGTGACCCTGCTGCGTGTTCATGCGTGTTCAACGATGGTCATGTTAACAGGGAGCTGTGGCTGTCAGTCGGCCTCTGTGGGTGAAGGATCTTGAGCACTGGGCCCGGAACAGTCAGGAGTCTCAACCTTTCGGGACACGGACATTGGCAGGCAAGGTTCAGCTCATCAGGCGCCTGCACTGCAGGCGGAGGTGAAGGCCCTGGCGCAGCGCATGCTGCGCAAGCGCAGCCGCGACGAGCTGCTGGAGGGCGCCTACAACAAGTACGCCTTCCACGACGCCGGCCTGCCCCGCTGGTTCGCCGAGGACCAGCGCCGCCACGCCAGGTGCGCCCAGCAGCCCCCGCACTGCTCGTGTGTGCCACGACCGTGGGCTCCACCTGGCCGCGGCACCAGCCTCGGCACACTGGACTGCCTGACCATACCGCCTGCCCTGCATCGCTGCACCCTGCAGGGGGTAGACATAGTCGGGTGCCAACCGACGACAGCTTGTTGATCCGCCCGTATCCGGCGTTTGTGCACAATCGCGCACACCTTGTGCTGTGCAGGGCGCCGGCGGTGGTGAGCAGGGAGGAGGTGGAGGCGCAGAAGGCGCAGCTGCGCGCCATCGACCTGCGCCCCATCAAGAAGGTCGCCGAGGCCAAGGCCCGCAAGAAGAAGCGCCTCGCGGTGCGCCTGGCGTCGCGCGCCTCACCCTGATTGTGCACAAACCATGCAGAAGTCTGCTGCAAGCAGACTGGCAGCGCTGCAATCGCGCTTCACCTGCTGTCTTACATCTCAATGGCAGAGGGAGGAGAGGCAGGACTGTGCGCGATTTGATCGGGTGCACTGGGCTATCTGTTGGCGGTGTGAGAGTGGTGACCTGCTGCACTCTGCAGGCGAGCCTGGACAAGGCGCGCGCCAAGAGCGAGGCGGTCGTTGGGCAGGAGGACGTGCCGATGCGCTCCAAGCTCAAGGAAGTGGAGAAGATCTACGCGCGGGCGCGCGCTGCCGCCGGGCAGGGCGGCAAGGTGACCCAGCGCAGCAGACATGCGTCGGTGGCCATCTGTTGGTCGCCAGTGCGCACAGTTGCACTGACAATGCACACCACGTCTACCGCAAGAACCTCTGCCGGCCTCTCGCCCAAGCCATGTGTCAGACCAGAATTTCAGGTGTAAAGCGAATAGACCAACCGAGACGTGGTTTGTTCATGCAGTCGGATAAGAAGAAGAAGGCGGGCACGGGGCGGCGGCGGGAGACCAAGAGCAAGGCTCGTCCACTGGACCGCCGCATGATGTCCGACAAGCGGCAGACCAACATGAAGGTGCGTGTCTGATGCAAAGGGCTTCGCTTCGGGTGCGTGTTTGCGCCCTTTCAGCAGCTGACGTCATGGCCTGGCATGGTGTGACATATCTGCTGTTGCTGCCTGACCTTTCAGGCCAAGAAGGCGACAGCAAAGAAGGCGAAGAAGAAAGCTGGGGGCCGGGGGAAGAATGGCGGCGGCGGCAAGGGCAAGGGTGGCAACTAGTGTGATGAGATGATGGCTGTGAAGCAGCTGGCTTGCATGAGCTGGGCTTGTGTGGTCTACTATGCTCGGTGCCATTGACACAACAGCAGCAGAAGCGCACGCCATGCAGGTCTCCAGTATCAATTCAGAAAACATTGCACGACGCAAGGGATCCGTTGTACGAGACAGTATCACGTTGCTGAGAGGAACCTTTGCAGTGCTCAGAACCTGTGGCACAAAGGCAGTGGCATATACACTCCTCATGCAGATCAGTCCTCAAAGCCCTTGGGATGCTTTGTGGCCCAGGCCCACTGGTCGCGGCACATGTCCTTCACGTCCAGCTTCGTCTTCCAGCCAAGCACCTGGCAGTGTGCAGCAACAGCAGCTCTCGGCGTGCCTTCACCAGGAGAGGCATGTGTGGCTGATGCATCATGCAGCAGGTCGGTCGAGCACCCCAACATGGTGGAGGAACTCAAGGAAGAGGACCGTGACTGTCCTTTTTGAGCTACAGTGTATGCTGGACAGCCGCCCACCTTCTCAGCTGTCTCGGTGGCTGCCCACACTGCCGTGGCGTCGCCACCACGCCGCGGCGCAACCTTGTACTTGCACTGCTTCCCGCTGGCTTCCTCGAAAGCCTGCACAGACACGGTGGCGTGTGTGGTGGGAACTCTTGTGATAAACTAGCTGAACGATCATCCGGGCAGCGACATCTGCCGAAACCAACCAGCCATAGTCAGTCGCGCACACTCAGTGCACAGGACGGCACCGGACCTTGACCATCTCCAGCACGGAGGTGCCGGTGCCGGTGCCCAGGTTGATGGGGTCGCAGTACGGCTCCTTGCTGCTGAAGATGTGGTCGAGCGCCGCCACGTGGCCCTCCGCCAGGTCCACCACATGGCTGCAGCACACAATCTGATTTTGAACGGCATCATTCAGGCCAGACTAAAGTTTGACCGATAAGAGTTGACAACACAGTCAGCAGCATCTGGAGGTGGGTCAAGCGGGTGGACGATCCTCACATGTAGTCTCGGACGCAGGTGCCGTCGGGCGTGTCGTAGTCATCGCCAAACACGCTGAGCTGCTCCCGCTGGCCCAGCACCACCTGTGACATGCGCCGTGGCGGTCAATATCTACATTTTTGCACTGTGGCCATCGAGGCGCAGGGCTGCCACAGTAGGATGCAACATCCAACAGGCCGCCGCACCTGCTGCACATACGGCATCAGGTTGTTGGGGATGCCGACCGGGTGCTCCCCAATCTCGCCTGCAACAGCACTCTCAAACGAGTCCAACCCCGGTCCTGGTGCCAGGTGCCGCGTAAGCCCTGCGCACAAGGTTCAGCCGGTGGCACTGCAAGAATAGTCTGGCGCTCACCTGAGGGGTGGGCGCCCACCGGGTTGAAGTACCGCAGCAGGATGATGCGCCAGTCCTTCTCGGCGGCAAACAGGTCCCGGAACATGTCCTCGATGATGAGCTTTGTGCGGCCGTATGGCGACACAGCCTGCGCAAGACCAGCTGATCTGTTTCAGAGACGCAGGGCTGCGAGATGCGCTGTGCAGTGCATGGTTGCAGCAAGCTGGTGGTGCTGGGGACCGGGCAGCTGAGGTGCCACCTGCAGCCGGTGCTTCTCGTCCAGCGGCGTGTACTCCGGGTTCCCGTACACTGTGCAGCTGCTGCTGAACACCATCTGCACCACACGTCCAACTACTTGACCGTCCTGGTCGCTGCGTGTTGCAGGGGGAGCTGGAGACATGCGACGCGGAGAGCTGGCCACCACAGCTGATGGCGGGAGTGACGTAAGGACGCACATTCTTGAGGTTGTGCTTGCGGCACGCCTCAATCAGGTTCACCGCTCCCACCACGTTGTGCGTGTAGTACAGCATTGGCGACTGCACGCTCTCTCCAACAGCTTTCCGGCCAGCAAAGTGAATCACGGCGTCGAAGCTGCATGCGCATTTCAACATCCTAATTTGCTCGGCTTGACGGCATCATATGCAACTCACATCAGGACCCCATCGGCGAACAGCACACACGGCAGCACATGAGGACATTGTGACTGACTTGTCGGTGCCCAGAGCCTTGTCGATATCGTCAAAGTTTCGTAGATCGCCCTGCACTCAGCCCATGCAGTGCTGATTGGGCCGTAAACTCGAGTGCGGCAGCGGAGGACATGACAACAAGTAGCATCTGCAAGAGTCCCCCACGCAAGCGATGCTGACCTTGATCAGTGTGATCTTGTCAGCCTTGTCGCCTGCCAGCTTCTTCATGCGCTCATAGCATGCCTCAAATGCATTGTCAAAGTTGTCAATGACAGTGGCACGGTAGCCGGAGTTGAGAAGCTCCAGCACCGTGTGGCTGCCTGCGTAAGAGACAGACGTATGTGTGTGTCGTTGCATGACCGCTGCCTGAAGGTGCTGGGCCCCTGCTGCTTGCATTCGCACATGTTTATCAGGTGATGTGCTGTCCATCCGCGCACTACATATATAGCACAATTGATCGGTGATGCGTTACTGAGAGCACGTATGTCTCACCGATGAAACCAATGCCGCCAGTAACGAACACCGCCCGCTCGCTCATTGCACCCCGGTTGCTGCTCACACGGTCAGATCAGCGCCGGGCACCAGCGCTGCGGTTGATCTGGGACTGGAGACCCTTGACACAGCCAGATCTGGCGCTGTGATGTGTCTCTGGGGCACGTGTACACTCATTGTCCTGGCCTGCAATGCTGAGCCGCTGGACATATCCCGGAAGTACGTCAGTCAGGGGACAGAAATGTCAGACAGTACGCACGAGTGCCACCAGCTTCACTGCGCTGTGCAGCGGCCTTCCCCTAATGCTTTGAAGCGTTACAGCGCAATCGTGAGTGCGTAGAGGCACCTGCCAGCGAGTCTGTCGGCCATCCGTCCACCATGTCAACTCTAGCGATGTACCAGGTGAATGCCGCACTCGCAGTGCACTGCTTGCATAGATCATGGAGGCAGGGACTTGACCACACAAGACTTGCTGCGCCATCAGATCGGCTGCACATGATGATGTTCACGTCAAGTGACCAGCTGCGATTGCATGCAGGTTGATGCCTTCACCGATGTGCCATTTGGTGGCAATTCCGCTGCGGTGGTGCTCCTGCCGCCGAACACGGAGCTGAATGACGCCACTCGGCAGCAGATTGCGATGGAGATGAACCTGTCCGAGACAGCATTCCTTGAGCCGCTGACTGATGCGGGGGAGCCGTATGCTGCCAGCGAGGTGCCCGCCTTCCGCTCAGCATCGCGATACAGGCTGCGCTGGTTCACGCCGACACAGGAGGTCCAGCTCTGCGGCCATGCGACCGTCGCATCCGCTGCGGCCCTCATACAAGGTGTGACCAGCATCGCGATCCAGCCTGTGCTAGCAGCTTGGTACACAACACTGCAATGGGCGGCGGTTCACGTCTGTCGGTGCAGTGGTCAAGGCACACATTCTGATGTCTTGCGCAGACCAGCAGGTCGGCAAGTGTGCAGCCCATGGCCATGCAGCGCGCCGTGGTGTTCAAGCACGCAAGCTGGCCTTTGCGAGTGTGCAGGGGAGGGGCATCCTGCGGACGAGCCGCTGCTTTTTGACACCGTGCACAGCGGGCAGCTGTCGGTGCAGCGCCTCAGCCGGGAGGCGCAGCCACTGCTGCAGCTGGGCATGCCGTGGCGTGCGCCAGATGACCCGCCGCCCAATGGCATCACTGCAGACAGCCCTGTCATTCAGGTGTGTGGAGATGCTTTTTCTTTCAGAACAACCATGTCCTGGTGCATGCCAGATCAATCGGCTGCTGGACACACTTTTGGAAATACTAATTGCCGACAATCAGCACTCTGCAGGAGCTGGTCAGTGGCGCTGCCGTTGCAGAGCTGGCCTTCAACAGCGAGCTGCGGTATCTGCTGGTGAGGCTTGCAGCAGACAGTCGCAAGGCACTGGAGGACATACAGCCAGACTTAGGCAAGCTCAAGGCTGCGGCACCTTCGCCTGAGCAAGTTTTTGGATACATCGTCACAACAGCGACGGGTGCGCTTCTGCGTCATGAGCGATGCACATGCATCGCCATTCGGGCCATCCAGTCTGAAAAATGCTGTGGACGTCCGGCCGCACATGTGAGGAGGAGCCGTAGCAGTCCAGCTTGAAGCTTGCAGTAACGCTATGTGCAGAGGATGATGATGCGCATGACATTGCGGTGCGCTTCTGGGCGCCACACACCCTCGACTGGGAGGACCCTGTGACAGGTAAGAGTGTTGGACTGCTGTGGCCTTTGCTGCGTGCAGCATGCTGTCGAGGCCTTTGCAGATCTGCTGGCCCGGAAAAGTCTGCTTCACAGCGGCTCTCAGCTCGCGTGACGCCTTCGCACGGCACAATGGCAGGCAGCAGCTTTGCTGTCGCTGGCCCATACTGGGCCAAGCGCCTGGGCAAGCCTGTCCTGGAGGCGCGGCAATGCTCGGCACGGGGAGGAGAGCTGGTATGTCATGCAGACGAACAGTCACAGCGGGTGAAGGTCAGCGGACGGAGTGCGCTTGTTATCAGTGGCAAGCTGCACCTGCCGTGAGCGGCAGAGTATTCATGCACAGCGACACAGTTCAGCAGTGTCCATGTGTCGAAATTTTACAGCTCAGGAAATACTTCTTCAGGTCACTTCCTGCATGATGCTCGCACGCTTTGCCGCCCTCTGCAACCTTACAAGTCGCAACAGTAGGTAGTCTGGACCTGGCCTGCAATTCGTCAAGTGTGCGAGGTTCCCCCTTTGTTATTGTCTCACCGCAGCCCCCCTTTGTTATTGTCTCATTACGGCCCTTCGTTATTCGCGTGGGTCGACAACAAAGGGGCCCGGCGCGTCATCAGTAGACACTTGCGTTCAATGCCCCTTTGTTCTTGACTCATCACACGGTGCCCCTTTGTTATTATCTCAATCAGTGCCCCTTTGTTATTGTCCCGCGGCAGCTTCCCCGTCGCTGATCGAGTCAATAACAAAGGGGCCCACGCGTCATCAGTACACTTGCACTGGTCAGTGTTGACTGCACTTCTCAATAACAAAGGGGCCCAACGCGTCGTCAGTACACACTTACACTGGTCAACAACAAAGGGGTTCGCTCCCTGCTTATTGACCACATACAGTGTGCCCCTTTGTTATTGTCTCAATCAGTGCCCCCTTTGTTGTTGACCAGTTTAGCAACCCCTTTGTTATTGACCATGCTTGTGCCCCTTTGTTATTGACCATTCTTATGCCCCTTTGTTATTGTCTCAATCAGTGCCCCTTTGTTGTTGACCATTCTTGTGCCCCTTTGTTATTGACCCAATCAGCCTTTCTTCTTACTGGAATGAGTCGACAACAAAGGGGCCCGACGTGTCATCAGTACACACTTGCGTTCAGCGCCCCTCTGTTCTTGGCTCACACGCAGCCCCTTTGTTAGTGACTCAGTCAGCCTCTCGCGCAAGACAACAACAAAGGGGTTGACGCGTCATCAGTACACTTGCACTGGTCAGCGTTGACTGCACTGCTCAATAACAAATAAAGGGGCCCAACGCGTCATCATTCACTACTTGCTTGCTCTGGTAGGTCGGTCAACAACAAAGGGGTTATTGACCACAGTGTGCCCCTTTGTTATTGACCAGTCTGGCAGCCCCTTTGTTATTGTCTCAGCAAGTGCCCCTTTGTTAGTGACCAGTCTGCAGTCCCTTTGTTATTGACCACAACGCAGCCCCCTTTGTTACTGACCAGTCTAGCAGCCCCCTTGTTGTTGACCAGTCTGTGGGCCCCTTTGTTGTTGTCAACAACAAAGGGGCTCAAGCGTCATCAGTACACACTTGCACTGGTCAACGACACGCTTGTACCCCTTTGTTGTTGAGCAGTGCCTGTCCCTTTGTTGGTGTCTCACCCATGCCCCTTTGTTGTTGTTCAACCTCCCCTTTGTTGTTATCTCACCGCAGCCCCCTTTGCTGATGATGTGTTCTTCATTTCGTTACATCAATAACAAAGGGGCACGGAGGCATCAAATTATATTGGCACAATGAGTCAACAACAAAGGGGCTCACGCGTCAGCAGTTCACCAAGCCAGTCAATAACAAAGGGGCACCGTGGTCAATGACGAAGGGGTTCTTATGAGAGGGCTCGCAACTGTACAGTAACAGATTTCTGTCGCCTGGGCCCCTTTGTTGTCGTCTCAGTCGGCCCCTTTGTTATCGGGTCGGTGTAGCCCCTTTGTTGTTGACTCGTCCTCGTGTTTCAATAACAAAGGGGCCCCTGGACCTGGAACAAGTACACGGCCCGTGGTCAATAACAAAGGGGCCGCAGTCTGGTCAGTTGGGCCGCGTGCAACGAGACGGCTGACTGGTTGCTCAAAGGGTTTCAGACCCTTTGTTGGTTGACCACTGTGTCCCCTTTGTTATTGACTGACGGCGCCCCTTTGTTGTTGACTTACAAGGGACCCTTATTCGTCGTCCTCTAGATCTTACACATGTTTGAGTGGTGGCCCCTTTTGTTTTCAAACGCCGGTCCCCTTCGTTTTTGACTGAGCCAACAACAAAGGGGCTGCAGTGTCAGCGAACGAGCCCGGCCCCTTTGTTGCTTGACCACGGCAGCCGATTTGTTGTTGGCTCGTTAGAACGACCACGGCGCCCGTCCCGAACGAATCGATTGGTTTATTGCCGCGGCGGCGCTCGAATGATGTGACACTTGGAAAATGAAAATTTGACCGGGCCCCGGGCCACGGTGACCCGACACGACACGCGTTCGATCCCGGTTCGATTCCCGCTAGTTTGACTCGGTTCCCCTTTGTATTTAAAGCGGCGCCCCTTCGTTATTCGCGTGCGACAACAACAAAGGGGACCGCGTGAGCCCAAAAGAGAAAACAGAAACTCAGAAACAGATCGTCAACAACAAAGGGGACACCAATCGAGAAAACAAAGACACCCAAGAGAAAACAGAAGGACACGGACCACATGGTCGACAACAAAGGGGCCCGCCCAAAGAGAAAACAGAGACACCCAGAGAAAACAGAAGCACGGAAAACAGACATGGCCGACAACAAAGGGCGCGGCCCCGAAGAGAAAACAGAAAGACACGGACCGCATGGTCAACAACAAAGGGGCCCGCCCAAAGAGAAAACAGAAAGACAGCCCCAAAACCAACGATGACGCGTTGGGCCCCTTTGTTGACCACGACATGTGATGACGCGGCGCCCCTTTGTTATTGACTCGCAAAACGAACAGCGGTGAAGCGGGCCTGAACGTGTCGATGATCAAGGGGCTTCATTCACGGAGCGAGACAAAGGCAAGGGGCCGCAGGGCGAACGCCGACAAGGCGACAACCCCAAACAACTGGTCTCGCTGCAGCCCCTTTGTTGTTTGACCACTGTGTCCCCTTTGTTATTGAGCGGGTCGCAGTCTAACTGATGACGCGTGGGCCCCTTTGTTCTTGTCTCACAGCCTGACTAGAAGGATGGTCGAGTCAACAACAAAGGGGGCCGCGGCGAGACACCAACAAAGAGTCAGCAACAACAAAGGGGCAACAAAACAAAGAGTCAACAACAAAGGGGCGCCGCAGTGTGATAACAACAAATGGGCCGCAGACTGGTCAATAACAAAGGGGCACTGATTGAGACAATAACAAAGGGGCTGCAGACTGGTCAATAAAAAAGGGAAATTCGTGGTCAATAACAAGGGGGGGCGCGGCGAGACAATAACAAAGGGGCTGGCAGATAGACTGGTCGATAACAAAGGGGCTGCCAGACTGGTCGATAACAAAGGGGCTGCCAGACTGGTCAATAACGAAGGGGCTGCGTTGTGGTCAAAAACAGAGGGGCACCGGATGGTCAATAACAAAGGGGCTGCGCAGCATGATTATTTACAGCGGGCAGACCCCTTTGTTATTGACCAGGGCAAGTGTACTGATGACGCGTGGACCCCTTTGTTGTTGTCTCACAAAACAGTGACCAGTGCAAGTGTGTACTGATGACGCGTGCAGCCCCTTTGTTTTTGACCCGGGGCTGCAGACTGGTCAATCACAAAGGGGGGCGCAGAGTGGTCAATAACAAAGGGGCCCCCGTTGTTGTTGACCAGTACAAGTGTTAGATGACGACGCGTTGGCCCCCTCTGTGTTGTTGCCCATGCGGTGACTAGAAGGCCTGATTGAGACAATAACAAAGGGGCATTGAACCGTCAGTAACAAAGTGGCGACTCGGTGTTCCATTACAGGGCCGGTCGCAGAATTCAGCAGAATATGTTGTCTTTCGGAGGGAACTCTTGCCCCTTGTCGCACTTTGCACCTGTCGGACAGTCTGCTGGGGTTGCATGTTGTACAATCAGACTCGTCGATTTCGTGCTGCGGCTTGCGCGACGCTAGAGGTCTGTTTTGAAGGATGACAACAACTACGTCCCAGGGCTTCGGCCCTCTGCACTGTGAGACCTGCAGCATTGGTGGACTGGTTTGAGTGCCCCAGAGAGGCCTCATGACTCGAACGCAGTCCTTCCTGACGGCTTCGGCATGTGCCTTGTGCATCATTGCCGCGGTCAGCGCGGACGGTACAGACCCCAATGTACAGTTCATCGAGGCCCGCATGGGCGACTTCAAGGTGGACTACGAGGACGCCTACCTATGCACAGCTGTGCCGCTGCCGGATGAGCCGCTGAAACTGGTCGGCATCGAGCCACTGGCAAAGCAGGAGATTGCGCACCATATGCTGCTGTTCGGTGCGCAACCCACTGCTGCTCGTGTATGACCACGGACAGGAGCATATGCGCAACCTGTGCTGGTGGTGTCCAGGTATATAATATAAGCAAGTGTGCTGCCTCGCCTAATGCTAACGGCAAGGCCTCCTGCAATGCAGGGTGCGAGGCGCCGGCCAGCCAGGACCCGGTGTGGGAGTGCCACATGCGCAGCCCCTGCGGCTCGGGGCCCGAGAACACCATCTCCCACGGCGAGCAGGTCATGTACGGCTGGGGCCGCGATGCGCCCGGCATGCACCTGCCTCAAGGCGCAGGCTTCTCCGTCGGGCCGCGCACGGGCATACGGACGGCTGTCCTCCAGGTGATGCTGCTGCTGCAAGCCTGCAGGCGTCAGCTGAGTGTTGGGGCAGTACCACAGGGGCTGACAGCGAACAAAGGACAGCGTTACCGATGAGCCATTATCAGAGCCACTGTCGACGCTCCACCTGAGGTGGCGCGTGCTGCTGGTGCTGCAGGTGCACTACCAGATCGTGCGGCCAGAGGGTGACCACACAGGCGTGCGGCTGAAGCTGACCCGTGCGCCCCAGCCCATGTCTGCGGGCATGCTGACATACGCAGTTGGCTTTGTGGTGAGCTGTCTTTTAGCCTCTTCCGTGCGTGCACCTCTAGTTCGGCCTGAGTTGCTTGCACAACCTGGCTCTGAACGTTGAATGTTACTCCGTGGCGCACAGGTACCTCCCAAGAAAAAGTCGCACCTGGTGCCCAACTCCTGCTGCTATGCTGGCTTCCAACCTCTCACCGGATTTGCCTTCCGTGTGCATGCACATGCCCTGGGCAGGTGCGCATGACAACATGCATACAGTTGCCCCTGCTGGCCATAGACAGTGTCAGTGACGGTGCGACAGCAGGACACTGTGCAGTGGCCGCTTCCTCTGAAGAAAGTAGCTCGGCTTGCACGACACTTGACGCGCTGCTCACAGGAGTATCTACATGGAGCGGCAGGAGTATGGGGTGGGGGGCGAGCCCCAGCGCATTGTGGCGCAGGACCCCCAAGAGCCGCAGGGCTTCTATCCTGTCACCAAGGTACCTTCCAACATCAACGTTTGTCCATATCCTGAAGTGTGCTGCAGCTGCAGCTGTGGCGACTGCCGTGCCCATTGCCTGCCTGGCTCACCCTGATCTTAACAACATGTGCAGGGGCTGCGCTTCCTTCCAGGCGATCCTCTGACAGTCACTTGCAATTTTGATTCATCAGAGCGCGATCAGCCCACCCCTGCTGGCAGCGGGTCGAAGGTGAGACATGATTGGGTGCCTCTTTCAGCATGCGCAGGCTTTGAGGGCGGCAATGTACTCGCAGTGGCCCGCACCAAGTCGCTCAGTACTGGCCATGCCACATGTCTTTCTGTGCAGAACGAGATGTGCAATATGTACATGATGGTCACGTCAGAGATCCCCTACTTCATGTCGTGTGGCAACAGGTAACTTTCCAGACTGCCTGTCTGTCTGGACAGTGGTGTGTGTCCGGCAAGCTGCTGCTTCTGCGTTGTTGACACACGTGACCCTTGCATGACGTCTTGCAGTGTTGAGGATGTTCATCTCGGGGGCCCTGGCGGTGTGCCAGAGGGCATATCGTTGGTGCCTGACCTGGATTCACGGTGGCAGCCACCGCTGCCGGTTTCACAGGCTGAAAAGGCCGGCAGCAACACACAGGCCGTCACACTTGGGCAGGTCTCAGGTGACACCCCTTGTCTGCTAGACAAAAGCTTTGAGAGCCATGCCTGGGCATGAGCGGCAAACTGACTGCTGCTGCGGTGTTGCTCATGTTCGAACAGCAGAACTGCCGACCATGGGGATGGCAACACAGTCGTTGTGGCTGGTCAGGCGTAGCGGCGGGGGTGGACACAGACACGCTGTGGGTGCTGCACCGGGGCGACCGCGTCTGGGCAGCAGACACATTCAAGCCCGGCGTCAGTGGGGAGCACATCGCCAACCAGACACCCATCGCTGCCGCCACTGTGCTGCAGCTTGCAAAGGACACTGGCGCTGTGCTCAGGTGGGCTGTGCCCCTCTGGGCATGTCGAGGATGCTTGGTACTGCATAGCGATAGTCCTGATCGGCAGGAGTGCTGCCTGTTTCTACTGAAGGGGCCTGGGTGTGAAAACCACGAGGCATGTTCCAACGAAACGCCCCTATATGTATGCAGACATTGGAACGGTACCCAGTCCATCAATATGATAGTTACCCTGGTGCGTCGTCGCGCAGGTCCTGGGGCGCCGGCATGCTCATCATGCCGCACTCCATCGCAGTCAACCCCACGGATGGCGCCATCTGGGTCACAGATGTGGGCCTACACCAGGCGCTCAAGTTTGACGAGCACGGCAAGCAGCTGCTGGCGATCGGGCAACGGCTGCAGCCGGGGCATGATGCCTCACACCTTTGCAAGCCAACAGCGGTGCGGGCCCCTTGCTGTGCGCTTGGTGTCATGTCAGGAAAGCATGTCAACATACAGGCCTGCTGCAGGCCAGCTGCAACAAGAGATCACCTTTGAGTCCTGCACCGGTTCAACGTGCAGGTGGCCTTCTCGAGGAATGGTGACGTGTTTGTGGCTGATGGCTACTGCAACTCGCGTATCATGCAGTTCACAGCAGATGGCAGCTTTGTGCAGCAGTATACCCACTCAGAGGTATGGTAATCTTGCACACACTGCTAGCTCACATGCTGCTGAGATGATGAGACCTCGGCAAAGTCCTCATTATACCTTGGCAAGAGCATGACGTCACTCACTATGAGGCGCAGGCGGACATGCAGATCCCGCATGGCCTTGTGGTGGACGACTGTCAGCAGGCACTGTACGTTGCAGACCGTGAGCGTGCCGCCGTGCACCGCTTCAAGTTCACGACAGATCGGCAGCCACCGGCTGCATCACACGCAGACCCTGCCAAAACCTCTGCTGACACCGGAACGCGGCTGCGTCTCCGGCGGCGGCTGCTGAGCAAGCCTGCTGCTGACGACAGTGGCAAGCTGCACATCGCTGCTAGTCTCACAGCGTCAGCACGCGGCTGGCAGCAGGAGCGCCAGCGCCAGCGCTCCCTTCTACAGGTTGCCGATGCCGCACTGGATGCTGGGGCAGCAGAACCAGAAGTCAGCAGCACCGAAGCAGCGGCAGCAGCAAGTGCAGAAGGCCCGAACTCAAGCGAAGGCGATGGAACAACCAGAGTCTCAAGCTTCAGCGGTGCAATGGAGGAGGCGGCCTCAGGCGCCACCATGGCGCCTGACATGACTGCGGACTTGAGCGAGTTTGGGCCGGTGTATGGGCTGACGGCGGGGCCATACGGCTCGCTCCTGGCGCTGTGCTGGGACCGTGGCGCCGACCGTGTGTGGCTGCTGCTGCTCAGTTTCGCCACTGGTGCGCTTCCGCCGCAACCAACACAAGATACAGTGTCATCTGGCGCACGCAACAGCATGTACCCTGTCAGCTTGGGGCACAAAGCTAACGTGGTCAGCAAGCAGCCAGGAGATGAGCTGCCAAGGACCTCAATTTTGCCGCTTCCCTGTGCTGCAGGACTGGCCGATGTGGCGCGCAGGTGGGAGGTGCGGGGCGTGGGGGCGCCCCACGACCTGGCCCTGACCGCGGCGCCGCTGGAGATCACGGGCCCCGGGGAGCGCGCCCTCGCCGTCTACATGTCCGAGACCCGGGAGGCCGGCAGCTCCCTCCGCAAGTTCATCCTGCTGCCCGATGGTGCGGCCTTTGACCCCTGCTGCCCCCCAAGGACAGCACCGCGTGGCAGCTGTCACACCACCATGCCACGCCTGAATCTTGATCTTAACTGGAGTCATCCGACCGAGTTTCGAGGTGCTGTGTGCTGCAGGTCTCGCGCTGGAGGCACCTGCCGGGGCTGAAGTGGGCGGCGGCCAGCAGGAGCCTGCTGCAGAGCAAGGCAGCACACAGCCGGGCCCATCTGCGGAGTATCAGTCGGGTGCAGAGGGCCAACTGCAGGCGGCCGGCGACCAGCAGCCGGATGCATCTGGACAGGCGGCGGCTCAGCCAGGAGCAGCTGCAGCACACAGCGCGGTGTCTGCTGACGGGGCGCTGACGGCAGCAGCGGGGGGCCACCCTGCCTCGGGCACTGGCGAGACTGCGGGTGACCTGCAGCCGCAGAGCGCCGGCGACCAGGCGGCAGCAGAGCAGCTTATGAGAGAGGAGGTGAGGCGGCTGATATGGCGCTTCAACGAGTGCCCCTCGGGACATCATAGCATGCGTGCGCAATGTTGGTGCAGTCATGGGGGCTGTGGTGGTGTGTCAGGCGGCCAAGGCGGCCCAGCAGGCGCAGCTGTCCCTGGCAGCAACGGCTGGCTTGCAGCAGGAGCCGCTGCCCAAGGCTGCAAACGAGTTGGTGGCGATGTCACAGGACCCTCAGATGGTGCGGCGCTCGGCCTATATTTCTGTTCTGCCTGGTGTGATTGCCTCTTCTGGGTCGGTCCCCAGTGATCACCGTGTGTCTGCCCGTTCTTTAAAGCATCACAATGGGCTCAAACAGTGGTTTTGCACTGCAGCCCCCGAAGCACGACGACGGCAGCTGGCGCAGCGCGGGGGCGCGCCTGCTGCTGATGGGCCTGCCATTTGCTGCAGTGTTCGCTGGCATGGCAGCGGTGGGCTGTGTGCTGTGCAGCTGTGCAGTGGCTGTACTGCAGTGTCAAGCATCTTCGTGCCAAACTTCGGCAGCAAAAAGTCATGACAGACCCGCGCGCGTGTGCAGGTGCTGTGGTGGCGGATCCGCAAAGCTCAGGCTGGCTTCCGGCCTGTTCCAACAAGGGACTGGCAGACTTGAGGTATACCTCCCTTGAAAGAGTATCGAGTGAAGTTGATTGCAGGATGCACAATGCGCATAGGCGTGTTTAGGGTTCGTTTCTGCATCGTTGAAGTGGTTCGTGCTGTCAGCCGCAGCGTCAAGTACACTTGTTGACGTTGATGTGGTTTCATGTGGGGGTGCTACTCTGGTTCATGTTTCAGACTGCTCTATCAGCGTAGCGCTGTTGTGCTTTGTGGCATGATTCTGCACTGTACTGTGGACTTGATGAATGATCATAGACGCGTCTGTTCACATCCGCCTGCCTCCTATCCAATGCTTGATCAACAAGCACTGCGTGTCATGACGTTCCGCGGTGCATGTACACAAGACACTCCTGCTCTGTGACTGCTAGCAGCTCCGAACCCTGCTCGTCGAAAGACAGCATGGCCGCATCCTCGCTGTACAGCGCCTCCGCTTGCCACCCGTCTCCCGCATTGCCCTGATCCGCCTGGGGCGCCTGCGGTGGGCTCAGCCGACGTCCACAGTCCTTCGTCTTGCGTCATCATAGACCAGGTACAACTTGCAGTAGCTACAAGCTGTGAAAGAGTTGCATACCGTGGCGCTGGGGAGACCATCCTGCCGCTGCTGGGCTGGGCCCGCGGCGCCCAGGATGCCGCCCTGCGTGCAAAACAGCACCCGCGGCTCGGCGGCAGAGCTGCTGCCGACTGCGTCGCTGGTGTCGAACTCGACCTGCAAGCCAAAATTGTCGGACGAGTAATGTACAAGGTATGCATCAAAGAGGTTGTGCCTCTCAGTCGCACCTGAGAGGCTGAGGGTGTGCCCTGCGACATCCATTCTGCAAATCCTGTGCAATACCGCCCACCTGCAGCACCGCGCCGGTGCCGGGCTGGTCGAGGGCTGCCTGCTGCGGGGGCGCGTCAGCCCTGAAACGCAGGTCCCATATGGCCAGGGAGCCGTCTGATGCGCCAGTGGCCGCCAGGTGCGGCTGCGCGGGGTGCACCGCCAGGCTGTGGATGCGCCGCCGGGGGCCCTGCACACCAGCTCAGGGCGGAGTCAGTCAGCTGTATTGATACGCACACTCCGCACCCGCCGACGCGTACATGTCTGCTCAGCCACGGGGCGCCTGCTGCCCGAGAACAGCACCTGAGCGGCGTCAGCGGCTGCGTTGCCCGCGGCGCCCCAGGCGGGGGGGGACCGCGCCACCGGCCTGCCCGGCGCCCGCTTGTCCCACAGCTCCAGTCCACCTGACCATCGTTCGTTGCCACGTCAAGCTGGCACACAGTGACAGCATGGTGCCGCTTCACTTGCACTTTGCATTGCCGCAGGGTGCCCAGACAGCAGCTTGCAAGGCGGGGGTGCGCGCGGCGAGGCAGCAGCAAGCCCTGCCTGTGGTGCCGGCGGAAACGAGCGTCTTGGGGGACGACCAGGCCAGCGCCCAGAAGGAGGTGCTCCGCCCGCAGTCGGCAAACGGCTGCTGTGGCTGTGCTGGCGGCGGCGCCTGCGCATTGTCAGGGAAAGCACCAGGAAGTGTCGGTGGGGCGTGCGGAGGCAGGTCATGCAAGGAAGGCAGGCGGGCCCTCCTCCAGGCAGACCAGCGGGGAAACACAGCAAAAGCTGCAGCGACTTGCAGGGCGGCAAGTGAGGCGCCTCCACCCTGGCCGGAAGCAGGAAGATGCGGCCGTCGAGGCCGGCGGTGGCCAGCTCCCCCGTGTCGCGCTGCACCGCCAGCGCCGCCACCGGGCCCGCGTGCAGCTGCGCCCAGGGCAGCAGGTCCGCCCCCTCGAAGCCCCCGCCCCGCAGCTGCGTAACATTTGTGAGATCCAACATTGGAAAATGCCGCATGTGGGGCGAGCCACGTTGAGGCAGGTGCAGCAGACATCAGTCGATAGGGGTTTGTGTGCCGAGACCCCCAGCTGCCTGTCGGCGGCCCTCACCTGGATGTCCTGCAGCCCCGCGCCGGGCGCGAGCGGCACCGCCAGCATGAGGCGGCACACCGCGCCGAACTCCCCGCCGCTGAAGATCGCCACCTCCCCGCCGCCAAAGTCGGCGACCTGCCGTGCAGAAGGAGCCCCGTCAGCACAGGATGAACTGTCCCACGCACTCACTGACTGTTGATGATGCAGCGGCAGCTGTCACCAGTGCCATACACGACGGAATGCTGTGTACATAACATCATGTGATTGTTCCAATCGACTCTGGCATCCTGCAGCCGTTGCGCCAGCATGTCATAGTTGGAGACCTGCAGGGCGGTGGTGCGGCCGGGGTGCCGCCAGGACGCCAGCCGCTGCGGGGTGGCCTCCAGCACAGCACCCTGCGCCATGCGCACCCTCAGGCCCATCACGGCCAAGTGCTCCTCCTGCGCCACGTTTGCCACCAGCTCAGACGCAGCCTGCCGGATCTTGCTTCTCTGTGTTGGTGCTTGTGACACATCAAGGTTTGTCACGCGCATGTAGCAGCATTCATGCAGCAACAGCCGCTGGGCTGGCAGGCCAGCTGCTGCGCCATCGGACCTGCACGTCCTCGACGTAGGTGCCCACTGCGAACAGCTTGTACGCAGTGACCACGCCGTCAGCGTCCGGCGGACCGGGCGGCGGGCCGGGGAGCCAGGCAACATGGCTTGCCTGCAGCCGCAGGAAGTGCCGCGACAGGTGTCGCACCTCCATCCCTGTTGGTACCTTGGTTTGTCGAAACTATCCGAGATCACTTGTGTATTTGCATGCTGCGCAATCCGTGGTGATGATCTAGCCGACACAGCCTCTCCCTGCAATCAAGAGCGGAGAAATGACTACAAGAGATTCTATGTGTGCATCAAAAGCTGTTCCTTCAATAAATTCTGCAAGCTGCAAACGCCGATTGACCGGCTCGACATCCCGGTCATGTTTGAAGTTTCATCATGCTGAAGACAGCTTCGTCCCTTGAGCGACTCCGCCGCGATCAAGCTTCATAAGTCGGTTTGATCACGACATGCAGCACACATGTTGTGCGAGCGTTCTCATGCTTTTGCATGGCTGCGGTCACCATAACAGCTGCTGCGTGCCGGCGGGATGAAGACATGCATGCGACGCTGATCTTTGCTGCTGGCTGGTCGTGCACGCCTTCATGTCAAGAGGACTGTTCTGCGACCCTTCATGGTTCTGCGGGCTGATCGATACATCCTGCAGTTGGCATAGATCACTTGGCGGCTGGCACAGAAGCGGTACCATAGTGTAGACCATGGGCGATGATGAAGCCAGTCAGCTGTCGCTGGACTATAGCGGCAGCCAGTCGCCATTGCCTCCGTCACCCGTCCTGCCCAGGGGCCGCCGGTACTTTGGCCATGTCGAGCGCCAGCTGCAGCCATCGGACGGCGAAGCACCAGCTGGTAAGCATGTCTGGCTGGTATGTGGAGGAGTGAGTGCACCGTGCTCTCATGCATACACACGATGATGCGATTCACTCGTACTTTCGACACTGTGCAGCGGAGCCATCAGCGGCGAAACGTGATGACTGGTCAGAGGCTGCGACAGCTGGAGAACCGTTGCCCACACAGCACAGCAGCCGCTACAGCGCCACCATACGAGCGACCCCAGTAGATGCAGTGTTGTCGGGGAGCCGCACTGCTGCCCAGCACCGCACAGAGCACCGCCGGCAAGCGGCAGAAGGCCGACACGACGCTGACCTGGATGCTACATTGGCAGCACGGGGCGGCAGGGATGCTGCCAGGAAAAGCGGCAGCGCAGATCAGTCTGAGAGGAGGCGCAGCGCACGGGACAGCAACAGCAGGCAGCGGCATCACAGTCCAGTGCCCAAGCGGCAGCACAGCAACCCTGACGGTGTCGACAGTGCCCGGAGGCGAGGCAGCAGCAGGGGCAGGTCCCCCAATGCTGACCGCTCCGGCCACAGGTCAGGCGGCCGCGACTCGGGTGCAGACAGGCGGTCGCCTGCACGAACATCCGGTCGTCAGCGCAGCAGGCCGGCGGGGGAGCGCCAGCGCCGGGGCAGTCCTGCCCCCGGGCACCGCCGCCACCGAAGCCGGTCACCGTGCGACCGCAGTGCCAGCCCGCAGCGGCGGCTGCGGCAGTCCGGTGACAGCAGCTCCGCGCGGCATCGCCTGCAGTCCGGCCGTGCTGCAGCTGGCCATGCCGACGACATGCGGCACGGTCCGCGCAGGCGCTCCTCGCCGGCAGCACCGCCAGATGATCAGCAGCGCAGGCGTGCGCCGGATGCAGCAGCCGGGCAGCCACGTCCTGAGGCAGCGCCCACACGGCATCCGCCACGCCCGCAAGCGGATGATGCGCGGCTGGACTTCTGCTCGCCGCAGTTCGATGCCCTGCTGGCGCTGTACACCGCAAGGTAGGCCGCCGAGATGGCTGATATCAGTCAGATGCTGCTCGTGAGCCTTGCAGCACATTGGCGAAGCTATGTGCCCACCTGCACGTGCTTTTGTATGCATCATGTCGTGCGTCCCAGCCACGGGTTGAGGGCTCTCTGCTCATTGCCGCAGGCTACAGCTGCCAAACCCTAGGGCAGCACCGCTCGACTTCGTGATGCAGTGTCGCAACCTGCTTCCTCCTGAAGACGAGAACTGGCTGCCGCCCGTGGACAGGAGCATGCCATCGGTGAGGCAACCAGCACGACACCAGCACACTTTCGTAGGCAAGCTGTTGCTTTGTCGCCACCCTTGCTTTGTCGGCATCTGAACTCACCGATGTGGTGAGCCAGTTGACAGGACAGATCAGCTGCAAGCCACTGCCTGTTTGTCTCGGCGCAGAAATCGCAGCTGGCCCGGGAGGCACAGGGCAGCCGCACGGGCAATGCTGCGGCGGCAGCTGCCAAGGCCGCAGCCAGGGAGGCGCCCTTGGACACCATCGCGGCTTCCATCAAGGTGTGTTCGAACACGCAGGGTACTTGCTATCAAGAACGTGGATCTGCCTTGCAGCAGCCCAGTTGCATGGGTCTCGCGCTGGCCCTGCATTCTTAGACCTCTCGACCTGCCACTGCAGGCTGGGCCGCTGATGCTGCTGAAGCAGGCGTACGAGGCGCGTAGGGCGGTGCGTGTCGTGACGCGCCACGCCCGCGGCGTCCGGGGCGTCGCCACAGGTGCGAGCCACCATGGTGTACCGCACGCCCCCGTAGTGCTGGCGGATGCGGTGGCTGGGCTCACAACTGTGTGCATCAGAGGCATGCCAGCAGCAAGTTTACATGTCAACAGCCCCGACAGCCATGGCATCGTGCAGGCACGCTGCTTGGCTTCGACAAGCACATGAACCTGATCCTGCGCGACGTTGAGGAGGCGTACACCGTGCTGGTGCGGGTGTGCCGGCAGCTGCCGCCGCGCACAGCCGATGCTGCACACTCCGCAGACGCCGCAGCTTCAGCACCAACCACGAGACCCCTCACGCCCAGCCTCAGCACGGCGCGGGAGCCGGAGGGACCTGCGGCAGGGCCTGCTCCAGCAGTTTCAGAGCCCGCTGGCGGCGGTGGCACTGCTGCCTCGGGCCGCTGGCGGTCGGGCCGCAAGCAGGAAGTGCGGAGGCGGTCACTGCGACAGGTGTTCGTCCGCGGCGACAACATCGTGCTTGTCAGCCTTGTCGGTGCTTCGACTGGACCTAATCGTGAGGAGTCAGATCAGAGGACTTCAGCTCAGCAAGCCAGTAGACAGTTGCAGGGGTAGTTTCGTTGTAGTCAGCCCTGTACAAAAGGGAGATGCGGTGCACATATCGGCGTTTACACATAAGGCGCAGGATGCACCAACCAGGCACAACATTTGCACTAATAAATGTTCGCTGATCCCAAACCTTATACCTTCACAACAAGAAACCCCTTCAAAGATGCGAACGACACAGACGTTAGGCCTAAAACCACAGCGCAGCAACCCAACGTTGGACTGCAGCCTTGCATCTCTAATGCAAGCAGACCCTGTTGCAGCATTGTGCCCGACAGCGCAGCCACCTGGTGGCTTCGCTGAGACCCTGCTTTTGTCCCACTGAACCAATGCCAGCTGCCAATGACAGCTTACAGCACAGCCAGGGGCATCGAGGGGTGCGGCACTGCTGCTTTGTTGTGGGGAGCGCCTCAGAATGCGCCAGTCTGGATCAGCATGCTGCCGGCGGCAGCGACGGCTGCGGACAGCGCCGAGATGGCGACCTGCTGGCCGCCCACGTAGGCGGCGCCCGCGCGGCCCAGGCCCGCCAGCAGCTGCCTACAGTTGGCGGCCATGCATGCTCTGTTAGGCCAACGTCCAACTCACGGGAGTGGCCGAGCACTGTGCTGCCAGATAGACGGGAAACCGTGCGCCCCAGCGGGAGACGAGACACTCGTGAAGAAAGGCAAGCAACTGCTGTGCAAGCTGGCTGACAGTTGGAGGCGAGGATCAGCCCTCCTGCTGGGCATCGTTGCATCCACCGTCTCACCTGGTGGTGCAGTCGGGGTGCACGCCGTCGGCGGCCATGGCAGCGTGCAGCGACAGGCCCGCGTCGAACTGGCCGGCGCGCTCGGCAGCCGCTATCAGCGCGTTGTACACGTGCACCGAGGGGCGGGCGCCCGCGGCGGCCATGCGGCGGCGCACGTCCAGCGCCAACCGCCACTCCCCCGCAAAGCTGTGCGCCGACACCTGCAGCGCCATGACGGCATTTGAAAAGTGGGGACCAGGCCGCTGGATCAGCAGAATGCCCTGCTGGGTTACTATGCGTCAGGGAAGGGTGTTGGTCTCCCAGCAAACGCTGTCATGTGCCGAGGGCATGCCGGCAGGAGTCCTGAAAACATCGCGCACCAGTGCGGTGTAGACGTAGTCGCGGGGTGTGTGGCCGGCGGCGCGCATGGCCTCGAAGGCCGCCTCGGCGGCGGCGGGGTCGCCCGCCAGGCCGTGCGCCGCGATGAGCGTCTCGTAGGCCACGGCGTCGGGCGCCGGGTGCGCAGCGAACAGGGCCGCGGCGTCGGCGGGGCGTCCGGCCTTGCCCAGGGCGCTGATCGCTGTGTTGACCATCACCACGTTGGGCGAGATGCCCAGCCGGCGGGCGCGCTCCAGCATGCCGACGCACTTGTCGACCTGCCCGGCGCGCTCGTAGGCCAGCATCATGGCGCCGGCCACCACCTCGTTCAGGGGGCTGCGCGCCGGGCCGCGGGCGCCGCCCTTCTGCTGTTGCCGCTGCGCCGCTTCACCTGAGCTCGTCGAGCTGCCAGTGCATGCGCCACAGGCCTCGGGCTGGTGCCAGTCGCCCAGGGGGTCACATGCGGCGGCAGCCTGCACGGGGGCCGGCTCCGGGAAGGAGGCGGTGGAGGCGTCCGCCGCGCCGCAGTTGCTCTGCCCCGGCAGGTCGTCCGGCAGCGAGTCCGCCAGCAGCCGCCGCTGCTTGGGGCTGTCCAGCACCTGCGGGCCGCGCTGGTGGCTCTGTCAACAACCATGTGCGGGGCAAAAGGTGATCACTTGGCAGCCAAAGGCGAGCTGGTAAACAAGCAGCCTGGCAATCGGTGTGACTTCCACAGAGCTCATTGCACACCTGCTCAGCGAGTGTTGTGGGCAGCAGCCCGTAGGCCTCCAGCGGGTTAAAGGACCCGGCGCCGGCGATGGCTACGGGGCTGCTGGACCTGGCGCTGCTGCTGCCGCTGCCGCCGAAGCTGGAGCCCAGGCTGGCGGGCAGAGCGCCGTTCAGCTCCGCTGCCGACCACAGGTTGTTGCCCGGTGCCGCTGTGGCCGGTTGCGCCGGCTCTGCAGCCTGCGGGTTGTCCGGCCGTGCAGGTTGCGGGCCGCCGGACGGCTGGCGACCCAGCGCCTCGGCCTCCAGCTCCTCAAACACCGACTCAGCCAACTCCCACTTGCCCTGCAATCACAGTATGGTGTGGGGGATGTAAGCACAGGAAACCTGTGACACGAACCACCTGCTAGCAAGCTGCCACAGGTTTACAACATATATCTCTGAGGAGACGATATACCAATAGGCACTGGCCCTGATACCAACATCATGGAGGGAACAGGAGGCATGCACAGGATGACGCGGCGGCTCCCACCTGCTCGCCCATGGTCTTGAGCAGCGCGGAGTAGGTGTAGGCGTTGGGCTCGGCGCTGCCGCCCCACGGCTGCCCTCGGCGCATGTCCCTGCAGCCCAGGGCCATCGGGCCGTCTCAACAACGTGCTGTCAGGAGACACCCACCGGCCGGGTGCTGGCAGCCGGATGCACGCAGCACACAGTGGGTGTAAAGGCGCGGCGCACCGCAGCAGCGCCTGGGCGCGGGCCCACTGCCCGCCGCGGCCCAGCGCCCCCACCAGCGCGGTGTACGTGCGCACGTTGGGGCGGATGCCCGCGCCCTGCATCCAGTCCACCACCTGCACCCGCAGCACGGCGCCAGTGGACACGGCTGAAAAGAACGTTTCCAGGACATGCCATAGTGTGCCACATGGACTGCAGACTGGATGGCTGCTGTCTCTACTGCCGGTCAGGGGTGTGCACAGCAGTACAGTGGCGAAACACACACCTGCTGTGCGCGGGCCCACTGGCCGTCGGTGCCGAAGGCCGTGACGAGGGCGGTGCACGAGACCACGTCGGGCTTGATGCCCCACCGGCCGCGCATCTCGTCGAACAGCGCGGCGCCGCGGACCCAGTCGCCCCCCGCCGCGCACGCACTGATGACCGCCGCAAAGGCGTGGCCTGGCAGGCAGGGACACAGGGTGGCCTCAGCCACCAGAGGCCCCAGCCGACAGCGTGCCGGGCCCCGACGCCACCTCATCCCCAACCACCCAGCACAAGACGGTCTGAACGGGCAGGTGAGGAGTTGCAAAGAAAAGCAAAGCAGCACCAGTGGGGCGGCAGCCGGCGCGCGCCATGTCGTCCCAGATCTCCAGCGCGCGGCGCCACCGGCCGCCCTCCGCCGCCGCCCGCATTGCCGCTGTGTACGCGTGCACCGATGGCGCCATGCGGGAGCCCGCCGGCGCAGCCTGCACCAGGGCATAAACAGTTTCACATCACGAGATTCAGTGCTGAGCTAGTTATGTGCGAGAATGTCAGGTGAGCCGTGAGTCACGTTCAGGTCTAGAAGCACACAGTCCACACACCACGCAAGTGCCTCCTGAGCCCAGGGCAACCCAAGCCCAAGGCCAGCGAAAGCTGCGCACCGCCATGCTGTCGTAGGTGGCCAGCGCACGATTGGTGTCGCCAGCGCGGGCGCAGACCTCGACCAGCGTCGTGGCCATGCGGCAGTCCGGCTCGCAGCCGTCCGTCACCGCATCATCCCACACCTGCACAAGGCGCAAACAGACTCCTGATCAGCAGCATGGCGGTGAGGACGCTGATCAGGCCACCAAGCCGGTGCCTCACCACTTGCACCTCTCCCAGGCACACGTGGATGTTACAGCAACTGCCAGAGGGGCCGAATGGATTGGACCAGCAAGCAAAAAGACGCACTTGGAGGGCCCGTGGCAGCAGGCCTCCGGCCAAAGCCGCCCGCATGGCGGCTGTGTAGGTGAAGACTGTGGGCGTGAGGGCGCCGCCCCCCGCCGCCTTGCCGGCGCGCATCCAGTCGTACAGGCCCAGCGCCGTCAGCGCCTGCCCGTGCTGGCTGCACACGCGGATGAGCGTCGTCGCCAGCCGCGCGTCCGGCGCATGCCCGCACGCCTGCCACACACACGGCGGTGGCTCCGCAAGCGGTGTAGAAGCACATCGCAACGGCACGCCGTCCAGTTGGGGCCAGCAGCAGGCGTTGTGTGGTGCCTTGACCCACCAGAAGGGGGGGACCCACACAGCTCACCTGCAGCCACTGGTGCAGCATGAGGGCGCGGCGCCAGGTGGCCTTGGAGCGCCCCAGCCCGGCGACCAGCTTGTCCAGCTCCCGGTTGTCCAGCGGCGGCAGGTTGGCGCACGGCGGCAGCTCCACCGCCGCCGCCGGGTCCAGCAGCTTGTACAGCGCGGGCGGCAGCCCCTGCAGCGAGTCCGCCTGCGAGGGCGTGCACCACAACGGTCGATTGCTTGGCATGATGCAGCAGGGATTGCGCCATGTGATGGCTGCGTCGCGGCAGCGGACCGACCACTGATGAGCAGGATGCACGTTTGGCTTGTGCCATGCAATACTGAAGGGCGATCTGCAGCTGAAGGTGATGCTTTCGATTGCCCTGCACATGCAAGTACCTCGCGCGACGATTGCGATTTGGGGGAGGAGGAGGATTCGCTGCCCTCTGACAGCACCGCACTCGCTATGCGTATGACAGTATCATCTGAGCTGACAGACGACGCCATCTCGGCCGAGGGTCGGCGTGCCAGAGGACATTTGACCGGCTTGGTCACAGGGATGCATGGTGCTGAGAGCTGCTTGCCGCCCGCCTGAGGCCAGCTCAGCTGACCATCGGCGTCAAATATCACACGCATGATGCCTGATAGCGACAGCGGTGTCCTGAGGCTGAATGATCCAGATATTTCCGACACCAGGTGTCCGGGCGAAAAGCAGGTGTGATCTTCAGCGCACAATCAACGACGCCAAAGCAGCAGTCTTTGCAGCATTGCAACAGCCGATCAACCGCGAGGCGTGACTGCTGCCGGCTCAGGCGCAGCGACGGGAAACAAGGAAGTGGGCGATGCACAGGGTCGAGGCCAGCGGGAGCACTTGCTGCACATACCTGCAGCGGGTACGGCACGAGCCCGCCACGCGATGGAATCAGGCCGCTCCAGAATGCTGGAAGCTGTTGAGGCTGCTGCACCAGATATGATCCTCCAGCGGAGGCGTGCGCCCAGGGCAGCAGTCGCTGCTGTCGTTGCTGTTGCAGCTGGGGCGGCAGCTGACGCTGCTGCAGCTGTTGTTGGAAGGCTGGGGCACGCTGTGCCAGCAGCAGGCCACCCATGCCAACTGCCATGGCATGTTCCGGGGTGGGCAACAGAGGATGCATTGGAGCCATCCTGATTTGCTGACTCTATTCGAGGCCCACCAGATGCACAGCGGCCGGCCCACGCATGCGCGTTGACCGCCTTCGGGTCCTCCAATCACATACAAGTGCTACGTGTCACAAGATCTTCTGTCCTGCGCGAGCTAAACACGAGTCTGGCACACATGATCGCTGTCCATTGGATTCAGGGGACTAACCATCCCTGGACCGTGCTTCGGGCAAGGGGAATAGAAGGATTCCTTCTGTTCCCCTTGTGCTTGGGGTGGCTGCTCCAGGGTGCCTGGCGGCTGCATGACGGGTTTGCAGCGGGGATTCCACATGCAGGTGGCACAAGCAGTCACCGCCTGTAGTACTGCATACATGCAGCGACACTACCCTTGACAAGCGTGTTCCGTCTTCATCAGCATGAATCCAAGAGTTTGGCCAGGATGACCCACGGCACCCTACTACTATACAGTGCTCCGACTTCGTGGGCTGCAGCATGCGGCAGGCCAGTTCACAAGTTCGGGATGTTCTCGGACGCGGAATCAGCTACAGGGCGGCGGGCTTGCTTGTCAGCAACGGCTCGTCGTCAGCCCCGGGGTCCTCGCCCTGTTCCATGCTGCAGATGTCCGTATCGCTAGGAGGTGGCACCACCGTCTGCTGCTGCGATGACATGCCACCGTTTGCTGGGCGGCTCGCGTGCGGCATGTGTTTGGTGCTGACAGCATCAGCGGGCGGTCGCCCGTCCCTGTGTTGCAGTTGCTTCCGTCATCAAGTTGCTGTTCCGAGTCATCAACTTGCATGTATGTGTCAATGGCTGCTGCTGCGAAGCATGCAGCAGTCTTGGCTGTGAAGAGCACAAAGCGCACCCGGCCAGAAAGGTGGCACGCCAGGTGGACGGAATGGTCGGGCGGCGTGCTGCAATGTGCTGCGCCCTGATGGTGCCCTGCGGCGACACGACCTCGCTGGCCGTGGGCGTTGGTACGCCGTCACCGTCCAAAGGGCTCCCTCGTATCCTTTTGGCGGCCTGCAGCACACATAATGGTGTGCCTGACAAGGGAGGCGGTCGGCAGCGCTGGTTGTGGCACAAGCTGTAGGAAGGACAAGGCACCCTTGGCTCTAGGAAGCTGCAATGGCCAGTGTCTCGCAGGTGTCCTTTTCCAGAGTAAGCGTGTCAATCGTAGCCTCCTGTTGGCAGAAAACAGCAGGCGGTCAGCTCACCGCCGGCAGGCTGAGTGTCGCCCCGGGTCGTGACGCTGCAAGCGCCCCCGCATATGCAGTCCTGGTGATGCGCAGCAGACGGCAGGGCGGCAGCGCCACGGCATCAAAATCCTGCAGTATCAGGTTGCTGGGAATAACATGGAAAGTGGGTGAACACCTGCCCTATCCGACTGTCAAGAGATAGCTCGCAGGTGGTATAAGTTCTACTGGTCGGCCGCTCACCGGCTCAAAGCGTGGCGACACCATGGCCCGCTGCCCAAGCACTGACCAGGGCCCCAACTCCAGCTCGAAGTCCTCAGCGCCCGTGTGAATCAGCACGCGCCCTTGCAGGATGAGTGTGAAGTGCGTCGACGGCACGCCGCGCCTGCAGTGCATGTGAGGTGGCTGCCTCAGTGGGAGCATTGTCAACACGTCCCATGAGCCAGCTCGCGTCGTTTGCACACGGCATTCGTGTATACGCTTGGCAAACACACTGAACATGGTTGCATCACTGACCTGTACAGCACCAGCTGTGCGTCCGCTTCGGCAAGATCATTGAAGGCATGACCCGCAACCTGCGATCCAAGTGCAGCGAGACACACGTCAGCAGAGCACCCTGACCTTCGATGTAAGCCCTGGCAATTTGTCAGATACACGTCTGCAACCCATACGCCATCTCTCCAATAGCAAAACCAACGCACAAAACCTTGAAACAGTGTGTCGCCGGCGGCAGCGCTGTGAAACTCACAAGGCGCACCTCGCCGAGCGACATGGAGCGGGACAGCATGCGCTGCAGCGCCTCGCTGGCCTCCCCATTCACAGCGACATCCCGCTCCAGCACCTCCGAATGCCTTATGAGACCCTGCAACAGCATGCCAGGAAGGCATGTGTTTGACACGCCCATAACAGTCACATGGTACAAGCACTACGCGATGTTGAAAATGGCGCACCTTGAGAGCGACATCGGAGCTGGCCAGCCCAGCAAACTCAGCCACCGAATCCGACAGGAAGCTTGCAATGGCTTGTATCTCCTGGGGCGACAGCGCCCTGTCTCGCACAATCTGCGAGCAGGTGTCCTGGCGCATTGCTGGTGGTCTGAACCGCAGGTCATGTCAGCCAGCAGTGCTCTGCGCCCCAATGTCCATCTTGCAACTTGCCAGGCTCTGCCATGGCATCAACCCGCATGATATGGAGGGTTCTGCACCTTGTGCTCAAACAAGGACATGCCGACGCCACGCTCCTCCCGCCGGGGACCCCGCCGGGATCCGGTCTCCTCCCAGGTGTCTGTCTCATCAGTGATCTGCGGGCGCAACACCAACAGCAGTTGCAAACCAGCTGCACAGCAACATATGAGCACCAACATAAAGTTGCGAAGTGAGCTGCAAGGCCTGAGAAGCGGGGCAGCCTGTGCGGCTGCTCACCTCTGCCTGCAACAGCTCCTCCAGGACATCCTCCTGGATCAACAGCCCAATCTGTGGTCAGCCCTATCTAGCACTGAGGTTGTTCAACAGTGCACGCGCTGATGACTGCACAGGTGCCTGCACAACGCCTCACCATTGTGATGAGACCTGTGACTTCAACAGGCTGCGACAGCTCCTGCAGTTGCTCGCCATCAGAGTCCGTGTCCAGAAGCGGTGGCGGCAGGCGCTGGAGGCGGTGGGCGATGAGCATGTGGTTGTTGCTGCGGCAACATACACCACCCCAGGTCTGTCGTGTGCCACTTACGAGAGGATATGACAGATGCCACCGGACTTGCGAGCAGCACATAGGCAGGCAGGTGGCTGTTGCTGTGCGCATCTGACAGCTGCATCTGCACCTGGCCAAGAACTGCAAGAAGACCTTGTCCAGAGTTGCATCATCGGACACATGGCGGACGTTTCCCACATTGCGGCTCCTGCAGCAAGTACGTCCTGATCAGCAACATTGCGTCGTGACGAACGCCAGATGTGCACATCAGAGCAGGACACAGAACTGTGCTGAACGCACACCTGAGCGAAAGCACTGCAGCAATCTCGATCTCGTCGTCTGGGTCGACCAAGATGAGGTCCTTGCTGCAGGTTGCAAAGGTGTAATAACGTCTCTGGTTCATTTACGGTATTGCGGAATGAAGGTGGGATATTGGGCCTTTCCCACTTGTACGCTGAAGGGCATTGTTCGTTCATCACCTGTAGAGGATGCCAACAATATTCTGCCGGGATTCGCCCTCGTAGACCGGAACCCTTGTGTACCCTGCACAATGGGCAGCGCCAAGTCATGGCTGAGGGCCTCGTTCGGCTGCGCAACACGATAATGCTTCGCTGACGCCACTGAACATTCCCTAGACAGCAGCACCTGACTTGTATATTGCGAGCATTGTCTGGAAATTCAGGCGCAGGCTCTTCTCCAGCATGAAAACTTCATCCAGTGGCGTCATGATTTCGTGTACTCTGTCAGAGCGGAGTTTGGTGTGAAATATAGCTCTGATGGGATGACCATGCATGAGCTCAGCCAGACAGCCCTGCATGACCAGCAGGCAGGCGCACGTCTTGTGCTTGTACTGCAGCGCGCCCAGTAGCAGGCGATGGTCCGTGATTGTCAGCCCGCTCTCCCGCTGGGCGTCTGGGTCCAGGTAGTGCAGGTCAATGAGCCGCTCGAGCTCCTGTGTGTGTCATCAACATAATCAGCGATGAAACAGCCGAGGCAGCAGCCTGTTCCTGCCTGGGATGTGTCGCGCTCACACATGTGCATGGCCCACATGCAAGCAGCGGGCCAGCAGGTTGTTTGCATGCCACCTTCTGGCTGTACACCGTGCCGATGTCGCGGCCCAGCACCCTATCCAACAGCCGCGATATTGGCCATGCGATCGGGTACAGCAGCACCCTGCCAGGCGCATCCGGAGGGTTAGGTACGAGGTATCATAGGGTGGCTGATGTACATTGGACGACACAGGATGGCATGCGAGATACCACTCACTGGAAGAGCTTGACCAGGGGAATAGACAGGGCGCCAATTCTGAGGCCATGCCTGCTGCACACACTCTGAGGAATGATCTGCATAGGCACAACAACCAGTCATATACAGAGCGCCCTTCGCTGAGCCCCGCAGATTAATGATTGATGTTGCAAGAAATGCAAGATGCTGATCACCTCTCCGAAAATCACGATGAGAAACGTCGAAGCACACACGCCAACCAGGCCTGAAGTGATGTCAGCCAGCAGGACTGATGTCGCAGCATTTACAATCTGCACACAGAGGATACAACTAGCGCTTGCAGTTTCATCTTCTTGCTCGGACTGATTGCAAACCGTTGAACCTGTTGGAGGATGTTGAGTCAACCCAAGTGATCAGCAGAGAACAACACCAGTGTCAACAGAACGGTGCAGCTGCAGTGCAGCTCACCGTGTTGCCAAGCAGCAGGGTGCACAGCAGCAAATTGCCACGCTCGCGCACAGGCATGATGGACCTGGCATACTCCCGCTCCTTCGGATCGCCGCCCTGCTCCAGAATCTGTAGTGCACAGATGCTACTTCAGATGATGCACGGCAAGCTGAACCTAGCCATGCATCATAAACAGATATCATCTCCGTAGTGCATTCAGAGAAAGATCGATGCGACCGCACCTTGAGACCATTGAGATCCAACGACAGAAGGCCTGCAATGCAGTGACGCGGCTGTTATAGAACATCAACCCTACTGGACTTACTGAGTGAGGACTTTGTGCTGCTCGCCGCATGTATATAAGCACACACAGCATATGAACACACATCACAGCATGCCACGAGCATCACGCACCGAGCGTCAACCCACTGAACAGCGCGCACAGCGGCACAAGGATCAGGCCAACAATGAGGAGGCTTGGCAGTACGCCCAGCTCTGAGCTTGTATCGACATCCCAGTAAAGTCCAACCGTCTGGAGGCAGTCTGACACGCACTGGTGCGTCTCATCTTGCTGTGCAAGACAGCAGCAGCAGTAAGGAGTCGGAGAAGCCGATGACCAGACAACGGTGCCACATATGAAATACAACAATGGGCTGAACTGTTAATGCGGCGCTCACGTCACCAGAGAAATCACACTGTTTCAGACATTCCACCAGGTCTGCGCCCATTCGGCGGGGCTCTGGTGCTGACAGAGCCGAGAAACTTGCTGCTAGATGTCGGGTGGCTTGTTGGTGCTGTGCATGATGCCTGACTTTAAAAGCACGCAGTCAACACGACGTCCTTTCATTGCAAAGCTGTACTGAAGCCTTACAGGAGACCGTCGTCATGGCATAGACAACTGCATCATCCTAGATGCAAGTAAGCTCAGCTCTTGCAGCTCCAAGGCTGTCAAGGTCGAGTCGCACTACAAGGCATCCGCTTCGTGAAATTGCCAATGTGCGTCAATGATGCTCTTCTCCGTTCGATAGACCCAAAGAACTGACTTCGCGGTTTACGAAAGCCTGAATTTGTCGGCGACAATGCTGCCACACCGCCACAGTGGCCCAACTTCCGCCGTTGCCATGTCACTCTTAGTCATGAGGTTAGTCACCATCAACAGCTGAAGAGCAGCCAGTGGCAGAAGATGGGACAGCGTATGGTGATAATTGCGCATGTTATAGCAAGTGGTCTTGATATTGCTGCATCTGCTCCACAAGCCTGTTCGACACACATAATTTGCTGCATGGTGAATTCTTCGAATGACCTTTATTCAGGAGCACCGACAGGCCATCGAGCACCTGCAGGTGAGCCATCATACATGATTCATGCGCTCGATCAGTGCAGCCACAGGCAGTGGTCACGCATGTTGGTGATCCATCTCAGATGCTGCTGCAGCATCCCGTCGACCGCAAGACAGCATTTGATCATGTAGGTGGAGCTGCAATCGCTGAAAGAGCAGCATGGAGATTGCATGTCTGTACGTAAAGCAATCAAATCGGAAAACGCACCGTTTCCAATCACATTACATGTGACAGTGCTGCAACCGCCCACCGCTGCCAGCTATGATGTGCAAAGCCTCCAGGTCAGCACATGCCTGCTCAGTTTCTGATCTGCTGGTATGGCGCCAACATTACTTATATTCATGTGTATGGTATCGACCCGATCAGGAACGACGCTTGCAGATATGTGCAGTGCTGGACAGCACCCTCGTCAGTCTGCTGGAGGAGCAGGAAAGCGCAGAACAGACCAAGAACACAGGCATTACATTCGAGGTCACGGACGGTTCCCTGCCGCATCGTCTGCGGCAGAACATCGCGCAGCGGCTGCAGCATGTGCAGCAAAACAGCAGGCATGGTGGCAGCGTCAGCGGCACCGGCCTCGCTGCAGTGTTCGAGGTGTGAACCTCAGCCTGAGCGCTTTCATGCATGCCCGCTAGGATCCATTGCAGCACGTGCACATTGCGTTGCAGTTTATTAAGCCAATGCCGATCCTGATGCACAACTTGCAACTTGACCAGGCGGCCAGCCGCGACTTTGCTGCGCTGCTCACCGCCATTCCGGAACTGGTGGAAGCGTACGAGGGTGCCGACGCTGCTGGTGCAACAGTGCGCCGCTATGCCATCATCAATGAAGACAATCAGGTGCTGCTTGCCAGTCTCTGCGAGTGTGATTTACATGTTCCTTTCTTCGGCTGCCAGCACAGCAACAACCATGGGCTTGCAACTGCAGGTGACCATTGATGCAGCTGTCAGCGCACCGACACAGCAGCACCCGCCGCACAGCACTGCAGGTCTTCCAAAAGCTGGCGCTGTTGGTGGGTCGTCGTCTCAGGATGGCCAATCAGGCTTGGCAGACGCCGCGCTCAGCTCGATGGCAGCTGCACAACTACAGCTGGGCACTGCTCAGGCAGATTTGACATGGCTGCGGCGACGCTATGGCGATGGCATGCAAGTGCACCCTCCAGCCGAGCGGGATGCAGCGGCTGTGCCATCTGTGGCAGCAGAGCAAAGGGATGCACATCACCAGCCACATCAGCATTTGGCGCAGGGGACACACCATTGCGCAGTGCAGTTCTCAGTCAGTGTCACACCTACAGACCCAAACTGGCAGAGTGGACCCCTGCGCATACACATCCGGCTGGACGGCAATTACCCAGCGGCACACTCTGTGGCGGTCATCAGCGTCGAGGGCTGTCAGCAGGCTGACAGCGGCAGGGGCAGCGGTGCAGGCAACGGTAACACACAGGTGGCAAGCAGCGGCGCTTCACAGCTGTCAGCGAGCGTGCTGCAGATGCTGGCAAAGCTGCTGTCGGCCCAAGCGGCAGCCAATGCCAGCAGGCCGGCGCCGCTCAAGGCGCTGCTGCGGTCGCTGGAGAACAATGCAGCTGTCTTTGTCCAGCAGGCGCGCAGATGGCAGGCGTTTGCACCTTTCCCTGGTCGGTTCCATGAGTCCACCATCGCATTGGGGTGGTTGGAGTCTTAGCGTCAGCGCGTCACTGTGATCGGGTCGGGTGCAGGCAGAGGACATGGCGCTGGAGGTGCACCGCCGGCGCCAGGCGTCCACCTCACCAGCAGAACGGTCAAGCGAGGGGCAAACCCCGCAACAGCCAGTTGCCAATGCAAGCGGCAGCGACGCGCTTCCCAAGTGCACAGAAGTCTCCAAACCAGCCGCCAGTGCAATGCGCGGTGCGGCAGGCGATGCTGAGCCACACAGCACCCCAGAACAGCCTCCGCCTAGTGTGCATCCTGCAGCTTTGCAGCCGGCTCTGTCCGCTCGCCGCTCCCTAGGTCAGGGGCTGTGGTGGCCTGGCGCAGCAGGCGCAAGTGAGCATGGCCAGCCCAGCGCAGATGGTGCAGCTGCGGCCCCCAGGCAAGGCAGCAGCGTGGACAACGACAGCGTTCGCAGCACCGAAACTGGGGCATCTTCTAGCACGAGCAGCAACGATCGCGGCAGCGACAGCGGCAGCAGCTCCGACAGCGACAGCGGCAGCGAGGGCAGCGGCAGCAGGCGAGATGAGGCGACGGCTGCAGACAGAGGGCCTGGCGGCGACGGCAGTGCCCGATCAGCCGTGGCCCTTGAGCTGGTTGATCTGGCAGTCGACAACATCGATGTCCTAGAGCCACACAACCTCAGGCTGCAGGCGAGTGTGCATGGGATGCTGCATTTCTATCATGCATTTTTATTTCTATGAAGCACATCACATCGCGGGAGGGGCATGGTCAAACGAGCCACGACTCGCTTGCACTGCACGCTTGCTTCAACCTTCGAGTCCCTGCAGGACGTGCTGTGATGCAGCCTCTGAAGGGAGTCGACACCTTGCGCCTATGAGCAGGTCACGTGCCAGCGGTGTCGGAGGCCGGGCGAGGTGGCGCTGCCGGCGGGGGAGGGGGGCGGCCGCTCCCGTCGCATCGACGTCGCCAGCAGCTGCGCCCACTGCCACCACGACTGGCGCGCTGCTGACACTGGCGCCCCGGATCACCTATGCTACTGTATATGCTGTCAATGTCTCATATATGCTAGTGCTGGCAAAGGGGGTTGAGGGACGCTGTGCCCAGGCCCGCCTGGCATGGTCGGATGATGGCATCAGCAAGTGGACAGGCTGCATGTGGGGGTTGCTGCTGCAGGGAGGTGGGGGTGCGGGGGGCGATGGTGCACGAGCACAGCGCGGTGCTGGCGCGCCTGTGGCCCAGCGGCTGCGCCCCGGCCGACCTGCTGCCCTCGCTGCTGGCGGCGCAGTGCGGCGCCTGCTCCGCCGTGGCCGCCCTCAGGTGCTCATGGCGTGTGCCGATGCCAATCCTACGACACTGCTAAGATAATGACCAGCACCTTTCAGCACCGTGACGACCTGGGGCCAGTGCACCGTCACTGCTGCCGCCCTCAGCTCTTCCTAGGATGAGCAGGATGTGAACCCTACTGCTGTGTTTGATGCAGGGGTGTCCAGGTGGGGCAGCCGGCGCAGCGTGACTGCAGCGGGTGCCACCGCACCATGAAAGTGCAGATTGCGGCAGTGGCCTTCACCTCACAGGCTGGCACACCCGCTGGCTCACGTCCTGTGCAGCAGCCGCAGCGGCAACGGGCTGCCGGCAGCTCTGCTGCGGGTATACGCTCATCTGAAATGTTGCTCGCCTGCAAGTGCATCTGCTGCTCAGCATGTAGGCTCTTCTGGGCAACCGTGACCCTGATAACTACAATGAGGGTCCCCACGTTTCATCCGAACGTCATCCTGCCTCATGCGCCATTTTGCATGGCACGCAGGGCAGCAGGCAGCAGCACGCTCTGGGGCTCTCGAAGTGGGCCAGCCGCTTCCCCACCTCGGCACCTGCTCTCACTACCGCCATTCCCACAGGTGATCTGCATGCACTCTTTCAGCTTCTGGCAATGGGAGCTCGACCACGCAGCGCGCTCAGCATTTGACGAGCCCTGCCACTGGTGTGCTGCTGGTTGGGCTGCAATGCACGCTTCCTACCAGGCTTGCAGACCAGAGTGCTGGTGGTATGGCAGGTGGCTGCGCTTTCCGTGCTGTGGGCAGCGCTTCCCGTGCGACCTGTGCCACGAGGAGGCCACCGATGGCCACGAGATGAAGTAAGACCTGTGCCTGACTGTGTTGGCGAAGCAGCACTGCAGCCCTGCACTGACCACTCCGTCACATGTAGCATACAGTGCGAGTCCTGCTGTGTGCTTTCGTGAGGGTGTCGTGAAGGAGCGTACATCTGTTCAGGTGGGCAACACGGATGGTGTGCGGATGGTGTAGCCTGGAGCAGCCACTGGGCGAGCGGTGCAGCAAGTGCGGAAAGCGACTTGCCTCCAATGCGCACAAGTGCGCCGCTCGCTTTGTCAGTGGGCGGTTATCTGTACATGCTCATGCCTGCTGATGTCGTAATCATGTCTGGCTCAAAATACCCAGTTGAAGCGGACCTGCAGGTCCTTGAGCGGGCGCCCAACACGGCATTGGGAGGGTGGCAAGGGCGAAAGGTGCGCTTTGAATGCACCACTTATGCTGTAAAGCAGCAGGCAGCTCTCAGCAGTTCACCCAGGTGCTGTCCCTTTCCAGACAGATGACTTCTGCGTATTTTGCAGGGATCCAAAGCGTTTAGACAGACGGGACGCTCACAAGGTATGCAGTGGTTGCAGCCCCATGCCCATGGTGGGGATTAGGGATGCAGAATGGCACTGCTGGCAGGTTGACCGGAGCCTTCCTGTGCTGCTGCTGCAGTATCGGGGGTCGAAGGCCAAGACGGCGTCCAAGAAGGGCACCCGTGTTGGCCAGGCCGCGAAGAAGCAACGCGGACAGAAGCGGGACACCACCGGCAGCTGAGAGGTTCGGTGCACAGCTTGTCCTTGGGCACGGTGTTGCTGGTTGCACACAGCAGCCTGAAGCAGTAGGGCACACTGAAGACCTGACAATGAAATCACTTCAATAGAGCCTGGAGACCCTTTGGCAGCAGCGCTGCAACCGAACCGGAACCCTTGTCCGATAAGCGAACCCACTGTAAGTCAACCAGGCAATCACTGTGTGGGAAGGCCAGCGCTTCGTCGGGTGCTTCGTCGAGCGTGGCAGCCAGTAGAGCTCGTCAACAGCGTGTTCGAGGTACGCAACCGAGTTGAAGGTCCGAGCACGTCCAGCGCTGACGTGAAGCCATCACTTTCTGGTCTTCCGACACAGCAGTGCTGGCCCCTGCTGTGTGTAGCACTAGCTGGAAGCACATCAGCGGCAACCAAGATCTGCTGCAGCGAATCTTGGCGACCATGCGGCGGCTGAGCACCGAGCAGACTGACAGGCTGTTCGCCTCCTCACCGAACCTGCCAGCAGGAAGCTCAACATCAGTTAGCCACCCTGGAATATTTCTGGTTGCAACAATTCTGGACATCATGTTCATCTACAACAGCAGGCAAGCAAGGAGGAGAAGCAACTGGAAGATCATGCAAAGGAAGCGGTGACTTGCCGGCACGATGTCATCTGTGGAACCAACAAGAGAAGCACGTCAGTGCTATACCAGCTGCCTTGCAGTGTAAGGGCGTGATTGCAATCAGATGAGCAAGGGTGTGCTCCACAGGCAACAAGCCAGGTGCAGGCCATGACGCATACCTATCTTGAGGATCATCCGAACACACTCTGTCGCCAGTGTCAGTGCGGAGGTGGACACGAGCAGCGGCTGCACGACGCGCTCCTCCAGCATGTTGGTCACGCTGCCGCGGCGCACATTGATGCCCGCGTGTGACTCGCCGCGCGCATGCTTGTTGCGCAGCTCTGTCACAATCTGCACGCAACCAGCAACTTGCGTTGCCAGCGAGTATGCAGTGCAGGTGCACTGGAACCCCATTCAGAGGGCGGTACGTCATGACGGGTGCGTGTATACAGCAGGATAATATGGCGCCATAGATCGCACCGCAATAGGCGATAGGCCTGCGTTCTCAGCAAGTGTGTACGGTACCACCTCCAGCGCCTCTGCAAAGGCCCGCACGCAGTACGCCGGCATGCCCTGGCACGCATGTCAAGTGATGAGTCAGCATCGGTTGTGGCAGACCCTGCCGGCAGGACCTGTTTTCCAGAGACAGCGCCGCCAACGGCCAGGTGGTGCCCGGCTCCTCCCGCCTCAACAGGGGTGCGGCGCGGCGGCCCAGCACGCGCACCTGCAGCGTCTTCGCCCACTGGGTGAGGGCGTGCTCCACGGCCATCTCGGGGGCAGCGCCGCCGGGGACCAGCGCCCGCCGGTGCACCAGGCACCGGATGACGCACAGCGCGTCGTGCAGCGAGCGCTCCGCCTCCTCCAGCACCAGCTTGTTGCTGCCGCGCAGCAGCACCGTGGCGGTGCGCCCCTGCGCCTTCACCCCCGTCACCTTCACCACCTTGCCGCTGCCCACCTGCCGCCAGCAGGGGCCGCGTCCGTCAGGGGAGACCGGCTTCGGAGCAACGTGAGCAGCTGTGCAGGTGTAGCCATGTCCCAGCCTGCCTGAACATGACTGCCCGGTCAGCAGCGCAGTGGACCGTCAGCCATTGGGATCCTTCACCCTCGGGCGCAACATTGCGTGTCAGCAGCTCTGCAGGCAGGGAGAGTTGGGACACGCACGTCGACCTCCTGCACCAGGTCCGCATGGCCCAGCTTGTCGGGCCGCATGCTGTCCACGTGCGCGATGGGCAGGCAGCCCAGCGTCTTGCTGATGAACTCGATGTCATCGCGCTCGATGTCCTGCACCACCATGATCTTCGCCTTTGCCTGCACGCACACATGAAGGTGAGCGCGCAATACGAAGGCGTGTGAGCCAGCAGTAGTACCAGAACATCAAACCTCAGCAAGCCCCACGACGCCAGGATGTGTGCCGTCCAGCACACGACTGAGGGCAGCATGCAGGTGCACGAAGTCGGTGTTTGATTGTCCCGCACCAGGTAGTGCAGCGACAGGTCGGTGGTGGCATCCCGCAGGATCGACTTCTGTATGAGCAGCACATTGGCGCCGCTGGCCCGGATCTTCTTCACCATCTGCAGGATGTAGTTCCGCTCCTCCTTGAGGATGCGGTCCATCTGCGTGTCACGAAGGGGCTGGCTTTGGTCATCTAGGCCGAGTGCAATCTGGACACACAGAGTACGTCGTGCGGCTTGGCACCCATGCGGCAGGCGGCCTTCAGCGATAAGTCAGCAGGTCCATACAGACCTGAGCGTAGTCGCTGATGATGACGTTGTTCTCGATGTCGGTCTTGGGCGGCGAGATGTGGAACTGCACCAGCGCGACCTTGGCGTTTTCCACGCGCGTGGGGCCGCCCGCAGCCTTGGCCGCCTTCTGGTCGAACACCATGCCCTCCACCATCTCGCTGTCGTCCACCGTGCCGCCCAGCTTGGTGACCACGCGGATGTCCCGCAGGTCCAGCCTGCACGCCGGCACCCCGTCAGCAGCGTGTGTGTGTGCAATGCAGCGCATACACAAACGATGCGTGGCTGCGCTTCGGCTCCAGCAGATTCACCCAGAGTGCTGAGCACGCGCATGCACAACAATGGCCCATGCCGACATGCACGGCCCAGGCGCGCAGGGCCAACAGCTCACTGCTTGGGCTGCGCTGGGTCCAGGACCTTCTTGACGCAGTCCACCGCCATGGGCGACAGCAGGGAGGAGTACTGCGACACCACCTTGCTGCTGAGCGCCCTGCAGCGCACGCACCGCCACATCAGCCGTCCGAATGGACTTTCAGCATGCGTCGTCAGTGTGCATGCTCGACATTTGCTGTTCTGCTAAGGCGTGCAAAGTGATCGCACGTGTTGGAGGCCTCAATCAGTGCCGCCCTCTCGTCGAGGTTCACTGGAATGGAGATCTTCTCAAGCACCTGCATCACATGCACACCAAAGGCTTGAATGTCTCTGACCAGCGCACCCTTTGAACAAGCTGCCTGCCCTCGAGTGCAGCACCAGGTGTAATTACGATCACGCACTGAGCACACTGGAGGCAGCCGGCACCTCCACGGCCTTGTTGACGGCGAGGCTGAAGGAGTCCGACACCACGGTGGGGTGGATGCCCCGCTCCAGCAGCTCCAGCGCCTTCTTGAGGAGCGCGCCACACAGCACCACCACGCTCGTCGTGCCGTCGCCGGCCACAATGTCCTGTGGGTGTCCATGCAGCCAATTTCTCAATGCGCAACATCGCAGCACGATGGCAACACGTGCCGCACAGATGTCCACTGGCAACTGCATGGCAACATGAAGCCAGCTTGCCTGGACCACGTGTGGTGTCTACGCGTGATCATTCACGCACCTGCGACTTTGACAGCTCGACCAACATCTTCGCTGCCGGCTGCTGCACCGTCATCTTGTTCAGGATGGTTGCGCCGTCGTTGGTGATGATGACCTCGCCGTCAGGTTGGCAGACCTGCATCGAGCGTTGGTTGCACATGCTACAGGTATGTCCCTGGTGGTGAAATACTGTTCCACGGGTTCCACAATGCATGTGCGGCGCACCATCTTGTCCATGCCACGAGGCCCCAGGCTTGTGCGGATGACATCCGACACTGCCTTCGCAGCCTCGATGTTTGTCAGTCTAACGTCCTTCTTCCTGGCATTTTCTCTGTCATCAAGCAGCACACACGGTCAAATGCATGCCTTCGATGCTATGCATGACGGCGCTGCGCATGGTGGCAACAGCATTGCTGCATTCCATGACGCTACCTATAAGTTTCGCCTTTCGGAGCCTGCTGCTGTGGAACCACCGCAGCAGCCATCGCGGCCAAGCCGCTGCTGCTGTGTCTCCGATCTACCAGGCGTCCGATCAGCACTGGATGGGAGGCAAATGAAAGTCACGGTGGGCTCTCACAGGTACAATGTCGCGGAATGCTGCACGACACCCACGCTAGTATCTGTTATATCGCAACTGTGTACTGCAAGCAAGGTTTCCACATTGCCCATCACTTCCAGCGCTCGAGAGTTGCCGCTCCAGGGAGCACTGCAGGGTGGGCTGCACGTCAGACGTTACTCAGGGTATCAGTTCCATGCGTACAGGTGACTTTTGCACAGGACGAGGGGCAGGATCGACGTCAGGAAGCATATGTGGCATGTGGCTGAGGTGTGCGCGCTTGTGACCGAGCAAGCGCCAAATGCACAATCTGCAGGGCCCACTACCGTTGGGCCTTGAGACGCATCGTTGTGCAACACAACCTGCCGATCTCAGCTAGTGAGCTGAGGCAGCGGTAAGGCTCAAATGGGCGGCCTCGAAACCCGGAACGGCGATGTACCCCGGGAGGGTGGCCATCTTGTGGCCACAGCTGGACCAGGACCGGCCTCAGAACCGCCATTCGGCAAGACCGACCTCCTGCTGCGCTTCTTCGACTCGCAGTTCTTCGACGAATGGATAGCGCTGACGTGAGTCGACCAGCTGACGGTGACATCAGACATGCCGCTTGCGCTGTACAGGAGCATGGCGAAGCGGTTGTCCGAAGTCAGACGCATGTGCCGAGAGTGCTTCAACACACGGCCTGCTGTACGTACTGCTGCAGGTACCTCTTCAAGAGTACCAGCGCAGGGGTGCAGGATTACCTGTGCAACCGGCTGTATGCGCTGCCGGAGGCGGGCATCGAGCGGTACCTGCTGCAGCTGGGGCAGCTGGTGCTCACACGGCCGCACTCCTCCCTGGAGCGTGTGCTCATCGACCTGTGCGCCCGCTCGCTGCGTCTGGCAGTCAAGGTGTGTGGGTTGCAATCCATGCCCTCGTGAGCCTGGCTTTTAATGATAACCCTGCAGATAGTGGTGCCCTAGTGTGCCTGCTGAGGGCGCCGCAGCGTCCAGCAGCTTGCAGGTGCCACAGACCTTAAACCCTGCTTGCGTACATACAGGTGTACTGGCTAGTGCTGGCACACACGCAGGACCATCCGGACGATAAGTATGCCGCTGAGTTCCGGGACGCATGCGAGCGCGCCGCTGTTGAGGGCTACTGGGTGGGCAGACTCGGCTGCAAGCACCGCTGTGCACCATTGGCAACGGTGTGTGACATTTCGGCAGTACAGCGATCCTGAAACGCCACTAAATTCGCTCCTGTGCTTGCACGCAACAGGAGCCACCGTTCAAGGATGCAAAGCTGCTGCCGCTGAGCCCCATGCGCAGCAACATGTTCAGCCCGCCGCTCAGCCCCACTGGGTCAGCATCCGGCGCCTTCAGCCCGCGACCTCGGTGTGCAGCTTGCGTCCTGCTGCGGATGGTGTTCCACTGGAGAAGCCTCACAGACTTCAGGATACTAGCAACATACAGTAGCGGTTGACGCCGCACCGGTGGACCCATGTGGGGGATGTACAGTCGCTTCGGTTGCTGATGTGTATACGCGGTGGTACTGTCGCAGTCGGCGGCGCAACAGCGCAGACGGCTACCTGGCCGAGGCGGCGGGGCGCTGCCTCAGCCCGGTGGAGGCGCGCTCCCCGACGCGGCCGCGCTCCCCGGACTTTGCAGCCGCCCGGCCGCTGTCCCCCGACACGCTCAGCCGCGGCATGTCCTCCCAGGTCATGGGCCTGGAGGGCCTCATGTACGGGTCGCCCACCTACGTGCGGCACGGCGGCAGGTGGGGGGGTGCCTCTGCCGGAGCGATGGAGGGCACTGCAATGCTGGGAGATATGTAACATGCGAGCGCTCCACGAGTGCACCTGCTGCAGCAGCACAGCCACGTACGTGCTGATCACGTGCACCCGCCATTCCGCAGCCGTCGCGAGGAGGACCCGCTGAGCCCGGCGGAGAGGGTGCGCGTGGCGCGGCTGCGGCAGGAGCTGGGCGAGGGCGAGGGCGTGACCAGCCTGCTGGCGGCCAGCCTGCGGGACAGCGACGCCGGCGGCAGCGGCTGCGTGGAGGAGCCCGACCTGCTGTCGCCGCCCTCGTCGCCGCGCCAGCGCTACCACACCTTTGGCGCCACCCTGGACTTCATCGAGGTGCTGCACCCTGCATGCCAGATACAAAGCCACACTCCTGGTGAACACATCGTGCAGCTGTGCCGAAAGGTCTCAGTGTCACTGGCTGTGCTGTTGTGAGTCGATTTACTGGCGGAGCGTCCATGGTTGTGCAACAAGGCCTCGCACCTGGTACCTGCAGGCATTGTGCCTGGCGAGCAGCGGGCTGACGGCGTTTGCGCACGAGGACCGGCAGTGGGCGCTGGTGCGGGCGCTACAGGACATCAGCGCCGCGGTCGAGGGCGCCTCGCGCCAGGGCATTGCCATCTGGTCGCCGCTTGGCACCGCCGACCAGCGGATTGTGCGCCTGGCGGCCCGCGACTCCAAGCTGCTTGCCTCCAGGTGGCTTCCATGCCTGACTGCCCTAGCAGAGAGGACACTGTTCAGGCTGGACATGTCCTTCAACAGCATGCTCCTGGCATTCTGCAGATTCATACTGAGCCAGAGGTGCCGCAGGTTGAGTAACGACCTTGTGCATGCAGGGAGAAGGCGCCCTTCCTCCTATTTGTTGAGGTGCTGCAGCCGGACCTGTTGGAAACCGACAACCCAGCTGGCTCTGACCCCCCAGGAGCAACGAGCCTGCAGGTGATGCACCAGGCCCTCACAGCATCTCGCAATGTCTACAAGATTGCGCCCGGCACACGCAAAGATGGCGCAGGTGGCTGTTGTAGTCAAAGCATGAGCTGACTGGCAGCATTGGTGGCGCTACAGGCACCCTTAGCAGCAAGAGCTAAGGCAAACGACGAACAGCCTGATGCTGCCAGCCTCAGCACCCCAGCCTCAGCACCCGCAAACCCTGAGACAGCCAGAGCTGCAGCCAATGCCGCGACAGCCGTGGACATCGGCGAACGCACCTCCTCAGCGCCTGTGCACCTGCGCACCGTCAGTGCTGCTGAGGAAGCAGGCGGAAGTGCGTATTCTGCCTCATGTACATCTGCCCAGAGCTGCCAAGTTGAAGTCTGGCATGTGCGGCACACGCATAGTGGCCTGTGATCTGATGCTTTGCATTTCTCTCGCACAGGTGGAGCAGACCCCTTCGTGCACCTGCAGCTGCCGCAGCCACAGCAGCGGGGCAGCCACCAGCGCAGCGTCAGCACCAGCTCGGCTTTACAGGACGCCGATGAGGCATCCTGGCCGGCGGGTGCACACTCACGACGGTCGCTGTCGGTTGCGGAGGGGCACATGCCGCCGCTGGCGCACTCACCACAGCGGCGGCGTCAGCAGCAGCGTGCACACCATGCTGCAATCGCAGAGGGCAGCGCACCAGCCTCAGCAGTCGGCGCTCCCATTGCAGATGCAAACTGCGCAAAGCTGCCAGATGCAGCAGCACCACGTAGTGCAGCCACATCGTCAGCAACAGGTCAGCCGTCCAATTGCAATCAGCCGGGCAACCCGCCAGAGGACTCCCTGCACATCTCTGAGGAGCAGCTGGAGCTATCCACCGGCAGGGACTCCCCACAGCCTCAGGACACAGAGCAGCACCAGCAGCAGCGGAAGCTGCTGCCGCCGCCTGGTCAGCAGCAGCAGCTGCCCAAGCAGCAGGCAGCCCAGCCACAGCAGACTAGCCAGGCCGAAGGCACAGGTGCCGATCAGTGCAAGCCATCAGCAGACTCCTTCACAGGGTAGGCACGGCCAACATGCTCTGTGTCTGCATTGCTCCTATGCAATCCACCCTGGTCATCTGCTGCGTAGATGCCCAGCCTCCGAGCAGGACTGTCCGCCTGCAGAGGCCTGACGGCGGCGATGGAGGGGCTGCGCGGCAACGCGCCGCTGGTGCACCTGCAGCTCACAGTGCACAACGACGCGCCCGCAGAGCCCGTGACACCCAGCACTCGTCGCAGCAGCGGCGACTCCAGCGGCGCCAGCAGCTACGCCACCGTGAGTCATGTGTTCGCATTGTTGTATTGGTGTCACAGACTCGGCAGACATACAGGATGCGGCTGGCCAGAACTGACGTATAGTCAACGACATGTTTCATCACATACAAGCTGCTACCATTTGCAGTTCCGGCGGTATTCAGACGGCGACACCTGCAGCAACCCGGTCTCAGCTGCAAACTCGCCGCCGGCGCTGAGCCACATGCGGGCCGCCTCACTGGGCAGCCCTCTGCCGGAGCCCTCGCCAGCGGATCAGCATCCCACCAACGCTGGCTGGCTGTGCAAGCTCGGCCTCTGCAGGTGCGTTTGCGCTCGAGGGTGTGGCAACAGCACTGTCAATAGTCATCATGTACCCAGTATGACCCTCTGACATCACATCCGAGTGGGTCGTGAAGGTGTTGCCGTGCTACTTCCAGAGTGCAGAGTGCCTGCTTACAACTGTGTCGCTGCCGGCCTTGCCACTGCAGGCAGTGCAACGCACGGTTGGCAGCCATCAAGGAGGCTGAGGCCGCAGCGGCAGCGCGGCCGCGGGTCGAGGTGCGGCTCCAGGTGCACGGCGGGCTGGACCTGCGGCTGCAGACGCCAACAGCAGGTGACCTTCACTTTGTCTGCCTTTTGAGAAGGCAGGGTGGCAACTTTGCAAGCCACTCTGCATTCCCACACTATTGTCCCGTGTGGGTAGTGCACAGATGACAGGGTGCTGTTTGGCTCTGTGCAGGCAAGGGGCACCAGCGGGTGCCCTCGGCGGAGGCGCTGTCGGCGATGGCAGCACGGCACCGCCGGCCGGCAGCGGGTGTGATGTCACCCCGTGGCGCGCAGCAGGCAGCGGCCGCCGCCGTGGCCGCCACCAAGGGCAGCAGCGCCGGCGACGTGCCTCCTGTCAGCAACAAAACCAGCAGCACTGGCCTCCCGGCACCACCAGGCGGCGGAATTCCGCCGAGCCCCGCACGAACCGGAGGTGCTGGTCACCTTATGGCCCCGGCAGGTGAGCCACCCGCCATTTTGGAGAAGTGCAGGCGTCAGCACTGCAAGAGTGACAAGGCTTGCGCAGTTAACACGGTCGCCCGCGAGTGCTTGGCATGTCAGGTGGAGGACTCCTGCCCTTGCACCGCTTGCAGTGCCGTTTGGCGACAGCCGCGGCGGGGTGTCAGCCGCGAAGCTGGCGCCGCCGTCGCCCGGGCCGGCAGCTGCTCTGGATACGGCGCTGCTGGCGGCCATGCACCGCAGCCCCAGCTCAGCCACGGAAAGGTGCAACTGCTGGCCGCAGTCGGTGATGCCTGGCGACTGGTCGTATACTGCCTTCAGCAAGGTGCCGAGCGTCTGGTTCCTATTGCCTCGATAATGGTCCCTCCAGCCGCACTCGTTGCTCAGGAGCAATGTCTTGTGCGTATGCGCAGGCGAAGAACCGAGGCTGTGGTGAGCGCTGCGGAGGAGGCGCGCTCCAGTGCGCAGGCTGCGCTGTCGGAGGCAGAGCTCAAGGAGCGGCGCAGGGCGGCGGAGGCCATCTACGGCGAGCGGTGAGCCGTCCTGGTGGCAACTCGGCCACAGTCCGCGCCGTGTGACAGTTCACGCAGGGCTGTGCTGTCTCCCAGATGATGACGCAAGGCTGCTTCTACAGATCTAATGCCATGTCACGATGTGCCTTATTCGGGATGCATATGGGGGCGGGTGAGGGACCCAGCATGCGAGGTGTGTGCGCCTGCTGCATCGGCCAGGTTTCAGCAGCGGTCGGAGCGGGTGCGGCAGCGCAGCCCGTACGGCCGGCGGCCGGGGTGGGCGCTGCGCCCCGTCATGGTCAAGTCCGGCGACGACTGCCGGCAGGAGGCGCTCGCCATGCAGCTTATCTCCGCTTTCGACACCATCTTTCAGGTGTGCTGCCCCGGCTGCAACCTGATGCCGCCACGCTGCCATGTCAGGGAGCAGGAAGGGCACCACACCCCTGCGCTCACCTCCCTGGGCACCGAGTGACATGCGAATTCAGTCAGACCACTGGCAGCCTGGTTGCTCTGACGCTCGTCCGCCTCATTGTATATTATGAACACGTAGGAGGAGCGGCTGCCGCTGTGGCTGCGGCCGTACGAGGTGCTGGTGACCAGCGCACGCACCGCGCTCATCGAGTTCGTGCCGAACACCGCGTCCATACATGCCATCAAGGCCAAGAGCCCCCAGCGCACCTCGCTGCGTGACCACTACGTCGCACGATTCGGCCCCGTGGTGAGTTCAGTGTCGTCACCCTGAATTGGTCGGCGCTGGTCCCTCACATACAACAGTTGCTGCTAAGCAAGCACCTGCTCAGTTATCAGGCTCCAATGGCATCATTTGCGTGTTGCACACTTTGCAGGGGACGCCTCAGTGGGCCGCAGCACAGCGTGCCTTTGTCGAGAGCATGGCTGCGTACAGCCTGGTGTCATACCTCCTGCAGGTGCACATCGGCACAGGCTGCTGCTGCCTGTCCTCCTTCCACTTTTGCAGCCCCTGTGAGCATGTCGTGTGACGCACCCTTATGATGGATGTGCTGCGTGTGCGACGCTGGCACTTGCGGCGCAGATCAAGGACCGCCACAACGGCAACATCCTGGTGGACGAGGAGGGACACCTGGTCCACATCGACTTTGGCTTCATGCTGAGCAACAGCCCGGGCGGCGTCAACTTCGAGTCCGCCCCCTTCAAGCTCACGCGCGAGCTGCTGCAGGCACGCTGCAGGCAGCCGACACGAACACCTTTGCACTTGCACAAGCTCCAGCATATCTGCTGCAGCTGGTCTGCGACCTGCCACCCTGTCCCGCAAGTGCCACCTGACGCAGTGAGCTGCGGGGCGCAGGTGATGGACTCAGACTCAGATGGGCGCGCCTCCGAGCTGTTCGACTACTTCAAGGTTCGTGTTGCAGTGCAGCCGACTGGTGCACGTATGTAGTTCAAATGGGAAACTATTAAATTTATATTCTACACCGTGTCGCACGTCGTCAAGGGTTCGACATGTGAAGCCGGCTGCATGTGCAGGTGCTGTGCATCCGCGGGTTCCTGGCGGCGCGGAAGCACGCGGACCGCATCCTGCTGCTGGTGGAGATGGTGGCCACGAGCGGCTTCCCCTGCTTCAAAGCTGGGCCCAAGACGGTGTACGCCCTGCGCCGGCGCTTTGCGCTGCAGGCCACCGAACCGCAGGTGCTGTGCACTACACCGTCGGTCGACGCTGGGTGTTCAGAGGGCTTTCATTCACTGATGTGCTTGATCTCGCCAACCAGGATGAACCAGGCACGTGAGCCCATGATACTGCCGCGGTTTGCTGAGTAGTCAAGCTGACGGCTGCTGATGCTGGTGGCTGTGCAGTGCGTGGAGATGGTGCTGCAGATGATCAGCGACAGCCTGGATGCCTGGCGCACACGGCAGTATGACTACTACCAACGGATCCTCAATGGCATCATGTGATGTACAGCGTGTTTTCAGTGCGGCATGCATGCCATGTTTGCTGCAACTTTAAATTTGGTCACTCAGTGTCTGCATGTTGGAATGACGGGTTTGCACGTGTAGCCTCGCCAACTGCAAATGGATGTACCGGTAGCTGACAGATGGCGCCAGACTTCCAACCTTTCCTGTGCACACATGCACACTGCCTGATACAGCGATTGCAGCGTCAATCCCTGTTGCAGAGGATTCTCAGAATACTGCCGGACAGAGGTGTAAACCACTGCACTGACGACTGTGCTTCCCCTAGACGTATAGCTGAATGAGCTCGTCTGAAACCGCTGCAGGTGTGAGGACGCCCTGCACAAAGACCCAATGATTATGGTCAGAGCCCCTCCCATACATCAGCGTGGTGTCACAGCACATTCACTCAGTTGTCTGCATGAGTGCAGCATGGACAGGTAAGGTCGGCAGGTTGGGAGCAATCACTTACCAGGTCTGTGAACAGCAGCGTGATGAGCCCTGCAGATATCAGGTGACATATCTATGCACGTCACGCTACCTTTGGCCTCCGCCTAATCGTGCGGAATATGCCTTGGCAACAAAGGAGCAGCGTGTGCGTCTTGGCTTGCACATGCATACTCACGGGGCGGAGTGTAGTCCCGAGAAGGGTTATCGATGACAGCATTGGCCGGCATCAGCGGCCCGAAGTCGACATGCTTGGGCTCGACCGGCAGGTCGCCCTGGCTGAGAGGGTACAGCCGAGCGAACTGCGTGACAAAGCAGCCATTGAACCTGCTAGACTTTTCAACAGGCTGATGGGCTACCACCCCTTGGTACCCGCCAGATGCAGCGCAGCGCAACACAGCAGGCCAGGAAGCAAGAACAGAAAGATTCGAGAGTCCGGCAGCGAGCGTGTCCGGTGCACCTTGTAGGACTCGGCGGCGACGTAGGTGGGGATGCCGTGGGCGTGGGCGCACAGGGACAGCTGGTACGTGCCCAGCTTGTTGATGACGCCCCCGTTCTCCACCACCCCCTCCGCGCCCACCAGCACCATGTCCACCCGGCACCTGCGCCGCCGACAGCACCTCTCAGGAGCGCCATCGAAATGGGACCCGCACCCGTGTGTGCAGCGCCTCGCCCCATGCCCCTGTGGGATGCGTTTAAGGGCATGTCCAGTGCCATCTGCATTTTGACGGCTGCACCATCTGCGCCAGAAGTGAAGTCTGCCAGAAAGGGCAGTGCCGGCGCCGTGGACACGTCGCAGCTGCATCTGGTGTCCTGGAGCTGGACCATCAACATCACTTGGGGAGCTTCCGCAGGTCTGTTCAAGCACCAGGCCAGCGGCGCGGGCGCGCACCGCTCCAGGATGTAGGCGGCGCCGGAGTCGAGCACCAGGGTGACCGGGACGTGCAGCTGGTCCAGGGCGCGTGCCATGGACAGCCCCGTCTCGTCGGGCCGCCCCTCCGTCACGATCACGCTGAACCGCACCCCCTGCTGCGCCGCCCGCTGCAGCAGCGCCAGCGCCACGCGGCTGCGCAGCGGCAGGTGACCGGCTCAACTACGAGCTCCTCGAGTGCAATGCACACCACAGCCTGGTGTGCTGGCAGTGCAGACGTTCGGGTGGCAGACATGGGCGCCCGGGCGCAAGCAGTGGTTGTCAGCCGCGTGCAGCAGAACAGCTGCCGTCGTGTTGGACAAAACAAGCTGCAGGCTGACCTGTGGCCGTGGCACAGCACAGTGTTGCCAGAGCGGATGAAGCGCGCGCCCAGCTCTGCAATTGTGGCGCGCGCCCTGGTGCTGATCTCAGCGAAATGGTTGCCACGCTGCAGTGGGAAGAAATCATGCAGACTGCTTGGCAACGGCAAAGTTGACATCCTGCTGCTGCACCATCTGGACAGATCCTGAGGGTGTGTCAGCACGTTCATGCACTTGGTAAGCATGGCAAACATGCATTCACGAAGCTCACCTGAATGATGCGCTCTTTAGCAGAGGCAAAGTTCTGGTCCTCCAGCGCTGAAGTGCGTGTTGCGTAGCGCAGGAAAAGCTCGCACCCCGCCTTCAGGCTGATGGCTGTCGGGTTGCACGCCTTCAACAGGGCGCTACCACGAGTCAGAGCAAGTTTGATGCCCCCACAATGCTGTGGTTGCAGGACGAAAGGATCCGGGCGTGGCGTCTCATGGCAGCAGGTAGCGCAGCAGGTTCACTGATACCGGGGACTACCTGCAAGGCTGCTGCCGCCCCTTGCAACTCTGCGTCGAGCCCCATGACTGTCTGTGCTGTTGATCTTTGTATGACACCTGTCAGTGCCTATGCGATCCAATAGAGTGACTTCGAGCGCAGGTTACGGGAGCCTCGTGCACCACATGATCAAGATTGACAGCAGCTAATTTGGAGTTGAGCATCGAACATGCATGCAAGCACGCTTTCACGTCCTGGTCGCCTGGCCCAGTGGCAGGCCGAGCTGGCCCCCACCTTGATGGCTGCCACGGCGACGGCCATGTCGGGCGAGCGCCCCAGCGCCGCATGGAAGTCGTGAACCACCTGGGTGTCGCGGCTGGCGGCATTGCTGGTAGGGCTGGTGGGCGCCAGGTACTGCGCCCCGCCCGCCGCCAGCAGCTGCCCCTCCTGTGGCGAGCTCGGCCAGCCCTGCAGCGCAGCCACGCCAGGCGCCGGGTGACTGCCCGCTGCATGGACCTGGCCGCCCGCGATGACAGCCCACCCGCCGCAGGCCAGTACCAGCAACAGTGTCAGGCGTGGCGGCATGCATGGCAGCATGCATAGTGTGTGAAATGTTGATGACGGCTTCCATCGTTCCACGGTCTCCTGACCGCAGTGGCGTGCATCGAGCAAGGTGCCCCCCACAAGGCACACCTGCGTGTGCGGGAGATTGAGGCCAGACGGCGGAGTGCTGTCTGATATGCGCCGGCGGGGCTGCCCGTGCCCCTCCTCTGCACAGGGTCACGATCATGCAGGCTCGAGCGGAGCAGCATGGCATGCATGCTTGGGCACAATGCCATTGTCCCCATCGCCGGGCCCTTGCGAGTGTTGCCATGCCAGCATACCGGATCTGTACAACATGCTTGGTCACCTCGGTGCGATGCACAAGCTTACATGCACCAGCTGCGGTCAGGTGCGCACCTGTGTTGCCGTCAAGGTTGGCCGACAGAATGGACGAGATACTGCGATGTTGCATCCTCATCTGTGTCCACTTGTTCAAGAGTCTCCAATGCTGTGGCTTGTGTACCAAGGAGTCATGTGGACGGTCTTTTCATGAGCCCATCATAGCAGTGGAGGCCTGCCAAAAACGAAGCTGCGCAATGGGAGGGCAAAAACGCACGCTTGCAAGTGATCGACACAGCTCTATGTAAACGGAGTCGATTCATGAGGGTGAGCTACCACTGGTGCCAGCCTTCAGTGCGAGCCAGCGCCCAGCGGCTTCCTGCTTCCTCGCCCGCAAGAATCTGGCGGCATGTCGCAGACACCATGCACGCCATACTGCTTACAGCTATGTTGTGCTTTACAGACAACTTCAATGGACCAGAAACGGTCCAAAGTGGCTACCAACGTTTTGCAGCAGCAGGAGCTGAACAGCATGTGTGCTCTTGCTTCCGTGCAACAGAGTTGGCGGGAGGTTGGGATGTATCAAGTCACGTGCACGGGATCCGGTCGTCATCCTGGCGAGCCCAATCAATCCAACTGCGCTGCATGTGCAACAGCAATACCCCACTCTATTCCTACGTAATGCTGTGCTTGACTGTGAGTCGCTGCGACGGCGCGACTGTTGGAGGCCTTTGCAACGACGATCGTGGCTCCTTGCTGTGAGCAGCTAGAGTGTTAACCTTCACGACATGCCAGAGATGATGACCAAGCTTGCCGCTGAACTTTGGCATTCTCAGGCTCACTGCATGAGCACCACCGGCCACAGCACCCGCCAGATCCCACAGGCCAGACTCAGCACCAGATCGCGTTCCAGTCATCGCCCATTCACAGCGCACGGTGATCGGCTCCGCAGCGCGCGCAGCGCTGACATCGATCACGCAGTCCGCCCGCTGGTGGCGTCGGCCGTGACAGCTGTCGCAGAGCCGGACGTCAACCAGCATGTCCGCGAGGGCGCGTCTGAGGCGGAGCTTGTGCAAGTGCAGGTACCAGTCCATAAAGACTTGTCAGCACCAAGAGACTGCATTCGTGCAATCATCACGAAGATAATGCTCGACAATCCTTGTCAACACTGTGTGCTTGATCCAGGCGCGTAAGGAGGACACAGCACAGCGGCGGCTAGCAGATGCACTGCCGCCGTTCGACCTGCATGTTGGAGTGGTGGACGCCGTCGTCGTAGGATGCGGGCCCGCAGGACTGTCACTTGCTGCAGAGCTCGCCAGCCGCGGTGTGCGTGCAGTCCTGATAGGTGAGCTAAGGAAATTCCAAAAGTGATTGACAGTGCACACAGTGGACCGGAGCAGATATCTGGACCAGCTAGTCCGAAGGCACGGATGAAATGCCGTCCCAATGCAGGACATGACGTGCCGTTCGTCAACAACTACGGAGTCTGGGAAGACGAGTTCAGGGAGCTCGGATTGGAGCACACCCTGAATGCCACATGGAAGGATGCGCTGTGCTACTTTGGCGAAGGAAGCGAGGTGCTCGTCCTGCGTAACATGCCTGCATGTTACGTAATTACGATATACCCATATCGCAGCGCCTGCATCAGGGTGTGTCAGCAGTCTTCGCAGGTGCGAATAGGCCGGCGCTATGGGCAGGTGTGCAGGCGCAAGCTGCGCGAGCATCTGGTGCAACAATGTGCAGCTGCTGGCGTGCGCTTCCTTGCTGGCGAGGTGTCAGGAGTGGATGCCACCGCCTCGGGTGCCTCTGCTCGTGTCGTTTGCAGCAATGGCACTGCGGTACAGACCAGGTTGGTCTCTGTCTAAGCCCGTACTGCATTTGCAAGCTCTCACTTGTCAGGAATGAGGCTGTGCCTGCGAAAGTATTCAGACAGCTTGCCTTCGCTGGCACCGAAGCGACCATCATCTGCTGCACTGGTGCCGCAGGGTTGTTGTCATGGCAGCAGGCGCAGCTGCTGGCAAGTTCTTGGAGTATGAGAGCGGCGCTCCGACAGTGGCAGCACAAACAGCGTACGGCATCCAGGCGGAGGTGGAAGGCTATGCTGACGGCTATGACCCGGACTCCATGCTGTTCATGGACTTCAGGCGACACCACACCGGACTTTGGAACAGCACAGCACCAAGGTGTGTCCAGCAGACCCCAAGTCTAGACCGGAGATATTCCGATTGCTATGCAGCTGCAAATTCTCTGGCAGCCAAGCGGACTCCTTGGTGACGGTTCCAAGCACATAGTTGCAGGACGTGGTCACCTCCGCTTACTGCGTGTGTGGCCACACTTGCAGGCTGCAGCCAGGGGAGCACCCTAACGCTGGCGAGGGACTGTGGGGCACCGAGGCAGAGGTGCCGTCCTTCCTTTACGCGATGCCGGTGGATGGTGGCCGCCGCGTGTTTCTTGAGGAGACGTGCCTCGTGGCCAAGCCTGCGCTGCCGTTTGCTGTGCTCAAGCGCCGCCTGGAGCGGCGGCTTGATGCGATGGGCATCAAGGTATCTCCCAACATGCCTTGCTAGAGTACCATGAAACAAACTTACCTGACCGTCCTGATATTGCTGTGCACACTGTGCTCTCAAACCTACCCGTGCTGTTGCGGTTGCCGCAGGTGGTGAAGGTGGAGGAGGAGGAGTGGTCGTATGTGCCGGTGGGCGGCCCCCTGCCCAAGGCCCGCCAGACCGTCACGGCATTCGGCGCTGCAGCCAACCTGGTACGCTGGTCCTTGCACGTTTCTCACCCTTGCGTCTGCTGACGGCACGGTGTAAGCATGGCAACACGTGGCACTGTACAGTGTTTGCCCTCTCATTGCGTGTGGACACATGAAACTGCAGTCTGAGGATGATGCCCATCATGTGCAGGTGCACCCGGCCACTGGGTACTCCATTGCTCGCTCGCTGCGGGAGGCGCCTGCGCTGGCAGCTGACCTGGCAGACATCCTGGCAAAGAAGCTGACAGTGGGAGAGACTGCGGAGGCCGCCTGGCACGCCCTATGGCCCGCCGAGAAGCGGCGCCAGGTACTTCAGTGGGACTCTGAGTCTGCGAAGATCTTGCTGACCTTACACAATCATGCTCTCCCGAATATTGAGCATGTGCATGTTGAGCATGCATAGCACACGAGGCCGATTCGGACACCACCCAGAGCGTCACAGGGCATCACTCTGTGTTTTGTCGAGCAACAGGCGGCGTTCCACGTATTTGGGATGGAGCTGCTCGTGCGGCTGGACCTACGAGCCACCAACCAGTTCTTCTCCACCTTCTTCCGTCTGCCAGGCAGCTACTGGCGCGGCTTTCTGGCCAGCCGCCTGTCGAGCGGACAGCTCATGGCCTTTGCTGCGGTACGCATGTATATCCAGCTGTCCCTGCATCAGCCACAACGGCTGCAGCGGGCTGCTGCTGCCGGCCCCCATGCACTCCAGCATACCTGCTGGCAACACCATATGACAACGTGACCTGGTGCTGATTTTACTGCAGCTCATGTTTGTACTCGCGCCGCCATCTACAAAGAAGGCCCTGGTTGCGCACCTCATGTCCGACCCTGCAGGCAGCTACCTCATCCGCAAGTACATGGGTGAGGACGTCAGCATGATGAAAACTGAACGCCTTGCTGTTGCCTGAGGCAGCATGTGCTACACAGTCTGCAGAAGTCGGCTTGCTAACATACAGTTGTCAATCGTGGGGTTGTTGCTGCTGCACGTGTGGTCCTGTGGCGAGCCTCCCATGTCATCACCGCAGGCAGGGGTGAGGGCATGGAGCAGCTGCAGCAGCCGCCGTCACAGGCGGCAGCAGCAGCAGTGTTGATCGCAGCGCTGTCTCTGGCTGACAAGTTGCCTGCTGCGAAACCATGAGGGATGCACGCACATGGTGCATGCATGCATGCATGTGCGGGCGGCCATCTGGGCAGCACCAGCCTTCCAAAATGGAAAGCTTGGCCACCCAAGCTGCAAACAGAGTCGTCGTCATGTAAATTTTTGTGTCAGGCTCGTCTGTGAACAGTTTTGTGAGCTAGTATACGCTTGCCAGCTTGCCACTGGCCGCCAAACCTACCGCCGATTACTAATACTGATTCATCATACATGCCAGAACCTGGCAATGCAACGTGCACAGTGACCGCGGCTCGTCAAGAACACGCTGTGCCGTGCCACTGGCGCGCGGACTGACCTTGTCGTTGCGCATTAGAAGTTGGACCGGGTCCATCCTGCTGACAGTGATGGCTGCAGCCAGCATGCCTGAGGTGGTGCAGCCGGCTGCGCACAAAGGGATCCGCTCACAATTTGTGCGTTGGGTATGTGTGTGTAAATTGCGGCGTCTTGCCTAAACGTGCGATCGGTGTGCAGGTGCTCCGTAACATCAGTGACGGCGTCGCAACTGCAACACTCAACAGGTACCCAAGAACACGGGCTCATGACATCATGCGGTGCATGTATGCGCCATACGCAAGGTTGACGTCAAGTGAAACTGGTCATGCAGGCCAAAGGCGCTGAATGCTTTGAACACAAACATGGTGCGCGTGCAACCCTGAGCACGCCCTGGTGAACATGATGGCAATGCGCAAGGACGATGTGATGATTGCTGTTGATGTCTTATCAATCAGGTGCGGCTGCTGGGTCAGTACTACCAGGAGTGGGACGCCGCACACCATGTGCACTGCATCCTGCTGCGGGGCGCCGGCCCCAAGGTGCAGCGAGTCACTGCTGAGCAGATGCCACCCGATGCTCAGTATGCTGCCGTTGAGTACGTGGATCAGAGGTGTGACGTGCTGCGCATCAGGCTTTCTGTGCTGGCGGCGACGTGAAGGGCGCCGTGCTGTCTGCCCGGGCCAGCAGGCAGCATGATGCGGTCGATTTCTTCCGCACAGAGTACGGTGAGCAGGCCGCTAGGTGTGTCGCCTGCAGTCACGAGTTTCTCCACAGAGCTGTGTGTACAACCTTGACAGTTGATTTAACGGCGCAGGTGTTGTGCATGCCATCTCGAGGCTGAGCCGGCCGCACATCGCCTTCCTCGATGGCATCGTCATGGGCGGCGGCGCCGGCATCTCAATCAATGGCGCCTTCAGAATTGCCACTGAGAAGTGGGCATGCCGTGCCTTGACTCACTGCAAATGACATGCATCCTGGCCTTCAGCCGCAATCAGCTGCTCAGAGCTGGCCAGCTAAGCCACCACAATATCTGCAGGACGCTCTTTGCAATGCCGGAGTGTGGCATCGGGCTGTTCACAGATGTGGGCGGCGCTCTGTTTCTTGGCCAGCTGCCGGGGGAGCTGGGCACATACCTTGCTCTCACTGGGGCGCGGCTATCAGGTGCCATATGTTGAGGAGTACCCAGGCACTGCTGAGTCGAGACCACTTCAGCCATTGTCCTGCACAGTTGTAGTGCCTGGCTGTTGCAGTTCATGCACCTGCCAGCCTGCCAATGTGCCTGTGCAGGCGCTGCTGTGAAGCGCTCTGGCCTGGCAACGCACTTCATACCCTCGGCGTCACTCCCTGACGTGGAGGCTGAGCTGCGCCGGCAGGGCGCCTACATGCGCGACGCTGCTGCTGTTGACCGCACCCTCAGTGCCTTCGAGGTGCGGTAGCAGTACATGGTCATCTGTGTGTCTGCATGCATGTCCCTGCTCGACACTTGCAGCCCCAAATACAGGCACCTCACAATCGTCCGAGTTCAAGGGTGTGTTGGGCCTGCGTTGCAAGGGTGTCTATGGACAGGCGCCAGCCCGTAGATGTTGTTCGTGATTGTGCTCTGCAGGCGCCACCAGATGCAGCCAGCGATGTCCTGGACCACCGGCAGGACATGGACGCCTGCCTTGCGGGCGACAGCATGGAGGGAATCTACGCCGCGCTGCAGCGGCACGGCGGCAGCTGGGCCGAGGCCACCCTGAAGCAGCTCAGAGCGTGAGCATGCACCCTGCTGCATCAGCTGCCTGCGCCCTCCTGGTGGCTGGTGCCCCCGGTGCCTGACACATGCTGCATCATGTTGCCGCCCGCAAGCACGCTCCGGCGCGCAGCCACACTCGGATCCCGTTTCCCTGCCTCCCGCTCTCGACTGACACCACTCGACCGGTGGCGCTGCAGGGGTTCACCGCTCTCGCAGAAGGTGACGCTGCGGGCGCTGCGGGCGGCGCGGGGGCAGCGCCTGGGGCAGGTGCTCAGAAGCGACTTCCGCATCGTGGTGCGCATGGTGGCGGGGCCGTCCGACTTCGACGAGGGCGTGCGGGCAACGCTCATAGACCGCGATGGAAAGCCGACCTGGACGCCGGCCACCCTGGAGCAGGTGCGGCCCCTTGTGCCATGATGCAGTGTGCACCGCTGCTCACCGCGATGGCAAGCTGTGCCGATCGTAAACGACCTACCCAGAGTTCAACGTGCACCTGATTGAACATTGCGGCAATGTTGAAACTGATGAGCTGAATGACACCATAGACATGTCAGCATGGCCTCATAACGTCTGTGGTGTGGTGCAGGTCACGGACGAGATGGTAGACAGGTTCTTTGCACCACTGCCGCCCGGCCAGGAGTTGCAACTTGCAGCCGATGATGGGTGTGCAAAACTGTAGCCAATCTTGCAGTCAGGAAACCACAGCAGCAGCCCATGCTCACCTTGTACTGCTGTTTGTACGACAGAGCACCCAGGGGCTTGTAAAAACTCTAGTGGTGCACGCTTACCGTGCGCAGCTTGCCGGGCATGCCATCAGCACCCCTGCCCTGTTGTACGATTGCATCGTGCTGTATATATCAATCTCTGCTCTCTGTAGGCCTCGGCAGCGTCGGCTGATGGCGAAGCCCTGCTTGTACTGAGGGGGCAGATCGGTAGGCATGGGCACAACTCCGTCGGCCCGGGCAGTTGTGGTGTTACTATGCTCCGTGCTGCTCAGCGATTGTGGCTGTTCGTCCGGGCGACCCCGCGATGGAGTGGCGCCGTGGCCGCATGGCGTGAAAGTACTCACAGGCCTCGGGCACGGGAGGCACAGCCTGCAGCTGCAGCTGCCGTCACAGGCGGAGGGCTTTAGCCTGGCTATCGGCGGCTGGAACCGGGATGCTTGCACCCCCGACGTCCTGCCGTAAGTGCTGACACTTGGCCCTGCACATGCTCGCCCTCCTCGCTTGCACAACAGCAGCTGCTGCAGCAGTGCGCACCAGGCCGTCCTGACCGTCTCAGTTTGCCTCTGGCGAACCTCATAACTCGACATGCAGGCTGCCACGTCTTGAGATGCTTGACACAAGCAGACAGCAGTCCACTGGCCGCCGCACACTGCTGCGTCGTGTGGGGCAGACTACTGTCGCAGAAGGGCCCCTGGCAGCTTGGCAGCTGGATTTGGACAACAGCTGCAACCAGCCCATCAACGTCACGGTGATGGTGGGTACACGTTGCACTGAGCTGCTATGCCAGGTTGGGGCCACGCTGCAAACACCAGACCCATCATTTGAGGGCTGAAAAGCTCATGTTGCTCTGCAGGTGAGGCACACACCAGCTGCGGTGCGCGGCAGTAGATGGCGTTGGCTAGCAAAGCAAGCTGCCACAGCTCTCGCATGGCAGGTGCACACTCGACAGAGTGCGGCTGATGGCAGCGCAGATGTGCGTGTGGCATCACGAGCAGGCCAGCAAGCAGCAGGCAGCAGTGCAGCATTGCAACAGGAGCAACAGCCGGCGCTGACTGTCACATCAGCCCACAGCAAGCTTGTGCCGAGGCAGCTTGCAGCAGGCGACCGGCAGGAGGTCACCTGCTGCTGTAAGCAGACGCGCGGGCGAAATCGCCCGTCCTGCTGCTGTGACCGGTGCGAGGCATCCTGTGATGAGCTGGACGAGCCTTGCGCACAACATGTCATTGCATTACATGACGCCTGGCATCGTGTCCCTGCACCACATTGTATGTAGCACCTAATCAGTCTCTGCGTGCTTCGTACTATAGGGCTGGCGCTTGCTGCCACGGGGCGCCCACAGCAGCCGTGCGGGCGGTGTCCTGGTGGAGGCGTCTCATCGCCGGAGCAGTGGGAGCCGTGGCGCTGGTGGCCGTTGCCACCGCTGCCGGCGCTGTGTGCGCCAACCAGTGCGTCACCCCATAGCCGTGGCAGAGATTGGTCTCTCATCGTCCAGCTTTGTCGTGCCCTCGAAGGTCGAGTGCATAGAACCTGGGCTCAACTGGAAGTCGCGCATGCAGACTCCACGGCCAGGCACCTTGGCCGAACTATGCATCAAGCTGGAGGGTTGCAAGCATAGTCGTCAGGCTCCGCACATGTGCATGCAGCTCCCGGACGGCCGACAGCGGGGAGCAGCGGCGGGCGCCCGCGCAGGCGGAGCCGCGGCCGCCCAGGCAGCGGCGCACCCAGCGGCGCCAGCAGCAGGACCCCAACGAGGAACCCTTGCCCGGTGCGCGTCCCTTCTGCCGAGGACTCCCCTACTGACTGGCCAGCGGACGCCAGCTGCAGGCTGCCTTTGCCTAACCTGCGGTGGCACGCCAACAGCGCGGCACAACAAGCATCGCAGCGCTGACTTCATTCCATGATCGAGCCGAGGCCTCACGGCGCGGCGCCACGCTGCAGGGTGGGTGCTGGCGGAGATGCGGGCGGCGGAGGCGGACAAGACGGAGCACGAGCTGGCGGGGGTGGTGCGCCGCCTGCGCTTCGAGCAGCAGGGCGCGCAGCTGGACTGCGCCATCTGCCTCCGCAAGGTGCCCTTGGCCAGTCGCACGTGTTGCCGCCTGCAAGTAGGCCGGTTGCAAGTGGGCGGCGTTTGTACACCCGCTGCAACTGCAACGTCCCCGGGGTGCCAGCTCGCCAGGGTCGTGCTGCAGATGGGCACCCATTAGGCACAGCCGACCTGCCTGTTGATCTCTGCGGCAGGTGGTCGGGCGTGCAGACAACTGGGTGGTCCTGCCGTGCACACATGGCGTGTGCTCGCGCTGCTTCACCAAGCTGGTGGCTGCCCAGGTGCACGGTTGCTCCCACCTGTTCAACAGCTCGTTTTGCGTAAACTCAGCATCACGTGCTCTGCTGTCAACGTGTCAGAAGGTGCACGAGCTGCAACAACAGCACAGCTATGAAGACGGTGTGCTGTTGCAGGATCGCATGACGCACTGCCCGCTGTGCCGCAAGCGCGTGCTGGAGGACAGGGCGCCGGCGGGGGCGGTGCACGGGGCGCCGGGTGCCGATGCCGCTGCGCAGCCCGCCGCCCCCGCACCTGCAGCGGCGCCGGGTGCGCCGGCGCCCACGGCGAACGGGGCCCCGCACGGCGGCGCAGCGCCGGCGGCTGCGCCCCCGGCTGCCAATCCAGAGCTGTCGGCGGCGCCGGTGCGGCGGTCGGCGTCCACCGACTCGACACGCAGGTGGGGCTGCCCGCCGGCCGGCCGTGTGCTGCGGGCCCTGGCACCGTGGCCACAGTCACTGGACACTGTCCTGGGCCGTGATCCAGGGGCCTGTACATCGGGTGCGTGTGTAGCATGTGCCGCTCGTCAGGCGTCAGGCTCTGCAGGTCATGATGCGAGGCACTCATGCTGCTGCAGCCGCAAGGCGTGGTGGCGGCCAAAGGACAAGCCGCGGCCGCCGCCGGAGGTGGGCACGGTGGCGTACCTGCAGCAGGGCAACGCCGGCGAGCAGGGCGTCTGGGCGCAGGTGGCCAGCCGGTTGACCCCCCTGCATGCAGGAACTCGTTCGCTTCGCAGTCCAGCCGCGCCGGATGGGCGCCTGGCAACCCCGATGATTGCACTGCCACAGTTGTTCACTTGTAAAGCTTGTGGCATCATATTCGACTGGCAACAGGGTCCCCTTCCGCTGCTGTCGCAGATGGGCAGCACGAGGATCTGGCTGCCCAGGTACCGGGGGGACGCCGCGGCTGCACCACCGGCCGCCGCCCCGACAGCTGCGTCGCAGCCGGCGGTGCCTCCGCCCCGATCATTCACCGCGGGCATGTGATGTACATTACCAGAAGTAGCTGAAGGGCACTGTTGCCGGACTATGCATAGTGCAACACCGTGGTGACCCCGGCATCAAGTTGGCACACAGGCATGTACGACGGCACATTGAATGCCCTTGAATTCTTGCTGCATCATGATATCTGCAGCACTTGATGCGCCTACAGATCGTTGACATGGGACGTCTCTGTGCATCATCGCATCGAGTGTCTCCCGTAGGGGTGAGAGCTTCACCCAAATGAATGAGCATGTCGCCATGCGGGCAGAGACAGCCGGGATTGGGAGGGTCAGGCAGACACCTGGGAATCCTCACATGGAAACAAGGCAAGACCGGTTTGATACACAGGGATTACAATGCGACGCAGCTCATGCTGCATGATATGCAGTCGCTGATCAAAATCATTGCGCCTGATCCCACACTTCACGCAGCAGCCACTGGAGTACGTCATGGCTATCTAGACTCTCGAGCTCACACCCCCTCTGCGCTTCAAGCGGATTGTGCGGGCCAGCAAGCACCGCATGTAGACGCGACTATAATACGCACCTAACCCCAATACGCTCACTCTAGGATCGAGACCCTGCTCTTGGTACTCAGTAGGCAGAGCGTCATTGCTGAGAGCACTGCGATGTGGAGAGCATCATAACCTGGATGGGCACCCCGCTTACGATACCTTCAGCAGGTGCTTAGTGCTGTCATACGCCCAGAGCGTGATGCCTGCAGTGACACAGGGGCCGGGGCGTCAAAACTTGCAATGCGCATCTCAAGCTTGCAACACCAGGTTGCAGAAGCGCAATGCAGTCTTCATGGCTTGATCTTTCCCTTAGACAGCATGCACCTGTTTGGGGCGCCTGCTTGATGCAGCTGACCCCGAGGCCGCGGTACAGCGCCATCCAGCCCTCCTCGGCTGCAATCGTGCGCATGGCGGCCAGCACCGAGCCGTGCGCCGCCCCAGCCATCATGCGGCGGCGCACCACCTGCCGAATAAAAATATCTACTCGCTCGCTGCTTCGCCGTGTTACCACTCCTTGGAAGAGCACAAACCCATCTTCGTCTGAAGGGGGAGCCATGAGGCAGCAGGCCCCCCTGTGCAGCAGGGCCCGCACCTCCAATGGGAAGGTGGCTGTGCTGGCTGCCAGGCCCGCCAGTGCGCCCGCAGCCACCAGCATATGCGGAGGCATGGGCTCGTCCCCAAACCGCTGCACAGCCGGGCACAGCACACAGGGTCAGGGTGAAGGTTCAGGGCAACACTGCAGGCTATCAACATGGCATTGCAGGTCATGCGACACGAGCACCAATGCCCCGATCAGCTGGAAGTGCAGCTTCTGCTCACCCGCTTGTACAGCACTTTCAAGCCATCATAGGCGCCGAATCTGAGCGCTGTATACGGCACCGCCCCAACCATGCTGGCTGACACACCCTGCAGCAAAGTGAGTTGGAACACGTGTCCTGGAACAGTCGTTGGGGTTGGTAGCACATCGACTGCCGACTGCTGCGGCTGTGCAGGGTGGCCCGGCAGCTCACCCGGTACAGCTGGCTGAACCCCTTTTCCATGACCGTCTTGTGGAAACAGTCCACGATGCCGGTGTAGGACTTGGGCGACACGGCCATGCGCGTGCGCACCGTCTCCAGCGGGAAGCACGCCGTCGTGCTGCGGTGCACCGCTGGGTGTGAGGCAGCGACAGGGCTAACGAAGCGAATTAGCTGCTGCCCAGTGGCAGGTGGCGGGTGGTGGCCCCCGCCGCGTCATCATGATCCAAGCAACAGGCAGGGCAGGTCACAGCGCCTCACCTGCACAGCCCGGCCAGCGCGCCCGACAGCATTGTGCCGCCCGGCCCAGGGCGCTCGCCCTTCCGGTGGAAGACGGTTTTGAAGACGTCAAAGGCCATCAGCTCGATGGCCTTGCTGGGCATGACCCTCAACACGTCTGCGGAACACGAGCGTGACATATCAACAGGCCTGCTCCTGGATGAGCACAACAGGGTTCTCGCAGGATGCTGAGGTGACAATGCCTAGGTATCACCTGCCGCATTGCCCCCAAAGAATCCTGCCAGACCACCATCCCGGTAGGTCTCTGCAATGATGTCCAACGGCCTCGACTGCAATGCACGGTGACACTGTTGGATGAGCATTTGCAGAAGGCTCCTGTTGTTCGATGATATTGTTAATATCAACGGAACAACACCTACAACAGGCATACCTTGCCATTGGTCATCAGCTGCATCCGCAGCTTCTCAAGGGGAGCTGTGGCTGTTTTGCTGAGGGCGCCTGCAAACGAGTACACAGCATGGGCCGCTTCTGAGATTGACTGGTCAAACGTGTACTACGATACAGCAACGTCGTGTGTGGGGTTGGCTGAGCAAGGACATGCGATGATGCACACCTGCAACTGCGCCGGCTACAAACCGCCGTGCCTCAGCAGGCGTCTGCTCAATGGCGGCTCCAGTTCTGGTGGCCAGCTTTGCAAAGGGCGCCGCCAGGTGCCGCACGACCGTGTGCAGTGGCGCCGAGCGCTGGTGGACGCCCTCCAACAGAGCAAAGTTCTGGATGGCTGCCAGGGCGCGAGCACGAGCAACACGGCGTGTGCCCATGCGGACGCTGCTGCTGAGGACTGGCGCGGCGGCTGAGCTGAGCTCGAACACGAGCTGTGGCGCCTGGCTGACTGGGCTGCCATTTCGAAGAGCAACTGCATTGGCAGACGCTACATATGCCGCGGGCTGGGGTCCGCCACGCCATGCGCCCCCGTCAATGCTTTCGCTGGCATGGACCTTACGGCCACGCCTGCCCATCGGCAGGACACCAGCAGCTGTTTACAGCGCCTTACGCCTAGCTGAAGGAGGCTGTGTGAGTCAAGCAGCCGTGGGCTGATGTCAACCGATGGCTAGCAGCAAGCTTGCCGCCTGTAAGCCCGCTTGCGCGGCCACCCCTGCTGAAGAATGTCTCTTGATTATCAGTGACACATTTACAATATGATAACGGCCTTTGCTCCTGAGAACGGTGGTGAAGTGCCCGTCACTTGAACCTGGCAGGCAGGGACACCTTGCCAGGGACAGCGATGCAAAGGCGGCAAACGCAGAGGATGGAAGGTTGTGACAGCAACGTGTTTGCTGAAACGGTTTGCTGCTGTGAGGTGAGTTGTTCAATGCAAACTTGCCGCTGGCGCCCTAGCGGGCAGCTGCAGGTGCAGACCGGCACGTCGGCCGATTGTGGGGTTTGATCGTTGGATGTGCGGGCTATTCTCCATTCGACTGAACAGTGCCCAAGACCTTATCAAGCAAATATTCTGCCCGGTCATTCTGCACTTTGCACAAGCTTTGACGGCAGCAAATATGTATCCGCACAAGGCACCTCGTCTGCAATCTGTGAGAGCAGTCAACTAAATTCACGTTCTGTGCTGGAAGCTCATGCATGCGGTGCACATGAAGCGCCTCTGAATTGCTTTCATTGCAGAGAGGGGCAATGATCTCATCTTCGGCAGCCCATACTACCTGTCTACGCATCACAACGTTGCCAGTCAGGAGCGCTGTTCGATGCGATGATCACCCGCGCCGGGGTCCGTTGCGAGACACGGCACCAGTGCGCAGGAGGACCTGCGGCAACAGAGCGAGAGGCAGCTCTGCTGTACAGTGCAGCTTGGGCATCGCTGGTGTGGACGTGCAGAACTGGTCGGCGGTGGTGCTGATCAGCGCCACAGGTCACGTGAGTCGCATGTAATTGATTGACCAACGCTCATCGTGCACTGTGCAGCGGAGTGGTCATGTCCGCCTGGAGTGCGTGATGAGGCACTGTGCAGAACGTAAATGAACGCTCATGTACGACCATCACAGCACACGCTGCTATCGATGGTCATGCTGTTCCACATCATGCAGGCCCTGGGCCGGCAGCCATGGGTAGGTCGGGTTGCGTCCGCGCCCATCCTGGTGATGGCCCTGGCTGCGGTTGCAGCTGCCGCAGGAGCGATTCCGCCGACATGCGCAGCGTATGACGTGGTTTGGTCGGTGCTCATGCCCTTGGGCGCTGCGCTGTGCCTGCTCGAGGTGGACCTGACCGATCTGGCCAGGTGCCTGAGGCACTTGCAACATGGCTAAGCATGAGAGGTAGATGGATGAGAGCATCACCGGCTGCTGTATGCATGCATCGTGATCAATCTTTCCAACCTGGTGTCTGACGTCAGCAGCTGCCGGCGCAGGACTGCAGGTTGTGGAAGGATGTAAGGCCTACGACCATCGCCTTTGTGCTCGGCGCCGGGGGCGTTGTCATCGGCACAATACTGGCATGGCTTCTGCTCGGCTCCCGCCTTGGTGGCGAGGGCGCCAAGATTGCAGCAGCATTGGCAGCCAGCTACATTGGCGGCAGCATCAACTTTGCAGCCACCGCAGCAACACTTGGCCTGGCGCCCAAGCTGCTCGCCGGCGCCATGGCTGCCGACAACATTGCGATGGCATTGTACCTTGCAGTCATAACTGCCTGGCCAGTGTCCGCCAGCCAGCACGGCAGCAGCGCTGTCGATGAGGCATGCAGCACCCCGGGTGCAACTGGTATCACAACACCAGCGGCTGACTCTGGCGCTGGCGCCAAGCCAATCATGCACGACCGCAGCCATGGCGGCCAGGGACCTGCGCTCTTTCGCGCGGCTGTCGCGTTGCCGGCTGCAGCAGCCGCATGCTGGGCTGGTGACGTGTTGGCAGGCATTGTGGGCTTTCAGGGCGGCGGGCTGGCATTTATGGCGCTGGCTGCGGCGGCCATTGCGGCAGCAGCTTCTGCAGCGATGGCCAGTTGGCAGGGCACGCAGCATCAGCAACCGTTCGCAGGTGGGCTGGGCAGCTGCAGTTGCCCATTCTATGCTTCGTGATTGATCGTGCACAGTGTGCTGTTGCTAGAATGCATCTGTATTTCACACTTGCTGAGAGGGTTCCCAGCAGTGCATTTCGCCGCCTCACATGCGCTATGTCGATGCAGGCAGCAGCCGCCTTGGCACAGCACTACTGCTTCCATTCTTTGCCACCATCGGCGCAGCCGCCGGCAGCCCAGACGCCCTGTCAGACGTTGGCTGGCTGTTCTGCCTGATTGCCATTCAGCTCGTCACGCATCTGGTGGTCATCATTTGCGGGGGCCGGCTGCTGCAGCTGCCGCTGGATGCCGTACTGACTGCATCAAATGCGAACGTCGGAGGTCCAGCGACAGCAGCAGCCACAGCAGCCGTGCGGAACTGGCCGCACTTGGTGCAACCGGCTGTCCTCACAGGGACCCTTGGGTGAGTTCTGGCTATGTCATGTGCTGAGCTGCTGCTGTGCACATTGCCCGCTAATCTACGTATATAGAGGCCGTATAGCAAGTCATTGCACCACCGACATATGCAAGCGGCCGATGTGTGCAGGTATGCAGTGGGGACCGCCATAGGGTGCGCCATTGGCTGGGTCCTTGGAGCGTGAAATGGATGCTTTCCAATATCAACACCAATTGCATCACCTGCAGCTCAGCAGCAAACGGCTCGCGCGTGAAAGATCATCCGTAAGCGATACAAGTGGCCTCCAGGCACACTCGAGGATGCCAGAGCACCAAGGTCCAAACCCGCCCGGTAGTGAATATCCAGCAAAACCCTGACAATTCTCCAGCTTCTCACCAGGACAGTCCGACTGCGAGCCCTGCAGCGGAACCGCTCGGCCGCACAGTCCGCATCGCACGCTTGTTCACTGAGTTATCACACAAGTGTCCTCCTCCGCCACAAGTCTGAGACCAGTTCCGCCGCTTGCGTCGCCCCACTGACTCGTGATCAAGTCGAAACTTCCACGCTCGTCACCATGTCGAACCCAGGTCTGGGTTTTGCGGCCTTGCTGCCGCGCACGCCACAACATAACACCCTGTCTGCAAGGGCTTTGATGCCTTGCAACACGGTGCACCTTGTGCATCACTGATTGCGTGCAGACGTGTCGGCCGTCATCTGTTGATCTGGTGCAGAATGATTGACAAGCTACGTGTGTCGCCTGATACGCAGTCGTCTTCTTCGATATGACGGCGGATGGCGCGCCTCTGGGCCGCATCACGATGGAGGTGGGCCGTTGTGACCGTCCACTCACAGACAAGCAGCAGCTGGTTTTGCACATGGTCACGGCAAACGTGCCTGCAGATGTGCCTGAAACGTATCTACACAATGCATCGGCGTTGCTTGTTGCTTCGCATTCTGCAAGGACGTCGTGCCGAAGACCGCTGAGAACTTCCGCGCCCTGTGCACTGGTGTGCCCCCTGTTGTGCATGTTACATCAGTTTTCAGGTGACGTGAATTTGTGGTGGCGTTGGCATTCGGCCGGCGTTGTGATCGCACCAGCATGTGATCGCAGGCGAGAAGGGCAAGGGCACGTCCGGCAAGCCGCTGCACTTCAAGGGCTCTTCCTTCCACAGGGTGGGTGTCACGGATGGTCACGCACACGACATGAGCAAATGGCACGGTCCACGACGTGTTTACACACTTTACACGAGACGTGCTTGGACCATGGACTCTGTTGTGAACGCTGCAGGTCATTGATGACTTCATGTGCCAGGGCGGAGGTGAGAAAACAGTGTGCATGCAAGCGAAAGGACTGTGGCTTACCACAAGAACGCAGGAGGCAGCACGGCGTGAGGCAATGACAGAGACTTCACTTTGCGTGGTGCAGACTTCACTCGCGGCAACGGCACCGGCGGCGAGTCTATCTACGGCGAGAAGTTTGCTGATGAGGTGCAAATTCTTGCTTTCTGGGCCAGCATCACACTCACCGCTGGCTGTGGCTACTGCAGGCAACCTGTCGACCTTGTGATGGCACATGTTGACGTAATTTTGTGTGCGTCACAGAACTTCAAGCTGACTCACACCGGCCCCGGCATCCTGTCGATGGCAAACGCTGGCCCCAACACCAACGGCTCGCAGGTGCGGCAGTTTACAGTGCTGCCCGCCTGCATGCTATTGTGTCCTGTTCTCCTGCAACACACAGCATGCATGGCACAGTGCTGATGCCTTACTGTGATGGCCTGCTCCTGCCGCACAGTTCTTCCTGACGACCGTGAAGACCTCGTGGCTGGACGGCAAGGTATGGCATGCTTGCGATCCTGACTGCGTCTGATCACGGCCGATGAAGCCCATCCCATCATTCCCACCAACACTTTGGAGGTGTTGAGTGCTCTGTTGTGGCATGCAGCACGTCGTCTTTGGCTCCGTGAAGGATGGCATGGATGTCGTGAAGAAGATTGAGAGGTGGGAGACCTGCACCCCTGTCGAATTGCCATTCATCCGGGTTCAGCTTACAGAAGAGCAACCAATGAACATGCATCAGCCATTGACTGATGGGCTTGTCACTTGCTGTAACAGCTACGGCAGCAGCAGCGGCAAGACAAGCAAGAAGATCGTGGTTGCTGATTGCGGCCAGCTGTCGTAGATAGTCACTGAGCCTGGTCTGTGCAGCAGAGCCGAGCTGGTATTGATATGATCGTGTGCAAGTCCATGCACCTCCTTGACAACACGTGCTGAAACCTGCCTGTGTCAATGTTGCAATGGAATGGAGACCGACCGTTGCTTCAACCACCAAAAGCATTCCAGATTGTCTCTCACGCCACCACAGGCGCGGCCAGCACTGCCAAAAACGGTCATGCACGGTTTGCCGAATACATATAGTCATCTGCTTCAAGCGAACCATTCGTTGACGATCGATGGGTCAACATCCAGCAAGACTGAGATGGCTTTGCCCACTCGCGGACGATTCTTGGCTGCGCTGATAGCATCCTTCACATGCCCGACCATGCCCCACTGCCTACAGATTGACCAAATGCCGCTCAGCACAATTTCACCTTGGGTGACAGGCTTGATGATATGCAGATGGGGTGCCTGCAAACACGCCCTGGGACGGAATGCCATGCACCTGAGGGCTGCTGCAATGAAGTCTAACCGGTTCAGATGTTCCTCCTCCGTAAGCTGCATGCCCGAACAGCGCCCAGGGCATCAGCTCGATGATCGGTGTTTGCACCATGAATGCCTACACTGGCTGGTCGAGGCAAGCATGCTGCACGCACCTGAAATGACTTCTGTTCTGCATATGCCCACATGATATTCATAGCAACTATGCTCTTGCCCATGTACTCTCGCCGCACTAACGTCACATCGTAGCTGCGATCGTACCTGCCAGAGACAGGTGAACACGTCACATGGCAGCCCTGACCGCACAGCATGCTGCATGCATCGCTGGCTTCGGTCCAGACAACAAACTTGAAAGGCCTCACTTGTCCTGAATGACTTGCAGGAGCGCGCTGCCGTCAAAATCAGTGGCGTGATCGGCTTCCATTGATGCTGCCGAAGCCATACTCCGTCTCTGAAGCTCCTCAGCAAATGACGCTGTCAGGTCGTCAGAGCCCTCGTCGCCTGGAGGCCCTGTGGCAACGCTGGCATACACTGGCAGCAGGCGTCTGGATGCTCTGCATGGCTGAACGTTGCAAGGTCTCAGGCTGGCACCAGCGAGTAGGTTGCTGCGCATGCTGCTGAGCTCGCAGATGCATGAGGCTGCGAGCGCCATGTTCCTGATACGACACTCCTTCCGCTCTTCCTAGCTGACTATTTGCTGCAGAAAGGCGTCGGCCTGATAGGACCTCTGATTGCTGCCACTGCTCGACGATGCACACTCTGTGAAGCCACGATGCCCAACACAAGGTCCCAAGTAGACAGGCTGCAAACAGGTGCAGCGGCACCGTCGTAGCTTGGATAGGTGACAGAGTACTCTGTATATGCTGTGCTTATGTGTTTCCACGGATTGGTGTGGAGCTGCACCCCCGATCTGTGTCAGCACAGCAGCGAGGCATTTGCATTCCCCCTGCTGTGGCCATGCGCTGCTCCGGCATGCCCCACGCTGGCACGCTAGCTCGCCTCAGCCTCATTAAGATACTGCAGTATCAGGGTGAACACCAAATTCTGCAGAGGCTCGCAGCTGCATCAGGTCAGCTGCCGACGCCCTCGATTGTCTGACTATCGCATTTCGCTGCTCGCTCAACCGGCCCAAGACTGTGCTGGGTTCAGATCGTCAAGCCCCTGAGCAGCGCAGAGCAGAGCGGCACGTGCTTTGTGATGCACAGACAGCAGCACAGTCGGCAGCGACGTGACTGGAGCTACGAGCAGCAGCCTGCGCAGCTGGCGACGACGCCGCCCGCGCTGCTGGGAGGTGCCGCCGATGGCGTCACGGAGGAGGGAGAGCTACCTCCAGAGCCGCACCCGCTGAACGCCGGCTTGCGCGACGGCGAAGCCAACGCAGCGTATCAATGGCAGATGCAGCAGCAGTATGGTGCGTACCCTTCTGAGCTCAACCAGCAGCAGTACGGCGATGCGTATCAGCAGGCTCAGAACATCAGCTACAACCAGCCTCAGCAGTACTATGCTGATTCACAGCAGCAGCAACAGCAGCATCAGCTGTCTGGCGCGGCAGGGGCTGCGTCTTATGAGGAGAAAGACTTCAACGCCTGCGACACGTTCTTCGGGCCATGGCCAGGGTTCTGCTTCAAGCTGGTATGTTGGTGTCAGCATTGGTGCACATGCTGCAGTGTGTGCCTACCTCTGTCTGTCGTCCGCTTGTGTTGATTTGATCATGCTTCCATGTACCATATATCCGTCTTTGATGTGTTGTGGCATCTGCTGTGATTGCTCCCGACATGACCGGTGGATGCGCATGCGCGTGCAGGGATATCAGGGGTTGGGGTATTACAGGGACAAGCCTCCCACGCCTGCAGCTGCCGCCGCCAAGCCCAGTGGTGGCAAACCACCAGCAAAGCCAAAGGTCATCCTCGGCAACAACTCAATCATCAAGGGCTTGGCGCCGAAGCCTGGTGGCGTCGTGAAGCGCAGGAAGTCAGGTGCTGCCTTGCAGCCCGTTCGAAGTTGGTGTGTGGAACTTGAGCGCAGCTGGCGAATCCGTGTTGCTGCTGCAGCATGGTTGTACCAGCAATCGGCAGCGATTGGGGCCGTCGCTACTTTGATCGGTCGTCGACTAACATCGTGGACCCTGGTTGCCTTGCTGAAGCAGACGACACCGAGAAGCCAGCCTATCTGCGGGAAATGGAAGCATGGCAGAGGCAAGCATGCTCGGACGATGATGCGAGGCGCTCCCTGGTCAAGTAGCGCATGTGTGCAGTTTCGGCTGCAAGTGGGTCAGCAAGTGTCGCTTGCCCCCTTGTCCGTGTTTCAGGCTAGGTACATCGCAAGAGGGCTTTGTGGAAGCTCTACTCAACATCAGGATGCTGCCGGTCCCAGCGAAAATATTAACATCCGGATCTCTGTGGATCTCACAATTTCTTAGTCATCGCAGCACCCGATTGGCGTGCAGCTGTGCAAAAAGAAGTACAGAACCTTTGCTGCAGCCGCTGCCTGAATAGTGTCAACACAAACATTGCGGTCTTCCTGGTTGCACACAAGGAACTGCTCGTCGCCTGAGATTGTGAGAGAGACCTTACCGAGCTGCACGGATCTGCCGCCATGTCAGGTCAGCCATCTGCGTTTGCACACTTAAAATGTTGTGATGAAAACATATTCAGGTTCACGCTGGCATCAGGAGCGCTTGTGCTGTGCCCGACGAACCCCAGGGCTTTTTGTGCACCCAAGGTGCAATGGTGTGTCATGCTGCAGTGGCGTTTCTGTCCCCTTGCAGGCTCCGACGACACCCGCACCGAGCGAGAAAAGATGATGGCGGGTGATCTGTACTATTCTTTTGCGCCAAAGGCGCCGGACCTGGAGCACGACCGAGCCAAGTGCCGCATCAAGTTGGCGGTACAGATGATGCAGCGAGCGTATGCTGGTGGCGCTTGGTACATCTATAGACCATACCGAATACATCTCGACTCCCCATGTCCAGGCGTACAACGCGTCCCGTGGGCTCACGGAGGATGAGCAGAAGCTGCGGCTGGACATGCTGGTGGACCTGTTTGGCAGCGTCGACACCCGCCAGCGGGCCTTCATTGAGCCGCCCTTCAGTTGCGACTACGTAGGTGCCGCCCTTTCTGCTGTGGGACACAGCCCTTGCATGGGGATGTGTCATGCAATTGTCATGCATGGCTGATCATGCATGTGATGCGATTGATTTGGCCGCATGTCATGAACCTCCATGAGCTCATAGCCCTGATGCTTGATTACTGTGCACGCAGGGCTACAATGTCCATCTAGGCAGCGACGTCTACGTCAACTTTGGGGCGATCTTCCTTGACTGCAACACCATTCACATAGGTGGGACTGTGAAACAGGCTCCTGCGGATCATGTGGTGCTTTACCAGACATTGAAAACACCTCCTCGTCAGCGAAACGCAGGCGACCGCTGCCTCCTGGCGCCAAACGTGCAGCTATACACAGCAGGGCATCCCCTGGACCCAGTTGAACGAAATGGCACCTCGGGACCTGAGTTTGCGCACCCCATCAGGATTGGCAGTGACTGCTGGATAGTAAGTTTATGGTCGCCTAAGTGTATGTCCGAATGTTGTGGGTGCCGCTTCGCGTCACTCTGAAGCGCCAACGTACATTTCAGAATGATCAGTTGCTGAGCAACAGTTCTGTTGCGTTTGGCACAGGGTGGCAGCGTCATCGTTCTGCCGGGTGTGACAATTGGCGAGGGTTGCACTGTTGGTGCTGGTAGCGTCGTGACAAAGGTGCGTGTGGACGGGTAGACGGTAGTTTGCGCGCTAGGCAGTGACTTAGTTGAGTGAACGACAAAGCTGCACCCGCTCAACCTCGTCCACAGGATGTGGAGCCGTATACTGTGGTGGCTGGCAACCCAGCAAAAGTGATTCGACGCCTGAAGCAGCGGCAGCAGGTGAAGGCGGACCACTGAGGCTTGGAAGGCCAACTGGCAATTGCTGATCATCCTCTGCAGCGTCCGACACTCTCTACATCCGGTGGCACGTGACTGTTGACTACATTTCCAATGGCAAGGTGCAGACCTACAGATCGCCTCCAAAGCTGCGAATTAGTCGGGTCAGAACAGTACTTACTGCAGCTGTGAAATCGTAGCGTGTCGGTGACCTACTTCAAGTTCTGGTGTTTGTGCATAGTGTGCTTGCATGTCCATTCTGATAGGCCATCAGTGCTTGCCAGCAGCAGGACAAAACATCAGGCGCGTATTCCCACGAACATCAGCGTATCCATTGCGAAACATTTTGCGGGACGCTCAGCAAAAGCTTATCCCACAGAGACGGGCTCACACAGCATGCGCGAGGCCGGCAGCTGGCACTTTAGGTCCATCCGAAAGCGAAAACATGCTGGCGGGGAGGTTGTACTTTCCCACAGATCCGGAATTGCTGCACCAGCGTCTCGCTTGCAGAGCGAAGTTGAAGGCATTCAACAACAGCGATGGCATGACAGCTGAGGAGCAGCGGCAACGCCTCCTCATCCTGGAATCAATCATTGGATCGTTCAGCGAAACGCATCCTCCCATCATAGAGCCGCCGTTGAACTGCGACTATGTGAGGTCCTGCCATCGATGTGCTTGCATCGCAATGAGACGAGTAGGAAGGCATGCGAATCTGGCGTGCTGTACGTGTGTGTGGTTTGCATGTACCGTGGTATGCGGATCTTCAGGGTTACAACCTGCACATGGGAGAGGACGTGTACATGAACTTCGGCTGTGTGCTGCTGGATTGCAATATCATCTCCATAGGTGTGCATGACGGGTCGGTGCATGTTGATCTGCATCAAGCACATATGGTGACTGTCTTGCTATCACAGACCGTGCAAGCACTGTCCTTGCAGGCGACCGGACCATGTTCGGGCCAAACGTACAGGTCAGTCGGTGCTTACCCCATGGATCCTGCGGTACAGTTTGTGTCGTGCATGCCGCCATGTTGACGCAGATACTGAGTCATTTGCAGCTGTACTGTCCGGCGCATCCAGTAGATCCAGCCGAGCGCATCAGGTATTGGCAAGGCTTGCATCATACTGCGACTGCATCCTGGTAAAGGTAAGTTGACCCCAAGGGGCTGCGGTCCGGAAAGGTTGCTGATGATTGATGTTGCTGTTGCTGTGCAGCTACAAAGGCCCTCAATCAGCAAAGCCGATCAGCATCGGCAAGGACTGTTGGCTGGGGGGCTCAGTCGTCGTGTTTGGTGGGTTGAGTAGCATTATGCATGCACACACAAATGTGCATTTCCCTTGTACATAACTTGGCATCCTGCTTTCCTGCACACCACATGACGTCATATCTGCTGAAACAGGTGGCGTCACGATTGGAGATGGATGCACTGTGGGTGCTGGCAGCGTCGTGACCAAGTCCATTCCGGACTATTGCGTAGCTGTTGGCAACCCGGCCAGAGTTGTAAGAGAACTGGAGAAGCCCCAACTGTGAGGCATGCTTCAAGTTTGGAACCTATTGAATGTACATGGCTTGATGAGTTGTCCGGTGAATATCTTCATGCCATCCGATTGCTATGATGCGTACCGTAAGCTACTGCAGAGATGCATTATGCTGTTAGACGCGCAACGATATGTGCAAAGCAAAACGAATGCCGTCCCAGTATGACTTCACTTTCGCCGCTTTGCGCTTTTCCTGGACGCTGGCCCATCCTCCCCCTCATCTTCCTCCTGGGTTAGGGACCAATAGAGAATTGACTTGCTCAGCAAATTTGTGAACGCTCTACCTGTCACAGCTTGAAGACGAGGTCAGATGCATATGCTTCAGTCAGTGGCAAGCATGCGCATGTATATGCATGGAGCTGCATGCACTGACCTCGGCAGGCTCCTCTGCATCGGCTGGAACCGTGTGCTTCTTCCCCCTGCGTGCTGCTGAGCCGCGGCCTCTGCCACCAGTCTCTGCAGGCCGCGCTGGGCTCTCACTTCGGCCCGCTGCTTCGGGGTCTGCGTCCTCAGACTCCTGCAGCACGATACCGACTGTGCATGCTGCATGCGATATGTCGCAGGTTGACACCATGCACATAGCATGCTTCTGCAGCGTCCCAGCAGGCCCGCCATGCGATGTGAGCTCACTGCTGCTGGCTCGGAGGCCGCGTCTGTCGCATCGGCGGCGGGGTGGCGCGGCGTGCGGTGGCGCATGCGGCAGGCCGGCGCCGGGCACGCCGCCTTCCACCGCGCCCACAGCTCCATGGTCAGGTTGATGACCAGCTGGCTGCGCTCCACCTCGGGCGCCTGCCCCGCCTCGTCCGCGTTCTTAGTCACCTGGGTAGTGACAAACCCACCATGCAGTCAGTTTGAGGGCTGTGAGCGACCGGTCACAGGAGGCAGTGACTCCAAAGCTTGTGCACTGTGACAAGAAGCAATCATGTGGTTCAGACGTCACAATATCATGACTTGTTTGTAGCATCAACGTCATCATGACTTGTTTGTAACATCGAAGAAGCACAGGAAGTCTGGCGTGCCTTGGTGACCAGGACGCCCTCGTCAGCCTTGGCCAGCGACACCAACCCGTCCTTCACCTGCAGGAGGTGTGCGGCACGGCTGGGTCAAGGATGGTGTCAGGACCGTGTCGCCTGCACTTCGCTCTGCAAGGAGCCCACCGACTTCCGTGCACAACAATATCAGGAGTCAGTGCTGGTGCATCCGGCGGTGTCTGGTTCTCAGCTGTGCACGCTTCGAACTGCAGACTCCGAAGGAAATGATGTGGACATTGGAGTGCTGAGGATGGAAACAGGGAGCGCACCAGGAAGGAGCAGGAGAACAGGTTCTCCACGGTCTGCGCGAAGGAGGCGTGGTTGAGCACCAGCTCCAGCAGCGGCACCCGCCCCTCCTTGAGCAGGATGCCCCACATCTCGTCCAGGTTCTTGTCCGTCTCCTGCTTCTCCGTCTCATCCAGGTCCTGCGCACGTGTTGGCTTCCGTTGTCGAATGCCATTGGACAGCACGCGAACTGCAGCACCCTGCAGACGACCTGCTGGTAACAAGCACACACCGCTCCAAACGCTGCAGGTAGACCCAACAGACAGTTCACGGCACAGCTTGGGCATCTGTGTGCCACATGTGCCGCACAGTGCACGAAGTGTGGGGCAGCGGCGTCACCTCGAGCTGGTCGGGGCGGGTGAGCACCGCCAGGGCCTGCTTCTCGCGGCGCTGCGCCACCTTGCGCGCCTTGGCCTTGGCATCCAGCGGGCCCACCTGCGGCAGGAGGGCCACACAGCGGATCAGCCCAGCGACTTGCAGGCCAGCAGGCGGTGGGCATGTGACTGGTGAGCTGGCTAAGTTGCAAGGGTTTGCCAGTGATTCCAGTCACCCTGCCGAGGAAACCCGGGTGAACCGAACCTGCACCACGGCATGTCACGGTGGCTGCGTCCGACGAACCAGCCAGATGCAGAATACCATGCGCACCATGCAGAAGACGCCGGGGGCGCCACGAAACATGTCCGCGACATCGCCGCCCATGGCGCCCCAGGCGAAGGCGGCCGGGTCCTGCGCCCCGTCCGCCTGCGCCTGGCTGCTGTGCACATACTTGGCCTTGAGCCGCCGCAGGAAGTCCTTCGCCGTGTGGCCCTGCGCACATGCTCGAAGTGCTGAGCACACACGCGACGCACGCCAAGGTCCAGCCTGTCCTTGGCAGCTGCAGGATGAGGTCCGACTGCGCGGCGTGGCCATGCACTGCAAGCGAGTCTCTGCATGCTGCTGTGTGGAGGCGCCACACGTGGACCGGCAGCGACTGCACCTTGCCGCCGTGCGCCAGCTTCTTGGCGAGCTCCACGCCGCGGTCCGTCAGGTGCGCAAACACCTCCGAGTCCACCGCCTGCTCCCGCGGCCGCTGGACTGCACACCAGAACGCCCAGCCACGCCTCGGCAACTGGCTGGCCCGATCCGCAGGGCCTCAGGCAACAAATCTGAAGCCCAGCACCACGCCATGCGAGCGTGATGGGATGGCGAATACTTGAGCCAAACCTTGCTCCTGTAGAGAGTTTGCTTCTGCGAGCATCTCCGCCAGCTTGGACTTCTCCAGGGAGACCAGGTCCTCGCCATCGCCTGTAACGATGTTTCACAGACAGGTCGGATCATCTTGAAGTGCGACTGAAACGCATATCACGGCAAAGCACGCTGCAGACAATCAGTGCATGGCGCTCGCTGCGGCTCATGCACTCACGGATGGCTCGCGCTTGCAGGTTACGGTAACCGCTCCTGAGCGCACGCCCATTTTGCCCCTGAACATCACATTCACATCATTCCTATCAGTCAGTGGCCGGGTGGCTTTACAGGGTCACTAGTTCTCAAACAGCATGTCCGAGCCCACTGGCATCACCTCTTGAGTGCCCGGCAGCGATGCCATCGTTTGTGTAGCTGTTTGCGTTGCCATAACAGAACGTCGGATCAATATGCAGATACGTACATACTGCTGCCCTAGCTGCTCGAAATGTCTCCAAGTCCTGACGGGTCAACTCCTCAGTGCACCCGGCGTGAGGCGGAGGGGCGCACTGCGGACGTACTAGCAAGTTTTGCGCAGTCCACCACTTCCAGTTGTAGTCTTGCAGAGGCTGTCGACTCCTATGTCGTTGGCGTGCGCAAACTTGAGAGTAAATTCTTGCTGGCGGAGGTTCGATCAATCAACCAGAAGATCCTCGGCACGCAGCCAGTACTTTGTTCCGTTCTGTTCTGGGAAGTGCCTCCAAGTATCTGCTGCTGTTCTAAGCTGCGAAAGTGCCTCCAAGTATCTGCTGCTGTTCTAAGCTGCGAACAGGGCCTGACATCAAGTGGAAGAAATTGTTGCCAGCATCCGCCTCAGCCAGCGCCGGCGACACTAGTTGTACATCCCAACCGGGATGTTGCCGCCGCCCTTGGCCGCCTCCTCCTTGGCTTCATCCGTCAGGTCCTGCGTTGCAAGCACACATTGCATACAGCACTGAGATGGTGCATGGCAACAGGTACATGCAAGGCTCATTGATCATCACTGCTTCCGATGTGCAGGACGCTCTACGATTGATGGCACACCTCCATGGTGATCTGAGCGCCGCCGTCCTTTGTGGACATGCGCAGCGCTGCCCTCGTGGCCGCCCTGACGACCTGGTGCCATGAAACAGGAACACTTGATAAAAAAAGGCTCACGACTGTTCAGAAGGTCGTCACTTGCCTGTGTGCTCAAAGCCGTCAAGCATGGAGTCAAGATGGCTCAAGTGATCCAGCACATGCCGCACCGCATTCTTGATGCTGCCGCCTGCCAACTCATAGGAGCGGCCCAGCTGCTCGAAGTCCACCTTGCCCAGCGGCGCCTGCGGTAAAGCAGCACATTGTACATGTTCAACTGACACACCTCTGACGATGGGCGATGTGCAAGCTGATCATGACAACGCACACCTGCTTCGGCAGCATGAGGCGCCAGAGCTTGGCACGCAGGCTGGGTGGCGGCATGGCAAACTGCAGCTCGAAGCGGATGCGGCGCTGGAAGGCTGTGTCCAGGCTGGACGGCTGCAGGCGACAGTTTGCAGGGTAAGCATTGATGCACAAGCGACCGACAAAGACAACAGCAGGTACAATGGCAACCTGCAACATGAGCAGTGCGTACCTTGTTGGTGATGAGCACGACCACCCCAGGCGTATTCTCCAGCTGCTGCAGCAGGACGCCCACGTCCATGCTGGCATACCTGCAGACCAGTGATAGCAGCGTAGGCTGACAGGCACGCGAGTCTGCGCCACCATTGTTGTAGGGATGTACATTGACTCTGTTCCTCGGTCCAGCATTGGCTAGCAAATGCAAATCCCTGAGGCCTCGAGATGACCCACCTGTCTGAGGAGCTGGACATGGTGTCTGCGCGGCTGCCGAACAGGGACTCTGCCTCGTCGAACACCAGGATGGCATCCATGGCCCGTGCCTCCTGCTCATGTTCATCGGGATCAGTGACCGTCGAGATGTGCCAGGAGTGCGTGCTATCAGGCCAGCAACCGGGTGCTGTGCACACTGTAGTCGATGCTCATAGGCAGGCCAGCTACAGCCTGGAAGCCCAGTAGCACTGCGTGCGCACCTGGAAGAGCGCATCAATGTTTTTGGGCGTGTCGCCGACCCACTTCGACACCAACCCGGCGCAGTTGACGATCTGACATGTAAGACGGGCACTCCAAAATAAGGCCACAGCAGAGTGTTTGGAGGCAGATGCTGATGTGCTGTTCACGGTGCTACAGTCTCGGTATGTGCCAAACCTTCAGAGGCTTGCCGGTCTCGAAGCCAACGGCTTCAGCTGCCAGAGTCTTGCCCGTGCCTGCAATCAGACACACGATCAGGTAATGCAAGCTGTACACTTCTCACAAGTCGGGTGGCATGGTGGCAGGGTCGTTCCGATGGCACACATGCTGCTTATGGCTTTTGACACGACGCCCTACAGAGGGTCGTGTTCCGACGGCGCAGACCTGGCGGGCCGCTGAAGAGGCACACCGTGCCACTGAGATCGCTGAAGCCCCACTGCCCAATGAGCACAGCACGCGCCTTCTCGTGCTGCACCACCTGCATTTTGTCGTGCCATTGGTTTTCGTAAGACAGGGATGGAAGAATAGCATTCTGGTCACGAAGGCTACTGATACACTGATAGCGGAACATCTCCATGCTTCACGGTGCTCACAACCTACCTTGTCTAGTTTGGCTTTCAGCTCATCGCTGACGAGGACATCGTCGAGGCCCCTGGTGGGCACCCGCCGCCGATCAAAGTCCTGTTGATGGAGGAGGTATCACCAGATTTCATGAGTTCTGGCACCACCCCACGCAATGCAGCAACTCGAAATTCATTATCATCAAGAACGACGGGCTTCAGTAGAACAGATCCGCTAGGTGGTACCATGTGAGAGCCCTGACACAGAAGGCTGGTGCAATGACACACCTTCATCCTGAGCGCGCCTCTGAGCTGCAGCTTGGCGCCGTGCAGCAGGTCCGCCTGGCACAGCCGCACGTCCTCCGGCGTGCAACCCCGCGCCGTGGACCTGCATGCGCACATGCCGTTACTGCACGATCAGACTGCCAGACGTCCTGGTGCACGTGCTGCATGCATGGTGTTTGCACACGACACGTGAGGCCAGCACCCATGCATGCAGCTTTGTAGCATCGCACCCGCAGGCTGTGAGTGCATGACTGCATAGAACCGCACCTGCTGAGGGCTGCCTGCACCGCATTGCGGATGTAGCCGCCGCTGAGCTCGAACTTGAGCGCCAGCGCTGTGATGTCCACATCCTCCTCCAGCTTGACCTTTGACGGCAGCTGCCGCCGCCAGATCTGCTGCCTCTGTGCGTGCAAGTGATCCAGCGATAGTTCAACCAGACTTGTGGAAACGACATGGCAAAAACATCATGGGTATGTGGATGCCTGCAGGTGAGGTCGCTGATGCGCAGCAGCTCACCTGCACCTGGTCTGGCTTCCTGAACTCGAATGACATGGTGATGCGCCGATGCATCGCCTCGTCAAGCTCCTGGGGCCGGTTTGTTGCCTGCAATCACCAGCAGATGCTGACGTTCCATAATAAAACACGCAAACTGCTGTGCCTATAACATTGTTCCTGTTATTTGAGACACAGGACACTGTGGTGCCTGACACAGCCTGTGGACCCGGCAGGTATAGGCAGTCCGACAGGTGCGCACCAGGATGCTGATGCCGTCGTGCTTTTCTAGCTCCGTCAGCAGCAGGTTGACGGCCTTGCTGCCTCGGAGTTCCCTGCGACATGAAGGCACACTTGCTGTACTCTGTCAGGAGCACCAAAGTCTGTGCACCATCACGCGCTGCACTGCCTCCATATGTTGCATGGAACCATGTGTGCACCAACCTGTCCTCGAAGATACCCTCTGCCTCGTCAAAGAATGTGATCTGCAGGGCAAGAGTGTATGGTGTCAGCAAGAGAGGCACTGGTCAGGACGACGTGGGCAACCACGCCAGTCGCCAGACGGTTTGCGTAGCGTGCGGTAGTGTGCCAGTGATGCTACAAGCCTTACCGCATCATGAATCTTGGCTTCCCTGAAAATGAAACGGATTGTTTCACCAGCCTCGTTGTTTCCAAGGCTGGGAAAGTTGATCAGCAGCACCTGTAAGAGCAGACACTCTTGCAGCGTAACGCGCCCTGTGTGCTTGTAACCCACAACACGGCAATGACATCGTTGGTACAGCTGGTCTATTACGGAATGGTGGTGTGCGCGGACCTTCTTTTTCACGTGGCTGGCGCAGGCATTGGCCATCATCGTTTTGCCCACGCCAGAAGGGCCATGGAACAGCAGGCAGAGGCCTTTGCCGCCGCCAGTCGCTGCAGGCAATCAAGATAAGCACACTTCGGTCACTGTCAACTGCACCCCTGAATTTGCTTGTAACACATGATTTCCTAAAACAGTGTTCAGGTTTGCAGGTGTCCAAGTTATGCAGTTACCTGAGCTGCCGCTCTCCTCGAGAGCCTTGCGAACCTTCTTGTAGGCCGCAAAGTTCTCGACGGTTTCTTTGATGAGCGCCTTTTGCTCGTCTGGCAGCACAACATCCTGACAACATACCAGCAACCACAAGTAAGCAGCACTCCGTTTCAGCGTGATGACGTTAAGCATGTGGCCCTGACGACGCACTCACAAGTAGCGCTATGCATGCTCTGAGTGAATTGGGCAGCCCGATGCACAGCTTGCCTGCAGTGACACATCGCCTGGGTAGTACAGGTGCGAGCCGTCCACCAGATCGGAGAACTCCGTGTCGAGGCCGACCAGGAAGTCGAGCATGCGCCGATCCACGTCCACACCCTGTGCCAACGTGCAGCATTGCAGTGATTTTGACCACATGCGGAGCCACGGCTGGTGCGGTCCACCAACAGTGGCTGGGGAGCATGCCCAGACAGTACAATCAGCAGCACACCTGGTCCATGATGTCTCTTGAAAAGTCGGTGCCAGACAGCGTGATGATGCCATCTTTGATCAGGCGAGCGCCTGCACATATGACAAATACACAGGTCGCTGGCCGCGATGAGCTCCGAAAAGTAGCCCGAACTGCAGAAAAAAGAAAAAAACGGAAAGGAGCGCACTCTTGTAGAAATACTTGCGGGCGCTGATTTGCTCCTGCAGACTGACTGGCAGGAAGCTGAGCAGCAGCGCGCCCACCTGCAGCCCAGCACCATCCTCTCAAAACGAGCCACCGGGCGATGAACTGTTCTTGGTAAGGCAGGGATCCCTAGAGGAGGTTGGAGGAAACACGCAGCCGCTGTTCACTGCCGAAGCAAGCACAAGTCGGCGAGCGCTCACGGAGACGAGCGATGCGCCCATGTCGTCGAAGCCGCTGCGGACTGTGGAGAAGGTGCGCTGCACGCTCGGGCTGACATGGTAGCCGACAAGGAGGAGCAGCACTTGCCGCTCGAAGGGCGCCAGTCCGCGCGCCTCGCTCAGCCGCTCCAGCCGCGGCCGCCAGTCGCCTGTCGGTGTCGGCTGGTTGTGATTATGCGCACAGCGTGCACAGGACGTGATGAGGACGCAACCAGCGTGCGCATATGGGAGCGTGGTCGTGAATAAGGTGTATCGGAGACACAGGCATGATGGTGGCCAATGACTGCTCGGATCGCACCGGCGAGGGCGGTGAGGTGCAGGCGCCGCTCGATGCGTGAGCGGTCCAGCCGCTCGCGGCCCTCCAGCTCCCGCAGCTGCTGCGCGGCACGCGTCTTCGGGGCGCGCCTGCCCCGCTCATAGTAGCCCCTGCCAGCGGTGGTGCAGGTGTGACACGGCCAACCCCTTTTGCTGCTGAGCAAGGGTGCAGCAAGCATGCCTTGCTGATGCCCCAGTTATGCAACTCACCCCATGCCCTCATCCTCCATGGCACTCTGTTCGGTCTCATCGAGGGCCATCACCCGGTTGAGCTTGGCGACCCTGCCAAATGGTAGCAAAGCGTCGTAACAGCAGTGCACTTCTGCAGCCGAAGTGTGGTCAACCATGTCGCTTCCGCTGCGAGCAAACACAGCTGAACAGTCTCACCGCAGTAGCGTGATGAGCAATCGGAAGGAATCCTCGAGGTACTCCAAGTCTGTCCTGTAAGCTCTGATTTCGTCAGCTGGTTTGTCGCTGGCGGCCCCTGTGGTGGCAGTGCGGTGGTAGGTGTCAGGGCCCCAGCAGGTAAGTGCGATGCGCGGCGCGGCAGTGCAAGCACATGACATGCCTGCTGGGCCGTCTGCTGCTGGAGCTCCCTTGGCAGGCGCTGAGCTGCTGGGCGGTTCTGAGGCTGCTGCCGGTTCAGAGGCTATGCCCGACCTCGGGTCAACTGCTGCTGCCTCTGTATCTGTTTCCATCTGATCGGTGGTTTGCTCGGCGGGGCGTGCCTTCTTTGCTGCCTGCTCTGTTTCATCGGCCTCGTTCATGTCTGCACGCCCACACAATGTCCTCTTGACGTCTGAGCTGGTTCTTGCAACCAAAGCTTAGCCCTTGCAACGCTGATGTGTGACTGCACATGCTGTGCCAGGTTCAGTAGCTTTGTGTCCATCTGTAGCCACCTGACAGTGAGCGCTTGCGTGTACCAGTGTCGCGCTGCACCTCCTGCTTGATCAGCTCAAACAGGTCGCCCTCAGCCTTCAGCCCCTGCAGGTACCATTGCCAACAGCAGCATCAGTCTAGGTCATCCTGCTGCGAGTCATCCCTTTCGCAGGCTGATGCACTGGTGTGTGGCGTGGGTGCTTGCGCATGTCCGGCGCTGTACTGTGTGGCCAGGATGCATGCACACACACTCGGCACCGCTGTTGCCACCTCTGTAAACATAGCTGGCTGCGTGGGCGTGCCGGTCACATCCGCCCCGCCAAGGGTCTCCTGCGTCGCCTGGAAGCCGGGCTCCTCCTCCAGCACCTCCATCAGCGTCGTCTTGTCCAGCTGCACAGGTTGCAAGGACAAGGACAATGTGGGTCATGCTGTGTATGCTTCGGTGCACAGTTCGAGCACGCTTGCAGGTCGCGGCTCGGTCAGCTGCTGCTGCAGGAATTGGACAAGTGGGGCGCACCTTCAGCAGCTCCTCAGCAGTCAGTGTCTCTCCCATCAGGGCCTGCACGTACAATCACTCGTCCCGAACTCGGCACTTTTGCAGGTGATATATGGCAATTTTAGTCAAGGTGCCAACGGACTCTGATGTGTGCCGCTTCTGACTGACCTTGACCACCTCGGACGCCAGGTGCAGACTGTCGGTCGAGAAGGCACCGCCTGCTGCTCCGCCGTACACATACTCATACTGGTCTCCCTGCCGACATTGATGGCAGTTGGGTCAAGAAGCTGCATTCTGAGGTTTGTTTGTTGACCCACATACAACCCACAGCATGCCACCTGACTCACGTGTGAGGCAAAGAAAGCCTTGCTGGACTCCGGGATGAGCCCCTCCTTTACATGCTTGCGCGCGGGCCGCACAAACTGCAAGAACAGCAGCCAACTTTCCTATGGCGCCAGCCACGCTGATAAGAACTGTGACTGTGTTGCAGACAACACCTGTTATCCTTTCAGAGGGTTGTGCATAGCAGATAGTGAGCCACACATCGTTGTTTGAATGCACTGACCTCGAGCACTTCGAGAGTGTCCTGCGCAAAGTGGCATCAAGGTTTGAAGCCACCAGATATGTGTCATTTGCTACGATAGTACGAACAATGGCATTGTGGTACAACAGGTGCATAACGTAGCCACACCATGCCGGCAAACGTGGCAGGAGAGAAGTTGGGGCCGCCACCCAGCTTGCGTGACGCAAGCACACCCCAGTCCGCCTGCATCGTCTGCAAAAAGCGCAGCAGCAATGCTGAGGACCACGATCAAGTATCTGGCTGCCTGCGAACACAGCTCCCCGAACAATTGCTTCAATGCATGTGCCTCTGCACTCGACCAGTGCGCAGCTGTAGCTGCAACCCTTGCCTGTTTGTGCAGGATGAAGCGCAGCGCAGCGGTTTCCTTCTGGGATATGCCCAACCGAGCGACCAGGCGGTTGAACCGCGGCGGACGGGCTCCTGCCGTCTTGCTAGCCTCCACACGAGCGGCCATGTGAGCCTGCAAAAGTGTGCCGTTGGTGTTGGTACTGCAGGAGGTGCAAACTATCCTTGGACACATCAATACCATCCACCATTAATGTCCCGGCAACCCTGCACTCTGCTATGATCACGTTCTCTACAGCGCATGTTAGCTGCGATGCGCAGGAGCTGATGCTGAGTGCCACCTCGAGCGCGGCATGGGCCGCCAGGAGGCCCTTGCGCGTCGCCAGGATGAACTGCGATGCAAAGGCCCAGTCGAAGGTGGCGTGCGATGGGTCCTCCTCCACGCCATTCGCCTGCGCCGCCATGGCTGATCTCCCATTGTCTGCACCTGCAGGCACGCGTCAGGCAGCTTTGCCCCTGAGCTCCTGCATGTGCAGCAGGCAGCAGTGCAGGGTGACCATGCCAACAGCAGTGTGTACAAATGCTGAAATCTGCTATCACGGCTAGTCTTTGATGTCTCATGAGTGCATGGTGGTTGCCGCACCATCTGTGGGCTGACCACCGCGCGGCGGCTCGAGCATCTCAAAGGCGGCTGCCTCCAGAGTGTTTTTTGTGTGCAGCAGCAGCAGCGCCACCTGCAGAGATGTTGAGGGAACTGGATCAGCGTGGGGCTATGGGTGTGAGATTTAGAAGTGCTGTGCTCAGTCTAATGAGCTCCTGCTTACCTGGAACTCAGCCTCGGCGAGCTGGAACCACTCCGCATCTGTGCACACCGCCTGCATGCAGCGCCAGCTGTCAGCAGATGCGTTGGTCTGCCATAGAACTTCAAAGCAGGCATTTCACTAAATTTGCGATTGATAGTTCACAGCAGATTTGCCGACAAGCGGCGGGCGCAAGTCGACCCCAGCACCTCCTGGTCATCTGCAGCCCCGGCTGCAAGCGCCCGCCGGACCGCCGGGCGCAGGGCATACTTCACTGGTGTCTGCACATCGAAGAACTGCAGGGCCGCCTTGCAGAGCTCATAGGAGGTTTCTGCGGCCAAAAGCATTGATGATTGTATGCATTATGCATCGAGAAGAGTGCTGCGCCTCCTCGATGCAGGTGGCGACATGCTGCGCATGATTGTGCCGTATGACAGCATTCCTGCAGAAGAATCCACTGCCACATGCGTGCAGTCCTTGCTGGTCTGACAGCTTCGCATTCAGACCGACCTGCAGGTGCTGGGGCTGCTGGTCCAGGCTTTGCCTGCTCTTTCCGTTTGGCTCTCGAGGGTCCTGCCATGCTGCGACGTAGCTCGCAGCGCGGCGATGGTATATCGATCTGCAGCTGGCTGTACACACGCAGCAATGCCCAAAGCGAGTCAATGATCCCATGAAGCAAACAGAGGCCTCGTCGCTACAGGGTGCGGAAGCCCCCCGGTAGCGATTTCGTTCTACAAACTGTACCACACCGAAAGCGGAAATCGCAGGTGCACCTGCTGTGTATGCCAGCATTCGGCTTCGAGCTGAGGTAGATTGATCAGACCGTGGCAATCGAGTCTCTGAGGCTCACGTCGCGACGTTCTGCGCTTGTCTGCCAAGTCACCTTGCAACTGCGCCGCAGCACATTCAAGATGCCCTTTGGTGTTGAGATGTTTGATATTTCGTGATATATGTCATTGCGTCATAAACCAACGTCAAGAGCATATGCTGGACCATAACGCCCCAGTGCTTGGCTATCACCATGCATGTGCTGGGGGCGCATGCGCGAGTTTTATGCCACATCAAGCTGACCGCAAGGCTGCTCCTTCACCAGACACACGGCAGCTCAAAGAACAGAAGGCTACATTCACAGGCAGCAGAGCAGTTGCAGCAGCAGCAGCAGCAGCAGGCAACAGCAGTCGCAGCGCCTTCAGCAAACAAGCGGCGATGGCTGCCCAGTGCAGCAGTGGCTGTGGCTGCCGGCGCCGGCATCAGCCTTGCATTGGCGTCAGGAGGTGAACCGGGCCGAGACACTGCGGAAGACGTACGACTCGCAGCATGTGCTGCACAGATGCAATTGTAGCCCTATAGTTGGAACATATGGGCCTTCTGTGCAGGCGATTCGGCACATGCCAGGGCCATTCTGGCAGCGATACCGCGCACATCCAATGCCATCTTCTGGGTGGCGCAGAGCTCAATCGAGTATCGGCGGTGCGTCGCAGCGCACCCCAGCAAAGATGGTGAAGACTACACAGCGGCGCTTGACGCCGCACATCAGCGCTGCGCCGACCGCTTGCTGAAGCTCTGCCAGGTTTGCTTATAGTTGGCGTGCCGCTGTCGTTGCAGGCAGGTTGTGCTGATAGCTAGCTAGCTAGTTTACTCAGTGCGATGAGCCACACATCGCAGACGAATGGCAGCCTGTACATCAAAGCGGCCCAGTTTGCCACCACCATCCCTTCAGTGCCAGCACCTTATCGGAGGTATACACCGATCAGTGATGTCGACTCCAGATGCATGTCGCACACGTATGGTTCTCAATTGTGACGCGCCAACCAGCCTTGCCTAGCCTGCAGGACTCTTGAGGTGCTCCAAGACCAGGTCACGCCGCAGTCATTCGAGGATATCAATGACGCGCTGCAGCGGGAGTTCCATGCAGATGCTCACGAGCTTTTTGCAGAGTTTGAGGAGCACAGCACAGCTGCTGCCTCGCTGGCTCAGGTGGTGTCAACTGTCATTCAGCACCTGCCTGAACTTTGGCAACATGGCTGCTCCTTATGAGGGCGCTCACCATATGCCTTATACTTGGCATTCCACAACAGCACTCTGCAGTGTGGCCATTGATGGGTACAATGCAGGTGCACAAGGCGCGGCTGCTGACAGGCGAGGCAGTCGCCGTGAAGGTTCAGTACGCTGGCCTTGAGTCAGCAGTTGCTGCCGATCTGGCCACCTTCAGCGGCTTAGCGACCCTTGCTGGAGCAGCGTTCCCGGACTTCAAGCTCGGATGGGTGAGCGTCGCAGACAGTAACTCTGCCTCTGACTGCGTCATCAGCACCAGCATCAATCTGAAGCATCTTCACGATCAACTTAGCAGGTTGTGGAAGACCTTCGCAAGCAGCTGGCGGAAGAGCTCGACTTTCGCCGTGAGGCAGACAACAGCAGGGCGCTGGCCGCTGCGATGCAGGACAACCCTATCATAGCGGTGCCAACAGTGCACGATGCATTGTCGAACCGGCGCGTCATCACTATGGAGTGGGTGGCGGGTGCAAAGGTGAGGGCAACCGTGATGTTCGGTCAGCCGGAAGGTTGTCGGCACCGAGGCTGCAATCATGATCAAGAGCGCGTATCCGCTGCAGACGTTGTGTCTTTGTCAATGCTGTCATTGTGTGGTGCGGCTTCAGATCTCGGATGTGGCAGCTATGGAGGCGCTCAAATTGCGTCCAAAGGAGGTCGGCACGCTGCTGCTGCGCGTCTTCGCCGAGATGGCCTTCCAGCGGGGCATCATCCATGCAGATCCACATCCAGGTGTGCCAAGGTGATGGTGTTAGTGCGTCCTGTCAGCACCCTACCATCATGCTGATACAAACAGCTGTGTGACCTTTCCCGCTGCAGGCAACATTCTGGTCCGCTCCAGGGTTGAACCAGAAGGTGCGCGTCAGCAGTGCTGACGATGAGATGCTTGCCACGGTGATGCTGCCATTTGCAGAGCCTTCTTGCCAAAGCAAGCGGTTTGTTTCATCCAAGACATAGCATGATGTGCTGACACTGCGGTAGGCTGGCTGGCGCGGCTGCTGCGAGGGGGCCGCAGCCTGCCACCACAGATCGTCCTGCTGGACCATGGAACATACATCCACCTGGACGAGCAGCTGCGGCAGCAGTACTGCCAGCTCTGGTGCAGCTTCGTGATGAACGACACGGAGACCGCTCGACAGGCAGGTCGAACGGGCACCGCTTGCATGCCTGGGAACATAATGTACAACGGTGTGGCTGGCACTCTGCAGTGGTTGTATGCTGCCAGATGTTGATGTCGGTGCGCAGGTGTCACATGCGATTGGCGGGGAGCGGGTGGCGGCGCTGCTGCCGCTGCTGCTGCGGCCGGGTGCTTTTGGGAAGTTGCCCAAGAAGCAGCGGGAGCGTATCCGCCGGGAAACAGGTGTGATCCACACATCACCGGTGGTGGTGTCTTTTGCTGTAGGTCACTTCACCTGCCTGCTGGTATCAGTTCGCTGTTGTGATGGCTGCCTGATGCGAATCATCGCGACGCCTGCATGTAATGCATGAGAAACAGCGGCCGAGCTCTGGACACAGGCCTGAAGAATCTGGGCGACGTGCAGAAGCTTATCGAGCTGATGCCCCGGCCACTGGCCCAGTATCTTCGGTACGTTGGTCGGCTGTGCTTTAGGCACTTGTAGCTCCCTAGCATGGTCAGTGCAGTACACAACCCAGAGCTACGATACATGGGTACGTTATGATGACTCTCATCCGCAGGGTGTCAGCAGTGGTGAGGACCACCGCCGCAAACCTCGGGTGCACCATCCATGACCGCCTGCGCGTCAATGCCACGGCCGCGCTGAAGGGTGACTCCGCTCGAGCCGCTGTGCTCTTGTACATTGTGCTGAGCCAGACAGCATGAAATGCGACGCACAGTCTGCAGGCGGAGCTCATGATGCTACATCTGGCTGCTCCACAGGCATGTCGACGCAGATTCGTGATGGGGAGATGCACTACATTGGAGACTTGGAGTCGCGCCGCAAGCGGCTGCAGCTGTGGGTGAGGATATACCTGATGCGGTGGCTGGCATGGACTGCAGAATGGTGGCAGGTGGCCACTGCTCGCCAGCAGCCACCTCCACACGAAGCCAGCAGCAGTACACGGCCACTGGCAGCATAACTACAGCGTCCCAGCAGGACACAGGCCTGCCCATCTACGCGGCTGTCAATTCGTTGGATGTTAGTGATCACAGAACGGGCAGAGCAGTCCTGATCGCATAGTTTGTGCTGATGTACCTGCTGCAACACAGTCCTGTACAACCTGTGCAGCATGTTCAGGTCACATTCATGCCGACAACTGAGCGGGTCGGCCCGCTGTGACTGCTGGCTGCGTGTATCCACGGACGACCATGCACGCTGTTGTCGTTGTCGCTTGCTGCATTGCCTTGTGCTGCTGCTGCTGGCGGCGTTGGCGCATGCTCGGGGTAGGAGCTGAACGTCTTGCCGCCCACATGCGGTGGCCAGAAGGGGGCTGCTGATGACTTCTCTTCCCGTGGTCCTCCCCCCTCCTGCACCTGTATCTGCATGTGTAAAAGCATGGCGCAGCAGCAAAGCAGTGCAGCATGCAAGCGTTTCAGGGTGGCACCACGACTGCTGATCGTTACTGGTCGCCACTGGAGTCGGCCCACCTGCAGGCGTGGCTGCCATTCTGGGTCACTCATTGCTCCTGACACAGCCGCCGCGGTTTCACAGCAGATCTGAAGGGTTCCAGCTTGGCATCAGCCTCTTCAGCCGACGCTTGGCTGCCAGCCTCAGCCAGGTTCGCAGGGGTACTGTGTTCATATTCACCCACGACGCCCCTGGCGCCAGCTCGCTCTGATAACGTGGTGCCCACAAAGCCAAAGCCGCCCTACAAATTACGAACGCTGATGCTGTGTGGAAGCAGAACCCTTTGTGACACTCGCATATGTATGGATGCTGCACACTATGTGTCAAATGATGTCGACACGCCCGACCTTCTTGGATGGGTTAGTAAAGATGCCCCGCTTCTGGTGCTCTATGTCTGCTGGCTTCTGTTGGGGTGCAGGCGGCTGCTGATCGGCTGCTGCTGTGATGTCAGGTGACCTGCCAGCTGGCTTGAAAGCCGGCCCGTCTCGCACCCTCCTGTTGGCTGGTCACGACCAGTAGGCACGCAAACGGGACAACTAGGGCACAGCTGCATCAGTGTGGGATTCATTCACACATGGGCTGCATGCTCACCTCCTCTGCCGCTGCTTGTATGGGTCCTCCGTATGCAGAGAAGAAAAGGGCGAGAAGGTCGCATCGTTATTCTGCAACAGTCGACAGGGTCGTCACAACAGTTTTGACGGTGACTCAATCTATATGCAAAGGATTCTTCGCGGTATGTAGGTGCAGCATGTTGCCAACTGCAGGTGTTTGTGTTGCACGCGCTTTACGCATGCACTGCAAGTTAGGCTGCTGACTACTTTGTTTCCCATAGATTCATGTTGGCCGTACCTTGCCAGTCTTGGATGCTGGAATCCTGCAGCCCGCAGGGCTGAGAGGACGCGTTGGTCTGGCTGCACCTTCTGCCGCAGTATTGCCTTGGGCTGCAACCGGACCAAGGTAGCCCGGCTCCATAAACTACGACGTGCAAACGGGGTGGAATACGACGGCTGGAATCAATCTCTGTTATATGCTGATTTCGTAGCACAACGACGGGCACATGCACAAAAAGCCTGCATATTGCGCACCACGCCATATTTCGTGGTCATGACCACGTCGCGACCCTGCTACAGACGGGGCGTCAGGCGTGCGAAACGTGCTTCGAAAAGTGCACCTAGTCTCCCACCAGCTGTCCAGCAAGCTGCATGTGCCGACGGTCAAGCGCGGGACTGTCGAGTTTCGCAACGGTCAAACTCAGCGAACCGTGCAAACCCTCCTCAGGATGCGGTGCGACTGATATAGACACGATTGGGCCGATCTTAAGGCTTTCGAATGCAGGCTTGGCGCCATCGGGTGCTTTCGAGCGATCTCTAGCCCGCACGGATGCATAGCCGGTACATTGTCTGACAATTTGTCGGACAGGAAGCAGGATGCACACATAGTGATTGATCGCAAAAAACTGATTGCGGGTGCAACCCGGACAATGGGGCCTGAAGTTGCACGTATCTGCTGCATCAGCACACCTGAGTGCGTGATGGTATGATGCGCTGAGGCCGCTGCGCCAACGGACGTGTGTTGCTGAGATCATCGCTTGCAGAGAGCTGGAGATCCGCCTTCACTGCTGCACCCACGTACGCTACCTACGATGACCTCCAGGCTCATAGTAATCTGTCAGGGGACTCGTCTGGTCTGAGACATTCGGCATTGCTGAAGATCCGCTATCCAGCCGTTCAGCATGATATGACAGCGCCAACCGACAGGGAGTCAAGTTTGCATCGGCGTGCGCATCAGACTGGCATAACAGGTCGCAAGCGCCTATTGATGCGTGTTGCTGAGCGTGTCATCACCATTTACTATCGTGCAGGCCTTCTGCACTGGCAGCCGCATCACTGCTATTGCGTGCCGGCGTCATGTCACGGGATGGACAAGGGGCATCGCCTGACCAGGATCAAGCAGCCACAGACGAAGCACCAGCTGCGGCCTCAGCAGCTGGCACAGCGCTGGAGTCTATGGCAATCTCGGATGCAGGCAGCGTACCACCCACCACAGCGAGCAGCGAGCCAGCAGGGCCGCTGTCGGCAGTAGCCCAGCAGTCATCTGCTACGCAGCAGGCAGTCACACATGCAGATGCAGCCGTCGCTACTCCAAACGGCAGTGAGTCAACAGAGCAGTCTGCTGGCGTGTCCTCGCATCCGTCTACGTCTGGCCCTCCAGCAGATCCCAGCGCCTCCACTCCAGCGGCCGCGCCTGCAGCCCATGAGGACGCTGCCAATGGTGCTGAGCCAGCACAGCTTGCAAAGGCAGCTCCGTACGCCTTTTCAGGTGTGCTTGCATCTGCCACCCTGCAGTCACATACAACAGTGCACACACTGTTCTGTGCTCCCGGCAGGCCGGTGCATGTGAGCACTGCAGCTAGACTGAGCTGGCTGCAAGTGCTATCTTGCTGCAGGCATGCAGTGCGTCCTGGACAAAGCATCTGCGCCGGTGGGTGCGCTGGCTTTTGGTCGCTTGGACTCGGCGTTGCTGGCGTTTGGCGCTGACGACGGTGTTGTGCGCATTGCCAGAATCAGCGACCAGAAGGCATCCATCCTCCATGTGCGCTGGCATGCGAAGATTGCAGGGCTATCTCAGACCCTGCTGTCGTGCATGCTCGCTCCTCGATCGACCCACATGGCAATGATTCTGACACCTCCCGCATGTTCACGCCATGGCATGCGATGGGGAGGCATAACATGCTTTGCAGGAGATGCGGGAGCATAAGAAGCGGGTGACAGACCTGGACTGGTCACTCCAGAACCATCAGCTGCTGACATCCTCAGGTGCATATTGCATTGCTGTGCCTCACGCTTTGAGAGTGACACAGTGCGAATGCGCATGTAAGAACTGGCCACCACAGATTGCCAATTGGATCTGACCTGACCCACAGCGGATGGCAGCGTGTGTCTGTCATCCAATGACGATGGCATCTGGTCAATGGCTCGGCGTTTCGAAACGGCCACACCAGCGGCCGCATGCCTGTTCCATCCTGTCAACCAAAACCTGTGAGCCCCCTCCTCGTGATGGCGAGATTTGCGCAGCATATGGTGGTAGCATGGTTCATGGACGTGTTGCTGTGGGTGTGATGTTGCGGTTGCCGCACAGGATCATTGTTGGCACGGAGGCCGGCACTGTTGAGGTGTTCAACGCCAGCACAGGTGAGACTGCTGCTCTAAGACACCCGACGCCCAATCCACCCACATGCTCTGCCAAGTACCCTACTGCTATATGCTGCAGCATCAGCAACTTCGTGCCAGGCGTGAATGTAGGAAGATCACCGTGTATTCTGTAACCTGCAGGGCTGGAACTGGATGGGTGCCGAGCCACCCTGGCCAGCACTCAGGAGGAGGGCGTGGGGGTCGTCGCAATGGATGCCTCCCGCGATGCACTCTTCGTCGGCGACTCTGCTGGCTACATCCATGTGCTGCGCCTTGCACTGTGCGCCAAGGGTGCGCTGCGGCCGCTCGTCCAGCTGGAGCGCGTCCCTCCCGCCGGTGAGGCAGGTTTGCCCCCAATGCGGATGACCGTGAGTGGAGACCTCAAGGTGCATCAGCCTTGAGCGTTTTAATGATCTTGTTGGGAAAGGTTTGGCTGCCAGTAGCACACCACGATGGCGTGCAGGCAACAGACTGGCCAGCTTGGCGAGCCTCAGCTACACGCAGTTTGCAAACAGCGTGAAGGGCGCTGCGCTGCTGTCGGCGGGCACAGATGACCTGGTGTGCGTATACCGTGTGACCTCGGACAAGAAGGTGGGCCCCCAGCCACAGTGCATGTCTGAACCTCAGCCGCACGAGTGCGACTGGACATCCACTCTGCACGTCTGTTTTGTTACACGGAGGCTTGAGGCGTGCTGCCAGCATCGCCAATGTTTGGTGTGGTACCTGCAAATGCTGCAGGGTGGCAGGGTGAAGCTGGAGCTGTCGAGCAAGCACCTGATGCCGCAGTCGGCGCGCCCCATCCGAGCGGCCTGGTGCCCCACGCTGCCCAGCGACGAGCCCGAGTACGTGGCGCTCGGCTCCGAGGACTGCTCCGTCTACGTGTACGACGTGTCAGGTGCGCCCTCGCTCTGGCCTGCGCGAAACTTGCTGCCATGCAGTTGTTGTCAACAAAGTCTGCACATGTTGACCACAATATTCATCACCATGATCATCCACTTGTAGGCCACCTGGCCATGCAAACGTGGGCTACTGAATTCAAGTGCATGATTGACGCTTCGGATACTGAACAGGATCTGACTCCACTGCAGAATCTGGCGCGGCGGCCGTCCCGGTGGTTCGGCTGCAGGGGCACTGCGCGCCGACAGTCGCGGTGGCCTGGGCGTATGACGAGCGCAGGCTAGCCAGTTCTGACTGCGATGGCACAGTGATAGTGTGGAAGCGACAGCACGCTGTAGAGGAGGAGCATGAGGACCAGTACTGAGTGATGCATGCGTCTACTGCATTAGCTGTGTGAGGGTCAGCCGCCAGTTGCATGCATGTGGACCTATCATCTGTAATGCTACAATGGCGTGCTGCTCCATCATCAGCACACCAAGATGTCATTAAGGTCCGTATCGGCGGTCACTTAGGGGCATGGAAACATTAGGTGGTCAGAGTTATTACCTGACGACCTGCACTCCTGCAGACGATGCAGGCTGCAGACCAGTCTGCCTCGCAGTACAATCCCGCAGTACAAACAGGGTTTGGGCGCAAAATGCAAATGCTGTTTGGCATTCAATCGCCCAGTCATCGATCGCACAGGCGGCAACACACAGAGCAGCATCCACGCATATCATACACAGCTGCTGAACCGTCCTGAACGCCCTCTCGCAACCCACAGCAGCCCAGAGCGCTCAGCCTCCAGGCTTTCCGTCGTCTCCCAACTGCCAAACTGCTGCCGCCGCGTGAGGCCGAAACTGCGGTGGTCCAGCCGCATTCGCCAGCGCGAAAGGTGCAAGATCATGTCGTCGTTGCCTCACGATTGGCGTGAGCGGCGATCATGGGGAGCAGGGTGGCCCCTGCTGACGGTTTCGGCCAGGGTGAGTGCACCTTCCGACAGCGCTCTTGGCCATCGCAGGAACCGGCAGGCGAGGCGGTCCGCTGCGATCGGTCTGAAGGACCCTTCATGAGGCACATGGGGGCCCAACGCTGAGCCCAGGGCCGGCTGGGGTGCAATCAAGCGGACCTCGGTGCGGCAGCACTGGGACGAACGCCGCGATGCTGGGCGATTCGCCGGGGCCCGCAACCCGCCTGCTGGACCTGTTTCAGGAGGCCGGCTGCGACAACGCGCGGGGCAAGCCGCGCCGTCTGCGCATCCTGAGTGAGCCGTCAGAAGAGGCCTGACTGTTGCCTGCTGACTCGATGGCTGTGACGATTGCTGATGAGCCGCAGCAGCACTCCCTCATCTGTGATAGCAACGCATGCGTTGTGTTGACCCACAGCAATGCGCGCATCGCAGCAAGATGAGCATCTCGGACTTGTGCGCCTGATATGTTTGAACTGTGCTTGGGCATGCCGCTCATCGCAGTGTTCATCCTGAGACGGCCTGCTCGCCGCCTGTAGCTGTGCTTTGAACAAAATCTGAAGCATGAGTACATGTCAGAGTCTGATCTGAGGTGCTCTGCTTTGCACCCAGCAGCGCGTGTGCCACTGGCGCCTCTGCCACATGACGCGCCGGACTTCAGGGCCAACAGGGGCAGCGCCACCAGCGCATGCACCGCAGCCAGCGACACGCCCTGCATCAGCATGCTGTCGCAGAAGGCCGAGGGTCTCAGCCTGCGTTCGGCGCTGCCGCCGGCGCGGGATCCGCTTTCCAAGGCCACCAGGTGTGCTTTGTCCACGTCTGCGGTGTACGGAGCAGGCGCTGCGACTCAATGTCAGATGCTTGTGGACGGTGCACTCCACCCTACTGAGCATGGCAGCGTCGTTTTTGATTCCGGTCAGTAACATCAGTCGTGAATTTCTGCAGGGCTGAACAGGCAGTCCAGTGCTTCAGCTCGCCCTCGCCCCAGCTCCCCATCAATAATCCGAAGCGAAAGCTGTATGAAAGCCCCACAGGTATTTTGCAGCATGATCACTTGTGACCCTACCCTGTGTGTATGAGGGAGGAAACCAGTGCAAGCTCTGGTGTAAGGCAGGTACCTCCTCCCAGATCGCTTTCGTGCTGCAGCAGAAACCTATTGATTCACTTTGCAACATCCTGATGACAACCCACGCGGCAGGTGCAGAAGCTGGCAGCGGCGGGCGGTCCCGGCGGCTGTCGCGCTCGGCACCGCTGAAGCGCCACTGCGGCAGCGTCACGGGCCTGGCGTCGATGCCGGCGCTGCCCACGTACTCCAACCCCGCGTCGCCGGCGGCCCCCCTGCGCACCTGCATCTCCGCGCCCGAGCCCATGGTCACCTCGGCCGCCGGCCTGGTGAACAACCTGATGATCTGCTGCGATGTGGATGTTGATGCATGCGTTGCAGGCTCCCTGATGGCTGCCATGCATGCATGGGATGGCAGGTTGCAGACACGCTGGCTATGAGGCTGCACTGATGCGTTTGCACTCGATCAATGCAGGACACAGAGGCGCCGGCCACCGCCCCTGCGGCCGCCCAAGCCTGCTGCTTGGAGCCCCTGGCAATAGACGTCATGCAGGACGTCGGCGCCTCGCAGAACGGCGGCGCCAGGGCTGCTTCGCTGACGCCTGGGCCCCTGCCGTCGCCGAAGTTCGGCCGCACGCTCTTCTGCTCACCGGCCACAGCCTGTGCAGGTGTGCTGCCTGCAGCGGCACTGGCAGTTCATGTTTGTGGGCCAGCTGTGAAATGTGCCCGACACCAGGTGTGGCAGACCTCAGATATCGTGCACTGCTGAGGGTCGCTGGTATAGTGCATGCAGACATGCACCCGTCAGAGCGAGAGGGCAGCCAGGACGACACCATGTGCTCGCCGCCGCCGCCGGCGCTGCCGTCCAGCTGCGCGCCGCCCGCCAAGCGCCGCGTCTCCCTGCACACCGCGCCCGCCAGCCTCTTGCCACTGGTGTGCCCCAGCAGTCATAAGCACCCAAGGCCCACTGTGGCCGTCTGTGCTTTGCTCATGGTTGTCCTCATGGGCTTGGCTACTGATCAGCCGGGTGAATGCTCAGGCAAAGCGTGTTGCAGCAACCTGCTGTCAGTGAGCTTGCCTGCCGCATGCGTAAGCGCACCACCCGCACAAAGCAAATCTGTGCAAAGTCGTTATGTGCCTTTCGCAGATCGAAAACGCAGGCATTGGGCTGCCCAGCGTTGAAGCGCAGACAGTGGCACGGCTGCTGACGGGTCACCACACCTGGGAGGGCATCGGTCGTGCTGTCTTGATCGACTGCCGATATGACTATGAGCACACCGGCGGTTGCATCACCGGCGCCGTCAACATGCAGGTTCGCCCAAAAGCACGTTTGTTGCTGTAATGTGCTTGCTGTCAGTGCTTCCAGACTGCAAGGCAGATATCCTCTGCGAGCTGCCAGTGACTGCATTGTGACTTTTGCTGTGCTCACACGCTGATTAACAATGCACCGCGCCACAGCAAGTGTGTGACACGTTCATGCAGGATCCGACAGCAGTGGAGGCAGCAACGATTGGGGCGGCGGGCGCGGTGGACTGGGCGGTCACGCCCATCATCTTCTACTGTGAGTTCTCCAGCGAGCGGGGGCCGCGCATGTTCCGCCACATCCGCAACCTCGACCGCCGCATGCACCTGGCGTCCTACCCCGCGCTCGCCGTGCCGCACATGTACGTCCTCGCCGGCGGCTACAAGGCCTTCCAGGTGCGGCCCCACCAGCCCGCAGCGTCCAGCCGTATGCTGTTGGACAACCTCTGCACCGTGGACAAATGGCTCCAACGTAGCCCCGTCAGGGTTGCAGCTGCTCACGAAGCATTTCGTCTGACTTGCGCAGGAGCACTACCCGCAGCTGTGCACGCCCAACGGCGCGTATGTGCGCATGGGCGACAAGCGCTACGACGCGCAGCTGAAGCAGCAGCACGGCCTCAGCAAGGCGGCCTGGTGCCGCAAGGACACCCGGAAGAAGACCGCCCTGCCACGCCAGGGCGAGCGAGTGTAGCCGTGCCCCCTGTGGCAGCGAGCCGTCCCGCTGCCTGGCACAACAGCGCTCACCGCCACGCCAACAGCCACAACGCATGCTGCTCAACGTCTGCTGTGGCATCTTCACGTGAAGCCACTCGAGGCTACGTGAAGCACTGCTCAGCAGATGCTGAGCCATGGTGGTGGCAATTTTGACAGTGGCGCGGCTATTGCTGCCTTTGTCCTTGCAGGTCCAGCTCATATTGAGCTACAGTGGTTTGTCCCCGTTCTGGTTTCGTCTTCTAGGCTTGGGTGGCATGCTTTGCGGGTGACAGACTGCACTACAGAACAGGCTGAATAAGAGGTGCAGGGGATGATGGCCGCTCTGCCCAATGTTGTTGCCTGCTGGTTCTGAATAAGAATCAGTGCAACGGCCTTGCGCGGGCGGCAGGACAGATGCGGGCATAATGTGTTGGCTACCTATGTTGTCGTGCACATATGGTACCATTGTGTCAGTAGCGAACACGTGATGAATGAGATTCCATTGTATGTAACCCCGCATGGATGACAACATGCAACACTGGTGGCCAGCTTGCTCTACATCACTTGCAGATGCTTTCTGTTCAACCGACCCAGCTCGAAACCACCGATGGAGCTCATTCCACCCAACTCTCAAGACTCAAGCTCTGCTCCTACTTCTCAGCTCTCCAGCCAGTTGCTATATTGCCTCAACTTCATCAGGCGCCTGCAGCCACAGATGCAGCAAGACTCGGCCATGACAGACATGATTACCTGGCGGATCACCCAATTGTCATCTTTCCCAAGCATGGGAGACGCGACACAATACTGGTGCATCCTGATGCATATGCTACATGGTACATGTTGCCGCTGGCTGCACGGTGGCGCGGGGCTCACCAGGTGCGAGAAGAACTTGGTCTCCTTGCCGTCGTTGTCCAGCAGGAAGCGGACCTTGACCGGCAGGTTGCTGGACAGCTTCTTGCCCTTGTAGTCGTCCACGTAGGCGAGCACCTCCCCCTCCATGCCCTCCAGATCCAACCCCTCCTTCCGCTTGGGCGCATGGTACACCATGATCGACTGCTTCACCCGGACGCGGGTGCCCTCTGGCAGCCGCTGCTCAGCCTCGTCGTCCGAGTCCGCGCGACACCGCAGGCGCGCCGACCGGCTGATCCCCGCTGGGCATGCTGCCTGGCGCCACCGCAGCGCGCCCAAGCAGCTGTGTCGCTGAGCACTGAAACGCGCAGCTGGCTGGAGGCTGTGTGCGCGAGCTGACAAAGCCTTCGGCTGCTGCCGTGCCCCTTGGCTGCACGCTGCTGCGCTGCACGGCGCCCTGCTGGCTGTGAGCAAGGTCATGCCTGTGCAATCTGCCACACAACTTGCTATTGGTGACTTTCAGGGTCTCGGCCGGTTGCGCTTTGCTAAGGCGACGCTGCAGCTGCTCAAGCAGTGCAGTGTTACAGCTGAGGTGCCAGCGTGCAAACGGCAATGTACTCGATCAGGGGCCCTGATCAAGGCCGAGCAGGATATCATCAGGGTATTGCAGCAGTTGGCCAAATGCGTGCGTGCAAGATGTTATTACGCCCAGTCGAGCACATGTGGTCGACTGCTGTGCAATGGCTTCCTTGATGTCATTGTCATGCATTTCCAGCGCTTGGTTGGGAGTACTGTAAGTTGTACATGCAGCAGTGATGTAGGTTCTTCGGTATCCTGTTCGCACTAAGGCTGTGCTGCGTGTTGCGCTCTTAAAGACGACCGCAGTTGCCAGTCTTGGTAGGATGCACAGTCCATGTGAAGGCTTACAAGGTTTCCAAGGGCGAACCCTCAGTATACAACGCCTTGGAGGCAGTTCCCTCAGGCGCCAGCAAACCGCTCAGCGCACAACACTCAGCAAAGCAACTAGTCATCTGATTGCCTGGGCACAGTGGCTGGACTGCAGCACCGCCGGCATGGCCCGCCAGCAAAGTCGAGTGATCAGGCACTGTCGACCTGGCCGGAGATCAGGTCAGCAGCCTCCTGGACGGTGGCGATCTTCTCAGCACCCTCCTCATCCAGCTGCAGATCGAACTTCTCCTCCAGTGCCATCATGATCTCGACCGTGTCCAGCGAGTCAGCGCCCAGGTCGACGAACTTTGCCTCGGGGGTGACCTCGCCCAGGTCCTTGCCCAGCTGCTCGGCGATGATGCCCCGCACATCCTCCAGCACGGCGCCCTTGTCCACTGCTGCCCGCGTCACCAGGCGTGCCGCCCGGTGGCTGGATGCTGCGCGCCGTGCTGTTACGGGCCTGCCGCTGCGGAAGCTCGTCCGCGCGGCGACCGGCGCTGGGCAGCGGCACTGCATGGACATCATCTTCGCTGGCTGGCTGGGCTATGTAACGCAACAAGCGTGTGCAGCAAACGGGTCACGGTGCGGATCTCTGGTCACCGCTCAACGGCTGAGGCGATCAGCGGTGCGAGTGTCCTGGTGCTCCGTGTCACTTTTAACAGCACCTCCATATAGGTAGGCTGCAACTGCAGAGCGGAGTACTGGTGGGATCCGTCCGATGAGCTTGGCGTCTCACACCCCCGGGGCATGGATGGGTATGGGATATCAACTTCGCGGAGGATGCCAAACCACTACCGCCGTGCCCATGAAATGTGTGCAAATTCGATTTGACGCTGCCGCAACGAAAGGAAAGACAGACACCCCGCGCTTGTTCCGGCCCCATGCTCGAGCACTGGCCGTCATGAGGCGGTGATGGATGTGGGCTGGCTTAGGCCGAACAGCGCAGCCACCACGCCCTCGTGCTGTTCCAGCTTCATGCAGGGCAGCTGCTCGGCACCGACACCCGCATCAGGGTCTCCAGAGCGCTCCTGCAGCACTGGCGAGCCGGTGGGCGGGGCGGACAGCGGCACAGGCGACGCCAGCAGCACTGGCGGCCCAGCCGGCGTCGATGGCGGCAGCCCCTGGAAGTGCACCACGAAGCAGCGTCAGTGGTGCATAGGGTGGGCTTGCACCTCAGCACCTTCAGATGGGCACTGCTGAATGCAGCTGAGACAGGTGTGAAGGTTCAGCAGCTTACCACTGAAGCTTTGCGCGCTGGCGACTCCCACTGCTGTGATCCACCCGGCTGTGGCGCTGCCTTCGATTCGGCGATGCCCGCAAACCGCCCCACAACTGCTGCCGTCCGTACTGGTGACACTGGCGGCGGCATGGTGCTGGCGCCTGGCCGCCGATGCCGGACTGGCGGCGGCGAGATAGCATCATCTGCACAGTGCAATGGCGCACAAGTAGGGAAATCGCTCCACTTTGGCGGTTGAGCAGTGCATGTGGCATGTGTGAAAACGTGGCAGTGAGGAGGGACGGCGCACCCAAAACATCAGTCTCTGTCCGCCGCACGCCATTGCGCTGGCTACCGGTCGGCTTGCCGGCCTTCATGCCCCCACTACTGCCGCCTGTGTTGCAGATGATGCCATGCCTGCCAGATCAGTGCTGGGAAGAGGAGCCTTTAGCAAGGTCGATGCGCTAAAGGAGATCTGCAAGAGGAAGCAACACACAGATGACCATCGAAACAGGGACTTGCAGGCAGCATGGTGGACAGCGCACCAGACACCACCCGGAAGGCGGACATGTCACCACTGTTCAGCGGCTGGTCCTTGCGCGGCTGCAATGCTGGCGCAGCCGTGCGCACCGGCCACATCGAGCCGTCGTTGTGCAGCTTCGTGCCTGCCAACAATAGCATAGCAAGTCGAACGCAAGCACGTCTGCACACTGGAGCGATGGAATGCTATGCAGCGGCTTGGTGGCACAGCACAGGCTCCGCGTGGACTGGCAGCTGGTGCGCACCAGGCACCAGGTGCAGGCGTCTGTGAGCGGTGCCCTGCAACGTGCGGCCGGCGATGTCGGCCATGGCCTGCAGCCGCGCAGGACTAGCACGCTGCTCTGGGCTCAACGCTGCAACTGATGGCCGGCTCTCTGTGTACTGGCTGTGCCGGTCTGGGCTGCCTGCAGTATGGCAGGCTGACGGTGATAAACACTTTGATCTCAGTGTTCAGACTGCAGCATGCCATCGGATGCTGCACCCAGGTCCAGATGCTCACAGCGGCGTCTCAGACGCACCCATGTCCTGACCGGTGCGTGCGGACTGCTCCTCTGGCGTGGAATGCACCGCAGGGCCGCCTGCATCCAGGCGGCACTGCAGCGGAGCCCCGCTGTCTCTTTTGTCGCCACGGCGAGCGGCGTCCACCTTGCCCCCCGGCTCATCCAACTCGAACAGCGGAAGGATCGGCAGCGCAGACTGCAGCTCAATGCCCTGTGTATGTTAACAAAACCATTTTGCCGCCTTCAGAACAGTGGAACAACCCCCAGATGGCATGCAGAACAGGAAGGCCACCCCAAGTCTGGCATGTTTGGTGCTTCAGAGCGTGCCTGCATGCGCTGAGTGGCTGTCCTGACCATTGGCTTGCTGCCGTAGGTGTCATCCTTGGGGTTGCCAGGCCCCATGTTTTTGCAGTCTTCGCACCTGCAGTGGAGTGGTGGCTGGGTTCGTGGACACTCGCAAAGCTGTGCCATGTTCACAAACGCGAACCCTGTGTCGCAGCCTCATCCACGTTCAATTGTGTGTATGCATGAATCAGCACACCAGTTTCTGTACCCACCTGCAGGCTTCTGTACACCGCACATTGGCCTGGAAGCACTCGCAGTACTTCTTGAGGCACTTTGATTTGCGGCAGCGGCAGCCCTTGCGGTGCCCCTCATCCAGTGAGACCTGCAAGTCAAATAGATAGCACATTGCATAGGCTGTCCCGGCCTGTGTAGCCCAGTGTTGCTTACAGCTTCTCGCTGCCGACAAAATGCCTATAGGCTTGCGGCAGAAGTGATGGACAGTGTGGGGCTGCTGCACAGGCGCCCAATGGCACCTTGACATCGAAGGCATTTGGGCTGCGTGCGATGATTTGCTGCCGCATGTGGAGCACCACCGCTCCGTTGGCCTCCACGTTCTGGCAGTTGCGACATGCGCACCCCTTGCAGAAACGCCCTGCACCCGCAGCGGCTCCAATGTTGCCAGTGCACTGGGGGCCAGCAAGCATGCTGGAGGAACATGCAGTGACTGCAGCCCGACACACTGAGGGCAGACGTCGGCATGCACATGCGAACCGAGGCCACTGCAACCACAAACTGTTGTCCACCTGCCGAGAAGCACTCGCAGTACAGCTTCAGACACCGCGACTTTTTGCAATTGCAGTGCTTCATGCCGCCGCCACCGGCATGGTGGCCGACCTCATAGTCCCCATCGTCATCCTGCAGCACAAATGCAGCGGCAATCAGCAGCAGTTATTTCACTCAGGTACTTCTCGGCGCCGCTTTCCAAAGCAGCACCTCGGGACCCTGTTAATCAACCCCTGCGCATACGGAGGTCAAAGCGCTGCACAGCGCACCTCATAGGAGGGGCTGCTGCGCTGAGCGTTGGCATAGGAGGCGTGTGAGCTGCGCCGCCGCTTTGGCAGGTTCAAGTCCTGAATGGACTCGCTCCTGGGTTGCGACACGAGACATCAGAATCTGTTAAGCACCACAGCAGCCCTAGTGAGTCAGTAGTCCAATCGCGTGAGGCTGGAACTGCACCTGTGCTGTGCAGCGCTGCTGCCGGGCTGGGCAGCCGGCTGGGACATGTGCTGAGACAGGGTGCAGAGTTCTGCCAGCGCGATGGCGGCCATCGGCGTGTCTGCCACGTCCGTCGCCGCCGTATGTGCGGGCTTCTGCTGCGCCCGGGGCGTGGGCTGCACCGGCGGCAGCCTGCTCTGGAAGCCGGCGCGCCCCTGGCTGCACTGGGAGGCGTCTCCGTTGCCGCCATCCGACGCGTCGCTCTGCAAGCAGGGCTCGGAGTGCCTGAGCATCGCCTGAAGTTTGACCTTTGGATACGCTGGGGCTGGATCCACAGCACTGGAGTGAGTTCTGAGCTCGAAAGCGCACACCTCTCTGGAGCCGTACACGCTGCGGCAATTCCGTGGTCGTTTGCGCCCTGCAGCTGCCTGCCCTGATGTGTCTGCAAACATGCACGGCCATCTTGACTGGGTCGCAAGCTCGGTATCAATGCGCTTCAAAGCAGTTCAGTTCCCGTTGGGCTTCATGGGCCAGCTGTGCATGCAAACCTGCCACTGCATCCTGGCTCTGAAGGGTCTCGTCCTGCAACCAATATGATGTCAAGGGTCTGATGGGGAGTGGCCGCATGCAGATTCCTCCTCAACAAGAGCAGTGTCGACCGAGGCGTCATGAAGGACGTCCGGTGCCGGCAGCAACACACCAGCTGGCTTTGGGCAGCGCCTGTATTGTCGACCTGAAGGGCCGCCTCCAGACGCGCCACTGCAGCACCGACCGCTTGCAGTAGCTGGTCACTGCAGCCGGTGCTGTGGCCCTCTGCTCCGGTGGTCTGCTCCTGCGAAGCACAGTGTGGGTCTGTCAGCAGGAGCCGTCTGGCATCGCCCGTTGGCTGCAAAGCACCCGTGACGATGCGAAAGCGTTGACTGAATGTGTTCTATTCGTGCGCATCCTGGTTCCGGAGTCAGCGCAGCACGTATCCGTCGAACAGCAGCTAAGTACAAACAGGTGTCTGCCACCGATGGCCAAACTTTTTGAATGAAACCGTCCCCCGTAGGCGAGGCACATCGCTGGTGGCGATTCGGCTGTCATTACACTCGTTGGCAGGTGGCAAATGGTCTTTCAAGGCCCACATGGCTCTTGTACCGAGACTGCATTGGCATCCCACCTTGAGGCATGCAGCTGCAGCTTCCAGGCGACCGATAAGCGCAGCGAGCTGCTCCATAGATATTGCAGTGCGTCCCGCCGGCAGCAAGGTATTCAGAGCCATGCAGTGGCTGCAGACCGTACCCGCGTGTGCGCATCTTGTATATTCATCGTGGTGTTAGCCAAGTCCCTGTGCAGTGCTTCCGTCAACACTGACCACGGAACCTACAACGTCGCCCAATACAATCTCAAAGGTAGCGTCCTTCACACGCGCCGCGAGCAGTGGGGAAGTTGTGTGCGCCACTTCTGCACCGCTGCGTGTTAATAGCGCCGGCCGAAGCTGCGTTTTGAATTTCGTATTTCAAGGGTCACGGCATCACGTGACGGCGTGCCGTCCGATGGGAGCTGCAGAGGCCAGGGGGTTGGACTAAATAGGTTGTCACGCTCGTGAAGTTGGTTTGTGTGATTACCACTGACGCAGACTAGAAGAGACAAAGACAGGCGTGTCGACACCAACCATTCGGCATGTGTCACCAGAATTGCATCTGCGCACTCAGGGCGGAGCTCGGACATTTAGGGAGCGGGCTCCCTGAAGATTTCAGAACCAACTCTGACTATGCTGCATGTTCGTCAAGCCCAACACGAGGTAACTACCGCACGTAGCCACATTCCTCAGCAACCAATGTGCACAAGTCTTCATCACTCAGGCCGCCATCCAGCAGACCACCTGCGAGGGGACGGTCTCATCACATCAGGGAGACCTGCACAAGTGGGTCAGGCCGCCATGCTGCACGCAACCACATGACGCAGACTGATGATCATAGCAAAGAGCACAGCGAAACTCACGCTTGACAAACTCTGCAAACATCTCGTTTGGCAGCATCAGCTCCAGGCAAAACAGCTTCTCCTCGCTGCCATTGTCGATGCCGTGCACTGCCAGAAAGAACCCAAAGTCAGTAGAGCACGTCTCTGATACTGAATGTGTGCTTGAGGTCTATTAGAGTGACTGGAGTGACTGTCAGCAAACACATACGGTACCTGCGTGTGGAGGGAACACCACCACATCACCAACACTGACGCCAAAGCGTCGGCCATCGCAGAATGCAGTGCCACTGCCGCTGAGGATGAAGAACAGCTCGTGCGCGGTGTCGTGCACGTGCGGCGGCGTCTCATGGTCAGGCTCGAAGATCTGCCAGAGCGTGCATACCTCATCACTTCTGCTGTTGTAGACATGTGCAACTGGTGTGGCAACAACCGGCTGTGCAAGCATGGCGTCGTTCAGACAGTGTAGGGCTCTGACAGCAGGCGTACCTCCAGCCCAAAGGTGAAAGGCACGCCAAGGTGGCCGTCGTCCAGTGGGTTGAACAGCAGTGCCAGCCGGTTCGTCTGGCCTGGCAGCTTGTACGCGAGGAGGTCTCTCAGCCGCCGTCGCTGCACTGCCTGCCATGCAATTGGGCAAGCATGTTTGTCCGCCTGCAAGTGCTCCTCAACGACTGCTGTGGTGAGCTTCACAAACATATTTCAAGTACTCCATCTGCATGCCAAGAAAGCTACTGTCCCCCCACCTTGCTACTTGCGCTAGAGGAGGCGCCCAGTGATGCCTCCAGGTGCCGCACTGCCCAATGCTGCTGCAGTTGCTGCAGGGTGGCTGCCAGCTGCCTGGGCACATGCTGCAGCAGCGCGCTGCTGGCGGTGGCCCAGGCGGAGCCGACAGTGGTTCCCCAATCACTGTCGGCTGCGTTTGCGCCGTTGCCATCCCTGCCGACGACTTCCCCACCAGTGCTTGCAGCGCTGGCACCCGCCAGCACCGGCTCGGCTGCCACCAAGGTCGGAAGGGCGCTGATGTCAGCCCGCTGGTTGCTGCTGGTGCGCACGCTTTCTGCCGGTGTGCCATCGATGTGCACCGTCTGCTGCTGGCCCGGGGAGTCGAACACAGCGCGCTGAGCTGTGGCCTGCGCATCTGCAAGGATGCCCCGCAGCATTGCGGCTGACAGCGTGCCAACAATCGGCCTGGCCTGCCAACTATCCGCCACCTGCTGCGCCACGGCTGTGTCGACCACAGGCTGCGCACCCTGCACACGCCGACGCCCAGCACTGGATCCGGGCACACCTATGCTGCAGGTGACGAGCGAGGCACAGCATCACCCCTTGCACCATGTACCGCATATCGCAACAGTGAAGGGAGCCACGGTGCCCCACCAGCGGCGTGCCGAGCTCGCCGTCCGTGTCCGTGTCCGACTCGCTGTCCTGGTGGACGCCCAGCACCAGGGTGAGCACCGCCAGGTCCCAGTCCGGGTGGGCGCGGCGGCTGCCGGCGTCCGCCCGGCACGCGGCCGCGGAGGACATCAGCAGGCTGTCGCCCGCGCACACCTCGCCCAGCGCCTGCCCGTCCTGCACCAGCTGCGCAGCGCACGGCCACACACCTCAGCCGCGAGCGATCCCTCTCCTCGTGGCTACATGGGGGTGAGATGCCCAGGCGCTATGACAGGCTTGCACCACAGCAGGGTGGCAGCAACTGCATCGCGGGTATGTCCCATGCCAACCTGAGCTTGGCCCTGGAGGACGTAATGCAGCTGAAAGCTGTTCATCTCCTCACGGCCTCCGCCAGGAGCTGGCTCAGCGGCAGAGGCGCTGCCGTCGCGACACTTGTGCAGCTCCATCGCCACCGCAAACGGCAGCTCGTCCGCCACCGGCTGCAACAGCGGCACCACAACGCGGCCATCCCCGGCGTCGTGCATCGGGCGGTCTGCCAGCGTGCGCCATACTGGCAGCAGGCATTGCGCTGGCCTGCAACGCAGTGGCTGCTGATTCAGTGCCATCGATGGTCAACAGCAGGCGCAGCCGCTGGCAGTGGCACGTCCGATGCCGGTACCATCTCACCTGGCGGGCTCCGTGTCAGATTGAGCTGCACATGAAGGGACCAGCAGCCGTTGCCTGCAAGCCGACCTGTGCAGGGCTCTGCTGCGCGGACGCAGTAGGTTGGCGTCATGCAGCACAGTGCGGCCACAGCTGAGATCGGTCTGTGGCTGCATAAGGCCGCGGATAGCCCTCTCAAAGCGCTATTACTTGCAGCGAGCTCAGAGCATTGAGCCAAGCAGAGTCAGGCCGCTCTGACCGAATCGATGGTTTGAGTGCAAAAAACAACCAGTTCGGCGCTGTCAGCAGATCGCGCAGCTGCGGTGGCTGTGCGTCGGAAACAGGTGAATTTGCCGGTTGCGAGGTGACAGAGGGCGTCCCGGCGCAAACCACCTATGGACAACGTGTGCTGCAAGCAAAAGATCTTTGCCAAGGATCCGTGCGCACGTGCCTCGGCACACAGCGGTTTTTGCACGGGTGCAGCTGGCAAACTGATATTGCAGCACCTTCATAGGGGTCTTGAATTACATACTGTCTGATTGCAGCACTGCATGTTGTTCCGTGTGCGTGGAGCTGCCAAGATTGCCACCCTTCAAGCAGTGATGATCAGGCACCACCGGCAGGCGTTAATTGTAGACTAGAATGAGTAACTGCAGGTAGACAGATAAGCACAAGTCTGTGCTTGTGCAGTGAGCGACTGATTCCCGGGTGTTGTGTGCAACGAGTGGCATCATGCTGCTCTGGCAATATGCTTTGACTTAAGTCCTGTACTGCTGCAGGGACAGAGGCACCCAGTGACAGCGTCTTGAGCAGTTGTCGTTTTTGGGAGGACATAAACTATAGCAGGAGCATAGCGGAGCCATGTCAAGATCGGCGGGCAGCGCTAGCAGCGTGCACCTGGATGGGGGAGTGCTCACCAGCAGCCTGGGCGCTGCAGTTCTGCGTGATGTGCCGGCTGCTGTGACCACCCGTCCCTTCGGCAACACGTTCGACAGCCTAGTCCTGGGCATCAACAGCGATCAGCCGACCAGCTGTCACGAAGTGCGGCTTGGGAAGGTGTGGAGGTTGGGCGCTGCAGCATGACGCTGACTGCCCTTGCATTGAATTGGCAATACGGGGGGCCCCAAGCGAGCTCATCGGTGTCCCATCATGTGCAGCTGGAGTGTACACGATTTCTCGCTGCCAGCCGGATCAAGCTCTGGTGGGCTTCTCCTCTTGCATGAGCCCATTTGCTCAGTCGCTTCGGGCTGCCCACCTTCCTTTGGCACTCACAGCTCAAGCATGCTGCAGGTGGATGACCCCCTGCTGGGGTGCCTTTGGGCGCGACCTGCCGCCGGAAACACAGTTTCTGCTGCTCGAACTTGGCAAGGACGGGCCATATGCTGTACTGCTGCCCCTGATTGACCATGGCACCTTCAGAGCCACGCTGCGGCGATCAGGGTAAGGATCTGCAGATTTATCCGACTCTGCCGCTAATGGCCTTGCTGCTCAACCTTTCAGCTCGTTCTGGCGCTCAGACTTTTTGGTCCCCTGCTCACGTGTTTGCTGTCTGCAGTGACAAGCATGGCGTCAGCCTGCGCATCGAGAGCGGGTCAGCTGATGTGCAGGCTGCTCATTGGTCAGGTACAGCTGCTCACGTTGGCAGCATGTGACCGTGTCCCTGCCGGCACAACGATCTATAGTCACATCTGTCTTCAGCGCACCCCCCGGCTTCAAACAAGTCTGCCAGCGCCAGCCATTGCCCAGGTTTTTGCCAAAGCACCTGAGGTGCTTCGCCTGCAGACGCCTTGTTGGTGGGAGCTGGAGCGGACCCGTTCCGGCTGGTGCGCGACGCGGTGATTGCTGCCGCGTCCCTGTCAGGCGGCGCAGTAGCGCTGCAGGAGAAGCAGATACCCGCCTCGGCAGATGTGTTTGGCTGGTGCACCTGGGACGCCTTCTACCACAAAGTGTCGGCCAAAGGTGGGTGTAGGTATCGCACCTGCCTGATGATATGGCAGGCGCGCACATGCAGGGATGCTGTCACTGCATTGGGAATGGGGCAGCACACCTTACTGCCGTGGCCTGACGACCATTGCTTGCTGCAGGCATTATGCAGGGGCTGACATCGTTGGAGGCGGCTGGAGTGCCGCCGCGGCTGCTGATCATCGACGACGGCTGGCAGCTGACTGTGGCAGACCAGGACGATCAGGCAGCTGCTGCATCGCAAGCGCAAACTGTGGCCCCTGCTGAGCCCGTGCCTGCTGAGAACAGCGCAGATGAGCAGTAAGTCAATAGTTGACACAGTGGTTGCTGCTGCTGCTTCGGATGTGAAACCTAGAAAACTGCGACCATGCCACCATCAGCAATTTCATGGATTGCACGTGCTGATGCAGGGGCGGCGGATGGACACCATGGTTGGTGATCAAGGCAGTCAGTGCGATAGAGGCCTTTGGCGACTATGCAGTGCAATGGCGAGCCGGAATATCATTTGCGCAGGTCCGCGGTGTCACATAGTATGGGCTCACTTACGGTGGGCCATGGCATGTTGGCTTTCTGTCGACATCACGCGGTAGCTTTCTGACTGCAGAGGGTGATGCGGGGCCCCCTGCGCGACATCATCCGGCAGCACCACCTGAACAGCAGTGAGCATGCGAAACGGCTGAGCTCCGTGGAAGCCAATGCGAAGTTTTCGTCGCTAGAGGCAGATGCAGATGTCCCCTGGACGGTGCGTGGGTTTCTTGTGGGACCATGCCTTGCTGACCAAGCGCACAAGCCAACCAATTTCCCTTGACGAGGGAACGACCTGACACCAAGAGCTTATGGAGCGGTGCAGAGCACAGCGGCACACCTCAAGTCGGTGGTTGCGGCGCTGAAATCCCGGTTTGGGCTGAAGTTCGTTTTCTGCTGGCATGCTATGCATGGGTGCGCTCTCACGCTGGCATAATGATCACTGAACTTGTCAGTGGTCCTTTCCAACATGCAGTGTTGAAAAATGCATGATGGTGGGTACACGCCAGGATCACTGCCCAGCTATTGGCATTGATGGCGCAGGTATTGGTCGGGGGTGTCGCCTACGCTTGAGCCACACAGGGCTGTGCCTGTCGTTCCAGAGCCGACGCCTGGAGTGCTTGAGATCGACCCTGCCATTCTTTGGAACCCGCAGACGCTGATAGGTGCTCGCATAGACTGCATGCCCTGAGATTGCTGTGCATTGGTGTCTTGAATATCAAGCCATCAACCATTCTGCCTTGAGATCAATTGTCTTTGTTGCCGTGCAGGCATTGGCATGGTGGATAACGTCGCTGCACTTCACAGAGATATGCACACATATCTTGAAGGTGCGTGTGTGTCCTTGCAAAGCACCGCGGATATGTCTGCTCCCTTCATGCAAAACATCTGCTGCAAACGGTCCGACATCGCCACCTTGCAATCTGCAGCACTGATCCGCCTGCAGGGTGCGGGGTGGATGGTGTGAAGGTGGATGTCCAGGGCACCTCCAGCATGTTCCACGCCGGCCCGCGGGCCAGCCAGCAGTACCACAAGTCACTGGAGGCGTCAGTTGCCCAGTCGTTCCCCGGCAACATGATGATCAATTGCATGGTGCGATTGCAGTGTCAGCTTGCAGCACATACCTGCCATGCCGGGTTCACCACTGCACGCAGAGACCGCAAGACTACACGCATGGCATCAATCTGCATTGATCACCGTACCTGTGGTGGGTCCGCAGGCGCACTCAACAGAGAACCTGTACAGAACCACAGCGTCGGCCGTCACACGCGTCTCGGATGACTTCTACCCACGCCAGCCGGCCAGCCACACAGTGCACCTGGGCGTCTGCGCCTACAACTCCCTCTTCATTGGGCCGCTGCTGCTGCCAGACTGGGTGCGTGGTGCTTGTGTCAGCTGACAATGATCCGTTCCAAACGAGGAACTCGCGCTGCCTTTCCTTGCAGGCGTCATGACTCACTTGTGTATGTCCTGCTGCCTGCCGCAGGACATGTTCCACTCGCAGCACCCGGCTGCGTCACTGCATGCTGCAGCGCGGGCTGCCAGCGGCGGTCCTGTCTATGTCAGTGACGCGCCATCCTGCCACGACAGTGAGCAATGACCTTGGTGGCTGAACGGGTCTGCACCTTGGTGATACAAGAAACAAGGCCGTGCCAATGCAGGGGTTGGTGGGGTGCTGCCTGAAGAATTTCTGCTTGCTTGCAAACTGCTTGGTGTCCAGCACGGGCATACCAGGGGGTTGGATTTGTTGCCCGCGCTCCACAGATGGGTCTCTGCACCTACCTTCAAACAAAAGCTGCCCTGCGTCACTGCAGGCGAGCTGCTGGCGCGGCTGGTCCTGCCCGACGGCAGCGTGTTGCGGGCCGCGCAGCCTGCGGTGCCGACCCTTGACAGCCTCTTCTGCGATGTGTTACAAGACCGCCGCTCATTGCTGAAGGTGCGACTGTACATCGAAACCTGGTACCCCAGGACACCACAGCCCATCAATGCCTGTGCAGCATGTTCACGCACTGGACCACTACGCTTGAGATCACGTGCTCCTGCCACAGGACCAGATGCCCCACCATTGCTGCTTGTCCACTGCAGGTGTGGACCATAAACCAGGTGAATGGCCTGCTGTTCGTGGCCAATGTGCAGGGCGCCTCGTGGGATCGCACCCGCAGGTGCTTCGTGACACATGACGCCACACCGCCAGCGCTGCAGGCAAGCCCCGTGCATGCGCAGTCATGGTACACCCACGTGCATCTGCTGCAGTCTGGACCAGCAGCAGTCCTAGCACAGCCCCCACCCGCAGGAAAGGGGCCAACTACAGTCTTTCAACTGCAGACGACCGTCCGCCCGATGGACGTTGCAGCATTTGCCGAGGGGCCTGACGTGCCAAGCTCCACCGGCAAACGGTTTGCGGTGTACAGCGAGCACACGCAGCAGCTGGCGGTGCTCAATGCCACAGAGGAGCAGCAGGCAAGTAGCACATCAATACATGAGTTTTCATGGGCCATTGGTGACAACACCTTGCTGCAGCACGGTGCGCAACCTCAGCAACCGTTGTATGTGTGGGCCCCGCAGGTGGAGCTCGACCCAGCGCAGTGGGACCTGCTGGTCGTCGCTCCTCTGCACCGGGCCGGCAACAAGTGGTGCGTTGCCGTGTTGCGTTATGGGCGTCATGATGGGCCACCAGCGGTGCTGGCGTGTGTCGGCGTCCACCCGCCAAACAGCAGGTGCTGACGTGATCACATGCGTCACGCCTCGACAGGGCGGCATTCATCGGGCTGGTCAACATGCTCAACGCCGGCGGCGCGGTGCTGTCGGTCTCCAGCAGCGCTGCGGCTGACGGTGATTGCAGTACCGGGCTGTCTGCCTTGGTCCGGGGCGCTGGCGTCATGCTGGTGTACGCATCTGCACGGCCGACGCATGTGACGCTGGACGGTGCGGACGTGGCGTTCGAGTACCAGGAGGGAGACGGGGCTGTGCGCTTTGACGTGCCAGCAACCGCTGAGCTGCGGGCGCAGGTCCACCTGGAGTTCTGACCTGGCCGCCACATTCGGCTGGCCACCACTGCCATTGTTGACGCAAGCGTCAGCCTGCCTTGTGAAGTCTGTCACAATTGTGGGGTGGTATTGCACAGCAGAAAGTTGATGTGCAAGAGCTGATCTGATAGCACTGGCCAAAATTGAAATTGACGCAGATGGCAACACCGCACAGGAAGTGGAGTTGACAGTGAAGCCATGCACGATGTAAGCCTGCATACGTCAATCTTGATACAAGACATGGTGCAACAGGCTGCCATCGCAAGCCTGTTCAAGTTCAAGTACATCAAGTGCATCGACCATCCTCCACTGCGTTCTGCGCTCTTTCATGCTCCCCTCCCTCCTCACACTGTACTGTTTCGGCACCTGCGACTAAAGGCGTGATAGGAAGGCCGGTTGGCAGTCTCAATAACTCCGATCAAGGACTCCCAACATAGCCACAGGAGTCCAGCATGCACGAAAATCAGTTGATGCCTGCGGTGAGGGACACACCTTCACTTGCAGCCCGCTGAGCGCAGCCGCAAAACGTGACACAGGCGCCATGGAGTCGCTACGCATCGCCGCGCTGCTGCTGCTGGGAGTCGCAGCGCTTGCCACGCCAGCCGCAGGTGCGTGGTTTGGTGCTCAGCAGGATGGCGCCGCAGGCCCTGCAAGCCCACAAACATGCGTTCACCTCCTTCAAGCCCGTTGATCTGTCATAACACGCCGATGTCGTCGTGGTGGCCGTCGGCGGGCGTCAACGAAGCGCCACGCCGCTCGCCCGTCGACGGGCAACGGTTGGCGCATGTTTGGCAGCTCCGCATGCGACAGCTGCGGCCTTGTTGATCGCCTCGATCCGTTTGGGGCCTAGATGCAGCATTGTTGCTGCCTGAGCATTGTCGACAGGGCGTGTGACGGCAGTGCCCGCGCCTGCACCTCGATGGTGTTCTCGACTATGTGCCAGCACAATGCCGGACGCCACCTACCAAGCTGCTTGGCCGCGTGACAGCCAGATCTGGCAGCAAACGCGGTACTATTGGTCGTTTTGGTCGCCGCTGGCACCGTCGCGTGGTCCGTTGGGAGGTTGGGTCTGCGCGTGTACTTGCGTCCAATATGCAAGTGCACCGACAATGTTGCCACTGCGGGACCCGTAGCAGTCAGCCACGCGAAGTGCTAGGTGTTGAAACAGATCTGCAGCTGGGCGGGCGCGGCTGCGTGGGTCAATCAAACGCACAAGTTCATGACGCTGTCCAGCTGCATCCCCGCAGGCCTGTCGACCGCGGGCACGGCCATCATCAACAAGAACGGCTACCCGGTCAGGTTCAGGGGCACAACATGGTACGGCTTCAACGTCCCCAACTACGGTGAGCCCTGCCCCGTGGGCCGGCAGCTGCTGGGCCGTGGTGTGCCCGTGCATGCGGCACAGGTTATGCGTGCCCTGATACGTAGCGCTTGCCTGTGCAGGCAACTTCTTGGGCGACATGTCCGAAGGCACAGACAGCATCTCGAAGGACGTGCGCACGGGCCTGTGGCGCCAGAAGGCGCTGGGCTTCAATGCCATCCGGCTGCCCTTCACCTTTGACATCCTGACGCGCGCGGCCAGGATCTTCCCCCAGGCCTGCACCGTCGCCTCCGAGCAGGAAGTCATCGACAGCGTGTTCCCGCCGGGCGCCGCAAAGAAGTCTCTGCCACGTGCTCCGCCGAGCATCTGGGGTGCGCGCTTTCCCGCTGCAGGATGCCGCTCGACGCCTTGTTACGCTGTCACAATCATGCGCCATGCAGTCAGGATCCGTGGTATCAATCTGTTTCGGTTACGGCATCCTTACGTGCAACTGACAACCGCTCATCTTGGGACGCAGGCGGCATCTGCAATGCTGGCATGCCAATTGACACCGCCTGGAACCAGTACCTCTGGACAGGTGCGTTCGGGGTGGCACAGATGAGTACAATGTGGTCATCAGTCTACAGGTCTCACACACTGTGTTATCAACTCAAAGCTCTTCTTGGTGGTTGCAGTGCAATACGCCCTGTACCAGGGCTTCTATGTGCAGCTGGACTACCATGGCAACAAGGGCGGCGACCAGTCCTTCTATGACACCGAATACTTCATCGCCAACTGGAAGAAGCTTCTGCAGTAAGTCTCGGACCTGCTGCATGATGCTGCATTCGACTGTGCGCGTCGTCCGATGTGCAATGCATGTGAGCAGCTCATCCCAGTCACGTCACAGATCATCTGTGGCTGTCAGCCAATGGACAACTGCTGGTGACCCTGCAGACAAGTGCTCAAGCTGAAGGGTGCCCAGGGTCGTATCCTCATCGACCCGACCAACGAGCCAGATGGCTACGACTGGTAAGACCCGCAGCTGTGTTTAAGGCAGATGTGCTGCAGCAGAGAGTAACTTCGTGCACATTTGACGTCGCATGCACCCGTGCCGCTGACAAGGCGATGCTTGCATACTGCAGCACGTGGGCAGCATGCAAGGGCTGGGGCACGCTGACCAAGTTCTACACCGAGATCTTCGATGCCCTGTACCCCATCTGCAAGGACTGCCTGTTCCTGGTGGAAGGCTCCGGGCAGGTGAGGGTTCGTGGGTTTGGTGACCATTACCCACGCATGGGATTGCTGGCATGCAGCCATTTTATCATTGTCTACTGTCCCTCAGGCCCAAGGCTGGTCCAACTACGGTGATGGCTTCACAACGGACCCAACAGTCATTAAGACGATTCGCAGCTATATCTCCGGCAAGGGGTGAGGATCGTATCCATGTGTTGTTTCACACATTATGGTGTATGCAAATTAGAATGAAGCATGGGGCACAGCATGAACAAACAGTCCCTGATGCCATTGTGCCTGGTTCTGCAGCATGAACCCTGCAGTGTACGCAGATGCAACGCCATTCTTCCAGGCCATCCACACGGCTACATGGGCAAAGCAGATTGTGCTATCACCGCACCCCTACTGCCCTGCTGTGACAGGCGCCGCAGATCACTATCAGGGTGTGCAACCATGCCAAGCCTGCTCTACAATCCCTGCAAACCTGGCTGTCTAAATGGTGTGTCTGCTGTGACTGTACGTTTATCATCTCTGCCTTGGGATGTTGTGCAGGCAAGGGGTTGTGGGAGCGGCTCCAATGGTCCTTCGGTGACAAGCAGGCGACGGGCTTCACATACCAGGGCACCACCAAAAAGTACCCTGTCCTCATCGGTGAGTTGACCACTGCACTTTTGCCGAACATCGGCACAATCTGCTGCTGCAGCTGCGATAGCAGTTGGTTCACCAGCGGAAAGCATACATCTGCTGCAACTGCAGGCGAGTTCGGCTCCAACTTGGGCGATTCCAAGGAGGTGTCGTGCATGAACAGCATCATCCAGTACATGAACAACCAGGCGCCCGGCTACTCGCACCCCAAGATCGACAGCTTCTTCTACTGGGGTGAGCGCAAGGCGGCTGTTATCAGCTGGTGCAGAACCAGTTGCTGCACCCCGGACCCTGGGTGGATCCTACGTGCATGCTTAACTACATACGAATGAAGTGCACAACTTGACAAGTTGCAACTCTGCAGTGTGGAACCCCGACAGCATCGACACACGCGGCCTGCTGGCCAACGACTGGAGGGGCATCTCCTGGAACCGGGTGGACCTGCTCTCTAAGGGCCTGGGTCTCAACCCCTGGTGCGGCTTGTGCTTCTGGCTCACGGCTGTACAGACCGATTGGCCGTAGCCAGGCCACGCGCTGAGTGCACGGTGTTGTCAAAACCGTTTGCAGCATGTAACTTGCATCATTGATGTTCCACAGGTACCAAGAGCGTGTCGCTGGCAGCGGCTGAGCATCTTGCGCTATCTTCAGCAGGCATGCAGCTGACTTCCAACACATGCGGGGGATAGACGACGCAAAAACCGTCAACCGGAACCTCAGTCGCACAAGTGCTTGCATTACGCGGCTCTATACAAGGTAGTCAGCTGACAGATAGGAGAGTCAGAGCAGAACAGAAGGATAGGAGGAGGAGCAGCAGAGTGGTGCGGCGCAGTGGCACACGCGGCACAAGGGCTGGGCGGCACTGGCGATGGCTGGACGGGGCGCTGATGACGCCGGCAGACCATCGAGATCGCAACAGCTCTTGAGCAGCTTTTCATCAGAGCTCGATTGAACCTGCTTCAGGAGCTGGTAGTGCCCGATCACAGGAACTCGTTGCGTTGATTACCCGTTTGAAACCTGTTTTTGATTCAGACATCGTGACGGCTTTGGGACACAAGCTCGTTCGAGCTCAATTGCTGAACTGATTTCTGACTGCGCATGACTTGGCGGTTGCATGCACCGCCCCGGCATTGCATGTGTCCTCTGGATTTGATACGATAAACATCCATCAATGCAATCTGCAAGAGTTGCCTCCAACATTGCTGGACTGCCAGTTACACGGTAGTAGTACCCCAATGCAAACATCGCAAACCGAACATGGACAACCTTCCAAATCTATTCACCTATTACCTACTGCCGGAACTGCCATGCCTCCTGCAAAACCCTGCTGCTGCCACCAAGGCACATGCTTTGACATCTGTGCATTGATCGCTGTAGCTCAATTGGCAATACAAATGTGCTGTGCAGAACCCACCTGCGCCGTTTGTTGATCCTTCTGCATGCTCATGTGCATATCGCCTTTGCGATTACAGACCTGTGCATTTGCTCTGTCAGACACCTGACTCCATTCTGCGCAGCAGCGGAAAGCTGGACAATTTACTAGCTCAAGAGGAGGAACTGCTGGCGCTGCAAGCCATCTACGGCCCCGAATGCAGCGTTGACGGAGATAACAAAGCAGTGACGGCACGCTGTTCCTGCTGCACCTGCAGCATTGCATGCGCCGTGCTGTGCGGTGGCACGACCTTTCTGGTGCAACATCAATGTACTGTGATGATACGCTCTGCGATTCAAGTCTGCTGTGCTGATTGCAGATCAACTTGAGTGTGAGGGGCCAGCTGGTGACACTGCGCGCGCACCTGCCTGCTGACTACCCTGCACATGCCGCACCATTGGCGGTGCTTGAGGGCGACGGCGTGACGACAGGGGTCACAGACTGGGCGTTCGCACAGCTGAATGACCTCTTCTTGCCCGGAGAGGCAGTACTGTACACATGGGCAGAGGCAGTCAGGGACCACCTGGATGCCACGCTCGAAAGCACGGCCGGGGAGGAGGCACATGCGGCGGCAGTGGTTGCAGCCGCTGCAGAGGCTGCAGCAGTCGAGCAGAGGGCGGAGGTGAGGCCTGGTGTAGCCGAGACTGGAAGAGGAGGATACTTTGACCATGCACGGGACATACACTTATCCGCGGGCGTCCTGAAGCGCACCATGGTATCTGATGTTTGCAGCAAGGTCGTCGGCAGTTGGAGCAGTTGACCGTTCAACAGCAGGAAGAGCTATCAAGGCCTGGCGAGCAGTCGGTTTCCGTTGATGCAGCGGCTGGGATTGTGTCGGGGCAGCCACTCATTGAACGCAAATCCACATTCCAGGCACACCTGGCACCCATACACAGCCGCGAGGATGTCGCAGCGGTCATGGCGACGCTGATGCAGAACAAGAAGGTCCAGAAGGTACAGCGCAGCAACTTTGTGTTTGGTTGCAAGGATAGTGAATGCACCTGCATCCTGGTCTTTGCCATCATGAGCGCCCAGTCTCAGCGAGCCTGCATCCCGTGTACGTGAGCCAATGCTGACGTCGCAGCCTGCAGGCAACACACAACATCATGGCGTACCGCATCTGGTCGGAGCAGCGACAGCTGTTCGATCAGGACTGCGATGACGATGGGGAGAGTGCCGCCGGCAGCCGCCTGCTGCACCTGCTGCAAATAATGAATGTGGGTTTGTTAGTGCTTGCTCGTCATGCACACATGCTGCCTGCACCCTGCTGCAGGTACATTGTGTCTGCTGGCACAGTCTGCAGGTCTTCTTCATGATGCTGATGTCAATGAAAGAATGTAGCGTTGATGAAGGCGGCAACGATGTGCAGGTGCGCAACGTGGTCGTGGTGGTCAGTCGGTGGTTTGGCGGGACCTTGCTGGGTCCCATGCGGTTCACACTGATCAACAATGCTGCCCGCATCCTGTTGGAAGACTCCGGCTATGACAAACGGGACAGCAAGGCAGCAGGGCGGTCCAGTAAGAAGGCGTGACAGCTTGCAAATTGACAACCTGCATGCCTGCCGCTATGCCACAGTTTCTTCGGGCGGTTATCCTAGCTGAAAGCTATTCAGCAAGAGGGAAATCGAGAATCAAACCACTCTGTACAACTCCAGTCCTAGATCCTAATTGTCAAAGCCACCATACTTCGCGGGCATCAAACGGTCTTGTAGATGGCGCACAGCCTAGACGGCTTGAAGATTTTAGCCTTGAACATGAAATTGGGCGGCACATTGATGATAGCGTACGTTGGGTCATCAAGGTACTGCTCATACTCTGCTGGCATGCCCTGCGTACAGCCGAACGCACGGTCTCACCAGCCTGCTGCATGAGGCCTTGCCCACTTACCACTGCGCTTGGCACCTCTGCAGCAGGTTCACTGCGTACGCAGGGAGCTAACCTTTTTGGTTTGCACGCTCCATGGTACAGGTTGGAACAGGATGTCAGCAAATCTAAGCTGTGTGCCCTCCTGTTGCTTTGTTTCCCTGCACACCTACATAAGAGCATGATCGCAGAGTTCACAAATATACATGTCTGACAGACTGCAACATCTCACATGCGCTGCCAGACTCAAGGATGCAACGGGTGCAATCCAAAGGACAACATCAGCCCTTGCAGAGCACACCAAATGTCGTGCACCTGCTGACAAAATGTCTCCGTGCTGAGCAGTTCAACCAGTGACGATCTGGAGTCCTCGGATAGCTCAAATGTGCTGTCAAAGTTCTCGACTGCTCTGATGCCCATGCGCACGACCAGAGATTGTCCACGCACGATGTGCTGCCTGTGAGCCGTGAAGGGGGCGTGCGAGGAACATGACGGATTGCACTGGCTGTGCGTCGCTGGCAGCCTAGATTGTTGTCTTCCTATGCATGGCGCTGCCGCTGCCAGCGGTAAGCATTGGGAGGCGATCTGCATGATCAGTTTGCGTGGTCACAAGAGTATCCAACACACAGATAGCGGACGTCAGAGCATGTACATCACCCGAAACGGCCGCTGCAAGTGCAATAGTGCGACACAGCAAACATGCCAAGAAATCTGCAGATGCAGAATGATCTGACAGGGTTTTCCCTGGCGAGCAAGTTGTAGACAGGTCTTTGGGTGTTCACAAAGCCTACACAGAACCACAGAACTCACAAAGCCGTGTGAGGTTTGACCCTATCAAGCTTGTGCTCATGTGTGAAGCTCTGCACCTGTGGTCACCAATCTTGCAGGCTGCCACTTGACTTCAGCAATATGAGTGGGCTCATCGAAGAGCCAAGCGTCAAGGACGCTGCAGTGGCGACGCCTGAGCTGCCTGTGCTATCGATGGACATCTTGCACACGATCAGGACCGCACAAGCCCAGCACGGCCTGCGCCACGGCGACTATGGCCGCTACAGGCAAGCCGTGCTCATCATAAGCAAATCATTGCCACGAATGAGTCCTTTGTCGCGCGTGTCTCAGTGCTGTTTGGACGCCGTCCGCACAGGCAATACTGCTCGCGACGGCTGCGGCGGCTGTACAAGAGCACAAAGTTTCTGCATGGCCGGGGCCGCTTTGCCAAGAAGAAGATGGAGCCGCACACCTGCACCGATGCGCGGTGAGTGCCACTCAGGCAGCCGTGGTATCGGCATATCTCTTCCTGGGAGATCCTTTATTTTATCTTATTTTTATCCAGTCCAATGCGATGAGCCTGTTGTGGTGCGTGCAGCTTCCTGGCGATCCCGCTGCTGAGCGCGGAGCGGGCGTGGGCGATGGCCATGGAGATCAAGGGCCAGCTGGCGGCGGGGCCCGAGGCGCCCAAGCGCATGCACCTGCAGCGCCGCCTGTGGAAGGCGGCCGCCTGGGGCGCCGAGCTCACGCGCCTCGCAGCAGCGCGGGGCGACGCCCGCACAGGTGTGGCAGCTGACTGCTTGGCAGACCTATTGTGCATACCCAGTCATTGGTTCAGAGGACAACGTTGCCATGACGCTGCCTGTGTGAGTAGGAGTTGATGCGGCTGTCAGCACCTGCTGACGAGGCTAGTGGATGTGCAGGCCTGGAAGCGGAGGCGTATGCCGCGTGGCTGCGCGGCTCGGCGCTGCTGGAGAAGGAGGCGGACTGGCAGGGCGCCCTGTCAGCCCTGCTGCGCGCCAAGTGAGGCTGCAGTCGGCTACACATATAGGATCTGGCCAGGCGGTCTGCCGTCTTGAAGGCTGCACGATGCGGACGAGAACAAAGCTGTCAGATACATACACATGCTGCAAGCCTGCACCACCACCACACGTAGGGGCTGCAGGCCCGCCCGACCCACCAGAAGGCAAGGGCGCATCCGGGCAGCCAGGCCGAGCCTTTGAGACAGGCGTGAGTGACGTCGCAGGAAGCTGTGGGGCGAGCTGGCGAAGGGGGGCGGGCTGGAGGCGCAGGCCGCGGCGCGCGCGCAGCTGCAGGAGGTGGAGCCGGCCGTGCGGTACTGCTCCTACCGCCTGGGCGCCACCGACGGCGCCGGCGCCGCGGACCTGGCCGCCGACCTGCCCCCCACCCCCACCGGCGACCTGCTCGGGGTGAGCGCCCGAGTGACTCTGGATGCGGAGCATTCAAGCACCTGGGTCTGCAGGCCACAGCACCCCATTGCCCAAGCGGCCAATTCTGGATGTTGGACCTCCACCTGCAGTCGGCTGCTCCTGGCCCCCCAGCAGCCAAGCAGGGTCCAGGCAGCTGCCACTCCAGGCCTCAGGCAGCAGGACGTGCGCGCTGATGCTCGGCTGCTGGTGTGTGGCGCAGGGCCGGCTGGCGGCGCTGGCGGCCGAGCAGCAGGCCTCCGACGCGGCGGGCACCGAGTCCTTCGCCTGGCACGGCACCACGTACGAGCTGCCCAGCGAGGCCGCGCGCATCGCCGTCCACGCCGCCGCCGAGCTGTCCGCCCAGCTGGCGGCCGCAGGCAAGCGCACACACCCACAGGCGGGCGCTGTCTAATGGCCAGCCTGCACGGTCGAAGAGCATCCTGAACATGCTCCTCGGGCTGAACGTCGGAGGTGTGATGGTGCAGGCCCTGACGCTGCGGGAGCAGCGGCGGCCAAGGACGCGCAGCAGCCTGCTGGGCAGGGTGCTGCGGCGGGCGAGCCGCCGCGCCTGGAGTCGCAGCTGGCCACCCTCGACAAGCTGGCCAGCGCATACAACTCGGGGCGCGCCGCCGCTGCGGAGGCCGCCGCTGCAGGTGCTGCCTGTTCGCTCTTTCAGTGCTGCCATCTCCCGACCCACATTTGCCTGGTGCACACGTGCACAACTTGGCACACGCCTTTGCACGTGGAGGTCACCACCGCGGCCGAGACATGCTGTTCCTGACAAAGTATCGACTTGACCGCTGCCGCCTGGAATGGCATATACTGTCCGATGCGCCTGCTGCTCCAGGGCTGGTAAACCTGCAACTCGACCGCTGCAGCCTGCCCTGACCTGCCGTACGCTGCATGCAGACCTGCACGGCAAGGCGGCCGCGTGGCGGTCGCTGGACACGGCGCTGCGGGGCGCCGCGGCGGAGGTGGCGCTGCGGCGGCTGCGGCTGCAGACGGCCACCGCGCACGCCCGCTTCGAGCGCACCCTGCAGCGCTCGCTGCTGGGGTCGGCCGGCCCCAAGGGCAAGGTGACTGCCATAGTGTCGTCACGTCCATCGCTCAATGCCTCGGCCAGCAATACACAGTGTCCTCCAACCGGCACACCTCGGCGTTCCTGTCCATAGACAGCGAACCCTACGCTTCACCCTCAGCGTGCAGTCTGCGGTCCTATGACCGTGAGCAGCCCTGGGTGCACCTCTGTCTGTGAGCCGTGGCGCTGGGGTGCTGACGCGTCCATGGGAGCCCCGCAGGACAGGGAGCGGCCCGGGCGGCCCGAGGAGCTGGTGCGGCTGCAGGGGGGCGCGGCGGCGCTGGTGGCGGACCTGGCCGACGTGGCCGCGGCGCTGGGCGGCGTCGCCGGCGAGGCCCTGCTGGACGCCGCCGCGGCGCAGGTGCGCCCGGACCGCGCCCCCACCGCGGCCACGCCCGTGTGCAACAGCTCGAGCACTGGGTGCCGACCACAGCCGCGCGCCCCATCAGCAGACGACTTGAGCACGGTCGTGGCAGCTGTTGCATGTGCTCCTTGCAGCTCCGCACCGTGCGGCGGGCTCTACAGTCGAGCAGACAGACGAAATCCTGCCCGTCTTGCTGAGAAGCAGATGTCGCTTCCAGGCGGCGGGCTGCCAGGCGAGCCGCTGCTACTATGTGGCCCACACGCACCTCGCCGCCGGCCGCCGCCCCGAGGCCGCAGCGCTGTTCCAGCGCACCCTGGAGCACATCCAGACCGCTGTCGACCGCCATCAGGTGCGTCCCTGCACGTGATAACGTTGCTGCAAACTGGCAAACCGTTGACTGTGGTGGTAGCATATTCTCCAAACCTGGTAAAGCATGGCGCTACCGGGTGTGTCTTTTGCAGTGGCAGATGATCCCTGTTGACAACCTGCTTCAGCCGGTGTGGAACCCGCCATGTCCACTGGTGCATCATCTTCGCGTCCACGTGGACTGTGTCAAGCTGGCTGACTGTGCGCGATGGACACAATGCAGGAGTGCGAACACCCGGATGCAGCTGCCCTGGATGAGCTGCAGCGGCTGCAGGCATCGGCGACGGCCTTCCGGGTCGTGGCGCATGCCGGAGCCACAGTCGAGCAGGAGCGCCTGACAGGTGCGGTGTGGCAACGCAGCAGAGGTGTCCACTCATACATGTCGACGAGCTGCATGGCTGGCATGCACAGCAGGGTGTGCACATGGTGTGATGTGGCCCTCCACTTGCTGCGACTCTTGGTGCACTGTCGCAGGAGACGTGGCCGACCTCTCGCTGGCTGGCGGGCAGCAGCCAGGTCAGCATGAAGGGTACATGCTCGACCACCTGAGCAGCACGGCCTCCTTTGCGGGCGCCCCCGGAGGCGGGGACGCTCGCATCGCCCCGCTGATCCCCGCCCTGCAGGTGAGCGCCCAGAAGGCTCTAGCAGGTTGCCTAAACCCTCTGTGACTCCTATACACTGTCACAGCCTGACTCGCTGTGCTGCGAGGTGCAGCTGTCGACAGCAACCAACCAGTGTGAAGTTTCCATGCACAGGCTGTGCCGGTGCGGCCAATCGTGCTGGACAGCGCACGTGAGTACATCCAGCCACCGCCACTGGACCACCGGGTCGAAAAGCAGCCGGCCACACGCAGTCTGACGTCTCGCCTGTTCGGCTGGGCTTGATGTTGTTCAGAGGATGCAGTGCCAGATTTGTGCGGTGGGAATTATTCGACATGCGCAGTGCGGTGATGAACGGTTTTGCAGGACATCACCAGCTGTGCCCCAACACGTCTTCCAAACTGAGGGCTGACGAAATGCTGACAAGTCGCAGTGTACAAACATTGGACAGCATGACATGATGCTTCTCCATAGACACAACCATATGGCAAGCATGCGCCCAGCTGCCCGCTCAGAAATGTGCTGACTGCCTCGCATTTGCCCCACACTCATTTGGTCCAAATGTAACAGTCTATTCAGTGGGCTTGTATTGCCCTCTCAACTCAAACTGCAAGGTCCTTTGGCGGCTGTCCCTAGAGCTGCGATGTCCCCATTGCCAATCTACCATGGGATCTGCGAAACACAAGCAGCACAGTCAAGATGGTGTTGACAGCTACAATTCGTATCCGAAAGGGTGAACTGCGGCGAGTTACCAGCAGCAACTGTGCACTGCCGCTCTTTGACCCTGAGGACATGCAAACGAGGGGCGAGAGCCTACCGGGTCGAACTCGTCCTCTGTTGGGTCGAGGTTCTTGCGTGCCTCGATGACAATGGGCAGGATGCTGAGTGCGATGGTCGCGATCAGCACTGGCAGCGCCTGTCCCGTGGTGAAGACTGCACAAAGACACAGCAACCACTCTCAGCACCTGGCGTCATGTCAGGATATGGCATTTTTGGTAGTGCCACACCAGCTGCAGCAGTGTGCAGAGGCCACAGACTTTGGCAGGGACTATTGCCACTCACTGTTCTGGTTGGCTGGGTCTGCGACATGGGCGTTGAGCGCCTGCAGCGGCGTCATGCCGCGGTTGGCGTACACCGAGGCGAAGCCCACGAACGCCATCATGGCTGCAGGACACACATTCAAGGTCTGTTGGACGGACTGCAGCCCGGAGGAGTCGTGCAGGTAGGAGGAGCAGGGCACAGTACAGTGCGCGTCGGCGGCTTGCGGAGAAGCGGGTCCTCAGGGCGGCGCACCCAGGCGACCATTCTTGATTTCGCGCTCTGCCATCAGGGGGCTGTCCTGGCCCAGCGGGTCGAAGGGGTACGAGCCCAGGAAGCCCGACTGCAGCACCAACACCATGGCGTTGCAGGGTGCCTGGGCATCGGCGTGTCCTCACACCTGCTGTACCTGAAGGTGCTGTGATGAGACTTCGGCAATGCACTGCGACAGCATCACCCACAAGCGACCAACTCCTGCGCAAAGCTCACCTTGCCGGTCTTCTTGAAGCCCTCGTACCGCTTGTACTCCAGCAGGCCGAGAATCACGACCTCCAGGCCGATGAGCGTCGGCAGCGGCAGGACCATGTCTGCCTGTGGGTGCACAGCATTATATCTGGCACTTGGCCTAGATCTTGGATGCTACAAGAGATGCAGCAGGCTGTCCACGCAGTCCCCCTGGCGGCAACCTCTGCTGCTGGCAACTCGTGCTGCAAATTGCAAGCCTTGCCGTCGCAGGGAATGCTCACCTCAGCGCCGGCGTTGACCCAGTTCGGCAGGCCCACTGCATCAGTGAACAGGATGCCTGCGCACGCTGCCATGGCCCACCGCCCGTTGGTCTTCTCCGCCTCGGCATACCTGCGACACCGCCCAACAAGCGTCAAACACATGTGCACATGTCTTGCTTACGTCTGTGTCTGCCACTCAGCTGCAACAACCCAGCAGGACGCACCACTTCAGGTTCTCGGGGTCGGTGCCCAGCCGCAGCGGGTCGAAGCCGTATGTGCCGGGCAGGTCAGCCTCTGCCAGGTACTTCGGCACCTCTGCTCCTGGGTACCTGCGTGCGAAGTGCGCCCATGCCATCAGGCCTGCGCCTGTGTCCCTGACGTTGTGGCGAACAAGCGACAGGGACACGCCTCAGGGATGGCCCAATACTGTGCTGCTGCACTTGTGCACCGCGGCATGCACCAGGACCGCAGCTCAGGGCGCTGCCAGATGTGACCTGGCTTGCTGGAGGCAGAGGAGCAAGACTGCATCGTAGTGCTGCCACAACCCCCATCCAAAGCACACACTCAGGTGCCAGACAAGCAGCAGGCGTCGCAGCGCACCATCTGTCGCCCAGAGGACCTGCAACAGCAGAAGCGTTCCCACTCAACAAGAGGGTGATCCCTGCACTATGCGAACGCCCATGTTAGGACCGCGATGCTGTTCCACTGAGCGACTGCCTACCGTCGCCGACGACTGAGTTACGGATCTGGAGGCTGCGAGCAGCGCGCGCTGCCGGTGCGCGGCCGGATGCGGGCCGGCTGGCAAAGGCCGACTTAGCGGTCAGCCCCGGGGCATTCAGCAGTGCCGACGACATCATGTTGCTGGCGCTGTCGCGACTCTCTCACGATGTGAAGAAGAGCGGGAGGTGTGCTGAGTGCAGTGCTACGAGTTGCACGTTTGCAATCTGGGAGCTTATCTTTTGCCCAGATGCACTTAGGGTTTACAGGCACTGTCGATCAAACAATGTGCTCGGCTGCTCGCTTCCAAACAATCATGTTCGAGCCCCGTCCCTTTCAACCCTCCTTATCAAGTTCACCGCGCTCCGTTGCAACGTCAATGCAACGCTCATTGCAGGGCAGTAGACAGTCGGAAGCCGTCATGCCTTCTGACCGTACTTGTGCACACGTTTCCCAGACGTCTGCGTGTTCTACATGCACAAAGTTCAGCGGCGGCCGCCGCCGGCGGGGGGTGACCGGGGACGCAGCTCCTCGATGAACTCTGTGCTGGGCAGGAGGTGCGGTGCCCCTGGTCCGGGCTTGATGCCCCCCGCCGTCACAAACGGCATGCCATTTGGCAGCCGGAAGTGCTCACTATACGCCTGCACAGTGCAGAGGCACCTCCTGCTATCGCCTGCTGGTGTGTCTATGTGGATCCTGAGACACCACACAGGAGGATGTGTTCCACGCCACCGGCCGCACGCTTCGGCAGGCTCACCTGAGGGTCGAAGTTCGAGGATGTGAGGTCACGGCCGACCGTCACCCAGCCTGGTCGTATATTGCGGTCCTCGCCAAACAGCTCCAGCCTTCGCTGACCTGCAACGGCAAGGTGCAATGTCACATGCCGCCATGGCTTAGGCACGCATGTTCATGGGCACAACAGCACTTCGCAAGCCGTGACAACAATGGCGTCTGTGACCCATGCAGGCGCACCCAGTGAGAAATGCTCGATAATAGCATAAATCTCCTCTGGCTTGGCGGTGCTGCCATAATCAGGCTCCTCGCTGATGATGACATCTGTGTCCACATTGGCATGAATGATGTGACCGTCCGTGGATCGCCGCACGTTGCCCCGCACCCCCATGAGGCAGTGCTCCTGCGGCACGCCACACAAACAGTCTCCAGGGTGCCGCAGCTGCTTCCAGCGCATCGCAGTCCGGCGGCAGCAGCCGCCACCAGCTCTGTGCATGCACGTCCTCCAGGGAGACCGCCAGACAGTTGCAGGATGACCCCGGCGGTGCGCACCTTGGTGTGGACGATGCAGTTGTGGGGGTCCTGGTGCAGCATGTACTTGCGGCTGGAGTCCTTGTTGGTCTTGATCCAGCAGATGTCCTCGCACCGCCTGAAGCCCCACTTGCGCAGGCAGTGCCGCCCCGCGTCCAGCCCCTCCGCGCTGCCACACCTGCCACCGCATGGTCCGATGCCAGCTGAGGACTCAACCCGGATCATGCAGCTGTGAGAGATGGCCGGTGCAAGCACCACCACAGAGGCAGTGCTGCCTTGCAACCATTGACCTGGACTCCGGCTACTGAGACGGGGCAACCCTCAGCTCATCAAGTAGCAGAGTACTCTGTATCTGGTTTGCACCAAGAGGTCACATGCATCCCCAACGAACAGCATACTAGGGGAAGAACACCCAGCAGGACGACAGCTCCACAACCTCAAGGCAGACCTCGCCTGCATGTGTGAGCTTACCAGAGAAACACGAATGCCGGCGAGTCAGCGATGTTGCCGACGTCAAGCGCCTGAATATCCTGCCACGGCCAGCTGTCAGAGACCGCGTCCGCCCCGGGCGCCCGCCGCACATACTCCTCCCAGGGCGGGTCAATCAGCACCACGTCAAACTTGGTGCCGAAGGTGTCCAACGTGAGCGGCAGCTGCTTCAGGTCAGCCTGCACAGCAGTATGGCAGCACGTGCAGCACCACGGCACAGCGACTGTCAAATGGTCAAGACAGCTGCAAATCCAGTGTCACATCCATTCCCAACACTGTTGCTAGCCAGCTGTCTGACCCGTCACCCACCTTCAAGAACATGGGCGGGGTGGCAAAGCGCTTGACTTGATCGTCCTTTGCGGCCACGAGGTCCCTCAACTTGGGGTACTCTGCAAAGCGGTCTTTGTCTGCCTGCAGTCCATCACCGATGCCAAGGTGCATGCTCGGGCACCCGTGATGCAGCTCAATGCTGCCTGGCGCACGTCACGCAACCATGCTCCCGGCGTCAGCCCAGGTCAATGGTGGGCAGTCCACTACACTCTGGCACAGGCATACACTGTGGTCGCTTACCATGTGCGCATCCCGCAAGAAGTTCTGTGGGCGCTGCCCAGTGTCGACAAAATGCTGGCAGTAGTCGTTGGCATCGCCGCGGGAGGGGCCGCTGGTGAGCGGCCCCGTGCCCCGGCCCCCAAAGCGGCCCCTTCGGTTGAACCTTCCGCCGCCGCCGCTGCCGCTGCCCCCACCAAAGCCTCCGCGACCACCATGCCTGCCGAAGCCGCCTGCAGTACCACGATGAAGTGTGGCCAAGCTGCTGGTGTGGCAGCTGCCTGAAGGCTTTGTCAAGCATTGCAGATTGCTGCTAGCAAGTGGCAGCAGGTAGCAGCGGGGAGCTCCTTCAAAGCTGAGTTTCTGCAGCAATCAACGGCCGATCACCGTCGTCGAAGCCACCAAACCCGCCATTGAGCCCGAAGCCCAGTGCACCACCACCACCTGGCACAGGCGGCAGGGGTGGCAGGCCGCCGCTGGGGGCCATGCCTTGACCCATGCTGCTGAATGCATGCCCCAGGGCGGGGCCACCCCTACGATGGACAAACCCGCCTCTGTATGTTCTGTGCTCTGGCATTGGTACAGGACGGTATCTGGATCCTCTGCTCGGACGTTGGCTCCGGATTGGGTTCAATGCACTTGCCTACCTGCCGGGAATGCCCTGCAGATGTGGGTCCATGGCCATGCCGCCGAGCATCTCGGTGGGCATGCCACCTGGCATCATGCCAGGAAGCATGCCGCCACCGGCGCCGCCGAAGCTGCCATTCATGGCAGCACCCCCCATCATCATGGGTCCGCCGTTTGGAGGGTGCATGCCACCCAGCAGGTCCGGCATGCCGCCCCCACCTGCAGAAGACAGCGTGACACACATCGATGGCATGCCACCGTCGACAGCAACAATGATTCGGAGGTGTGCTGCAGGCAATCTCTCGATGACCCACCTCGGCTTGCATGACCATTCATGCACTAGAGCAGCGCAGCGTGCCCTGCGTTGTGCTGCCGGATGAGACGACCAACACTTCAGCGTTGCTGAGCACACCGGCACGAATGCTACTGGGCTGACGCTTGCCAGAGAAGTGATGCCATGCAGTATCTGCGAAGGCGTACAAGCTGCTGAAATGGCGCCAGCGTCGCACCACAATCACTGCCAACAGGTCGGTACTCCGTCGCGGAATGTTGCCCGGCGAGTCCAGACGTTCAAATTGGCGTAGAGCAGAAACACAGCACCTGACGGACTGCTGGGAATGCTGAGCTGCTGCAGTGTTTGCCATAACGAGGGATTGCCAAACACCCTGACAACACATGCTCTCATGCTGCAACGCTGCATACGCCGCATTGTCTACTCCACAGCCCTCTGAACATCAGCAGTTGAGCAACTCGGAACCGTGTGTTGAGCTGTGCAGGATCCCCTCGAGTTTGCACACTTCAATCAGCTGGAGCCTTAGCTTGCTTGCACGGAGAGTCTGTTTTGCGGACCGCCAACTGCTCATTGCCCTGCACCAACAGCTTGTGTGACGTTGCAGTGCGTGATTGGTGTTCTGATAGTAGCCGCCGCTCTTTGATAGGTGCCACATCGTCACCGCTGGTGAGCGAGCTTCCATGCATGTGTGCCGCTGAGCATAATTACCACCTGCAACCACAGAGGGCTCACAGGTATACGAGGAAGCCGACCTTGCTGTGTCTGACGCGCGCATGCAGTCGCAGCGTAGGAGCGGCCGCCGCCGCCATGTCGTCGGTCCGCAGGCGGCTCAAGAACAACAAGCCGCCCGAGGGCTGGGAGCTCATCGAGGAGGTCATCGAGGACTTCGAGTTGCAGGTGGAAGGATGATGCGATTTACGCGCGCATGTCTGCGCGATGCCCTGCAAAATAGAAGGCTCCTGTGTGCCCGGTCGCTGCTCAGACCCTGCGCTGCTGCAGATGAAGGAGGCGGTGAATGAGGACCACGAGGGCAAGCGAAAGAACGAGCTCACGTGGAAGATCAACCGCATCCACTGGGAAAAGAATCGCTTCATCTACGACCTGATGTACGTCCGCAAGGTATGAGTTACTGACTTCCCCTTGTGTCAACTGTACTGGGTGGTCTGTTGCTGTCATGGTCGGAGTCTGCACATCTGTCCAATCATACAGGCAACGTAGCCACACGAACACATGATGAGCCTGTCGACGTGCAGGTCATGTCGAGGGAGCTATTCGACTACCTGGTGCGCGAGAAGATTGCAGACGGACCACTGATTGCCAAATGGCGGAAGCCTGGCTTTGAGATTCTATGTTCCATGTTGGCGGTTCAGAAGGGCAACCACAACTTCGGCACCACATCCCATTGCAGGGTGAGCTGCTCTGCCGTGTTCTGCAGAAGCTGGTGGTCGTGACAGTGACACAAGATATGTGCAGAAAACAATAATGCACTACATGCTGCAGGTACCGCTGGGAAAGCGGGCTGGGCAGCAGCGCATCACGCCGGACGTGCAGATTGGCTGCATCAGCTGCGCATCAGGCGACGGCCGGTTTGGGGGCCCTGTGTGGTGCGTGCATTGGGGGTTTGCATCGCCTGCTGGCATGCTGCACAGTAGACGGAGGCATGTCCAGCTCTCCACATCTGCTGACCGACCTGCCGCTCTCCCTCTCTCTGCTCACCTGCCCCGGACTCAGACTCACTGTGCGCCCAGCTGAGCATGTCGGCTCTGAGCGCTTGCCTTGCCCCGGTTGGCAGGTGGAACACGCCCATGGAGGAGGACGCGCCGGCCGACGAGCACCGGGCGACGTGGGGGCAGGCCGGGGCGGAGGCGCAGCCGGCGGGCGCGGGGGCCGGGCCGCCGCCGCCCACGCGCAAGCGGCCGCTGGAGGAGGAGGAGGACGACCTGGACGACGACGTCAAGCGGCGGCTCATGGCGCTTCAGGGGGGTGCGGGGCTCGACTAATGCATTGCCGCCAGCACTGCCGTCTGCTACCACAGGCAATATCAGGCGATGCCAGTCCGGTGGTGCGAAGTGGCATTTGGGTCAGTTGACGAACCTAGCCCGTGCTCAGCAGAGCAACGGTGAAAAGCATTGTCAGCAGGCACCAGCGCAATGTTGCGTGTGGGTGGAACACAGCGGTGCCATACAGACATCAAGTGAAGGCGAGGTGCCAGCTTGAGTGTTGCGTGAGACCTCAAGTCTTAAGTAAAATAATCTGGTTGCAGACAGGGCCTTGACGTCTCAAACTATCCACATCGCTGGTAGCAGAACCACAGCGGCCCCCACAGATCTTGCCACAATATCGACATTGCACAGAACCACAAATTCCCCCAGACTGTGGACCCACTCTACCAAACACAGCTGAACGCAGACTACGTGCCAAGTGCGATGAACTCGCCTGAAAAACACTGGCATTCGCAATGGCACACCTATCCCTGCTGGTGCCATCCTTCAATCGCTGTGCTATTCATGTACACTGATGCACCAGGGCGTTGCAGTCTACCTCCTACGCTACACCAATACTGCGTGCAGGGCCCACAACCCAGCTGGAGGACGAACTGCAGCTTGCACTTATGCTAGTCTTGAAGATCTTGTGACCCTGAGGCCTGCAGTGCTGCAGCCACGCGCTTCTCCTGGCCAGAGAAATGTTGTAGCTAAACGTATTGCGCGCTCGCAACCAGATGCGTTCGCACAGCATGACCGCTGTCACTGCTACACTTGGAGGGGAGGTTTGCTGGGTGCAGCGGGCTGCACCACAATGCCTAGCATCACCGCGCAACTGCAGCGCTCTGCAAACCCGCTCTCTCGAGTGCTTCAACTGGGTCCACAGGTATGTTGATTCACTAGGATGCTGCATCGAGTGCGCCCCACTGGATGTGCAGCTCGGCAGCGCTGCAGCCATCTGATGTCTGCTGCAGGCATGTTGGCTGGCCTCCGTGACTGGGGGCAACTGCCAGACGCCAGCTGCCGGGCCTCAGCCCCAGTTGGCGCTGCCGAGCGGCGTGTCGGTGAAGCTGGACTGCAGGCCGCCCATGGTGGGGGTGTCGCGCCCCAGGCTGCCGTGGGGCGTGAGGTGCTGCTGCGCCGCCGCGAGGCTGCCGCCCATCGGCGACCCCAGCGCGCTGTCGAACGCTGAGGGGCTGGAGGCGATGAAGCCCGCCGTGGTGGCGACCCCGCTGGGCGACGGGGGCATGGCCTGCGCACCATCATCGCTGACACATCAGATAAAGGCAGACAACGCAGACGAAGTGGACCAGCGGTGAAGTGTGCTTGGTTGTGACGCACACATGAGCCATGACCACTGAACAAGGGCAACAGCCGCAAACAGCTGGCCTCACCCCATGCGGAGTGGCGTGGCGGGGCGTGGCAAACGTGCTGCCGCCGCCGGTCGCCCCTGCATAGCTGTCGCTGCCACTACCATTGGTCTGCACAGCGGGCAACGCGCTCTGCAGATTGCCCATGTTGAAGCTGCCGCTGCCGAGGCTTCTCGCTGCGAGCGCGCCATCGTCAAGGCCTGCATGCGGGGTGACCGCCGCGCTCCCAGCCAGGCTGCTGGCATCAGCGCCGAGGCTGCCGCCGCTGAGGCCGCTGCCGTCACCCACGAGCCCGCTGCCGCCGCCTGCGACCAGGCCGCCATGGTCGCCGCCCAGGCCGCCGGCCCCCAGGCCGACGCCACCGCCGATGCCCCCCGGGAACCCGCCCGCCGCACCCGCCCCGAGGCCCACCCCGCTGCCCAGGCCGCCGCCGATGCCGCCCAGATTGCTTCCATATTGACCCTGATTGAAGCTGCCGCCGATAGCCCCGATGAGCTGGTTTGGATCGCTGTGCATAGGAGCTGAGCCGCCGTACTGAGCTGAAAACCCTGCTGTGTTGAGACCTGCACAGCAACGCTTGCAGGTCAGCCAGTGGCTGCACACACCGCACCCAGCCGCTCATGTGTTGCGATGCCCCCGCGCGGACACATGCATGGATCCGGGTCACCCACCTGACAGGCCGGCCCCCATGCCCAACTGCGCGCTGCCCATTGCTGCTGGCATGCCGCCCAGGCCCACAGCACCAATACCGGCCCCACCCCGATACCCGGCTGCGCCATACGCTGTCTGCCCAAAGCCCTGGGCCTGAAGCCCGTACGGAGCCTGCGCAGGCTGTTGCAGACGATGGTCGACATTGAGTTGCACAATGGTCCAGCTGTGGTTGGCTATAGTTCACACCGCGTGTTCTGCACGACTGAGCATCGATACCTGGGGGTAGGGTGGGTAGCCAGCGTAAGGGGCGCCGCGGCCGTAGGCCAGGAAGGGGGGCGCTGCGGCGCCGCGTCCAGTCAGCGGCAGCCCGCGCGGCGGGGGCATCTGATCCCGCGGCACCGCCCGCTTGATCTCAATCTGCTTGTCGTGCAGCGCCTGCCGTGCGCAGCATGACCGTCAGGACCCTTGGTTGCAGGGTGCACAAGGTTGCGAGCTCTCAGCTGCATGATCGCAGGGACAACCTGCAGGCGACTAGTGTCACCTGCAATGGGCCCGCATTGAGCACGTCATCCACGGTGTCCTCATTGGCGAATGTCACAAAACCAAAGCCACGGGGCCGGCGATTCTCGTGGTCCAGCATCACGACCGCATCGTCCACAGGGCCAAACTGCATGGAACGTGGAAGTATGCTTTGGGAAATGAGCCACGCTGTGTGAAAGGACACCATATGCAACGCCGCAGGCCACCGCCCATTTCGGCAACGGATGGTTGCCATGTGCATGCAAGTAGGCGGACACCGGTTCAGCACCGTATGACCGTGATGCCGTGCAGCACCTGCTCAAAATACTGACGCAATGCCGCCTCATCGACTGAGGGCGCCAGGCCGCCTACGAAAACTTTGCGGGTTCGCCCTGGCGGCAGGCCGGTGGCGCCACCGGCACGGCCGGGGTGCTCCTCCTTCGGCACCGCCTTCTTGGCCTCTACCTGCAAGCCAGCAGGACGTTCGTCACAAGCGCAGCCGCGGAGCAGCACGTGGACCGCGAAAGACCCAGCGCGTCGGCAGATAGGTGCTGTCCACCGGCCTGGCATCGGCTGCCACGCTGGAAAGCTCACGAACGTCACCGTGAGCAACAGCGCAGTGATCTGCTACGACTGCTAGCTGGAACACTGGTGACAAGGTGATCGATATCAGCCCGTCCCGCGGATCAAACAGGCACGGGGCACTCGATGATGCCCTGTCCGAGTCGGACGCCTCGATAAGTCGCCTCGCGATACCCCGCACGACCCGCGCAGCATGTCGGATATATCAAGTGCGCACATGTGACCGAGCCCTCCAGCTGCATGTGCACCCGCCGGGTGCGAGTGAAGCAGCCCAGAGGTGTGCCGGGGCTAAAGCGCACAGCGTCGAAGCACGCACAAACAACTCCGACACGTGCACCGCCAAGGTGCGGGGTCAGTGCCCGCTTTCCGCACTGTCGGCTGCATACGTGCTGCCGAAGTCCGCTGTCGCACAGCCATGCTGCCCGCTTCTGCCTGGGCTGGCGCCCAGGAACACGCGTGCAGGCTGTGCCTTGCACTCGCCGACAGCCAAGCGGCTGGTGCCGCCCCGACCGGTGCGAAACCGGTGCTATCTCGCTTCAGTCTACCCAGCAAAAGTGTACGCAGTGCCACACGCCGCGGAATGACCACACAGGAAGCTTAGGGCAACATGTCGCAGCACCCACGGAGAGCAAGTCACCTCTCGTCTGTCGATCGTGTGGCTGAGCGACGCGACTTTCTCTGCCACCTGTAAGAGCAGCAACCACTGCCTGGACTGTCGGCAGCACCACAGGTGATGATAGGCAGATCTCAGGGGGTACCCTGACGAATCGAGCCATCTCCAAGGGGGTTGTGCACACCTGTGGGTCCTCAAAGACGACGAAACCTGCATATAACAGCAATGAGGCATTGGAAGTGCAGGGATCAAGGATTTGTCACGGCACGGCCTATAAAGTTGTGGCAGCATCCTCACGAGGTGCATGCACGCGACAGCCTGCAAGACGAAACGGTGTGCAGTTGACTAGTGCCGCAGCACAGTCTGCTTTGTTAGCTCACCAAAGCCCCGTGGCCTGCCTGTATGTCTGTCATAACTCACAAACGCTTCCAGCACCTGCAGACACAAGGTGGATGTCAAACTCTGCACATGACAACTGCTGTGCTCCGGCTCGCAACAGTCATCAGACGCGCCTGGCCGAAGTTGCTGAAGTAGGCTTCCAGTTTCTCGGCCGTGGTGCCCCAGCTCAGGCCTCCGCAGAAGATCTTGCTGTCTTGCCGCGGGTGCAGTGTGCCGCTGGCGCCGCCGGGCTGAGGCATACTTCAACAACAGCTATGGTACAGCAAGTGGAGCGATGCACTATGCTCCAGCTGCTCCCGCCTGCCCACACCCACGCATGGCGCCGAGGCTAAAGCTGTAAATGGCTTTGGCACTGGTGTCGATGACGGAGGCCCTTCTGCTGTTGAGTGGAGACAATGTCCGATGTAGATGACGACATTTGCTGACGAGCAAATGGTAGTATGCTATTACAGCGTTGCTACGGTGGACCGGTACCCCGTCCCCAGCGTCATAGGCGTCAGCCAACAATCATCATGGGCAAACTGTTCAACGCTTGTGGTGCACACACACCCAAGCAAAATTGCAGTCAACCACCATGTTGCGGAATGGGTGGCCCTATCATGCAAATGCATTCCTGCTCATCAATCATGTCACTTGCAAACTTCGTATCGGCGCTTCAAATCTCGATCATGTACACTCCTCACAGGCAGGTCAGTGGCACAGGGCTGCTCAAGGGCCCTGAAGCACGTCTACAACAAGAAGTCGCCTGTCCTGCTCACGCTGCACTCTCCAGTTGTGCTGTGCCCTCGGTTGCATACTTTGCAAAGCGCGCCATGTCTCGCCGCAGTATGCCCTCGACAACTGGCGTCAAGCTCTGCAAACGCCAGTGCACGTACATAGCGTCAACTTGACATGGGCCACCTGATAGACACTGCACATTGTTGGCATGAGCAAGGCACATTCAGTACTCACATTGCCAAAGGGCACCAGGACATCCGGTAACTCGTATGAGATGGTCAGCTTCACGGCGCATGATGACGATGACTTTCTATAGAAGCGTATTTGACCGCGGTTCGCAATCTCTATGGCATTGCCTGTCGAGCCTGGTACTGACCTCCAGTGGATCTGCGCAGCAGCAGCCTCACCCCTGACAGTGAGGGCATACAACAATGCTGCATGCAGAGGACTTGTCCACCATGTGATGGAGTGCCGCACACCTTTTGATGCTGCATGGGGGTGAGGTTTTGCGCGAGCCAGGAAAACTCCCAGTCGCGGCCAAACTGGTGTGTAGACAGCAGCCATTTTGACAGCTTCGGGTCATCTGGCTGCACTGTCACACTGCGGATCCAGGGCATCCACTTCGGGATGAGCTCCCGGTCCTCCCAGAGCTGCCACGCCTTTTCCAGCGGCACCTCAACGTCTGTCTCGGCACTGCACCACAGGCCACCAGATGCCAACACCTCACTGTCTCAAACGCTCCAATGCCTTGCAACAACAGGCGCCAGAACCTGATAGATCAGGCTCACCTGTTTTCTAGCCACTGAGCTGCATGGACTTTGCTGCCGTTTGAGGGTGAGCTGCCCAATGCTGCACCCACAAATTGCCTCTGCAGTAGAGAGCCTGCGAGGATATGCGGCATCACCTGTCATAGCTACGTCCAGCCTTCGAGCGTTGTCAATTTTGCATGCAGCAGCCACACACACCTGCATGAAGGCGTCGCCTCGACCACACGCTGCGCAAATACGGCGAGCCTCTGCTGGAAACCTGGATGCACATGCGCCAACAATTCAGCCACGAAGTGGTAACGGCCTGCTGCAGTGGGAGCCAGTGGAGTCTGATGACAGATCGTCACCTGACCCCTTGACGAGCGGTCTGATCGCGCGCAAGCCGACTGTCGATGTGGTGCATAAACGTTGCACTGCATCGGTCTACCTGGTCGTCACAAAGTCTTTCAGTCTGTGCACAACCTGTCTTTCCCACCACAACTGGGATGGTGCCTTGAAACTGGCCGAGGATCTGTCCTGGGGAAGTACCAGTGATAGCCTGCCTTTGTGAGTGCGGTTGCTTGCATCACCATGCGTGGCATAGCTTCCATCTTGCCAGCGTGGCGCCAGCGTGGAACGGTGCCAGCCTGGCGCCATTGCTCTGCAGTGCCGTATCTGGACGGAGCTCGACAGGGTTGCTTTGCAAGTTGCAACTGAGCTGGCATATGATTTGCTCGTTACATGGCTGCAGCCATAGTAGCGCCGCTCTAAATGGCAGTCGTGTATTGGTATGTGCCGCTCGACGGGCTGCCAAGGCACTGTCAACTGCATGCCGCCTAGCAATGAACCCTTCACGCGCCAAAAGGGTCGGTCTGATCGGGCGACATAGCTGGCAAGGTCGCCCGGTCTGCTCCTGCTGTCGGCCATGGCAATGGCGGCTGGTCTGCGGCAGTCTTGTACACGGCGTCACGCACATACACCCAGTTGCCCTTGTGACCCGGGACCTGGCCCTTCACATAAAGCAGGTTTCGCTCCGCGTCCACCTGGCAAGCGGGCGACCAGCACGTCAGCACATGGTCCAAGCCGAGAGGATGCCATGTTGACACTGCCGTCAGATGATGGCAGCAGCCACCAGACATATGGCGCATGCTTGCCATGGTGTGTACCTTGTACACCCAGGCGGACTGCAGTGTGCGGCGCTTGCCACCCATGCGGCCGGGCATGGGGGTACCCGGCCACACCTTGCCGGGATCCTGGCACGCGCCCGTCGAGCCCCGCAGCCGGTGCGCTTTGCTGTTGCCGTGCGATGCAGACCCACCAGCAAAGCCAAATCGCTTCATCACACCCTGGTGACAAGAACACCACCAATCATGCTAAAACAGTCTACAGAACAGAAGCGTTCAGATCACGCAACTGCCTGCATGAGATGACCAATGCACCTGGAAGCCCTTGCCGATGGTGGTGCCTGTGACGTCGACATACTGTCCTGGCACAAAGTGATCTGCACGAACGTCTGTGCCCACTGGCAGCAGGGCATCCTGCAGTGCACACCATGCTGATCATGAATGCTGCTTTGCCGGCAGGACCATTCTAGACGTGTAATGGGCCGTTAGCTCATTGCATGACATGATACACCGGTGCGCTTGCTGTGAGGCACCGTCCCACTCACCGAGGACACGCGGAACTCCACGACTTCGCGCTTGGGCGGCACACTGGCCGCCCTAAAGTGGCCTAGCTCAGTGCCGTTGAGCTGTTTGTCACGCTTGCTGCCCGCCCCCAGCTGCAGCGCTGTGTACCCCTCCTTCTCCCGTGTTTTCACTTGCGTCACCTGCAGGGTGCAGCACTCGTCACGGTAAGACATGGTACCAGCAGCCCTCTTTCATGCATGTGTTGATGTGAGAAGGCGGAACTCATGTGCAGCGCGCTGGCGGCAAGCATGCCATGTGTCAACACAAGCGAGGACCTGGCAGTCGTCGAGCCAGAGAACCGTAAGCGGCAGGCGCACGCCCCACTGGTCCCACTCCTGCGTCATGCCGACCTTCACTGCGATGGCGCCGGTGCGCCGCGGGTACTCCCCAGGGGTGCTAGCCGCCGCCGCTGCATCGTCATCGCTGGTATCCGCCAGGGCGGGCTGCGCAAGCCATCTGACCTGCTGAAGTGCCCGCCCGCCTGTCGGCGATGCACAAAGAGCACAGTGGACATTTAGCCCCAGCAAACCATCAGCATGCGGCAAACAGCCAAAAGGGCTATACAGCAGACAGCTCACATTACCTGCAATGCATGCTGCTGGTGCACTGGGATGCAAGGCAGCCGTCGGAAGTTGAGCCGCTGAGAAGATGTGGCTGGCCTGGCTCAGCAGTGCGGCAAGCCGCGACGGCCCTGCGCGCAGCGCCATAGCAGTCCAGATCGTTTCTTGCGGCGAAAGGATCGCGCCTACCCGGCAAATGATTCCTGGGCCTGCTGAGTTCAGAAGGCAATGTGCAGAGTGCGGAGCTTGGGACGCACATCAACTTTGTACAGCACGCAGTCAGCGTATGTTGCTGCAAAACCCTGATCACCAGTGTGGTTTCACCTTTCACGACGCCCATGCGCAGTGCACCAGAAGTACACCTGCAGCGTCGCCGCGAGAGCAACAGGTACGAGACAGCAATGTGTTGCATGTGGGGTGTGGGAGGGGGGCCCTGTGTGCAAGCATGCAGTGTCAGTGTGCCAGGTCTGGGGTGGCAGGGGTTCTTGAGCGTGTCTGTGCGCAGCGTTGTAGAGAGGGGGCCAGCGTCTGTGTCACACGGCGCCAGCACGCGGCTGTCCAGCAGTCACAAGCAGCCAGCGGCCGTCAGCGTCAGGCCAGTGCCAGCAACTCAGCAGTCGGTGGCAATCCCGTGGCAGACCCCCAACTGCGCAAGGCAGCAGCTGAAAGCCGTGGAGGTCCTCGTGCGCAACCGAGCGCAGCGTCACGCTGTGGCGAGCGGAGCCGGTGGCAGGTGGCCTCGACGCAAGGGAGCGCTTGAGACTTCAGACAGTAGACTGACGCCGCGATACAGTGCTTTCCTGCGCAGTGTGTCCAGCGCGCGACGACGGCGGCAAGGAGGCAGCAGTGGCCCTCGACACCATGGACATGCGACAGTTTCAAGACTGTCGGTACTTCCTGCAAGGGACTTGCACGGCTGGCGAGGCTTGTCCATTTGCTCACGATGAGGCCAAGGCCGCCAAGGTGCGGGCAGCGCTTCAGGCAGGAGGCAGCGGCGGCGTTGGCGGCGGGCGCGGCTCAGTAGCAGCCCGGCCACAGCAGGACTGCTATTTCTTCTCCATCGGCCAGTGCCGGAAGGGCGACACCTGTCAATTTCGTCACGACCCGAGCAAGGTTGCGGTGCAAGCAGGCATGCAGCCAGCTGCAGCACAGCGGCCCAGCACCATCGAGGAAAAGCTGAGCAAGCCGCTTGGAGCCAGCATTGGTGCGGCCTGGCAGCACCAGCAGTCCAGCATGGACCCTGCCTTGATTCTGCAGCTGCCTGCCTCGCCAGTGGGCCGCACTGCAGCAGCGTTTGGCCGTGGCCACCCTCCAGCCGCGCGCAGCCAGCCCGTCGTAAGTAGGGCTCCACAGCACGATGCAGCAGCGGCATTTGGGCGTGGCAGCAGTGGTGGCAGCTTGGGGCGTGATCGCAGCGGGATGGCAGGCAGTTCAGGCGAGGATGGGCCCCGCGAATGGGGTCTGGGCCGTCCAACTTCAGGCGTGGCGTCTGCTCAGCCTGCAGTCGCTGGCGTGGTCCAGCGCCTTGGAAGGCCTTCGAACGCCGCCCGGGAGCCAACCAGCAGGTGAACCACTGGGTCACGGAACCTTGGTTGCGAGCAAAGGCCCTGCACACTGCGCCGCTGCAGAAGCAAGGCCGGATCAGAATGTTTAACGCGGTACTGTTCTGCAGGGGGGTCAGGCAGACAGAGTCTTCTCGGAGCAATGGAGCAGCAGCAATGTCGGTAGCGACAGCATCACCCCCTCGGCGGCGCTCAGTGTTGGACAGGCTGGGGCCCCGCCTTGGCGATCCGTCATCGGACAGCAGCGCGCCCAGGAGCAGCAGACAGCCCGCAAGGTTTGCAGACGACAGCGAGCACGTCAAGCGGCCAGCAAACCGTTCGTCGAGCCGTGCGGTGAGCTTTGTCGGTTGATGTCGCATGTGAGTGGCTGTTTATGGGGCTGCAGAACCTGCCTGCTGTCAGATACACATGAATGTCATCTGATACTCTGCATGTTGTTGCTGACAGTGCTTCAAGATGGCAGAAGGCACATCAGCGGGTTGCTCCTTCTTGGTCTGCAGGCCTCTTCGCAGGAGCTGCTGACCTTGGACGAGGCGCCATCAAAACGGGCGCGCCTGGGCGAGGCAGCTGCGCGGCAGCAACAGTCGGATGGGGAGGGCGCAAGGGAACATCAGGTTGCAGCGCATGTCCGCAGGGGCGGCGCGGCGCCCAAGCTTTTGGCGAGCGCGAGGCTTGGGGAGCGCCCTGCCCACAGCTCGGGGTCAGATGCGTCTGCCCCAAGCCGTCCTTCGCTGGCCGACGCCAGACCGCTAGAGGTGTGGTGTATCGCCTGTGGCTGCTGCTGCATGCCCTCTCAGTTATCGGGGTTGAGAAAGGGACCTCTCCCTTGGCAAAGTCTCACGTCGTTTGTTGGGTGTGCAGAGTGGCTCGAGGTCTGCACGCAGCGTCAAAGCATCAACAGAGGCGTCGAAGCCAGCTGCATTTGCACCACCGAAGTCCAGGGAAGAGCTGCGCAAGGTGTGGCATGACTTTCTGGTTGGACAAGGTTCACCAAGCCTTTGCAGTTGATGTGCTCGACCAGCACTTGCCATGACTGCAAGCGTGAGTCTAGGTAGTCAAGCTGGACTGTGTGCGAGAGGAGCACCATTGTCTTGCAGGAGAAGGAGCGTGCGGCAATCGCAAGGCCATCCAGTCTGAAGTCACAGCCTGCAACAGCAGCAGCCGCACAGACCTCGCAACCAGCAGCATCTGCAACGGAGGCAGCTGCGCCTGCCCAGCCGGTGTGCTCTGATGCCGCATTATGCTCCCCTCATCGCAGGGCTTGTGTTGTTGCGTTGCGTTTATATTGCTGCATCACCTCTGAAAACTGATGGTCTGACCGATGCTTTGCTCAGCAGGTGCGGAAGCGCACTCCGATACCTGCACCAGGCCAGCAGCAGCCCGTCGCTGCCAAGGCAGGTACTGCAGCTCTGGGAGCAAAGCCCACTGCAGCACCTGTCCGCCAGGCAGTGGCGCCCGCCAAGGTCCATGCACCTGTCGAAAAGCTGCAGCCTGCTGAACGGGGGCCAAAATCCTCAACACCCAAAGCTGCGATGACCAAGGCCAATGCCAGCCTCGGTGCCAATTCTTCCGAGGTACAAAACACCCCTGGCTGGCTTGCAGCACACAAGCTGTGCAGTTGCGGCAGCTTGTAATGTTTCCACCCACAATGCTTCAGTGGCATGCAACTGGTGCCTTCCTGCCCGCCAGCTTACCATGAGCTTCCTGCTGCAGTTCGCATGGAATGTGGAGGGCATCGAGGATGCGGAGGACGACTTTGAGAACGATTTGGACCTGGATGCGGACGTGGACGAGGATGCAGATGTGGCGGCAGATGCTGGTGCCGGCGGTGGCGCAAGCCATGCTGCTGATTTTGACAAGGAGCTGGCAGAGTTTGAGAATGCCTTCGACTGAGTCAGCATACATATAGCTGTCGTGTGACCACTGCAGTGGGGGACCTGACCTGTCATCTGCAGTGGAGGCATGCTGGATATTTCACGTCGCCCTCCAAGGGGTGACATGCAGGGCTGGGCTTCTGTGCTTTGGCTCAGCCTGGTGTGCCAATTGGCCGTTGGGCTTCGGGTTGCCCGCTGGCTCCTCTGATCAACATGTGCTGTGACGGCTCCGTTTGGCATGATGCCACAGGAGTAGTCATGCAAAGTACTTGCAATCAGTCTGAGCAAAGATCTTGCTTGAAACTTCTGTTGATCGTTTGGTCTGACTACTCCGCTTGCCTCCTGCTGGCGCCCTGCCCCGGTAGTCTAGCAGACGCTGAATTGCTGCATGTGCAGCTTGAGCTTGTCATCCTGGATCGCCATCGGCGTTGAGAGACGCAAATAGACACATTGTTGATTCATCAGCATCACCATCACAGCGACATCAGAAGCTGTCACCAAGCCATCATGCTTTCCATTGGCAATTCTCGCACCATGCAAAGGGTTGGCAAGGTGGGTACAGCACGTGGCTCGACAGTCAGGACAGGTGCCCACACCGTACCATGTGTGCTGCAACATCTTCTACTCGTCAGGAACATATCTTGCTGCAGTCTTCAATCGGTCACGAACCCGACAGAATTCTTCAACCATGCGCGTCGCACGTGATTGAGCCTTCTCAACATTCAAAGATGTTTGTATGTATGTTTGAGCACTGCATGCCTTGAAGTCGTGCAGCAGTCCTCAGCTGCTCGAGCACGGAAACCATACCGTTGTATTTTGCAAGCAGATCGTATCGCCTACAGCAGTTGTGTGGCCGAGACTGCCTGCTGAGGGAAAATGCTTGCGGCAGTGGTCCGCCAGCATGGTTCCACATGTCATAGTTGCAACGTGACGGTTCCTGGTTTCATCAAGATGGTCAACCAGATTGGCAGATCTCAACCGATGTAAGGCCTGCAGCTGGGCCAATGCTGCGCGGCTGGTGTTGTCCCCAGCACAACCAGCTGAGCAGCATGCGGCACGCCGGCAGCATCCATGGCTTGCTGCGTGCAGCCTCCAGACAGCGCCATGAGGCATTGCTGCATGACGCGCACAGACAGGTGCGACGCGTGGCGTGACCTGTCTGCCCTCCCATGCAGCACATTGCCGGCACAGAGACGAGACTGGTCTGCCTGTGGTTCCAGGTGTCATGCAGAGGCGTCAGAAGAGCCTCTGGCGCCGCCAGCCAGATCAGCAGGAAAGATCCGTTGTCACTCCTGCTGGAGGGCATCAAGTTCGAGCAGCAGCAAAAACACTGCAACTTCAGGGGCAAAACCTCGTACTTCGCCGACTTCCAGGTGCAGGGCGAGAGCCGTGAACCATGGTGCTGTGGTGCCCATAGCATGCGCACGCGTCGTGGTCGCCAGCTGGATGCATCATTCCCAGGTGCTGTGTATCTGCAGGTTTCTATCCTGGAGGAGCTGTCTATGGCGGGCGGGATGCTCATGCAGTCGGACCTGCACATCATGCTGACGCGGGCCAGGCGCTACAGGGACATGCCTCTGCCGGAGCGCGCTGCCACCCTGGAGGACATTCGCAGCACGCTGTTGGGTCTCAGGTCCAGGTGCTCGTCTGGCAGCTCAACAAGCTGATGTCCCCGATGTTGTGCACATTGTTGGTTTCTTGGCTCATGAACACGATTGCGCCTGCAGGTCGAATGGTCAAGGTGCGACAGCTGTGCCGGGTCAGTGGCAGCCGCAGTGGCCGCCAGCGCAGCCGACTCATCATCAGCATCGCCAGCAGGGTTGGCAGCCATCACCTTTGGACCCACGGCGACAGTTGCGCCCTGTGGCTGGTACGCCCCAGCCACCATCAGCAGGGTTGCCAGCAGCGGCAGAGCGTAACAACGGACATGGGCCTGCAGTGCAGGCGCAGCATACTGCATACGCAGATGACAGGGGCAGTCAGCCGGATGCCTCGGTACTGAGGCAGGCGCCTCAGTCTGGCGATAAAGCAGACGCACAGGAACCAGCCCGCCAGCCAGATGGACGGCTGCACGACCAGCGTGCCCCAGACACTCAGGGCACCGTAGTGGCGTCCCCAGCAGCTGATGTGCGGCACAGCGCTAATGGCAGCGGCAGCCCAGCTGACGGCCAACGCATGGCCAGCAGCACTGCTGATGAGGAGGGGCCGCTGCCGGAAGAGGTCCTGCAGCGGCTGCATGACAGCCCACCCCAGCTGGTGTTCTTCGACCTTGAGACCACAGGCGAGCACGCTGCAGTATTGGAAGCTGTGCCAACACGCTGCACATGTTGCACCGGCGGCCAGTCCAGACACAGGGATTGAGCCATGGGTTTGAATGCCGCAGGGCCACCCACCAAAGGCAACAGGATTGTTGAGATTGCAGCATTGGAGCACAACAGCGGCGCCAGCATGTCCCTGCTGGTGAACATCGCCCCCATGCTGATGCCAGAGGCTGCACAGAACGTGCATGGCATCTCTACTGCGATGGTACACGACCCGGCTGTCCCAGATTTCAGGTGATCTGATGATGCAGTAACAACCGTAACCACATGGCTATGCGGTGACTGCAGCAGGCATAGGCCTACTGTATATGTTCTTGCGTATGCGTCCTGACTTATTGAAATCTGCGTCCTGCACTACTGAGACTCCACATGGCTGCAGTGTGGTGGGCCGGCAGTTCATTGACTTTGTGGAGGGGTCCACAGTTGGTGGCACACCAGTGTTGGTTGCGCACAATGGTGAGGCAATGCAGAGGAACCACTGTTGCTGCTCGACAAGTCACCTTGCGCGTTTGCTGCTGTTGTCATCTCAACTGCTTGGGACGACATAAACTTGGCATGGTGCAAGTTTGATGTCGCAGCTTCATCGTGCAGGACAAAAGTTTGATTTGCCGTTCTTGAAGCTCGAGCTGCAGCGCTGCGGTCTCGAGGTGCCCAGCAGATGGTTGTGGGCCGACTCGCTTAAGTTTGCCAGGAAGCAGTGGCCAGAGGTGCCGCCGGATCGCAGGTATGGGCTGCAGCTGCTGCGAGCCCACTTCGGGCTGCCTGAGGGCCAGGTGGGTCAGGATGATGCCACTGGATGCATTTGTGCTTCAACCCTGCTGTCGGCTTGAAAGCATATACCGCAAGCCCAGCAGACTCTTGATGGGGATGTCCACTCTGCCGCTGCTGCAGGCGCATCGTGCCCTTGCAGACGTGGAATTGCTCAGAGACGTGTTCCTGAGGATGCTTTCAGAGAAGACGGGGCAGGACTTTGATGCCAAGGGGCTTGTGGGCCTCTTCACCAGCCAGTGGGCAGGCAGCGTCACCGACATTGGTGAGTTGCCCTAGCTGGCCCGTACGTGCTGCTGGGACATTTGCAGTGTGGGACGTGATGCCCCAGGATCTGCCAGGGTGCTTACAGATGATATCCTGACAGGCTGCTGTCTGCCTTGCAGCGGCAGGCAAGAAGCGAAGGAAAAGTGGCAAACACACACCGCCGCCGGTGCCTGCCGATGTCTTTGCAAACCCCGACTCTCGCCACGCACAGGTGCCATGGGCACTGTACAGTCGCTGACTGGTGGTTCAATTCATTGCCTCACCAGGAGGCAGCTGCCACAATTCATTGCTTGATCTAGTGCTTGCGCATGGCACTCGATGACAAAGAGGGATACCACAACTGGTAAGTTCCTAACGACAGGCGCTGCTGTCGGTGGAAGAGGAGGAGGATGACGACGGCGATGCCTACGACTCGGATGTGGAGGACGACGAGGCCGCGCCGGCAGCACAGCCGGGCGCCCAGCCGGCCACCGCCAACAGCCAGGCTGCAGCCCAGGTCCAGGTGCACTCGCCGCGCCACACCAGTGTCACCCAACCGACAACATGCTCAGCTGTAAAGCTGCCTCGTCACAGGCCATCAAAGCTAGGCCGCTGTACGGGAGCGACAGCGCTCGCCTGGTGCCTCACCTGAGTGACATGTTGAAGCAGCGCATCCCTGCATCCAGGCGCTTGTCGTGGACGATGCCACGGAGGGGGAGGACGAGCTGCTTGCGCAGCTGACGGCAGACCCGACGCTGCCTTCCGCCTGGGCGACAGTCTTGGCAGACGAGGCCGAGGTGCTGGCAGTGGACTCTGCGTTACAGGCATACGACATTGCGCTAGAAAGCAGCACACTAGGAGCAGGGCTGTGCGCCTGCCGAGGGAATGTGTGCTGCTACAGGGGCGGGGCGTGCTGGATCTACCACTGTCATGGGTGGAGCCGGACCTGCGGCGCCACGTCAAGCGGGAGGCGACCAAGCTGTCCAAGCTGTGGAGGTGCACGTTGTCCTGCATCTGGTCGCTTGTCGTCCTGCACGGTGGGTGTTCAAGCTGTGTCGTGATGCACGCTCGAGTTGCTGGGTTGGGTGTCCCGCAGCAAGCTGCCAGATGCGGGTATCCGCACGGTCTGGGAGCTGCTACAATACTACCCTCGAGACTACCAGAACTTTGAGGCCGGTGCTTGGCGGGCTGACGCCCACATCATGGCATCTGGCCATGTTGCTGCACGCAAGGTGGGACTCCATGTCGTAGCCCTGCAGGATGGCCGACATTCTGGGAGCCCGCCAGCTGCATGCCACATTCCCGCCAACAGTTGCATCACAGACATGGTGTAGTTTGTCACTTCAAGCTGAGCCACCTGCCATTGCAACAACCGCTCTGGATCAAGCTGATGTTTTGACACCGCAGGCGTTTGGCTACGCCTTCCAGGCAGAGCTGCACGTCAGCAGCTCTCCGCGCAATCCCCAGTGCACAACTGCAGAAGGTGTGGCTGGCAATGCCGATGGATACTTGTGCGCATACGCCATTGTCAGCTGCCAACCGCTGTGCTAGCCAGTGGGCAAGGCCAGGCCAGGCGATAGGGTTGCTGTTGCAGATGATGAGGATGCGGAGTGGGAGGTCCCCCTCGATGAGCCGCTTGCTGACAGCGGCCCGCAGCAGGTGGTGCAGTTCTACAAGTACGGCAGCACCTGGTCAGCAAACCTTCTGGCAAAGGCGTTTCCAGTTGGCCGTCGAATCGCTATGCGTGGCAGGCTCACGCCCCAGCGAAACGGTATACAACACATGCACGAATGCATGCACCTGGTCATATGCCAGGCTGCTTGCGTCTATCAGCATGTGTGGCAAGGTGACGTCCTTCATCTCGAGTGTATATCATCGACGGCCATGCCTATTAAATTAACCTTCAGTGATCGTTTGAGAGCACAGGTGGCTGGATGGTGAAGACAGACAATGACCTGTTCAACGTGGAAGAGTACTCAGCGCAGCTTGCGGCCGGCTGTGATGTGGTGCCAGTCTATGCCGCGAGCAAGCCCCTGAAAGCTGAGGATCTCCCGCCGATGGTGCGCATCAATGCATACACTTAATACCACCCCTTTTTCTGCTGTGCAGCAGGCCAGGTTGCACATATTGAAAGGCCGTGGGCTTGATGAAGCCTGCTTGGGCCTGTCCCTCTGTATCACGCTGCTGACTTCATGCACGTGCAACAGATTGCGGAGGGGTTTCGCCTGGTGGAGGCGGACCCCAGTGCAGGGCACGATCCGTTGCCATCCAGCATCATCGGCAAGCTGAGCCTGATGGACTGGCAGGAGGTGACACGATGTTGCGCTCCTGAGATGTTGCTGGTCTCTGCTTTGGTTCGCTTGCAAGACGACATCTGTGGAGGACGTGAGACCGGCACAGCGGTAGTGCAGCAGGTCAAACAGTGGTGTATTCACAACGCAGGCCCTGCGGGCGGTGCACTTCCCACCCAACATGTCCGCTGCAGAGGCTGGGCGCAGGCGTCTAGCCTTTGACGAGCTGTTCCTGCTGCAGCTGAAGCTGCTGCTGAAGCGGGCTCTGCAGAGGTGCCCGCCAGAAATGATCACGAGGGGACTATCGAACATGAATCTCAACAGGCACAGCCATCACATGCCACACGCAAGTCACTCACATGGCCAGTATAGGAGTTTGTCGCTGACGCCGTTTCGTGAGGCGTCTGCAGGGCGCCGCGAGACGAGCAGGATGCGAAGGGCAGCTGCTGCACAGACACAGCACTTCTGGAAGCGGCACAAGCTGCGCTGCCCTTCCAGCTCACGCACGCACAGCAACGCAGCCTGGACCAAGTCCTCGCCGACATGGCGAAGCCCTTTCCCATGAACAGGCTGCTGCAGGTGCCTGTCACCCAGTGCTGCAGACTTGTTATGTGCGCTCGAAGCCGCAGCAGTGGCCCAAACTTGCACCCAATGCATGCCTTTGATGGGGTCTAAACTTCGCTCAGGCATGTTGGCCGCAGCAGCTGTGTCATACAGCAGTGTTGCACTGCAGGGGGATGTGGGGAGCGGCAAGACGGCCGTGGCCTTCCTGTCACTGCTCGCAGCAGCGGGGTCCGGCCTGCAGGGGGCGCTGATGGCACCCACCGAGATCCTGGCCTCCCAGCACTGCGAGCGTCTCCACGTATGTTTGCCTCGTGCGCAGTGCTGTCGCCACCTAGTTGCACGCCTTGGGTGGTCAGCCGTCGTCGGCACGGTGCTTGATGCTGCATCCATGTCACCTTGTGCGAGTGCTGCAGAGTGCTCCGTGCATCGTCTGACGGGATGCTGTTGCGCACTGCAGGCCCTGCTTGAGCGGCTGCCACGGCGCGCGGACGGCAGACGCGTCACGGTCGCGCTGCTGACCGGCAGCGTCAAGGGCAAACAGCGGCGCGCCATCCTGGCAGAGCTGGCCTCCGGCGAGCTGTCCCTGGTGTGTAGGCGCTGCATATCTACATGTGCAAGGATATTTGTTGCTCGCCGATGCGGAGGTGTGAGTGTCGCACAGTCATGTTTGGTGCATGTGATGAGGTTTGGCTTCATCGAGCAGGTTGTTGGCACGCATGCACTGCTGTCAGAGCCGGTGCAATTCGCTCAGCTCGGCCTGGCAGTGGTTGATGAGCAGCACCGCTTTGGCGTGGCGCAGCGCGCCAAGCTGCAGAACAAAAACACGCCCGCGCCGCATGTCCTGGCCATGACAGTGCGTCACATCCAACTCGACTGCGACTCAGGCTTGCACAGATAGCAGCCCTTCAGTCACTACAGCTGCACCCAAGACAGCATGCAAGCACAAGCACAACAGCGCTGAGCATGCATGCATGCTGTGGTGTCGTTGACCAACGCCCGCCATCACATAAAGGTGCAGCCCCCAGTCTCGACCACGGTCTTGCCCTGTACAGGCGACACCGATCCCCCGCACGCTGAGCCTCGTGTCCTACGGTGACATGGCGCTGTCTGTCATCAACGAGCTGCCGCCCGGGCGGTCGCCCATCGCCACACGTGTGCTGCTCGACAAGGCCAGCCCACGCGAGGAGGTGACTACACCCTGTTGTCCCACCCTGCCCACAACTCGCAGAACTCATGTGTCCAGCAAAGGCATGTTAGCTTGCAGTTGCGCGAGGGTGCAACTGCATGCCAGCCTGCTGTTGGGTGCAGGTTGACCAGTGTGCAGTGACAAATGTGATGGTGCTGTATGGACTGTCGTGTGCAGATGTACCAGCGCATCAGGGCGGAGCTGGAGGGCGGCGGGCGTGCCTACATCATCTGCCCCCTGGTGGAGGCGTCCAAGGCAGCCACCCTGGAGGACGTCAAGGCCGCCGAGGACGAGCACGCCCGGCTCGTGGCAGGTGCTGGTCGGGGCGAAGCACCTGGTCGCTGGCTGAGGCAGCATGTGCCGCGCCGACTGCTTCAGGTGTTGGCGCTCACGTCATGTGCTGCTGAACAAGAGGCATTGCCTGTTCCAGATCATAGCCTTTATCGTTGCTAATGCAGAGGGACAGCTGGGCGACGCCAGAATCGGGCTGCTGCACGGCCGACTAGCACCAGAGGAGAAGCTCGCGGCGCTTGACGCCTTTTCGAGTGGCGAGACGCCCGTCCTCATTTCCACAACCGTCGTCGAGGTGCGTGCGCCGGCCTTTGCCTGGCAGTCGCCAGCATGTGCAGCTTACTGCCGTACAGGACATGTGGGCATTTTGCCTGCACAGACCTTCGTCGTGAAAACTGCTGTACATCTGGCTCGCAGGTGGGTGTGGATGTTGTGGAGGCCTCGGTCATGGTGGTGGAGCACGCTGACCGCTTTGGCCTGGCGCAGCTGCACCAGCTGCGCGGCAGGGTGAGCCTCGTGTGGTGTTTGCTGCAGCGCTCGCGCATTGCTGCATCGGTCTGCTCCCTCACACCTGGATGCTGTCTGCGTACATACCTGGGTGCGAGTCTCATGCGACAGGTGGGGCGCGGCGCCCGGGCGAGCTCGTGCTACCTGGTGACGGCGGAGCGCGGCGCGCTGGGCCGCCTGTCCATCATGGAGCGCTCCCAGGATGGCTTCGTCATCGCGCAGGCCGACCTGGACCACAGGTTGGTGCCTTGCCCCAGGGGAGCTGGCTGCTGTTGACTTGACCTCACACATGAGCTCGCACATGGATGTTTCTGTCAGTCCGAAGTGCCACTGTGGGCCCGGTGCCTCAGCAGGCTGCGCCTCGTCGTGTGCAGGGGCCCGGGGGAGCTGCTGGGGCGCAAGCAGAGCGGGCAGGCGGGGCTGGGCTGCCTGCGGGCGGCCCAGCTGCCGGGCGACACGCCGCTGCTGGAGGCCGCCCGCTCCAGCGCAAAGGAGCAGCTCGCTGCCATGGGTGCGCAGGCATCGTGGGACTTGCAATACTTCTGCTACGCGCGGTGCAGCAGCTGCAACGGAGGGTGAATGCATGAGTCAACACAACCACACTCGGACTTTGCTCCGGCGTCCGTGTGACAGGCATGTGCCTGTTACTGGTGCATGCCGCCGTCAGCCGTCCCAAGACCGTATGTGGTGGTGTGTGCAGGTTTGAACCCTGCAGACTGGCCAACACAATTGTTGGGCGCGCTGCGAGATAGGGCGCTGCCTCCACTGGACCTGGCCCACCTGCCGGAGCGCAGCATTGCAGGCCATGCTGCTGGCAACGCACTCACAGAATGAGGGCTTCATGGGCATGTAGTGTATGTGCAATGCATGCTATCTGCTGAAACATCCCTAGTGACTGACAGAACAGGTTAGCAGTTCCCCTGGAAATCACCTGGAACCGAATTTCCACTGTGAATGCGGTGTACAAGTTCGTGGTGGATGCTCAGAAAACGGATCAGATCAAAGCAAAACCAACAATGCAATCCGACCTGTCGCTTGTCAGCTCGATGTGCCCTTTGTCACCCCCCGCCAGAGAACCGTCATCCACCCAGGCTACATGCAGCCCCTTGCCAAGGACTACTGGCCTACTGGCCGCCGTACGGTTGCTGGCCAGGGTATGCGCCCTGTGCACCGTTGTACCCCTGCTGATTGCCATATCCAGTTGCGCCTTGGGCTCCATAGGTCCCCTGCTGCTGCTGGGGATATGTGCCTTGCGCACCATATGTGCCCTGCTGTTGCTGGGGATACGTGTGCTGCTGCTGGTCCTGCTGCCCTCCATGATACTGTTGGCTGTACGCCTGTGGCTGACTCTGCTGGTCCTGCTGCCCTCCATAATACTGTTGACCGTACGCGTGCTGCTGACCCTGCTGGCCATACGTCTGCGTGTTGTCCTGCTGACCGTACGCGTGCTGCGGCCCCTGCTGGCCATATGTATGCGTGTTGTCCTGCTGACCGTACGCCTGCTGCTGACCCTGCTGGCCATACGTATGTGTGTTGTCCTGTTGACCGTACGCCTGCGGCTGAGCCTGCTGGCCGTATGCCTGCTGCGGCCCCTGCTGGCCATATGCCTGCTGCTGACCCTGCTGACCACACGCCTGCTGCTGACCTTGCTGCCCATGGCCAGCAGGCTTGCCGCCAAACATCTTCTTGCCTGCAGCGAGCCACCTCACTGTAAAGCAGCCGGCCAGCGGAGAGGATGCTCGCGCTTCGAGCCTGGAGCAGCATGCGTTGACATCACCACCTGTGTTCAGGAGGCCTCCCAGCTGGCCGGTGATGCCCGGCTTGTGTGCGCCGCTGTGACCCGGTGCAGCACCCTGCTGTCCGGCCGGCTTCTTGCCGCCGACCAGCGTTGACAGCTGCTGCGTCACTGCGAATCAATCCGAAGCAGTGACACGGCCAGTCCGCACGGTTGTCAGTCACGCAAGCCACAAATGCGTCACTTGATAGCGACGCCGTCATCCAGCCAGGGTACACACCTTTGCCGAAGGCACCGCCAGCTCCCTGCTTCCCAGCGGCGTGACTCGCGCCCGCCTGGCCGGAGTGCTGAGCGCCTTGATTGTAAGCCTGAGTTGGCTGCTGGTAGCCCTGTTGTCCATACTGCTGCGACGGTGGGTAGTCACCCTGCGAGCCCTGCGTCCCCTGCGCATACTGACCCTGCTGCTGCCCGTAGGTTTGCTGAGAATCGTACCCCTGCTGCTGTCCCTGCTGGCCGTACGCGTCATAGCTGGAAGGCTGCTGGTACGCCTGCAGCAGTGGCACAAGCCTTACTGAGTGCACGTCTTGTTGCTTTTCGTGCTACACTCAGCGCACGACTGCCAGGCCGTCATTACAGTTGCTCATCGCGCCAGGATGAACAACGCGTCATGCGCTCCAAAAAAAGCATGCTATAGCTTACCATCCCGCACGGGGGCTGTGGTCTAATGCTCCGGCAACCTAGATCGTGGTGGTGTGGGCTTGAAGGCTTGTGCGGTGCAGCCCGTTTGTTGGTGTATCGAACCGCAACAAGCAGGTCATGCACATTGATAGCTATGGAGGACATTTGCGCAGATCCGCTATGGCTCTGCAGAGGTCTCGGCTGACTCGGCAGCATGTGGTGCGAATCCAGCGGGGGAAGTTACTATAACATGTACCTTGATCGAGCTGCATCAGATTAACAGGCGGCTGCACTTACCCACCTCATGTCACCATTGCCTTGCTAGTCGGTCTAGTCCATTTGGGCAAGTGCCCGTCGTGCATGCACAGCCATGTCCATCAGCTGAAATGCAGCAGCTACAGCCTTCAGACAACACTGGCGTTCCATCTGCTACCGCCCAGCAGGACACCACAGTCGGGCCAGCTTCTGAGCTGAACAACTCACAGCTTGGTCAGATCCAGGTCGGCATCGAGGTCTCACTAGCAGCCATCAGCACTGCGTCATTTGATGAGATCAAGCAGCGGCTGCAGACCCTGCTGTCAAGCAGGACGCTGCGGCTGCGCGAGGGGCAGCTGCATCTGCCAACCGGCGAGGACGGCTGTCTTGACAGACATGTTCGGGAGGTCTATATCACAACGGACGGCCTGGCAGAATCCCACATCGGCCGCTCGTTCTTCGCCTGGGAGCTTGACATATCCATCAGGTATGCTGCAGCTGCATGCATCATACGGTCTACTTTGCGTGTGCATGCAACATGCAGCACCGACAGAGAGCGCCAGATTCTCACCTGAGATGCCCCTCGATTGTGCCATGCACAGGGTATTCCAGCTGACAGAGGGGCCTCCTGATGAGGACGATGCGTGTCAAGGCGAGGCTTGCAGCTTCAGGGAATGGGCTTTGCCGTCAGCCCACTTCCACAGGGTGCAGCATGCATATGTCGGCATCATGCCACTCCACCTTTCCAAAAGCCCTCGTCACATGTATGTGCATGAAAGTGTGATCCACTTTGCCACATGTTACAGCTGTGGGAGAACCTGATATATGACATCGAGGTCAAGAACCGGCTGCTTCGCTATGCTGAGAGCGCTCTGACCTTTAGTGACAGGAAGGTGAGCTGTGAGATGTATGACGAAGCCGGAATCACACACAATGTTTGTCACTATCGACACACACAGCTTGCCGATACTGCATGCAGGTCGACCACAACATCATCAGTTGGAACCGTGTGGTGCAGTGCTGCTGACCTGCCGGCTGTTGGCTGCCTGCTCTCTGACTATTCGCACAGATACACGAACCGAGTGCACATGACACAAGGCTGGCTGATGATGCTACTGTACAGGTGTTATTGCATGGCCCGCCTGGCACCGGTAAAACCAGCCTGATGCAGGCGCTCGCCCAGAAGCTATCCATAAAGCTAAACGATAGGTGATTCGCACCAGGCACTCCAATCTTGCAAGGTGTAAACCATGCACCTTGCCGCTCACCTAATGCAGTGTGATTGCAGATACCAGACGGCCATGCTGATCGAGATCGATGCACATAGTCTGTTCAGCAAATATTTAGCGAGAGCGGTAGGTGCATGGTGCTCATGCAAATGCGTGCCAACCGTTCGCCCTCTGGCAGTTCCTCCTTCGTTGGCTGGTGAACCGAACACCGCTGCATCGATGCTGCAGGCAAGCTGGTATCTCAGCTGTTCAGCAAGGTACAGGACATGCTGGAGGGCAACCAGTCACTGCTGTTCATCCTCATAGATGAGGCGAGCAGCATTGGCCTTGCTGTGCATCATCTCCGCCTCTTTTGTCATATTCACACCATCTGCCACTCGATCGAGGATGCAGGCGATCTATGCAGCGAGGCAATGCACTCCTCAGGCATGCACTCACCCAGATGCCCGGCATCCTAAGATTGGACCCATGCTGCCTGCAGGTCGAGAGCTTGGCGGCATCACGGCAGTCGGGTGCTGGCTCTGAGCCGGCAGACTCGGTGCGAGCCGTCAATGCGCTGCTGACGCAGCTGGATGCCCTGAAAGGCCACACCAATGTCATGGTGAGATGCCGCATTCTCCGGCAAGCGCATGACGTGCCATGCAACAGGTGCTGCTGCACATTGTTACAGTCTTGACAGCGGCCCCTTCAGCCAGATGATCCTTTGATATCATGCAGGTGCTCTGCACATCCAACCTTACAGGCGCGGTGGACTCAGCATTCATGGACCGGGCTGATATCAAGGCCTACATCGGGCTGCCTTCGCTACAGGTGCTATATGGAATTCGAGTACACATTTGCATGCTTGCCATGACAGTGCGGGCCACGGGCAGCGATGCTGTGCAACTGTGCAGGCACGCTATGAGATACTGCGCAGCTGCCTGGCAGAGCTACAACGTGTTGGACTGGTTGCTGGCGGCGCCACACCACAGCCGTGGGAAGAGCTGCGGGTGATGATCAATCGATGCATGCTATCCTGCAGTTCCTGCTATGGTGCCTGCATTATGATGATGACGCATCTCAGCAGGAAGGAAATGGACCGCTACTGATGTGACGCAGTATGGGCAGCCGCCAGATGCAGCCACATCGGCGTGCAGCCAGGCGCTGATGAGTGTCGCGCACGGGGGTGAGGGGCTGTCTGGGCGCACGCTGCGCAAGCTGCCGCTGCTGGCGTGGCAGCGTCACCCCTGCCATGGGAGCCTGCACAGCTGCGCCGAGTTCATTGCGCTTCTGAATACAGCTCTCAATGCTGAGCGGGCGGACAGGCTGTCATGTGGCGTCACGAATGCATGAGACGATTCGTGTGCCAGGGAACGAGGGTGCAATACATTTGCGTTCATAAAGCAGCACTGATACTTTGGATACTTAGGGCGGTTTGAACACTCGCCACAATGGCTAACATTGATTACTGCTGCAATGCAATAGGCCTTGTGCCCCGGGTCAACCGATGATGGTCTCTATCTGGGTCTGCAACAGCACTTGCAGCCAGTCAGACTTTCACGCACTATCTGAGCTATAAGCCCTTGGCAGGCCCGTATACTCGCCCTGGGAGCACGACAAACACCTGAGTCAGATGCTAGATGGTGTACGCTGTGGCACTGCTGTGACCAAAAACCGTCACCACTAAGTAAGAGCACTAAGGCCTCACCGTCCAGGTTGCCCACTCCACATTGGCATACTGGCGGAACTGCCGTACCCGGTGGAAGCTGACAGCGTTGCTATTGTGGTTGTTCTGCAGGTTCAAAGCGAAACAGGTGTGCATCGCTGCAGCCAGAGATTTGCCTCGCATGCTGCCTGTCCGCTGGATGGCGTTTTGGAACACTCCTCTACCACAGGGCATCTGGTTGCAGAAGCCTGCCAGCACTGAAGCTGTGCATGAATGTTCTGCATGTGACGGACTTACGTAGTAGTTGGCTGTGTCCTCCAGCCTGCCAGTCTCAGCGGTGGCGCGCATCACGACCAGCAGGTCCTCGCCAGCGATAGTCATATGTGGATACGTGAAATGGCGTCCAAAGTCCTGCAGAGCACAGGTCGATGGACTTTGCGACCTGCTTGTGGATCGTGCTGCATCAAGTACATAAGGATGCCAAAACTGTCAGTTGAAACGTTGCACAAAAATTTTGACTGGGAGCAAAGTCGTGCAACACCAGATGATAGTCGACGATGCCAGCGGTATGCCAGTCGAAGCCATTGCCGCTGTAGTAGAGGCCCACGGTGGAACGGTCCACCTAAGATAGTGGTTTTGAAACATTCGGTACCCGTCATTCAAACAGCAGCAGCAGAGTGCTGCATCCGACAGAGGGGTGGCTGACATACATCAAGGCGCTGAAACGACCTGACACCTTGCTCACGAGCCAGAGCAGGTCCCGCACGTCACCTCGCATTTGGAGAAGGGCGTGATGTGGAGCCAGGGGTGCTCGCCGCCGGGCTGGGCCGCCTGGGCGGGCTGCTTCCAGCGGCGCAGCGAGTCCCTGTTGACGTTGGACGCCATCCAGTACAGGTCCGTCGCGTTGTCATACACCACTGCAGGGTGGCCGACCGCGAGGCCCGGCACGTTCTTGTACCTCAGGAACTTTGCCTGTAGACTGTTGCCCAGTCGCAGGCAACACCATAAGGGAGGAATGGAGTGTCCAAACGACGACTGTGCTGTCGGATACAGCGAGCTGGGCAGGCGACATTCAGTTGTATCACACAGCAGATGAGTGTTGCAACGCTGCAGCGCAAACCTGCCAGGCTGAGATGCATCGTCAAATGTCGCCAATGCGGCAAGATCACAAAACAGATCGTTGTTCACGCGCAAAAGGTTCAACAGCTTGCCGCTGCCGCCGCGGCGATCCTGAGTTCAACAGTAGCAGGGTGCGTAACTTTGGCCATTGGGCTGAGCCCCTGCAGCCTGACAACAACGTTCGTTGCAATGTGTTCGAGAAAGCTGCAATTGCAGCAGGCGCGCAAAGTCACCTGTAATCTGAATGCCACGCCCTCCATCCAGTACAAAGACCCGAAGCCCGCTTCAAAGGCTACATCACTCGGCTGCAACAGGCAGGCTGGTTGGCTACAGGCAGGCTTGATGGCATGATGAAAACAGATGTGGCCTGCTGCGGTCGGTTAGCATGGTGAATACCTGCGACTTCAGAAAGCTATTCCCATCGTTGTCAAAACCCAAAATTGACTTCTGTACCATACTATCAGCCCTGAAGGAAGCATCAAATAATGCCCGCACTTCCGCTGGGTACAGAGATGCTGGGTTGCCCAGCGGATTGCTGAATGTCCATGCCTGTAGGATGAGAGCAATGCCAGTCAAGCGCTTGACGTGTTAGGTGAACGATGTTATGTTTAGGTGCTTCAGCGTGGTGGTAAGGATGGTAGTGATGGGACAACCACACCGTTGAATGGAGAATAACAGACATCAGGCATTTGTCCTCACGATGGAAGTGGTCACATGCCCACCTCTGGATCAGTGAGATTGCCCGAAGTGTCCGCTGACATGCCCATGGCGACCCAATCAACACCACCGTACACATTCGAATTAGAGCCGACTTCCACTTGCACGCCCGTTTGCTGCACTGGTGCACAGGCGGCTTGCATGGGCTCGTGATGGAATTCATCACCTCAAGCAATGCACTTTTCTTGATACACCTTGGCTGTATATCTGATATGCTGCTGATAGCAGCAGTCAGCGACATGGGTGACAAGCCCTCACCAAATCTACATCTTGCCGCTGCCAGAATAGCGTAAAACGCTCCATCCGTAGCCGCATGCTGTTGGCCAGCACATCCACGTCGAGCACCCTGAAAAACAGTGGTCGCTGCCCCTCGCCCTGCATGATCTTCACCAGCGTGTGTGCAATGAAGCCCCGTGCGTCCTGCAGGTGGAAAGCAACGGGTGTAGGTTGCGTGCCCAGGAAATGCATGAGCCAGTGACTCGAGGGAGCAGCATGCGAGTATGCTGTCGCGACCTCGAGCCGCCCACCTGCACAGCAAGTGTCACAATGGGAGGCGATCGCCAGGAGGAGTCCTCGCCGCCGACGCTGATGTTGATCTGAACCGGCGCCGTCAGCTGCGACGCCTTCCTCGGCGCCGACAGACTGAGCGCAGGGTGAAGTGCACCGTCAGCAGTGCAGACCCTCTGCAACATTTGTCGGTATGGCAGCGCATGTGCACGGGTGGCCCTATGCTGTGGCACAGTGCGTGCCTTGGTATCATCTCAAAGGCTTTGGTCACGCGGCCGGCGGACACATCCACGCCGGTGTTGATGGTGATGACGCTCAGGCCCCGCGTCAGCTGCACTGGCACGCCCCACCGCGCGCCCTGCGTAACGCCCAATCGAAAGCATGTAAAGCGGACAGCTAAGTGCAAGCGTGCAGCTGTTCGATCGATGAGGATGGAAGCGGCAGATAACATGGTTGGACGGACAGAGCCAGCACCTCACTCCCATCAACCATGCGCGAGATGACGATGTTGTTGTCTGCGCTGAATAGACGCTGGCAACCGATAATATACACACCTGTAGGCACGAACACCGACAGTCTTGCATCCCGTGAGTATGGAGCGCTGCTCAATTTCTAGCAGCTATCCTCACCAGCTTATCTGGACATGCACTTTGCAATGCTGCAATAGCAATGCCACATGCTGCACCCGAGGCGCAGCTGAAGATCTGCGGCCACTGCATGGGTCCCGGCGATCCAACATGCTGCCAGGACTGGCCACCATCATCAGACGCCATCTTGAAGCGGCAATTGGCATCTGTCACACCCCATGATGGCTGCCTGCACAGCGTATACCTTCCCTCACCATCGTGCCTAGGTTTAATCCACTGCTCACATGGAAGCAGCTCACATGCCGGCTTTTGAGGGTTGACAGGACGTGCAAAGAGGGCACTGCAGGCAGCGGTCAGCACGGCTGCAGCAAACATTCAAACGGCGCACTTCTCGAAGAGAACCAAAATGCGCCCACTGGGCAGCTGCAGGATCGAGGGCGATGCTAGGAAGTGGTCCTTTTCGTCTATGTGCTGCACAAATGTGCGGGCTGCAAGTGTGTTGCGCGGCAGCCGGAATGATCGCAATGCCTTGCCTTCAACATAGGGCTCGCTGAACTCCCTCTTCTGCACAGCACAGGGATAGCTCTGAATGCTGACGCTGCACAACTATGATGTCAAACTGGGCAGTAGCTGCTGCCCAATCCACGGGCATGGCACCTGATGCTCTCTGTCCCTCTTGCTCGACTGCCACCTGCTGAATGAAAAGGCTGCTGGGTGTGCTGACCTGTCTGTGCCCTGCGAACTGGCATGCAAAAGAGTCATGTGACCGCAGGTTGCGGATGATGATTGGGCAGTGCTGGCCACCTCAAGCAGCTCACCTGATCGGCGGCAATGTAGTGCTGCTGGTGGACTGCGTGAAAGAGCTTCTGTGCCAATGCCCACAAGAAGCACACTGTCGCTGTGCAAGCAGCGGCAGTCAGCAGTCGCAGCACAGGACTTGACCGACGGTGCGGCCGCCTCATCGACATATATGCGTTGCTCCCGAGAGCCGTTCTGCTGGTCAACGGCAACCGTCGACATGGTCAGCGGCTGCGATCAGCAGCATGCCAGCTGCGCCGTGCATGTCCGGAACATCAGGCGGCCGCCGGCTTGTGACTGTCCATCCCAGAGCCTCCCGGTTCCCCTGCGATCCCAACACTCTACTATCTGCTGTAAGGCGCCTCTGCAATCAGCGCTTGCAACAATGGTGGTCAGTCGGGCTTGTGCTTGCAAATGTCGACGGCGGGCTGTGCAGTTGCCACAGTGTGCACGCCCGGCCTGCTGCCGCAGATCTGCGTGACAGCTGCGATGCCTTCAGGAGTGGTCAACGGAAGGTTCACGCCATGGCATCAGCCCGAGCAAACAGAGTTTGGATCTCAGTACGATGCATGAGATGTTCATCGACATTGCCAGGTCAGCGAATGTATTAGATTGCAGGTGCAATGCCACAAAGCGCACCTCGATGCAGCTGCAACTGCCAGAGCTGACACAAGACACAAGTACCTGTTTGCCATCGGCCGAAATGCTGGTGTCACACGTGCATACTGGCAGTGTGCACAGGGCGCCGCACACGCCATCTGCATTTCGGCATTGCCGGTGCGCCGATGACCTGTTGCATGTTGGAGATCTGGCCTGAATGGGCTGCTTAGCCACTGCACACACTGAATTCCGTCGCCTGGCGCAGGCAAACCTATGCAGCACTGACCTCCAGGTCACTCTGCGGCGAGCGGATATCAGGTAAGATACACTTTGCTGTAGCCTGTCGGTGTGCACATATTACAGGAGCAAACCATGCTACATAGCTTGAAGAGTGCATGGACGCCTGAAACCGGCGTATTTGCACCAGATCACGCTGGACGACTCAGTGGTAGGAGATGGCGGCCCTTTGCACCGCATGCAGCGAAGAAGGTGCGGCAGGGACAGGGGCGTACATCCAAGGTGACTTCATCGCAGCATGCACGGAGCTTCATCACTGACGTGCAGGGGGCCAAGAAAGGAGGGCAGAAGAAGGGGCAGGGTGGCGGTGGCGGATCTGGCATCCCACAGGCCGGCGCAGTGAAAAGGCCATACACAGACACAGATGTCATCATGCAGAACCTGCTGCTGGTGGAGAACTTCTCTCGAAAACTTGGCAGGTCGGCTCCTTATTATTCTGATCGACACTCTGTTTGTCTGTGCTGTAGGACGCTGAGCCGCATGCCCAATCCATGCGTTGGCCTGCCAAACCTTACACGCCTGCGACATGCAGTTTTACAGCAAGCCGTGTGTCCCCTGCAGGCCCATCATTGAGGGCGAGCCCGAGATTGCAGACGTGGCACGCCTGTTGTTCGAGGCACCCTTTGCAGTGCTGGCGCACGATGCAGCTGAGGAGCCGACCTTCACCTATGCCAACAAGGTGACATCTGCTAATCGACTTCACAGCCTTTCTGAGGACATTGCCATCATTTGCCAAGTACGCGCTGCGACTTCACACGTGCTGACTGGACAAGTCGATGCGTGTGGCAGGCAGCGCTGGATCTGTTTGAGGCAGGCTGGGACCAGCTGGTGGGCATGCCCTCCAAGGACAGCACCGAGGATGACCCCAAGGTATTGCTTTGTGCACATGATCAGGATACCCGGCGACTGACGAGCTCACGAACCCTGACGCATACAGCACCGCAGCAGATGTGACAAATCCAAGCAGGTGAGGGCAGAGCGCCAGGCGCTCCTTGAAGACACGGAGCAAAAGGGGTTTTCCACCGGATACTCTGGGTGGCGGGTGTCGCTCAAGGGCCAGCGCTTCTGCATACACGACGCGGTGAGATGGGGGCTGGCCTGGCTCAGACATCGAGCAGCACTGGGTGGTCTGACTGGGGCCATTACCATGCAACCCGTGTAGGCAACCTGCTGTCGCCAGTGACGCTGCTGGCCCCAGTCATGCTCATAGCAGGCATGTCACCACGAAAATGATATCAAATGCTGTGTGGCTTCCAGGTGTTGTGGAACATCGAGTCGCCAGCCGACGAGCGTGTGGGGCAGGCGGTGCTGATCAGCCACTGGGAGTTCGAGGACGGCACCCGCGGCGGCCCTGGGGCGCCCGTCGACGAGGGCGAGCTGGAGCCTGCAGGTATGTTTTGCATGAGCTGTGCAGTCTACATGGCGCACACCTGAAGCCCAGTGGTTCGCAGATGACAACCTGCAGCACTTTCCGCACAGCCGACAACGGCAGGATGATGTCAGGGGCTGAACATCTGGGTTTGACTTGCGTAGAGGCAGCAGTGGACGAACAGGCGAAGGCGGTAAGGGAGCTCAAGGAGGGCAAGGGGCTGGCAAATGACGATGAGGAGGTCAAGGCAGCAGTGGCTGAGCTGCTGGCGCGAAAGGAGAAGGTAGAACGGATACAGCAGTCGCTTGAAGCAGCAGAGAAGTCAGTCCCGCTGCCGTCAACATGAGAGCGGCGATGCAGATGTGGGGGAACCACCAATTTGATTGGCACATGGCTGTAACCTCAGGCGCTATCGCGTACACAGATTGCAGGATGACTGCAGCCAACATGCAGCATGTTGCCACGGTCGTTCTGTCGGGCATACCAACACGTCCGCAATGCTGGCCGCAAACACCATTGAGCACCCACTGCCGCCATCTACCGCTGCCATCACTCTGTCAACTCCCCGAGATAGATGTTCTTATCACTGGCGGCTGACCCGATGATGGGCTCATTGGGGTGGAACACTGTCTCATTGACCGACCCCGTGTGCCCCGGCAGCTTGTACAGCAGATGCCTTGACGCCATATCCCAGACATACACCATCTTGTCCCCGCTCCCTGCTGTGACCTGCACGGCCCGAGGCATGTGTGTGTATTCGTACTGTGGCAACCGCAGACAGCAACATCCACTGTCCCTACACGCCAACTTTGATACTTCCGCATGGTTGATGACAGCGACACAGTGCCACACACCTTTTTGCCGTCTGCCGACCAGTCACACTTGAGTAGATTCTTTTCAAATGTATGCTGGTGCCCGGTGAACACCTGCAGTGTCCGATGTCCCAATGAGGCAAGCAAGCTCCTGCTGCAAATCAATGAAGGCTGGAGAACCGACATCAGAGCAATTTGATTACTGCGGCTCACCTTAGTGCATCGGTTTGCTGTGGCATAGGGCCTCACATCCCACACGCGCAGCGTGTTGTCCATGGAGTTTGTCAGCAGATGATTGCCGTCTGGGCTGACACCTGAGCAGGTAAGGGGCCAACATACACATGACTGATGACCACTCCTGATGTGAGAGTCGTATACCCACCTGTTCACAGGGCACTTGACCCAAAACCGAGCTGAAGGTGCTGGAAAAAGCCGCACGCATGCCGGTGATGGTGTCGCCGTGGCCCTCCAGCGTGAAGGAGACCTCCTCCTTCCGCAGGTCCCACACCTTGATGGTGTTGTCGATGCCGCCCGTGTACACCTGCGAGGCTCGCGGCGGCATGTCACATGAGGGGTGCGCCGGGGGGCACGAGCACCCTGGCGCGCGCGCACAATCGCAGGCAAGACAGAGCCGCTTGCTCACCTGGTCGCCAGCGTCTGCAAAGGCCACCGCGCAAACCTGGTACTTCTCTGGCAATGTCTGCACCGAGCGCTTGACCCGCATGTCCCAAACCTGCAAGACAATCGGCAGGCTGGCAGAATTTACGGCTTGGCGTGGAGCCAACCCGTGCACCTTGCAGCACAGCCAAGTAGGTGCTGCTTCCTGTCAGCCGCCAGCACCGTTTGCTTCGTCGTGACCACGCTCACCTTTGCTGTGCCATCATCTGAGCCGCTGACCAGCAGTGGAGGCCCGCGCCGCAGCGGGCAGCACGAGTTGACGAAGCTGTCGTGCTCTGCCATCTTCTTAACCTGCTGCCCGCTGCTCACATCCCATGCACGCACAGACTTGTCAGGCGAGGCAGTCACAATGCGCTCGCCATCAGACGTCCAGTGCAGCTCCACCACAGCGTTTTTATGGCCTGCACGTGATTGATCAGTGTAAGCCAGCCCGAAGCGCATGGCCTCGCAGCACAACCTGCCATCAAACTATTGCTGCCAAATTGCCATCGTCAGCAGCATTCCGGGATATCCTCACCTTTGAGGACCATGAAGTTCTCGCAGTCACCATATGTGTTCCACAAGAGCACATGCTTGTCGTGCGAGCCCGCTGCAGGTTCCAGAATGACTCGGGTCAGTCAATTGCTCGAAACTTGCAGGCTCGTCCGCTGTCCGCTTCACATCGCAGCGGGCGCAGCAGATTTCCTACTCACATGCAAGGAGGTTCCCGGACGGGCTGAACTTCAGCGTGAACACTTCAGAAGAGTGTCCTGTCAGAAGCATGATGGGAGCCCGCAGCGAAGAGGTGCGTTTGATGGGCTGCAGATCAAGAAACAGTAGCATTCACATCACTTCAGCGGCAGCACATGCTTATGACATGCTAAACGTGGTGCTTCCGCACTATACACCATGCCGGCGGTCGGCTACAAGACCAACCTGCTCTGAAATGCTGACATCGCCATCTGTCCGCTGTCGCTTGGCGACCAGAGCGCCGTTTGCTGCTGGAGGTGATGACTGCCGCTTGTTGCTGGGAACGATCTCGCTAGTCATGGCTGTCCTTGCCCGACAGCAGCTGGCCGAGCGGTGCGTCACCTGGTCATGCTGCCAGTACAGCTGGCGACAAGTGTGCCTTGCTCATAAACTTGCGCAACTGATTGGCAACCTTTGCTGCCAGCAACTGGCAGCAACTGCGCTGCCACCGGTGACCGCGCTGTTGCTGCAGCTCTGGCTAGTAGTCCAGCAGTGGATCAACTACAAAGCTGATCTGATCAGCAACAATCAGGCTTGTATGCTCTGCAGAGTATGCACAGGCAGGCAGCAAAGGTGTGGACACTGCCTGAAGAGGGGTGCGTTGCTGTCCACGGACCCCAAACGCCCAGAGTCGATGTTGTGGCAGAAAGGTCAGTTGCAAACACAATTCGGTGAGCGGCTGCAGTTCACATTGTTTTGCAGCTTTGCTGGGATTCGGATACATGTGCGTGAGCACCAGATTCCCACGCCGCCACGCCGGAAACAATGTTCTCTACTGAGCCAATCCAGGAGGGTTGACGCCAAGCACCTCAGGAGGCACCGAAGATGTTCTTATCACTGACGCCGACTACTCCACGACGGTTGAACATTATTGCTATCACATCGTTGACGTGCAGGGTTGCAGCGATTGTGGCTGGAGTCAGATGGAGTCAGCTTGAAAGCAAGCAAGCCCAAGCAAATCACGCACCGTAATTGACTCATGTATGCTTGTGATGCTTACCACCGTAGTCAAAACTTGTCGAATGAGCACCATGCGTGTGAACAAACTGACACGATACCAGCAACGGTCGACACTCGTGCTCTCGGTCGGCTGCACATATACAGAGCAATAGAAAAACCTCGGATGAGAAACAAACAAATCCTCACAGGTTCTCCTGCTAGCGGTGTTTCAGTTCCCTCGGTTCCGTGATGAATCTATCAACTCTCACATCAACAAATGGACCCCAGGCCTAGTGCCTTGTGCTCCAGTTCTCCACTGCTCGTCTCCTCTGCAGCCCTCCTGAAACCGTGCGGTGCAGCAACCGACATCTTGACTGCCCTCATCTGCTGACAAGTCCGAGCCACTCCCGCAGAAACACAACAGGCTTCTACATGTCTTGCGTCTGCAGTTCAGCTTCCTACAAGGACACGAGTGACGTTCATTGGCACAGCTCTGCACAATTGGATACACCTAGGTCCTGGAATCGTCTCTGAAAACATCCTGACAGCAGGCAGGGCACTGTATTTGCTGCTCACCTTGATGTGCAGGCCATGGAAACCGGCAGGCACGCGATGTGGGATGGGCACCGTCGCAAGTGGCTTCGAGTCCATCGTGGCAGCGTCAAATACTGCCAGCTGCGTCTCGCCAGTGTCCTCGTGCGTCAGATATGTCACCAGGTAGCCCGCATCCTCGGCTGCACATGCTAAAGTCAGCGTCATTTGCGACTGAAGCCAGATAAGTACCTGGGAAGACTAGCTCAACTAGCACCGATGGTCGACACGAACCTTGTCCAATGCAAGAGGTACTGTGTCGCAACATCTTACACACGCTCGCTTACCTTGCTTCTTGCCATTCTCGGCGTCCTTGACGACAAAGAAAGCCTCGCCGCCCTGCACCTTGGCGGGGTACTCGATCTGGCCCACCAGCGCCTCTGCCTGATAAAACGTAGTGATACAACACTTGTCATCGAGCTTGGCAGCTGACATGTCAGCATGCTCATGTACAACGCACAGCAGCTGGACTCCTCAGCTTGTCAGGAAAGCTCTGGCCAGGTAATCGCATGAACGGGTGTGTCGGATGCACCACCCATGAGTTCGAGCGCGACAGACGGACCTCGCTGTTGGCCTGGAGATCAAGCTTTGTGACGCCCGTGAAGCCAGGCGCTGTGGACTGTTCAGGCATTTTGGCCAGGTATGCATAGCGTGTCTTCCGGCCTGCACATGTTACCAAGAGCTCGCTTCAAACCTTATACGTGAGATGCATACATGAGATGCAAAGCATGTGTGCAGAGCAGCTTTGCACTGTCAGAGGCTCAACAAACTCATGAACCCAGAGATGCCATATAGGAGTAGCACACCAAGTAGGTGGCCAGGCGACTGCGGAAAGTCGCCGACTGTGGAATGGACGCGGGTGCGCGTCGCCTCGCCGGTCGTCAGGTTGAAGGTCATCAGGTGCAGGCGTGGCATATGGCCCGGCGTGCGGAAGTGGCCGGCGCCGATGTCCAGCTCGAACTGCAACAACATGCAGCAGCAGACTCGGGCAACACGCTCAGCAGGAAAGCTGCCCGTGCCTGATGGCACAATGGGTGTCTCTGCGGTCGTAGTGGGAAGGACCCTCCACAAGCAGAGCATTTAATGAAGCTGCCGCAGCACATTTGTTTGTGGCAACAAGCGCCTGCTTGTAGCCTAGCTTACAGCCGCACAGTAGCAGATCCACGCAGGATGCACCTCGTCGAAGGTGCACGCCGCAAGCTTGACGATGTCGCCCTCCTGCCAGGCATTGGCTGTGTGGAAGATCACCATTGCTGGCAGCTCGAACCTGCAGAGCTTGCAGCCAGGACAACGTTCAGGTTGCCTGCAACTATGCATAGCAACATCGGCAGTTGCTGTAACGCCGATGGATCAACTCGACGACGTTCACACACCATTTGATGGCATCCTCGTTGGTGGCGTAGCGCGGCATCAAGCCAAAGCGAGACTTGCGTGATTTGTCGAAGTGGAAAGGCAGGCTGCCCTCCTTCACAATCCTCTGCATGTTGTGAAGAGGAGCACGTAAAGTTGCTGCAGTGCGTCCTGCGGTGTTGGGATGCCTGGACAAGGTAAGCTCATATAGGTTTCACACAGCGCATCACACGCCGGGGGGCATGACTACCCGCGTGGCGCACCTCTGGCTCAAAACACAGCGGCATGTCCAGCAGGATGAAGAACTCCTCTGTCATTGCACAGTCGTGCATCATGATCGGCCTGCAAGATAAGCATTGCTGTGGGACTTGTGGGTTGCTCCAGAATGAGAAGAATCTTGAGAATGACAGCACACAGCTCCATGCGAGCTGACCGCTGACCATATGACGCACACTGTTGCTGTCAAGCAGAAGAGTCAACCCCTCACTTGGGCAGGTGCACTGGCACATCAGACACCAGGTTGCCCTTAGCATCGATGACGCAGTAGGTGCAGTGTGGCTGCTTGCCGACGTTGTAGCCAAAGGCAAACAGCTCGCCTACATGCACAAGGTTGCTACTCAGGACAAGCTATGGGACGCCTACAATGATTCATTGCCGCCCTTCAGATACTACCAAGGGAGATACCAGGTTCTGTGCCAGCAACTGTTCCAGCTGGCGCAGGACTGCACCCGCCAAGCACAGCACGTCTGTGGGATCCCACTCGATTCATGACACATAGTGATCTAAGTGTTCACCTGTGACGGGGTCCTTTTTAGGGTGGGCTGTGAAGGCATGGTTTAGTTTGCCGTCAAAATCTACACGACCCAGCGTCTCGACGACACCGTTGCACAGCACACGCAGCGCATACCTGCATGGCAACATTTGCGTCGTCATGTTAGGTGCAAGGCACACCTCTCGCAATAATGCGATTCAAGCTGCCAAGAATATCTGCTTGTGTATGCACATATGTCTGAGACAAGCAGGAGCAGCAACTCACGGCATGTCGCCTTCCTCCAGCGTCAGCAGCCGCTTGGCGTGGAACACCATTGCAGTGTTCTGCATAGCCACACACCCTTCAGTGTCCAGGATTCAGGACAGGTGAGGGACACATCCGAGGAAGCAGTGATGCCAGCACAGAACAATGCAGGTTAGCACATACTGCGACTCACCGCATGCGAGGCACCTTTCTGCAGAACAAGACCATGCACATGCATCAGATCGTGGCCAAGATTCGATGCATCAAGTGTGTTGGATGCAGGTTTGCCCGACTGTTTACGATCAGGATATTGCTGTCGCACCGATGTGTCAATGACGCCAAGCTTGCACTTGAGTTTCTGCAGCGTCATCTGCAGCAGGTAGCCCGCGCCCGCGCAGTCGCCGATCTGTTCGGCAAGCAACATGGCAGTTCGCCAGGCAGCACATTCGCAGCGGAAAATGGTAAGTGCCGGGTCATGCGTCACCGGGTTTTCGATGCTCAGCTCTGTGAACCGGCATGGTGTGCAAGCAATGCGGAAGCACCTTCTCATACACCGGAAAGCCGGCAGCCTTCTCAGTCTGCAGGCGGTGCGTCTGAACATAGCGGTTGTTGTAGGTTGCCTTGCCACCCTTGATGCGCACAGCGTGCGTCATGCCATCACCTGGGCGCAGTGCGGCAGGATGACCATCAACAATATGCTGCTGCAGTGTGCTACCCAGCTGTTGCAGGGCACTCACGCTGCAGCTGCCATGCAATGATCGTCGTCGTGATGTGCCATACTGAGCAACGCAGAGCATTTCCCACAGCTTACCGTCAAACCTGCATCAATGGCAACTACGTCAGTGCATGTATGACGTGATGTTGTAAGATGAGGTTTCATGCAGAAAGGGTCAATCGGATTTGTTGCCGCGGAAAGTCAACCAGGTCACAGCACTCACCAGTGATAATTGCCAATGGGCCGGTGATATGGGTTCTGCAGGTTGTAGAAATGCGTCATTGCAGGGTTCAATGTAGCAGCACACCTGCAACGTCCTTACAGTAGTACATGCAGCCCACAAGCGCACCGGGCCGACGCGCACATACACGCCGTTCATGGACGGCGGCATGTCACCGTGCACAGGCAACTCGCTGTCGAAGTGCTCTTCATGCGTGGGCGCGTACAGACCTGCAGCGAAGTGACATCTTTCAGAGTGCAACAGCCACAGTGATAGTCACGGCGACATGCACGGGCTACATGACGATGTTGAGGCGCGCCTTGGAGGTACACATTCTTCTCGCGCAAGGCCGGCAGACCGCGGCACCACGCCAAAGCCACGTCCAAGATGTGAAAGGCCCAAGTGCGAAGCACGAACAGCAATCCGAGGATGCTGCTCGCTGTCACAAGGTTGGAAACGGTGGCGGATGGCGCTGCGGCGATGCCGCCACTCTTGGGCGTGCTGAGCAGCACCATATGTGATAGGGGTGCGCACACACGCACCCAAGTCCCTGCGGAGAGACGCTGACGCAGGAGCGCGTCAACAAGGGCTCGACAAGAGACCAAGCTCAGATTGTGTAATGTTGGCTGACGCTGACTCTGCGACCCACTCGGCAAGATGCGGGAAGCCAGCACTTAGCCTCGAGAATGTTACAGATGTTGTGAGAAAAAGTTCAGCAGCGTCGATGAATTATATCGCCAAACAACGGACAACGCCTGTCAGCGGGGCCTGTGGGCCAATGAGTTGCTTCGCGTGTCCTCGAACTGGCTGCTGTTGAGAAGCTGGATGGGGTTGTTGCGGGGTGCCATCATCGGATCGTGCACATCAGCACATCTCCTGTATAGCACTCCCCCGCATCCAGACTGCATTCTGCATTGCCTTAGCTGCATTGAAACGATACTACACCGGCAATTTGTTGTTTCGGTCTCGTTCTTGATCACGGGTGACTGCTCAGATCAGGCTGGTACATAACGGGTGCAGGCCACAACGCGGAGGCGATGCGTCTAAATCCTGTTGATCAACATGCCTTTTGTCTCTGGAGCATACATGCCGGGCAATAGGCAACGGTGGCTCCTCGTCATACTTCTAGCAGTGCTGCTGTCTGCACGGTGCCGCCCAACCATGGCAACCGCCTGCGCAGACATGCTCATCGGGTACACCGAGGAGTCACCGACCGACCCTGAAGTCGACGACTGTGCAGACCGCATGAGCGAGCAGATCTGTCAGGGTTACAAGGACAGCGGCATGTGCAGCACAGGTGCGGGGCATGATCTCTGGTATACACTATGCTTGATAGTTGCAGATGGTGGCGGTGACCTGCTGAGACGTTGCATCATCTGCCAGCAGGGTATGTTCGGGCGTCGTGTCAAGAGACTTGTGGCGCGTGCCAGTAGTTCGGTCAGCTGCACCGTACCGACCACACAAACTGCGCATATGACAGTGACAGCTTGCCAGCTGTTTGTCGGTGGAGGAGCGCTTCCTCAGGCACGCACTGGTGCATTGTATATACCAAGCCATGCAGATGTGCTTATTTGCAGCATGTATAGTAGCAAGACCAGTGGAGGTTTTCACTTTTCTTTGCTCACAACATTCGAGTTGGCTGGTCTGTGATACTTCGCTCGTCAGAGCAACAGCAGCCAAATCAATTACAAGCCACATTCATTCAATCTGAATCTTCGCTGGAGACGGATGGATCGGGAATGCCAGGCACGATTGCAACGGGCAGCGGTGACCCTGAGGACATAAGCCGCAGTGTGTCGCACACTGTGTTGCTGGTCAGGAAGCTGGCCAGGCCTGCCCAGATGCCCAGCAGCCCCATGTGCAGTACGCTCTGGCTGCCTGCGACAGGGAACAGGACAGTGCACTGGCAAACGTGATCAGATGTGCAGGGTAGGGTACTACACTGCATGTTTGCACGCGACTCTGAGATGTTCAGCTGCGCGGCTGAGGCTGCAGGCAGGGCACGTAGCAGACCGACGTACCATAGATTACGGCCAGGGCGATGGCGATGCCCAGCCCCGTGCGTTTGGCAATGTAGCTGGTGTCCACGGCGCCCAGCAGCGCACCCTCCAGAACGGTGGCCACCGGTATCAGCGGCTGCAAGTGCATATAAACATGAGCTCAGCTGACTGCAACGCATCACGAGCGCAACACTGCAGCTACTCCAAGCCAATGCAGGTCTCAAACCAGAACGACTGTCTCAGCGACATGGTCAGATCAGTCACCAATGCATGCATAGCGTACCATGGCAAGTGCCAGCAGCGGTACAACGTGCGTGACGGCACTGATGACGCCGGGGTCCTGCGTGAAGACTGCTGGGATGGTGGACTGCGCCACCAGGAACGCTGCGCCCAGCGCCACGCCGGGGGCAAAGCCCATCAGCAGGATGCGCAGCAGCACATCCCGCGCCGTCGACAGGTCTTTCTGCAGCGGCATCAGTCGCAACATATCGTGGTAACCACTGCAAGCATCACATGGCACCTGCAGTGCTGACAGCCTGTTGCTGGACCCGAAGTGGCCGTGCCGCCAGTCGAGTGCTGGTGGCAGGTGCGTGGGAGCAGGGGGGGGTCGGGGGGGCGGCGCACCTCGCCCAGCGCGGAGGCCACCATGGAGTTGGCGGCGATGTTGAGGCACTGGGACACCTGCGTCCAGAAGTCCCAGACCTGCTTGATGATGGTGTGCGCCGCGAGCGCCGTCACGCCCAGCGCGGTCACCAGGCTGGTGCAGCCCACCACCACCGGCAGCACCAGCAGGTTCACCGCGCCCAGCGGCAGCCCCTTCTGCTCGCGTGCAGGGTGGACGCGCACGTCAGTGTGGTCTGGTGTGTACTGGGGCGCACGCGGCAGCGTACAGCCAGGAGCCTGTGCGCATGCCCAGCTATGATCATTTTGGCCGTGCGGCTAGAATGACGCAGAACAGGAGGCGCACCTTCAGCAAGGGCGTGACTTCCTGCAGGGTGGGCACATGGCCCAGGTCACCGGCGAACAGCGCCTTTTCCCGCACCAGCAGCCCCACCATCACGGCCAGCCCCACATACTGCCCGATCGCCGGCGCCAGCGCCGCGCCCATCACGCCCCAATTGAGCCCGAAAACAAAGAGCAGCTCCTGCACAGAATGAGCATATGTAGGTGTATGCAGGAGCCAACCTCTGCGTGCTGCAAAGGCTCAGCAAGCTGGGTCCGCAGCCAGCTTCCTGTGCATGCGCCGCAGCTCACCAGCACCACGTAGGTGATGTTGTTGGCCAGGTACGCCAGCAGCGGCGTGCGGGTGTCTTTGCGGCCCCGGAAGTTGCCGGTGCCCACATTGTACAGCAGGAACGCGGGGCACGCGAAGCACCGCACCCGCAGGTACATGACTGCCAGCGTCGCCGTCTCTGGAGTGGTCCCAAGCACTGCACCACAGCCAGCGTGAGCAACGGGCAGGAAGCACACAGGCACTGGTTCAGCGCTGCACCCACTGCAAGATCAACGAGGTCCAAACAGCAGCAGCAGCGCCTCACATGTCATGAGCAGCGGCGAGTACGTCCACAGGGCAAAGATGAGGGCGGTGCCACAGATAAGCCCCACAAACATTGCTCGCGCAGTGGCCTTCGACACCTGCGACGGATCACTTGCAGCTCTGCAGCGTGCTCCTGCGCTGGCTCCGGGGGCCCGTTCGCAGCACGCATCAGCTCGGTGTGCTGGGCACAGGCAGTCGCACCTCTGCAGTGTCCTTCTCCGCAGCAGCGTTGGCCACGCTGGACGTGGTGCAGACTGTCAGGAAGTTGAAGAATAGGTTGCTGAATACAAATATGAGCGTGCTGAGCCCTACCGCCCCTAGCGGCGCTGTGCCGAGCCTGCCGATGATGGCTGCGGGCAGCGAAGAGACCAGTTCAACGGACGGCTTCAGCGCAACAGAGCTGATGGCAGCAGTGACAGCATGCAAGAATGCAAAGAGATCCAAAGCCAGGTGGGTGCGGTCCCACCTGTGTCGACCAGCAGCATGACAGCGTCCAGCATGATCGACGCCAGCGCTGGGAGCGTACGCTGCGGATGTCTGCATCGAAGGGTGAGTTCACGAGCTCGCCAAGCCGCGAGCTCGTGCTGCCTGCGCCGCTACGCACGACAGCCCCTGAGCCGCTGCCGGCCACACTGCGCTGCCTATCTGTTGCGTCCTCATTTAGGGCCTGCGTCAGCATGTGACGGATGCGCCGCATAGCGCTGCCTCTGTGCTGGGCGACTGACCCATGCCATCGCCTGTCTGCATCCGGCTGTGCTCGTATGGATAGCTGTGCCCTGCTGGAATGCAAATGGCTGGCTGGCCGCCTCAAGCACGGCAGGACCACGGTCCTGCCATGCGCGTGCTCAGATCTGACGGTTGCAACAGCGCTCCGTGGGAGGCTAGGTACAAACATGAAACAGTGCAGCTGACAAGATTTGGCAGGTTGGGACACGGTCTCGGTGCAGAGCGCCACCGACGGCTACCTGACTACAACGTGCTTTGGCGGAAGTGCTTATTTCAGTGCCGCTAGTGGCTGCAACGCGGCTGCAGTCAAACGTACGCCTGCTGTCCAATGCTGAGCTGGCATGCGATGCTCAAGATCTCAGCACAACTCAGCTGCAGCCTTCAGCCCTTCACTTGCGCTTTGCGCTCCCCACAGCCCTGCATCAACTGCGAACATTTCTAGCAGCTACATCGAATCCTGCACAGCCCCATTGTCATGACCCACGGAAACAAGTGTACAAGCAGTCACTTCAGTCGTCTCGCAGCCCATCTCTGTGAAGTCCTGGGAAGTGCTGACAGTCCCAAATGACTCAGTCGATACCTTGCTAGTCGCTTGCTGGACGGACACCCGTCTCTGAGCCTGGGCTGTCGGGGTGTTTGTAGCCTGGGCGACACGATGGCTGCGCCTGTAGAACAGCTCAGCAACGAGCAGCTCCAAGATCTGCTGGCGACAGAGCGCCGCAGGACCGCACAGCTGGTGGACGACCTAAAACGGGCAAAGGAGGAAAACTTTCTTGCGCAACAAAGAGCGGAACAGGAGGAGGAGTTCATCACAAACCGGCTGACCAAGCGGCTGACACAGCTGAAGCGGGAGAAGCAGAACCTTGCAAATGAGGTCGAGCAGGAGGAGGAGTACCTGGTCAACAACCTGCAAAAGCGCCTCACAGAGGTCACACGGGAGAAGGTTGACCTGGAGCGCCGCCTAGAGGCGGAGCAGGAATACATCGTCAACAAGCTGCAGGCAAAGCTGCAGGATCTGGGGCGGGAGCGCAACAAGCTGAACCTGGAGAAGGCAGAGTTGGAGAACACGTTGGAGGCAGAGCAGGAGTTCATTGCCAACCGCCTGCAGATGCAGGTGGAGCGCCTAGCAGCCGAAAAGCGCAACCTGCAGAAGGAAAAGAGCGACATGCAGCGCCAGGTCACCGAGCTCGCTGCGGCGGTGCACCGGCTCAGCCAGGACAAGTGCCAGCTGGAGAACCAGATGGAGATGGAGGAGGAGAAAGTGGTCAACAGGCTACAACGGCAGCTCGAAGGCCTGCTGGCCAACTACCATATCCTGGAGCAGCGGCTTGAGATGGCCGGGGTTCCCGTCCAACAGCTCCCAGTGGCACCAATGGCAGCGGATACGGAGTGGGTGTACAGCAGCGGCCGGCGTCAGAGCAGAGGCGGCCGCGATCGCTCCCTCAGTGTGAGCAGTGGTGGCAGCCGCCGCAGCAGCCTCAATGAACTCCGTTTGCAGCGCACCAGCAGCAGCGCAATGGCATCCACGCAGCCGTCTCAGTAGCGACAGATAGGAATGTGAACTGACACGTGATGTACGGTATAGATGCTGGCAGTGATTCTTGCTGAGCTCCTCCAGATGTTTACAGTTGTGTCGATTGCACGTGTCATGTTGGAAGGTCGTGACAATAGGCTTTGTGGCAAGGTCCTTTGCAGGCTTGAACGTCAGGCTTGCACTGTTACCCATTGAGATCAGGGCAGTAAGCAGTCGTCAATGCGATGCAACTATCATACAAACTCGAGTGATGGACTGTGCGATATACACACACAGTGCGCAGTCCATTGCCCCTCGTGATCTCAAACCACTGTCCAAAAATGCCGACAACTCTCAAAGTGTACACACCATCGATAGGCCAAAACTACAGCATGGCGCTTCGCAGCATATTCCACGCAACATGCCTAGGCGCCTTCCTCCGTCAGCAGCTCACGCACTCGCTGCGTGCGGTCGTCCAGGCTGTCGAAATGAAACTGTCGCCCGTGGCCAGGGAAAATGTGCAAAAAGTCGTGCTGCAGCAGCCCCTTGACAGACTCGAGCTGCTTTGGCACCGAATCCCAGTTAAACCGCCTGAGGGCGAAGGCATGTGAGTAACGATAACCTGCCAAGAGGTGCAACATAAGGCAAGGCACTGCATGGCCGCAACAAGGCTGCTGCGGAACAGAAAGTGCGCACCTGGCAATGCTGAGACGACCTAACTGCGCCGAGTACAGCAGGTGATCGCCAGTGAACAGTGCCTGCCATGCACATTGCAATATGTCAATATTACATCCGTGATCAAGGGTGTGAATGTGCAGCTTGAAACTGATCATGTTGATGACATAACCTGCACTGCGTCTCAGTCAGGATTCTCACACACACATCCACACACATACCTGCTGCGGCTTGTACAGCATGGATATGCATCCAGCTGTATGACCAGGCGTGAACAGAACGTCGATGTCCTCGCCGCCATCCGGCAGTCGCCATGGGCCCAAGCCCTCTAGCTGGATCTCACATGCACTGCAGCAAGCATAGCAAAGTAACAAATCAGCACAGCAGTTCGATGTCGGCTGCTGCAGCAGTTGAAAGGACCGTATCGACAAAGCACGACTCACTCGGTCCCTTGCCGCCGGTTCGCCTCCGCCTGCAATACAACGATATCCCGATGTTGGCATACTGATCATCCGGAACGCAGCGGTGAACACGATCGACGACAGGCACAGAGGTCATGTCTGCTGACATGTGCAGGTGCCACCTTGTGTATGATGCGCTGACAGCCGAGCGCCTCTGCCCATCTGGCGTGATCGCACACATCGTCGCGGTGCGAAAGCACCATGTACTTCACGCCGCCAAGCTCCTGCGCAGACAATCTCATGTTGACGAGAGAGTGGTATGCGTGTCAACTGGCATTTGCATCAACCTTCAACCCCTCTCGATGGAGCACCAAGCACCCAACCAACCTGGAGCCGCTTGGAGAGGCCCGGGTGGTAGCGCGGCGAGTCCATCATGACATTGCCCTCTGGACGCCGCACCAGCCAGGATGTGGCGCCAAAGCTGTACTCGCTGGTGAACCCGCAGTAAAACACGTTGTCACAGACTGTGGGCAGTGGAAAGTCACGCTGCGCTGCCGTCAGTTCTCCTGGCTCCTACACGCAGTGGGGATCAGCCGATGTACATGAGCCTTGCGGTCAATGTTCACACATCAGTCGGTTGTGGCTACGCCAACTACGTGCCTGCAGTCCTCAGCAGGTGAGGCACCTGCAGCGCACCTGATGCTTGACCTGGATGGAGTGGGTGGGACAGGCGTGCAGCGCCTGCAGCGCCCTGCGGCGCTCGTCGGGCGTCTCCGGCTGCCGCACGACAGCCGACATGGAACCCACGCGGCCGTACGTCTCCGGGTCCATCCACCTACACGCCATCAAGCATTGTGACATGCAGCGTATCTGCTGTCATACCTGGCAGCCTGTCGAAGTCCAGGTGCATGACACTCTCAAATAATCCACCTGCAGGTATCGCAGTCGATGCAGGTGTGGTCGACAAACACTGCATTATCCTTCTCAAGCCCAACGTTGTCACGCCGCGGCTGCCGCTCTGTGCTGACAGTCGCCCGGCATGTCGTCCTGCACTTCACAGTGCTGCGAAACACCGCCTTGACACGGGTGCCGTGGGCCAGCTCGTGCAACACATGCTGCTGACGCAGCATGGCTGGGTAGCCTGTGCGGGTCTGCAGCCCTGCGGAAGTGCAGAAATCTGTGGGATGGAGCAGGTACAGCGATGAGCGGACAGCTTGAGAGCAACACTCTGCGGGGCTACATTGAGGTGCACCAGCGACTGTTGCAGCAGTGGCACGCAGATGCATGCAGCCTACCTGCGCCTGCGCTGCGTGTGATATGCTGGGTAAAGCCCCACGTATGACCTGACGGATATGTATTAGCTGTTGGCGCTGCTCAGCAGCACAAAGAGTGCAAGCACGGTCGTCCCTCGCGCACGCTCGTGGTGCGATGTGTTTGTCGGATTGCAGCCAGTGCGAGCCAGGCTGGAGCGTGCATGACGTCATATGCAGCTGCCACAGGTTTTAGGAGCACAAGCGTATCAGCTTAGCTGCACCTGCTAATCGCATGGTTCGCATCTGCGTTGAAACGCCTGGAATGCAGCACTGTGCAAAAGTCATAACACAGCAGTGATCCAAAGGGTCATCGAACTCGCGCTACAGCGCACTGCACCCGTCGTGAAGCATCCAGCATACCTGGCAGCCACCTGCACCTGGTGGATTGCTGCGCTGCGCCAGGTGTTGACCAATTTTCAAAGACCAGGGGTGGCTTGACAGCTGGCAGGCCGCATGCTGTGGCCAATCCATGTTAGTCAGCCGTACCAGGAGGCACGCATCCCAGCTGCTTGCATGTCTGCAGACTCGTACGCAGTGCTGGTTGCACACTGAAGCGGAGCCGGGTCATACATTGCAAGGTGATCAGACTGGCCTTTGTCATGTGGAATGCCTTTCTGCACGAGATCACTTGCTATGCATATATCAAATATCAACTCAGCTGACATACATGCAGGCTTCAGACCGGGCGCTATCCCGTCACGCCTCGTGGAGTTTCAAATTGACATCGACCACGTGAGCAGCAACGGGATGCAGAACATACTGCTCTCGGTTGCTCTATTATTCTGCAGCTTGCTGTGGGTTGAATGCGGTGTCATGCTGGCGAGGTGACTACACAGCATAGGCAGGCTGAAATGACATACACTGATCCGCTAGATGACGCAGGCAAAGCAGGCATTCCGGAGGTGGCATGCGCAGCAATGGCTTGCCCCTGCCAAGCTGCTGGAACAGCAGGGCACGAGCGTGCGGCCGGTGCTGCTGCCCTTCTGGTTGTTCGAGACAACTGTGCGGGTGCACAGCTCAGCCACGCTTGGCTTTGCGGCGGAAGGGTACGTGGCGTGAGTGCTGTGTCGTCACCTTCGGAGATCCTATGGCAGCCAGCGCAGTTTCGACCAGTCGGTTGTGGCCGCAAGTGCACCACGGCTCCGCTGCATCAGATGCAAAGGTTTGCACCTGCCAACTGCAGGAAGCAGGATGGCAGCATGATCTGGCGGGAGTCGGAACAGCGCAGCCAGCATCGCGAATACCCTTGGACGCTGGGCTCGATGCAGATCTATGGCTCGTACAAATACCGCCGAGACTTCATTGAGGCGGTCAAGTGTCCAGGATCGCTGTCTCGCACGCGGCCATTGAAGGTCAGCACGGAGGCAATGTTGCTGTCTTTGCTTGCATACACATATGTGCTGCGCACTCCACTTGCGACCAAGCGCGCCCTGCTCCGGTGCCCGGCAACTGCTTCAGAGCGCCTGGGCGCCTGACCCTTTGATGCGTCGCTGCACCATGTGAAGCGCATGGCTCATCACAGGAGGCTGAGGCGGTGATCCAGTCAGCCATGGCGGGGCGCGGCCAGGACCGGCTGGTGGACGTGGACGCACCCACCATGAAGCAGTCGGTCGCCTGGGAGCTGGCCCTGCGCGTCATCCACATCAAAGAAGTGAGCTTGTGCGCCGTGTTCATGGTGTCTTGCCTGGACACTTGCAAGCTGGTGGCATCCTTTAGGGGTAGCTGTGCAGCCACAGCTCATGCTGATGTTGCCTGCAGATTGCCGCCGCAGAGGAGTCGTTGAAGGCGGAGACCAATGCTGATGTGGTGCGCGATGTGCGGGTGCGGCTGCAGCCGCTGCGGCGACGCGCCCGCCTGGTGTACTTTCCCGCCTACATCGTGCAATACACATTTGGCGAGGTGCTGGCGGAGACGGGGGAGCGGCGGCCGCAGCACTTCATGGCAGTCATCAGCGGCATGGGTGCGCTCTCGGTGCAGCCCGTCCAGCAGCAAGAACAGCGAGGCAGCATGCTGTGCTGTATCAGTGTCAGGTCGTCAGGCAGGCTGATAGCGTACTGTCCAAATTGACATGCGGCCTTGCACCTGCAGAGTCGGATTCGGGAAAGCCCCAGGTGAGGGGCGAGCGCCACTTCAACGTGCGCAAGGCGCAGCTGCTGACGGGCGCAGCGGTGGGCAGCTCCACGCTTGCCACGGGCGCGGTCGCTGCGTACGCCTTTGGCGACCCCAGCGCCACGCTGTTCGGCGTCGACCACGTCTTCTGGGTGCTCATGTCCTGCACCACCGCAGGTGAGGGCTGGGTTTTCAAATGCCCAGCAACACGGTGACGACACCGACCTGTGAAGGCGCTGTGGCTGAAGAGGCGACATCCGTGGCTGTGCTTGTGTCAAACAGCGAGGCGGCTGCAAGTGCCATGCAGGCCTGGCGGCGCAGATGGCGCCACACCTGCTGCAGCAGAACGTGGAGGCGGCTCGCGCGCGTGCGGACGAGGCCGACCTGCAGCGCATCATCCGCATGGGCCTCGGGCCCCTGGACACCGGCGATGACGAGGCGCTCTGGGTGCGCGCCTCCTTGGCATCTGCAGCAGCAGCAGTCGTGGATGCGCACTCTGATTTGCGCTGCATGGCGCAATCCTGCACCTATGTCAGTGATAAGACCTATCACTTGCTATCTTCGATAGTTCGCAGGATGACAGCATGATGAGAGGGCGCTGTAAAGCGCGTGCGGCCGCCTGCAGGTGACAGCCAACAGGGAGTGGCGGCGGTGGGAGGAGGCGGACCTGTGGCGGTGGGACCCCGACAAGCGGCGCGTCTGGGCCGAGCGCCTGGTGCTGCACATGCGGCAGCGTGCGCTGCGCCGCCGCCGCTTCATCGCAGAGCAGGCCACCCAGCGGTGACATGTGCAAGATCATGGCATGGTTTGCAGAATGATTTACGATGTTGTCTTCATGTCTCAGACCTGTGTGGATCAGCAAACACAACTCGCCTGTGATACACAGCGGTGGGGACCCAATGCCGAGCTGCGCAAGTGTGTGATGCCATGTTCACCGCGGCAGGGACCGGCAGAAAGCGGAGGAGGAGCGGGAGGCCCGGCGGACGGCGCGCTTCGGCGAGTCGGCGCAGGCGCGGCGGCAGCGAGCCGGCGACCCCACGTTTGGTCGCGTCAGCGCCGGGCGGCGTGACTACTTGGGCTACTACGAGCTGCTGGGCTTCAGCACCGACGGCAGCCAGGAGGTCAGCGGCTGTTCAGGCTGCTGCAGTCCCTGGGAGTTAACGGAGGAGCTCAGCGGCTGACTGATGTGGCATTGTTGGGATCATCCACAGGCCAGGGAGGTCACCGCGTCCGACATCAAGCGAGCATTCCGGAAGGCGGCGCTCAAGTGGCACCCTGACCGGCGCGATGGCCTCGCCCAGCAGGACCGCAGCGTCGCTCACAAGCGCTTCCAGGTGGGCGCCGCAAGCTGCAGTGACCAGCAGGATGCTACAGTACCCACCTCCTGCAGAAACATTGACAGTGGTCGGCACTCAACAGTCAGAGTCAGTCTCGGATGACTTTGCGCAGGAGCTCAGTCGGGCGTATGAAGTTCTGCGGGATCCGATGCTCCGAAAGGAGTATGATGAAAATCGCGGCGTGGTGCTGTGAGCTCGATGCTCCATCAGTGGAGGCTTGCCGTCACTCAAGTTGCATATCTTTATTCCAATATATAAGGAATCCCGAAACGACCATTTATCGACTCGAACCTGAAGCAAAGGAGCTCGGTGTACAGCACAACTGCAGCATGCAAACCGTGCAGCACGGTTAGTCATAGGGTTTTGCATGAAGCGTAGTTGACAGCTCACGGCTGATGGGTCGCAGATCGGTTTGTCCGCAGCTACTGCCGGACGACGGGACTAGCCAAAATCAAACCTCTGCGAATTTGCATCAGTACGGCGTGGGTTCTCAGGCCTACACCCTGCGCTGGCAGACCATGAACGGCTACAAGGGAGACCACACCTACGATCATAGCTGCGAGTCAGACTCGGACCTCAGCGAAGTAAGCAATGTGCAGCATCTACAAGCGTGGATCGTCACCACAGAACATGGTCGACGCGTCAAACTGGCAGACTCGCTTGGGTCGCTTCGCTTAGGTCGACTGCTGATTCTGCGCGATCTCTCTCACTGCAGGCTGGCTGCCTGCCCCTCCGGCACCCAGGCAAAGGGCCGTTCGCTGACGGCCCCTGGCAGCAGACGCCGCTGCTGCTGAGACCAAGCCCGGCCCGCTGCGAGGCTGGCGCAGGGGTGTTTACCAACGGCCTGTACTCGCCAGACGTCAGCGCACAGCGCCCAGTGAGTCCGGGCTTGGACACCAGATGTGCGTGGATCGCATCGCATCAGCTGTCAGGAGTATTATAGGAGGGATGTACTTGAGGGTACTGCTTGGCTCTGCAGGTGGGGCCAGGATCGCCGCCGCAGCCAGCGCACACAGCTTGTTACAGTGCAACGGACCACAGCGCAGACATGCAGCCGTCAGTTTCGGGAGCTCCAGAGCTCTTGGTCACACTGCAGGAGCGCATCGCTGTGCTGGAGGCGCAGTCCTGTGCCCAGCAGGTGCCATTGTGCTGCTGAGATGCGGTATCAGAATATATACTGAGGACAGAAGCATACGAGTTCCCGGCTCAAGGGAGATGACAAAGGCTGCATGTCGCTTGCGTAGGAGCCCACTGCACCAGAGCACAGGGCCACCATGGCCACGCCGCTGGCTCGGCTGCCATATGCTAATGATGCCTCAACTTTAGTGGAGGAGCTAGACCACAGCCTTGAGGAGATACAGCAGGCATGCCACAGCGAGCCCGCCGCCAATGGTGAGGCGTGAGGATCGATCTTGTAGTCTTTGTGGTGGTCAAGAGGTCAGTGTGTCACATGGCTGCTGTTTATTATACTTCCCTGAAGGCATCCACGGTCCTGCAGGCCCCGAGATCAGCGCCCGGCTGGTGGGGTTGAGGCGGCTGCTGCACGAGTGCGCTGAGCAGGGTCGCACCGCGTCAGCAGTAGCGCTGGCAGATGCAGGCGACGCGATCAGGCTGCGAGCCGAGCTGGCGCAGCTCGCAAACCGCTTGACTGGAGAGATGGCAGAGGTGCTCACATGTCAAGCGCGTGCCCTGCGTGCATGCAGCCCACCAGGCCAGTGCTGGTGTCACACATGGGCATGCCAGCTGGAGGCATTCAGACAGACGGTAGTCCCGCAGGTGCGCGAATTTGTGACATCAGAGACGTCCGACATCTGCGCCTTTGTCGAGGAGCGCATAGCAGAGGCACTGCAGCAGGCGGCCGCGCACGCCTCACAGCCGCAGCACCCAGCACCGCAGCCCCTGCAGCTTGGCGGTGGGCCGGCGCAGCTGGCTGACGGGCCGCTGACAGCGTCGATGCTGCAGGTCAGCGCCTCGGCCGCAGCGCTGTGGAGTCCCACCAGCAGCGCTCGCAGCAGCATGCCGGACGCGTCTGCTGCGGCGGAGCTGCCGCGCCCCATGCAGGACCTATGGCGGTACATGCAAAAGGGCATGCAGCGCTTGGAGGTGAGCTGGCGCCGCTGGTATAGCTGCGACACATCTTGCTGCATCACGAGACCAGCTTTGCCACGGCCAGCGGCAGGTACTCAGTCGCAAACACGGTGCAGGGGCTGCGGCAGCACATGGAGGAGCACCTGGCGGCGGTGCGCACCCTGTGCGGCTTTGCGGACGACCGCATCGCCGACATCAACCGCCTGCACGACCGCTTCGAGGAGCGCATCGAGGACCTGCACGCCCGCCACCGGTGGGGCCCCCTTGACATGAACAGGGCCAAAAGTTTTTGCCGGTCAAGTGCCACACGGCAGCGCCTCACTCGCTTGGGGCATGCAGGGCTCACTGGAACCCCCTGGCACAGCCAGCTGCCAGTCGAAGCTGCGTGCAAGAGTGTTTTGCCACGTGTCAGGTGCATGTTGCAGGGACCTCGAGCGGAAGCTGGCGCGGCTCCACAGCGAGCAGGCGCGGTCGGCGGGGCAGGTGCAGGCGCTGTCGGCAGTGGCCTCCCACCAGCAGCCGCACCAGCTGCCGGCGGCCGCGTCGCCCGCCTCCTCCGCTGGCAGCAACGACGACAGCAGTAGAGCGACGTCCAGCCCAGCCGCCTTGCAGGGCGCTGCAGAGTGAGCATCACTTGACCTCCTCGTCAGAACCCAAGCAGCCGAGCTCACGCACAGCATCAGGCTGCAGAATGCTGTCGATCATGTCACGTACCCACCCTACCATGGAGCAGCTGCACTTGGATGGAACAATCGTAAGTGGTGTCTGCAGGGTGACAATGGTGCAGCCAGCAACAGCCTCCAAGCTGCAGGCGTTGCTGAACGCGGGGGTACTAGCACTGGTGGCGGCAGTATTGCTTGCCGTTGCTTATAACAATGAGCCGTACCTTGTAGCAACTTGAGGTCGATTGGAGTGTTGTGACACTAGCAAACATCTCCTCAGTCGACGCAAGTTGGGTTGAAGTCTGTCTAGCTGTGTTGTACGGGAAGGTACAGGTTGCTCATTGCAGTACGGGACTACACAAACTCCAGTCAATGCCCCATGTACACTCTTCAGAAATGTGGATGTCGCCGTGTTTCGTGTCTGAATAATCAGCAAAGTCCACTAGTTCAGGTGTCGCTGCACCGTTGAATGGCTGGGCTGGTCGCAACCCTAAATCTGGGCAATGGCAGACATGGCTGTAGTGCAGACACTGCTGAGGAAATTGCCGAAGGCGGAGTTGCATCTTCACATCGAAGGTATTGATTCGTTGTTGTGTCCGACTCATGATTCGCACTTCTGAGTTCTCTGGCGGTGTTGCACCAGACCTAACCATGGTGTTCCCGACAGGCACCTTTGAGCCGGAGCTTATGATGGCCATTGCCAAACGCAATGGCTTGACCCACATGCTGCCTTTTCACAACGTTGAGGAGGCTCGCGCAGCATATAGGTGGTTCAAGTGAACTCTTGAGCAAATGCATGCAACCAGAGCAGCCTGTCAAATCAGCTTAAGTTTGCAAAGCATTTTGCAGGTTCGATAACCTGCAACAGTTCTTGGACATATACTACATCGGATGTCACGTCCTGATCACACAACGGGATTTTCATGACCTCATGGCAGCATATTTACAGAGGGCCGCAGCCGACAACGTTGTCAGGGCAGGTGTGCAGCCTCAACTCTTTCACGCCACTGTGCATCAAAATCGACATCGGCGACATTCGTCCCACCGAGCGCCCCGCTGAGCACTGTTGCACGGCTGCAGAGATGTTCTTTGATCCTCAGAGCCACATCAGCCGCGGGATCAGCTGGGAAACCATGCTCGACGGCTTCCACTCGGCAATGCAGGTAAGCTTCCCGTGGTCGGCCCCTGAAAGCCATAGCTGTTGCAACTGCTTCGCAGTTTGTCTGATGTGTTGATGTTTCTGGGCAGGAGGCAAAGCAGGACTCAGGAATCAGCACGGACCTCATCATGTGCTTCCTGAGGCATGAGGGAGCTGAGCCGGCATGGAAAACCCTACAGCAGGTTGTGTGTTATCAGCACAGCAGCGGCCTGGACAGCTGCACGTCGCAACACAGTGGACTTCTGCTCACTCTTGTGCTGTTGACCTGCAGGCGTTGCCTTTCAAGGAAAGGTTCATTGCTGTGGGCCTGGACTCTTCTGAATATGGCTTCCCACCTTCACTATTCCGCGACACGTATGCAGAGGCAGCGAGGCACGGGCTGCGAGCAGTGGCACACGCAGGCGAGAGCCTGCTACCTGGCACGGTCAATGGTGCGGCTGTCATGTCCGCCCCTCCAGGCACCTGTGTTGCAATCGCTGGTAATGTGCAGGTGAGGAGGGGCCTCCCGCGTATGTCTGGGAAGCCATCCGTGACCTGAAGGTAGGTGGCACAAACGCAGCAAAGCCGCTCCCCTGCCAGCTAGGCGCCTTCCTTGTGCATGCACTCAGACGGGACATTGCACTGAGTGCTTGTGGCAGGTCGAGCGAATCGACCACGGCATCCGCAGCCTGGAGGATCCTGAGCTGCTAGATCACCTGCGCAAAACCCAGCTGCCGCTTACCCTGTGCCCGTTCTCCAACATCAAGGTGCGCCTGCTACCATCCGCTGCGCGTGCAGAGGCTGCAGGAGGCAGGCCGGCATGCATTGCAGTGTGTCCCTTGAGGTATGGTGCTCGGCCATGTGCAAACACCGGTGTCCCTTGCTCCGCCTGCAGCTCAAGGTGTTCCCTACTGAGAGCGCCTACCATGAGAAACTGAAGCAGCTGCTTGGCCAGGGTTTGTGCACTTGTATCAACAGGTGAGCATGCGGTGCTTTGCGTCACCAGACTCGACGGCACACAGCGCTTGTCAGCATTGTTGCAATGACCTTTGCACCAATGTGTCGCAAAATTCTTGTTTAAATGCAGCGACGATCCAGCATACTTTGGCGGGTATATAAACTCCAATTTCATGGGCGTGGCTCAAGCATTGGACCTGACGCCTGGGCGAATTCTTCAGCTGGTTAAGAACTCGTTCCAAGCGGCCTTCATTTCAGCAGCAGAGCGCACAATGTACCTGGAACGTGTGCAGCAAATGTATGATGAAGTAACGCAGGCTGTTGCTGCTTGACACACGAAAAGTTTGCAGTGGGAAACGTTTGCAGGTCAGCATTGCCAATGTCGGTAGCTCACTCGGCAGCAGCGCCCCTGATATTGCTCAGCGACCACAGAACTGATATTGTTACAACACGGGGTTCAGAATGAATCTGAGTAAATCGAGGCTTGCACAAGCTGCTCAAACAGAAGAGGGGCTTGCATGCTAGCCGAATGAATGCAGCGCCACCTGTGTATTGTGGCCCTTGCAAGATAGCAGATTGGCATGGCGCACAGGTCGTCATATGCTGGCGTACACATGTGCAGCGGATCGCAGGGTCAGTGGACTCGCTATGATCGCATGCCATGGCGCACACTTCTGCTGACCCTCCTGCTTTCGGCAGTCGGTCCAAGCGTTCACACAGTGTGGATTTAATGCCATCTGTAGCTGTGGCCGCTCGTGGCACGAGCAGCTCATTTGCTTTTGCCTGTGCACCACATGACATTACGTACTCAGCAAGCAGCGACCCAGGCAGCCATTGCAGATACACACGCCTCGAGCAGGTGGATGATATGGGCACACACTAGAGGCGCACCAGGCTCGAGGTAGATGAGCGGGGAGTAATGCGGCCTGCGCAGCATCAGGCATGCACAGTGAGGGCCTGTGGCTGGTGGCGCGCTTACGTACAGCGCCGATATGCACAGATGCAGGCTGCATCGACCTGGCCTGAGAGCGCACCAGTACATGTTGGAAACGATCCAGTCCATGAGCGACTCGTTGCTCGCCTCAAACTCGGCGATTGCGCGGGGGTTCTTCACCAGGCCCTCCTCCATCGCTTGGTACATGACCTCAAAGGTGACACGCGCGCTGATGTCCCTGTATGTGCAGCAAGATCATCACTTCAGTTATTGTTGAAGCATTCTACTGACCCCGTCAATCTGCTCAGGGCTGGTGACACAAACGAATGCGGTCATGCTGCATGTGCAATGAGGGTCTGGGATCTCAGGCAGCAGCACCTGATTGTGTCCAGTGGCGGATACACGAAGCCCTTCTGCAGGTTGTCCTCTGGAATCATGTTGGGCAACGCTGCTGCTGCTGCCTGCAACCACGAGCGTGTACTTCAGGCATCAGCTTCCATCGCCCCCAGTGTGGCAGCTTGCATGGCGGTGCCAGCGCACATCACAGCACGGCACCCTGCCCTGGTCTGCGCACCATGATCATGCCATCTGACACAGCGCCCGTCTCAGCCAGGTGCGCGCCAAATGCCAGGCCTGCACACACGCGACTGACTGTTGACAGCCGTGGCCCAGCAGTGAGACGAGTGGCAGCAGTCTCTAACGTGCGCACTTCTGACCTCTGTTTTCCAGGATAGCACTGCGCACCTGGAAAAATGTACATGTTGTTGGCCTGTGAGGAGGCGATCGTGCGGCCATCGTACTGCACATTCTCCTGCGGACTTCCGCTGGCAAAGATGGCTCGACCCTCTGCACCAGCAACGCACGGCCGTCCTCGAGGCGCTTCTGGTGTACTTGTGTGCATGTGTACAGCACTTGTCCAGGTTAGAGCCTTCCGTGCAAACCTCTTATGTGGAAGGCATCTGGCACACCTGTATATTTTTGGGCGTCCTCTGCTGTGCATTCCATGCGGCTGGTGGGGTTGCTCATAGGGAAGATGATTGGCCGCTCGTTGTTCTTCCCCATTTCCTACGAACAGCGCACTCTTCACTGACTCACCGCCAGAACGAACGATGTGCAGGCCAGGTGTCTTGCTCTGCAGCGGCGCTTTCAGAACGAGGGCAAAGTGGGTCAGGACATCACGCCAGCACACCGTCAAGATCTCTGGGGTGAAAAGCCGCCCGGCGCCTGAGAGCCCGATGATTGCTGTCGGCTTTACCTGCAGGCGATGCATTTCGCCTATCGACTGCCGAAGCAAGACTGCAACTTGCTACCTGCGAGCAGAGCCACACCTGCATATGTGATGCTGGGACAGGGAGGCACTCACCCTGCGCACGATGTCTGCAAGGGCTTCCCCTTCGCTGTCGCCGGCGTCTGGCAAACGTGCAAAAGGCGCCACAGCATCTGACAGATCCTCCCGCTCTACTGTGATCAGGCCGTTGTAGTCGGCGATCCAGAAGTTCTTGCACGCTTCGTCTGCTGTCAAGCCCTGCCGCTGCATGCCTGCACAGGTGGCAGACATGTTGTTGCACACGGCCTGACTCTTTGAGCATAACAGGGGGGCGGCAATGGCATGTTTGTCGCAGCATGCGCGTGTGTTCAACCAGTGAAAGCAGCGACACAGGCGTGGACGGCTCAGCACCTTGTGCGATCATGCGCACGACGCCCATGCCGGCGCTGCCCGCACCCACAACCACGATGCGCTGCTTCCTCAGAGCACTGATTGGCAGGCCCCGCACCTGATGTGCAAGAGCAGCATGAATGTGCATTGACACTTTTTGGGTGGCAACAGTGGCCCACATATCTGTGTCCCGGCGGAGCAGTGCCTCGGAGTGCTGTCTGCCAGGACCGAGCCAGTCTTGGCCAATCATCAACCTCCAATGCGTGTCTTGAAACAAACACCTTCATAGCGCCATACAGGCCGGCGAGCGCAGTGGCGGCAGTGCCCTGGATGTCGTCGTTGAACGTGCTGTGGTGGTACCGATACCGGTCCAGCAGCGGCTGTGCATGACTCATGTTGAAATCCTGCAGGCCAAGGCCGCAGGGGCGATGGTAGCACTCCAGCTCATAGCCTTGCATCATGGTGGCAGATTTAGCGTCAGACTGCAGTGCCACCCAGTACAGTACATTGCAGCACCTCAAACTGCAGCACAGCCTTTGGCCATCGCCCCATGACTGCCCTTACGAACTGCACGACAGCAGGCTTCCTCAGCACGTTGACCAATGTTGACATGCTTGATGCAGTACCGACTGCTAACCACTGTGGTTGAATCTGCCTGACGTGGCCTGGCCCTCTGCTGTTCACCTCGTCAAGCACATCGAAGTACAACTGCTGATCCTTGATACGCCCCTGGTGCAGCCCTGCACGGGGCAGCCGTCACGTGGGGGCGCGACACACAAACCAGGATGTGGCTCCAGCTGACGGTTCTTTCATCGTCCAACAGCCCTCCACTGTCATCATAGCTCGAAGTCATGCAGGGTGCCCACCCAGATACAGCTCGTTGTTCTGCAGCTGCGCATTGTCCGTTCCAACATCAATGACGCAGGGCAGCACGCGGCCGGGATGAAAGCCAGCTGCCCCAACATACAAGTCCAGTTTGCCTGCACTCCAGATGTGTCTTGTCAGATGGCTCATGGCTGAGCAGCTACTCCTGGCATCTGCCCTGGCGGCTCCAACCTCGTCCATTGACAAAACCCACCAATTGGAATGGCCATTCCATTGATGCCAAGGTCCCCAAGCCCCAGGATCCGGCTGCAGCGGCAGACAGCCACTTGTATGATGGTGCCAGAGAACAGGTTATACCAGCCTGTCAGCACACCCACTGTTCGGCTGTGAGCACACGCTGCACGCATGCCATGCGCACCTGCCGTCAGTGACGACAATTGCGTCAACCTGCTCGCTAGGCCAGTTGTACACCATGGCCGCCTGCAGATTCGTCAGCAGTGAGGAATGAGGTTTCGGTGCGCCTACACCGGGCATCCTGGCGCAGCCCGCCTCTGTAAGTGCCATCTTGGGGATACACAAACTTCACCAACTTGCCATATCAGTGCGGTCCTTGATGCTGAAGAACATGCCCCGTGGCCGCCTGTACACGTGGTGGTAGTTGACGGCAGCCCAGCCAACGGTTGGCGTGTACACAATCGGCGCGATCTCGCAGAAGTTGTCGACCAGCAGCTTGTAGAACAGCGTCTCGTTGCGGTCCTATATAATGACAACAGTGGGTCAGCAAGCACCGTCCGCATGCGGAATGCAGTCACGATCAGTGACATGGTCCTGGCGCCAATTGTCACCAACGCTGACCTTCAGCTCCGACAGGATGCGCCACTTGCGTACATGATCCCGTGTCACAGAAGGGTCCTTCAAATCAACCCAGTCCTTGCCGAGGAAATAGTCATCTGCAATCCATAGGTACAGTGCAGTTTAGACGGTGAGCCTCTGAGTTGAACATGATTTCAATGTTGTACACCCTTGGCCGGGCCAGCCAAAGTGTGAACACCTTTGAGCCGCTCCACTTGCATCTCCATGGACATGACGCGCGGCGGCAGGAGGCCACGCAGCCCTAACCTATCCCGCTCCGGCTTGTCAAAAGCGGTGCCCTGCTCACCCCAAAATCCAAGCGCACCATCATCAGTAAGGTGGTGAGACGCTCTTGGTGACGCAGTTGGCGGTGTACCCAGGACAGTACTGCTGACCAACTGCACCTTGTTGTGCACACAGTCATGGAGTAGGTCTGCGCCATGCTTGTGCACGATCGTAGAGTCGGCACCGGGACCCTCGTCGGGGTTGTACGGAGTCAGATGCTGCTTGGTGGTCGCCTTTTGAGGCTGTTCTGGTTGCTGCGCTGGCTCTGCTTGCTGCAGCTGTGGCAGTGAGGTGACCAGGCAACGCAGACTGCATGCACATCCTGCGACGACCTCGCCGACCGGCTGCAGTTGATTCTTCAACAGGTGAATACTGCCTGCACCGAGCCTACTGCTGACAGATCGCAGCATTGTGTAGCCCAAGTGGCCCAGCCTGCAGGCTGATGCACTGCCACAGGTACGGCCTGGTCTAGCTGATCATCTGTGTTAGCTGACTTGCATACAGACTATGTTACTACGTCAAGCTGTTGCAACAGCTGTTTCAGGCCAGGACAGCGCTGTCAGCAGAATCTTGGTGTCGGACTGCGCCCGAGTGCAACGCTTGGCAATCAAGCGTGCTCCTGGTTACACTGCAGCTACGCAATATGTAGGTAACCACTGCCATGCTGCATGCCAAGACTATGATCCAACGACGGCTGCAGAGGCTGTACTCATCCGGTGCAAGCGAAATCAGCATGGCACGTGACCTCTGACCTGTGCCGAAACAAGGTGCAATTGCAATTGCAAGCCGTTCTTGCACTCTACTCACAGTGAACAAGCAACGAATCCACAAGCTCTTCTAGCATAGTGCTTGGTACGCTGAAGCCGCTGCCCGTGCAGAGCAATTCTTTTGCATGCATTACGCTCAGAAACGTAAGCTGAGCCTGTTGTAGCATCGTGGTCACCATTTGATAGTTGCTGAGTTCCTGCGAGTGTCTAGCAGAACTCCCTTGCACAGGCCGAAGACGACTCAGCTGTTACTCATGCCGGCGACCACTGTCCAAGCGCTGCGGGGCCTGCTGCTGGCAACACAGCTTGCAGTGGCCATTATAATCTGCACATGGGTATTTGGCTACCTGGGTGGGGTCAGCCTCAGACCAGTGAAGGCGGGCTTCGCAGCGGGCGTCAACGACACAAACAGGTGTAAGGAACCCAGATTAGCCTGGCGCATTGACAGCACAACACCGTGTGCCTGCACCCGCATCCAAACCTATTTCGACACCGAGTTGGCTTTTGCAGGCTGTTCAATTGGCATCCCTTGCTGATGAGCCTGGCGTGGGTCGGCCTTTCTGCTGAAGCGCTGCTTGCATACCGCTCGCCATATGTCAAGGATCTCAACAGGTTTTTTTTGGTTGTAACGAATTAACACGTGACCTTCACACGTATCATCATAGACAGCATACCCTGCTGGGGTGAAAGAGTGACATACTGCAAGCCGCTGTCAGCTGCCACAGGCAGCAACAGAAGACAGTCCACGCCACACTCAACACAGCGGCCCTGGTCACAGCCATTCTTGCCGTGACTGCGGCATGGAAGTCGCACACCCTGAAGCGCCCAGAACCAATCCCAAATCTGTACTCCCCACACAGGTGCACAGCAGTCGTCCTGCTGCGGACAGCCCTTGCTTGCCGTGCCGTCCCAAGTATCGTTTCTCTATCTGTGCCAGCTGAGATGGCTTTGTGGTTGGCACAGCTGGCTTGGGGTACTGACGCTGTCGCTGGCCATCATCCAGTTCCTCATCGGCTTTGGCACCTATGTGTGGCCAAAGCTGAGCGCCTCCCGCCGTGCAGCAGCATACCCGTACCATGCCTTCCTTGGGGCCGTCACCTTCACCACAGCGATTGCAACCATGATGACTGGCATCCAGGAGAAGGCGTCATTCGTGCAGGTACGGCAGGCTACAGGCCGGACAGCGGCTGCTGGTTGTAAAAAAGCATCATGATGGCAGCGCCCAGCTCAGCCTGTGCACTACGGTTCCATATGTGTGGGCTCTTGCCAACGCAGGTGTTCATGAAGGCGCCTGTGTACTCTGCGGCGATCAGACTGCCAGCAGCCCTGGCGCTGTTTGTCGCCCTCACCGGCATCCTGCTGGCAGCTTATCATGCAGCTGTGCGCAAGGAGCAGCAGGAGGAGCCAGGAGTGTCGGATGGCGTCGAGTATGAGCGTGTCGTTTAGGTTGTTCATGTTAGCCGCCGTGCTCTTTTAGCAGCATGCAGGCATGCTCGATGGTACCGATCCTTCTGTATGCATCCCCGCAAGTGTCAGGAGTCGTCAGAGAAGCTTGGGAGCAGTGCGATGGTAACGAGCAAAATTCACGCCCTTGCAACTTCATTCTAGAGTCACGCAAGGTGCAAGGTTCCCCTGCACCACTGCCCGCCAGATCGCACAGCATGGTGTCCGTACCGCAGTGTCGACAGAGCAGTTGCTGCTGAGTGCTAAGCTCATCAGATACGAGTACAGTGGCAGGTCGGAGGCATCTGTTGCATACCCAACGTTACACATCGTGGTAAAGATGCCATTTCAATTCAATGACAAGCAGGCTGCACGGGTGGACAACACGAGGTCCATTCGGCATTTATGCTGCAATGGGTTCCTCCAGCTGCCGATTTTCATGCTGTTCTGCCTGCCGCTGCTGCTGCTGCTGCGCCTCGATCTCAGGCTGCAACCTCGTCTCAGGCACGGATGGCAGGTCCAACGCTGCCGCTTCCTCGGCATCTGCTGTTGCCTCCAGCTGAGCCAGCTCCTCTGCAGCCGCTGCGTCCTGCTCAGGCGTCAGGGTCTCAGCCAATGCCTCATGCATGCGCTGCTGCTGCGCCGTGGCCTCTGCGCTGTCCTCCATGAGCCTCTCCACGTCCTCCACCTTGACCTGCCATCGGTTGCCACCAGGTCACAAGCTGCAGCAAGCATCATCTGCCGGTGCAGCACAGCCCAGCACAGGCACAGGAGCCCTAGGCTTCTTTGGATGCCGTGATCTTGCACATCTCTGCACTTGAGGCCCCGTTCCACCAGGTCACTCCTCCTTTAGGCATGGTGCAGTCTGGCGCACACCTCTTTCTGCATGTCGGCAACTGCGGCTGTGCCTGCTTTGAGCGCCACAAACAGTTGCTTCTGCTGCTTTGACACCTCAATGTTGCTCAGCACCTGCTCCACGTTGAGCTGCCAGGCACCCTGCTCAGGATTATTCAGGCCTGAATAATCAGGCCTGACACTCCAGTGCTGCTCAGCTCAGCAAAGACATTCGAGACTGCGGCAGTTGCAACATTGGTGTGCCGGGCCACGCAGCAGGAAGATTTCTCACCAGCCTGTCGAGCTGCTGTTCGTGCAGCTTACGGCGTTTCAAAGCCAACAGAGCCCTGTCCTTCTGCCCCTTCGCCACCAGCTCGCGTGCAACCTGCACCACGGCAGTCCGGCCTTTCCGTCTCATTGCAAACAGCTCACCGGCCCAAGGGTTGTGGGATGCCTCCTGAACTCCGGCACGACTGGACACGGACACAGGGAGACCACGCGTTCCTGATGCTGCTGTGAATGCTGACCTGCATCTCTCGGGCCACTAGGCTCTCCAGCCGCTTCTGCTCATTCGCCAGCTTTCGGCGCTGCGTCTTCAGCGTCAGCACCGCCCTGTCTGCATCCGTGATCTCACCCCTGCAGACAGCGTTCAGCAATATCGACACACCCTACAGCAACTGCTGAAGAGTTTTAAACCAAGCTTGCTGGGGCAAGAGCGAGACAGCACAGCGACGCAAACACATACGCACTTCTTGGCGCGCGACTGTCCGACACCCATTCTGCTGACAATCCAGCGCCAGCTGTGCCTCTGCCTGGTTCCCACAGGTGCTGCTCACATGGCGTCCTCACGGCGTGGGGGCTGCAGGATGCATGGGCCATGATCAGCGCAGGGTTGTGGGGCAGGCATGCGTGGGCCAGCACAGCCCGAAACCGTTGCCAGGCCAGAACAGAGTGTTCGAGACGAGAAGCTTGCGTGCTATCCTCCGACCTGATATGTGTTTTGCTCCTGCCACGCGGCAATCTGCTCCTCCAGCCACTCCGCAACCTTTGCTTGCACGAACAGTCGCTTGTCGTCCAGGTCCTCAATGATGAACTGCTCCTTGGGCGGCTTGGCGTTGTTGAGGCTCAGTATGAACTCCTTGGTCGGCACATCGCTGCATGCAAGGGGTGCACCTCGTTATTGGGTCTGTGAGTGATATGATGGTTGACAGCAGCAGGCAGATGCAGTGACTCACCACTCCAGCAGTAGACCCTGCAAAGCTGACACCATGCCTGTAGAAGTCACGACACGGACTGCAGCTGCGAGCAATGGCACTTCCTCACAGACCGCTATTACGTAAGATCTCGGTCTTTCCATGTGTGACACTTAGGGATTAGGCTCGGCACGCACTGCGGGCAGCCGCCGACATCCTTTCTGCTCATTGATCGATAATTGCTCGCGCGGCACCGTGATATCCGTGCCATCAAGTGTTGGTTGCGTGGGGCTAGCTTGCGCTGCACCTGCATCATGATCATGCGACGGTGTGCACTGCTGCTGGCTGCGCTGTCACTGGCGCTGCTGAGCACCGCCAATGCGGGCGACTACCGCAATGGCCGGACCAGGCCGCTTCGCGATGTAGCTACGCTGTCCTGGAACTATGAACCTGTGCCGACGCTTGCAAGGCATCAACTGCCAGAGGTGACACAGGCGCAAGTCGTCTGAGCGACCGCTTCATTGCCGCATACAAGTCGCCTTTGCTGCGTCTATGTGGGCGGACGCAGACCCGCACGCATGTATCAACACATGTGACAGTCCGTGCTGCAGCGCCCATGTCATTCCTCCTGTGCAGCACTTCAACTGGTGCGACGAGGATGGGCTGAACAGCTGCACGTCCAGCTGGAACCAGCACATCCCGGTGTACTGTGGCTCCTGCTGGGCACATGGCACACTGGCAGCCATCCAGGACCGGCTGAAGATCCGCAAGGGTGGCCTGGGTAAGGACGTGATGCTGAGCCGCCAGGCGCTGCTGAACTGCGGCGCCTTTGACGGCTTCGGCGGCGGCTGCGACGGCGGCGACCCCATTGACGTCTTCCACCACATGCAGAAGGTTGGCGTGCAAGCGTGTGATGGCAGAAGGTGGCATTTGGCCATTGTGCCGTGCGCAAACACATGGCTCGTATCTCCACTTCTCCGTTGCAAGTGTTTCTGATGGCCCTGCAGCACGGCCTTCCTGACGAGTCATGCCAGCTGTACAATGCGACTGACCACACCAAGTGGGGCACCGAGAAAGGTGTGCCATCTTTCCTCAGGTCGCGAGTGGTTGTCCAAGAACTGCAGAATGACCATGCTTGCCATGCCTGGACAGCATTGACAAGGCTGTTGACCCTGCTGGCCCTAAGGATGTCTGTCTTTTTCACACGTAGAGATCAAGGGCAAGGAGTGCCCTGCTATTGGCAAATGCCAGAACTGCATGCCGATCAATGGCAGCGACACGTGCTGGCCGGTGAAGACCCCAATCCTGTACAAGCTCAAGAGCTACGGCAAGATCCGGGATGGTGGCGAGCTGGGCATCATGTCGGAGGTCCACAAGAACGGGTACGTGCACAAGCCTGCTGCATGTCAGTGGTTTGTCCTGACTTCTGGATACCTCCATCGCCGAACATAGCTTCCTGATATTGGCAAATGATCACTGGCCGCAGGCCGATCACATGCTCCATCGCAACACCTGACAACTTCGTGTACGACTTCCGCGGCGGTCCTGGGCGCAATGGCATTGCTCTGGACAAGGACTATAACAAATCCGAGGCAAGTTTGGACGAGCATCGCATGCGTGCTTGCGCCCTGCATGAGGAACAAGCACATATGATCACGATCCTTCACAACTGTGTGCTGCGCCCACGCGATGAACCTACTTGCCAAGGGATGAACCTGCAGGTCGACCACGACATCGAGGTTGTCGGCTGGGGCGAGGAGGACGGTGTGAAGTTCTGGCACATCCGCAACTCCTGGGGCACCTTCTGGGGCGAGCTCGGCTTCTTCCGGCTGGAGCGCGGCAAGAATGCCCTGCAGATCGAGTCTGGCGACTGCTGGTGCGTCTGTCACCTGGACCTGCTGCAGGCATCTTGCAGCTGATATCTATGGGCAGGTGTCTGCATCTCGACACACGCTGCGACTGAACACTGCTATAACTGCAAAGGTTGGCGGAGCCAGACTATGAGATGGAGAAGGACGTGCGGCACGGCGAGTACGAGGGCTCCATGGTGCGCTCGTGTGCACGGTCATGGACAAGCCTTCTGGCCTTCTGTGCATCGTTGCATGCTCGCAAGCTGTTCACGATTGGTGTGGATGGGCTTGAGGTTCCTCCAGCTGACAGCCAGCTCACTATGTGCAGTACGGACTTGTGGAGGAGGACGGCAAATCCCGTGCCGCCCGCGCCACCGATGCAACACGCTTGGTGACCGCAACAAGCACGAGCCGTGCGACCGGCATCCTGCGGAAGATGTTTATGTTCGCTGCCTGAGCCCCGCCCGCACCGGGGCCTCGATCGCACTCACTGCTATTGATGCTCAGGTTGGCTGTTGCAGCCTTCTGCATGTGCATGCCGGAGGTGGGCACTGACCATCTGATGCTGCAACATCCATAGCCCTAGGGCCTGCCAAGGAGGGGCTTCAGTACTCATGGATAAACCACATCGGACACTGACGTTGGCATGTTGTCGTTTGCCATGCATTGCTCTTGTTCGTGATGTTTGTGCAGCATGTGTATGTGTATCGCTGCAGTTGCCAGTGCTGAACATGATGTGGCAGCCGGTGCAGAGCTGCTCAACAAACTCTGCGATGCTTAAACCAGATGGAGGTGCATTCAGACCAGTTGCGAAGCCTGCAAGCTGACTCTCTACCTACAAGCTGAAGCCCCATCAGTGCACTGGACTACTCCCTACTCATACGTGGCCAAGTGGTCTCGCAGTTTCTGCGCCTGTTGTAACACAGAGCGTTTGGAGGCGCCCCCCTCGGTGTCCCGCATCTCTGCTGACCTGTTGTAGTCCCACACCTGGACATATCCACGTGCAAATCTCAAACGCCTGTCTACAGCACATATTGTCTCGAGACATGGCACCATTACTCCGCAAGGCGCCATGCTGAGTGACGTCGTTGGCAGCCCCGCACCGAGGTGACGTCCTCGGTGAACAAGGGGTTGATGCCGGCGAGGTCCTCCACGGTGAGGTCGAACAGCGTGCAGCCCCGGTCCTCGGCCAGCTTCACCGCGGCGCCACTGATGTGGTGCGTCTCCCGGAACGGCACACCTGCACTGGACACGTGACCTGCATTGGTTGCTGTGTTCACCACGCTGTGACAGCTACAGCCTCTTGCAGGGAGAGCATTTTGTTCCTGTATGGGGACATTCTGCTATGTCGGACCCATGCTCTGCAGTGGATGCGCACCCTTGCGGACAAGGTACTCTGCCAGGTCGGTGGCCAGCATGTCAGCCGATAGTCCGGCCAGCATCTTGTCTGGGAAGATCTTCAACGTGCTGATGACGCCGGTTGCGATCCGTATGCAATCGTGCGTGGTGTCAACTGTGTCGAACATCAGCTCCCACGACTCCTGCAGGGTATCAAACGTACACGAAGGTGTAGATACTTGGTTGTGCACAGTACAAGCCTCACACCGCAACAGGAATGCAGGCAGCTTGCAGCTGCCTGGGCTGGCATGTTATAGGAGCTATAGGGAGGGGATCGAGGCTGACCTGCAGGTCTTTGTTGTACGTGGTGGGCGTGCTTTTGAGCACCGCTAGCATGCCCGCCAGGTTGCCCTGCAGTCGCCCAGCCTTGCCGCGAATGAGCTCCAATGCATCTGGGTTCTTCTTCTGCGGCATGAGGCTGGAGCCTGCATAGCGGCATCCAGATGAGTGTGTGCAAGATGTCGGACTTGAGCCAATGAGCCTTTCGCGCTCCCGCACGTCGTCTGGCCATGCGCAGGCTTGCCTGTTGCATACGCATCACTGCACTGCACAAATTTGAAGGCGCTGCTGCTGTAGATGATGAGGTCCTCGGCCCAGCGGGACAGGTGTGCCAGGTGCAGCGCCGCAAAGAACAGCGTCTCTGCGACGAAGTCGCGGTCCGACACCTGCAGCAACACCGGTGCATGTCATCCCTCATAGGGTGTGCCAGCACATGCTGGATGTTTGCAGCTGCCCGTGAAGCTGTGCGCACCGCATCCATGGAGTTGGGGCACACGCCGCCAATGCAGCCCAGCTCCTGTGCCAGCCACTGCCGGTCCACGCCAAAGGGGTTCCCCGCCAGCGCACCTGCAGCCAGACATGCATACTCGACTGTGCGAGGGTGTCCGCACAGTCGCCATCAGACGCACAGATTGACTGATTTACAAGCAGCCTGCCGAGACAGGTGCAGCATGCCATATCCCCGAATCCCCTGCAACACCTACATAGACAATCCTTGCAACCCTCACCAGAGCCCAGCGGCAGCGTCGCCACACGGGGCAGCAGCTCCCGCAGCCGCATATCGTCCCGCTGCCATGCCGCCGCATGCCCCAGCAGCCAGTGGCTCCACCGCACAGTCATCGCAGGCTGCACTCATGGGACGTGCAGCTTCAGTGTTGCATCCCTTTTTGACAGCGCCGCTTGAGGTGTGCAGGTCTGCGCCTGAGGCTTCTGGCATTCCAGCAACAACCATTCGACAGCTGCATGTAGATGCTCCCCAGGAGTAACGGGCGCACCTGCAGATGCGTGAACCCAGGCATGAGGACCTCGACATCTGCCTCGGCGCGGTCCACTGATGCGCGTATGAGGTCGTGCAGCGCCGCCTGCACCTGCTGCAGTTCCTTGTACAGCCACAGCCGTGTATCCGTTGCCACCTGCGCAGGTCTTATTGTTAGAATTGCAAATGCCTGGCATTCCGAGCACGCTGCTGATCTGGTCTGCTGCACCTGACACTGTGCGCATCTTGCAAGTGCCATGGCGCGCCGCACCCATGTCTCAATCAAGCGCACCTGGTCGTTGCGGCTGCGTCCAGTGTGCAGCTTGCCGCCCACGCTGCCAACCAGCTCACTGAGCCGCCGCTCGTTGGCTGTGTGAATGTCCTCATCGCCCTGCTTTATCTGTTGTACAGACGAGGATGTACAACTGGGCGAAATCCTCACACCATTGCATGGTGCAACACGGCACACTCCCATGCTCCATTGTCATTGCATCATCAAAGTCGGGACTGGCCTAGTTCTCTCACCTCGAAGCTGCCAGACCGCCACTCGTCCGCAACTTTTGACAGACCATCAGCGATTGATTGCGCCTCTGTGTCGTCCAGCACGCCTGCTTTAGCGAGTGCATTGGCATACGCTTGGCTGCCCTGCGAGACCATATACAACACGCAAGAGTGAAGATGCAGCATTCATCCCAGCTGCATGAAGACATGGCAGCACTGTAGCAGCGTGGATTGCGATCACCACTTCTGGAAATGAACCCTCAGGCGTGACACACCCTGATGTCTTCCTCCCACATGCGCTTGTCAAAGGGCAGCGACTCGTTGAACTTCTCCATCAGCGGGTCCGTCTTGCCGGTGAAACGGCCGCCCCACAGCTTCTTGGCTCCCGCCCCAGCCACAGCGTCCTCAGCGCTTGCCTGTGACAAGCAGCCACGGCTGTTTGTGCATTGCCTTGCGGTGCAGAACTTGCATCTGCTGTTGATCGTGCACTGCACGCATGCATGGGCACACGCGCGCGTGACCTAATGCAGCGCCCTAGATCGCCAGTACATCCCGGCTGCATGCGTCTGTTTCAGTATGACTCCACAACGACAGTACAAGCAGCGCAGCAAACTCTCACCATGACGCGACCCAGAGATGCTGCCCTTTTGCCGCCGCCCACCTGTGCACATTGCAAACCACCGATATGAGTGATCGAGCACAAGAAAACATCACCACCCACTTGCTCTGCATCATTGCGTTGTTCACCTTCGCAGGCTGGCCTGCAAAGCCCGAATCCTTCTGTGACGGTCTGCAGGGTGGTCCTGATGCCAGCTGCCCCAACTGCGAGGCCAGCATCGTGAACGCGCAGGCTCCCACACCGACAGCACAGTGCTCTGAACCGTTTCGTCTCTCTGCAACTCAAGTCACAATGCCGAGTTTCATGCACTCACAGGTGTGCAGCAATTTGTGGCACGTGAGTGAAGATCGCACGTGACTGCCGGCTGCTGTCATAAACAGCAGGTGCGGCACAGGCAAACGCGGCACTAGTCGTCGTCCCAGGTGCTTTCTGGACAGTGTGCTTGATGCTGATTGCTCACACCCCCCTGCGAGCTTGCACTGTCAGTTGTCGCTGTTCAGGGCAGTGCAGTCAGCGCGGCCGTCAAGCCATCAGGTGGGGTCGCAGGCGGGGCAGCTGCACACCTGCAGCAGCACCTGACCTTGCAAGCACAGGCTCTTCTCGTTCCTGGAGCGTCGAGGAAGCAGGCAGCAGGTATGTGTGATGGCGACTGATAGCACTGACACATGCATGATGCCTTACTGCGGCAGCTTGGCATGCCGACGTGCAGTGTGTGCACCTGCTGAGTGGTGTGATGCGCCACCCTGCAGACACCCGGGCCATCGAGAAGACCTTCACGTGGTGTTGGTGCATCCGCAAATACCTCAGAATGCTGGCAGCGCAGCTCGCACATGTGCCGCGACGAACACAGGCCTGCACCTGGTCAAGCCGCTCGGCTTCGAGATCGACAGCCTGAAGTGCGCGAGTGCTGAAGCACGGTGTCCCCCATGAACGCTTCAGAATGCGTCGGCTGACTCCGCTGATCGACTTCAGTTCCGTCCGGCAACACACGAGTATCCGATCTACATTGCAGGCTGAAGCGAGCTGGGCTCGACTATTGGCCGTTCGTTGTCGTCAAGGTGCACGAGGACTGGGCGGCTTTCCATGAGTACTTCAGGCAGCAGGGCCGCGGCCGGCTGATTGCATTCAGCAAATTTGGCAAGCAGTCGCACACGGCGCCGGACACCTATCACCCAGGTGCTGATTGTCACGGTGAGCCTGCTTGCTCTTCATCAGTTTGCCAGCGCGTGACGATGCTGCTGCCGTGCAGGCGACTGGCTCCTGTTTGGCGCTGAAACATCAGGCTTGCCTCCAGAGGTGGGCTCTGCAGCAGGGCGTTGCACGATGTCCGCGGCAGGCTCACCGTGTGGACTCCCCATTGATGATCTCCTTATGGTTTCGACAACAGGCTCATGAGGCGGCCACACACACCGTCAGAATCCCGATGAGTCAGCAGTATGTCAGGTAAGCAGGTCTTGTGCATGCAGAGTTCATTGCAGCTGGTGCATACAACAACCAAGCACGCCCTGCGGACCAGCGTGTATAGAATGTCATTGCTGACGACACCAGGTCATTGAATCTGGCGGTCAGCGTGGGAGTTGGCGTCTACGAAGCCAGCAGGCAACTGGAGGAGCTTGCTGCCAGGTCATGATGGTTTGCAGCACGGACGGGCTGCATTTCGGGTGGATATTGCTCACATCTGTAGCATGGGGTGTTGCCCTCATGGATGTACACCGAGTTCCGTGTTCTGCTCCTCCAGTCGAGCTGGCTACAAAGTTACAGTGGTTGCACTAACCTATCTCACCGCTGTCATGTCCGCAGCTTCAACTGCTTGGGGTCGAGCGTTTGGTCCATGCCTGACATCCGCGAGTTGTACTTCTCCTGTTGCGCGGCATCTGGCGCCAGTGGGTTGTCGAATACCTGCAGTGACAAACAGCCACTTTGAGGGTCTACTGTCATAACTGGGGCTCCAGAGCAGGGAAACGATGCAGGGTTGATGCCGGTGATGACACAACCTCTGCAGTCACTCAAGTAGACCCAGCAGCATCAGCAAGAAGCTGCAGCGCTCACCGTCGTATCCTGGTCCAGCAGGTGGGTGTACTTCGTGCGGCCCCGCCGCCCAAAGTTCTTGACCTGCATCGAGAAGTGGACCGGTGTCAATGTGAAACACACGTGACCTTTTAGACAACCTGACAAACTGTCTACTTCTCTCGTGTTTGGTGATCTCAATGCACTGGTATTTGAGGTGATGTGATGCAACTCCCACACCTGCATGACTTTGGGCAGGATGGTCTTGTCGTACTGGTCCTCGCCCGTGGGCGCTGAGTAGTCGCGCGTGTAGATGTCATCCGCTGCCTTGTCCTGGAACTCGTCATCCGCGCCTGTGGCACATCACGACACTTCTGGCACCGTCACAAACATCTTGATGAGCAAGTGAACGGAAACTGCGGAGGGATATGGCAGACAGCGGGGAAGGAGCGCACCCGTTTGATAGTAGGCACCCTTGTGCCAATATTTCTGCATGAACTTCCACTTCGACTTGGGCGCCGACTGCATCATCTGCAAGGGCACAAGTACAACTGCAATCCAGTGCACAGGGAGTTGATGGCTAGCTGACTGTCAGACATGCCCACGAATTGCATGCTGTCAGCTTTGCACGTCCCAGGTTGGGTGCGAACCACCCGAGCAGACTGATGCCAGTAGCAAGGAGCTCATGCAGGGCAGCAGTCCATGCAGGTGGTGTCGCACGAAAAGGCAGCGCACGCACCTTGGGGTTCTCACGCTCCCACTGGCGGCGCTCCTCCTCGGTCATGTTCTTGAGGCGCTCGCGCTCGGCGGCCTCCCGCGCCTCCCTCTCCCGGTCGGCCCGGTCCTTGGCCACCCGCGCCCGCTCCCGCGCCTCCCACGCGTTGTACTCCCGCGCCTGCCCCTCCTCGTCCGCCTGGGTTGGGCGACATGCAGCACCTCGCTTGACCGGTTTCAGATGGCACCACGTTCGAGCCCAGAACAACAGCATTCCATCTATGCATCTCCACGCCCCGCGCTTGCTGATCCCAATCGCACACCGCAAGTGTGGCACCTGGCAGCAGTGCCAGTGGCTGGCACCTGCTATGCCAGTGTCGCAAACTGAAAGTCACAATGGCCATCGCTCAGGTGGCCAAAGGCCTGCCCTCTGTAAGGGCTGCAAGCTGCCGCTGTTCAAAGGCAATGCACGGGGAAAGCGGCACCTCGTCATCGGTGTTGATGTCGTCAACGCCGACGGGGCCTGCATTGGCGGCCTCCGACTCCGCGCGCTCCTGCTCCAGCCGCTGGATGACCAGCTCCCGGGTTTCCCTCTGCAGCGGCACACACTCGCCAGGTGAACACCCGTGCATATGTCAAGTACGGCCATGCACAGGCAAGGAGAGGAAGTTGGTGCCGCCTATGCACAGCAGTTTGACCTTGAGAGCACATGTGCGTCTGCACTTACAACCACGTGTCACACCTTGCGCTCTTTCAGGCGCTCCTTCTCCTTTTCGTATCGCGCTTCCTCCTCTGCCAGTAACCTGTCCCTCTCCTCTATTGTCTGCACGGCAAGATGCCGTAATATTGATGTTAGTTTCCGTCAAGTCAGTGGTGGTTCCAGTCAGAGTCGAACTGAAGGACAGACCGCAGGACATCGGTGGACTGGCGGGGGCGGCAAGATACGCACGTCACGCTGCGCCTTCGGGACGAACATGGGCTTCAACAGCTGCCGCGCATTGTCCTCGTCCTCAGAGTCCGTCTCGTACTCGGAGCTCTCCTGCGGCAGGCACATCCACGGCTTTCAGGGGAAGACGTCGACAACTCTGCTGTCACGCGAGCGCTTGTCAGCACGAATGATGCCTTCCAGGGCCAGATCTCGACAGCTCTGCCATGGGCTGTGCTTGCTGCATGCTGGTTGCCAACTACCGGGCAGCCTCACCTCCTCTTCCCCACCCGCGGCCTCCGCAAGCACCTCCACCTCCTGCTCCTGCTGCGCCCTGCACAGCCGCACACCGCAGGCCCCTCGCTCGTTGCTCAGCATCCTCACCACCCAGACAGCATAGCGACAAACCGGCTGTGCGGCCAATGGCGAGCTCGCTGACTGAACCTGACCGGCGCACCTGGCCCTGAGGGCGGCCCGCCGCGCGGCCAGCGCCTCCTCATCCACCTCCTCCTCCTCCTCCCCGCTGCTCTCCCCCTCGCTGCTGCTGGCCGCCTCCCCCCCGCCCGCCGGCCCCCGCCTGCACATGCAGCAGGCGGCGCAGTCGGCAGAGTGCACGAGGGCCCTGCAACTGCTGGCCTTCACAGCGGCCTGGGCGCATGTGCTGCGTGGCACAGCCAGCATACGGCCCTCGAGACGTGAGGGGCTCCTTGCAGCCAGCATGGCCTACCTGACGACGACGGTGCGCCGGTGGCGTGCGGCTGGCTCCTCATCATCGCTGTCAGGCTGCGCTCGGCTCTGCGCCAGCCGCGCCAGCCGCGGGTCCTCCACCCTTTTGATCACCACTGGCGGCTGGAACGCTGTCTGCACCGCCTGTGACGAGCGCTCACCTCACATCACATCAACGCACACCAGCACATGTTTGCTTGCGGCTGCAATATGCCAATCATCCCATGGTCCTGCTTGAGACCCAAGACCGACGGCAGCCAAGCTAGCACTCACTTCAGCCTCATCCCGCTGTTCCTCCTCGTCCTCTGACTGTGCCTCGTGCTCGTCATCCACCCAGTCCGGGGCTTTGCCGGGCCAATAGCGCTTGACGGTCGCGGCGCCAACGCCGCCCTTGTTAATCTCTGCTGCCGAGATGCCGGCTCGCGCGCCCGACATCCTGGCTCGATGCTGCTTTGCGGACCGGTCAAACAGGCAGGGTTGCTGGCGGCAATGCCCACCGCATGTAGGTCAGCCAGGCGCTGCGGAGCCCGCACCAGCGCGATGCGCCGAGGGTATGCCTCAGCGTGCCAAAGTCCTCTGCGTGCCAAAGTCCCCAGAGCGTGCAAGCCTAGCTGCAACTTCAGACCCTTTGCTAGAACGTGTCAGGGTACACGTCAGGATGATCTCGAGCTCTTGTTGCACAGAATGGGAAGGACTGCGAAATCAAGTCTCGTGTGATCTAAAAGCTTCACGTGTGCCGCGCGAATGCCAGTGTATGCACGTGTATGATAAACGCACCCTCGGTGAGCGGGCAACACGCAGAGGCTGAAACATCTGCGGCCAATGCAGGCATTGCCATGTTGATCATTGCCCTGTAGCAATGTTGCATTATGCTGGTGACAGAAGGGCTGCCAAACCCCGTCCTCGATCAACCCAGAGCAGATAGGAGGCACTCCCTGTTGCTGTCTTGGTGTCGCACTGGCAACTGCTGCTCCAATAGACATTGCCGCCAAGGGTACAAGAAACATCAGTATACTAAATAGTTTTGGGTTCCTAGTTCTGGCAATGAAGTCACGAGGATCTTAATGTGCGTGCCTGCTCTTGGCAGCACATGCTTAAGAGATGCCTGCGCACGCTGCTATCACCATGTGCATGGCTGCCACAGTGACGATGCTATATGCCGTCTGCCGTGCTGCCGTCTGCTGTGCTGCCATGTATGAGGCTCCGTGGGCGTCTACAATGCGATAAAGCCGACCGACTGCTGGTATCCACCTGAGTAAAAAACGTGCCCAAGTCAGTACACCTGAAGAAGCATGAATCATGTCTGCTGAAACCTGTCAACAAAACTCCCACAAAGCGTGACGGAGATGCAATTACTTCACGTATTGAACATTAACACTGCAGTTCATGAACTGAGTGATATGCAGTCAACCCTTTCCGGGGTAGGACGCATCAGACAAGTTCAGTCACCCAGGTCGAATGGCGGATTAAGGTCCATCGCATCGCCGCGCTTGAGCTGCAGTGCGTGACAGGACCGAGGGTCACTAGGAATCAGTTGCATGCTGCCATGCGGGACCTGATAAGCCAGCTCTTGCATCAAATGGCCGAGGCAGCTCTGCCAGCACGCAAGACAAAGGAACTCTCAGGGGTGAGCACGGAGTGGAACTTCCTGAGCACCTGCTGCAGTGGTCCCATCATGCCAATGACTTCCAACTTGCGGCCCGTGCGACGCAGCCACTCCCACATTGCCTTGACTTCATGATCACGATATGCCGGGTAGTTCACCAGCTGCACGGCACGAAATTAGCCACGATTCCGATAGTTACGCCAATCATTGATTGGTCCGCGAAAAGACCAGCTGCAAGTCAGACCAAGATGCCAGACACAACTGCTGCACTCCCTCCTCACCTCGTCAAAGACCACAATAGCGCCGGGGAGGATGCGGTCCTCCAGCATTGTGAACACATCCTTCGCACCTGCAATGGTTGTTATGAAACACGGTCCACATGCCGGGAGTAGGTCAAGATTCATAACCTCCCAGCAGCTCACCAAAGCGCCCACCATGACAGCCTGACGACTTGACATGGCGTACCAACATACAGGTCGCAGTCGACGTGCAGGTAGTTGATCATGAATTTGCCATTGGGGTCCTTGGCGTCCATCTCCTTGATGAAGCCGGGCAGGCTGTCTGAGAAGAGGCCCTTCCACAGCTTTACATTCTCTGGCACCGGCGGAAACTTGCCCTCCAAATCAAAGGCGCCCTATACGACCATGTTTTCGCTCACTGGCAAAACCATCGCTGTATTGACCTTGACGTGTAATGCAGCTTCGATCGAGGGTCGAAGCTGCATTGGGTGCATCACTTGAGTTCACACTCTCCAAGGCAGGAGACGAGCATTGTCTCACAGTTTCACCTTCTGGTAACCGTGTCCCCAGTCCTCTGGCAGGCCAGTGAACGTGTCAAAGCCGTGGACGAGGCCGGCGTCCTTGGGGCAGTTCTTCAACTTCCAGTTGCCGGTGTGCGTGATGGTGCCGCCCACGTGCACGCCAAACTCCAGCCACATCCTGTGCCATGCAGCAGCGCTTTGTGAACCTTGCTTGTGCATGATGCTGTGAGGCCAATCAGAGCCGCTGGCTGCAAACGCCAAGCCAGAGCCTGGGCGCACCCGTCACAGCGGGGGATCACGACGGGCGACAGCGTCACATTGTTGGGCTCGTCTGCAAAGATGTGCACCAGCACGCGCTGCGGGAGCTGGTGCCCGTCCACAGCGACCTGTGGTGTGGGAGGTTGCAAGGCCAGTCAGACGGCGTCAGACGGCATGAAGTGCCCATCAGCACCGCCACATTCCGACCCACCTTGATGTCGCGAAGGAACATCTCAAAGTCTGGGTTGTACTGAACAAAATGCCGCCTCTCATACTCCGCATGCACATCGTGAATCTTTTTGATGATGTCCGGCGTCAACTGCATGGAAAACGACAAATATCCCCATCAACGCGCAGTTGCTGAGAGAGATCAGGCAAGGTCTGTGACAAATGCTCATTCAACGCGCAGTTGCTGAGAGAGATCAGGCAAGGTCTGTGCCACACGCAGCTGCGCGCGCACGACTAACGCCCACCTGCGAGCCGCCAGTCAGGTGCAGGCTGGAAGTGACGGTGGACGCCATCTCTGAGACGTGCGCGTTGCTGAGGCCCTTGCTGGCACTGGGGCCAAGCTGCATTGGAAGTGCAAGCTTTCGTCACACGAGTGGGGCCTTGAACGCTGCCGTCCTGTGATCAGGACGCCCTCAAAGACATTGCCGTCAAAGCTGCAGTCGCACGCTCCGACGCTCGCACCTTGGCGCCCAGGAAGAATAGAACCACGCCCGCCAGCACAACGACAGCCCGCGTGGCGATCTTCCCACGCTGCTTGGCTGCCTGTGGCCGCCAGCGCTTGCCCGCCGCGTCGGCATGGCCATTTTGCATCTGGCTGTCCGAAAACATGGGGCCTATGCGCCTTCAACTATATGTGCGCTGAATGGACCCTAGATCCTCCGCGCCCTGTCAAGTGTTCCGCCAGCGAGCAGTCCTACAGCCCAAGAACTGGCCTCAAATGCCAGCCTGGAATACTGCAGCACCACGACCGGCAGCAGCAGGAGACGGGCCGTAAACATGTGAACGTGTGCTTATAAGTGTTTGATCACCTTCGTACAGGCGGATCCGACCTGTAGCCCGCCACTCTGCGCATATCGCCAAGGTATCAGCACTTCACGAGTGCTCTCTTGTATGAGCAGCGGCTGCGCATGGTGCAATTCAAGGACATGCAGATCAGGACGGTAATGAAAGACTGGCAACAACGTCACGCAAAAGGAAGCATCAAGGATCACCTCCAGTGCGGGGGGACTGTTGGGGTATGCCCGCAAGCCGGGCTGATCAGACACTCCTCGCACGCAGTCGACGGTTGCTGCGAGGCGTACGGATACTGCAGCCGCAGCACAGGACTTACTTGCGCTTCTGAGACGCTCTCGTGGCCGAGATGCAGCATGCTGAACCATAATCGCGTCCTGACGACGCGCAACGGTTAAACCTACACCCTGTCAGTCGATGCGTTCCGTATTCTCACCACCACTGTCTGGCCAGTCTGGGACGACAGGCGTTGCACCTCGCCGAACGGCTCGCACACAACGTGTAGGATGGCAAATCAGATGTCAAACACAGCACTCGCGGAAGTTCATAATCCCTGCGCTGCGCACATGTTGAAATCCTGTTGACACACTTCGTATTCAGCGCCTTGTTGTAAGGCTGCAACATACCGAGCGCAGGCGTGATGAACACCTATTGCTACGCGTGTGAGACTTACAACTCTGGCATCTCGTGGAACACGGAGGACACGGAGCCCATCTGCCGGAGGTGCCACAGCTCCTTTGTGGAGTTGGTCCCACAGGCCGGCTCAACTCACCCCTCCGCTTCCGACAGCCAGCAACGGCAGCAGGGTTCGCGGCAGCAGGGTCAGCAGCAGGAGCCGCGGCATCATCATCGGCAGCAGGGCGTGAGGCAGCAGCAGCAGCAGACAGCATCCAGCGGCCCAGGCATGCAGCATCCCTCCGGCCCTGGAGCGCCACAGATGCAGTCGCACACCTTCATGACGTCGAGCGGTCAGGAGGTGCACGTGCACATGGCGACGTCAGTCATGCCGGTTGGTATGGACAGTTCAGACCTGGACGGCGGTCTGGGCGCCAACGCAGGCGGCATGCCACAGGCAATCTTGACCAGCCTGCTGCAAGGCATGCAGCAACATGCCGATGGAGGCAGTGGCAGCCCCGGCCACCCCTTCCATGCTGGCATGCAGTTTGGCGGGTGAGCTGCCACGCACTCTGCAGGATGCCACTGAGCAGGAACATACAGCACATGACCCTCGCTGGCATGTTGTGATGTGCAAATTCTGCTGAACGGTGGTCGACTACGAGTCTGTGCCGCAGGTTTGGCATGGGCAATTTTGCCGGTGACAACAGCCTGGAGGCACTGCTATCGCGCCTTGCTGAACAGCACCAGCCCATGTTTGTGCCCACGGCGCCAGACACACGCACAAGCCTCCCGCGGCTCAAGGTGAACCCTTTCACTTGCTTCGCAGACATAGCTGCGTGGCAGCTGTCATCATGCACTACACTGGGCACTGGCCAGCATCGTGGGTAGCTGGTGCTGAAGTCCTTTGTCTTGGTGCTGCATAGGTAGCGACACCAGCACAGGCCGCAGCAGCGGCGCGCACAGCCCCATCGGTCTGCACCGCGACACAGCCAGCAAGCAGAGCCGACAGCGACGATGCTCAGCCACGTGCGCAGCAGCAGGCACAGCAGCAGCACGGGCAGCACGCAGCATGCAAGGCGGGTGACGCTTGCACGGTGTGCCACGAGGAGTGTGAGGCAGGCACCACCGTGGTGCAGCTGCCGTGCAGCCACTGCTTCCACGAGGACTGCATCATGCCGTGGCTGGAGCAGGTCCGGAAGTAACTGTTGCACTGGTGTCAGTGCCTGTTGTGCTCGGTTACGATGGATCTTGCGTCCAGAGACAGCATGTCGCAGGTATGGTATCAGAAGCATGAGGGGCAACCGCTTTTGCGTTGCAGCACAACACCTGCCCGGTCTGCCGCTTCCAGCTGCCGGCAGATCCCGACCACCGGGTGCAGCCGCAGGCAGGCCCGGCACCGCTCAGCAGTGGTGGTGGCGGCGATGGCCTGGGCCCGCCTGCCAGCGATGGCAGCAATGTGTGGTCGGACGTCGGCAACCTGTTCCCTGGAGATGCTGCACAGATCCTGGGCAGCATCACCGCTGCGCTGGACGGTGTGCTAGGCTCACAGGCCCAGGAGGCCAGGGAGCGGCGTCGCCGGGAGGGCGAAGCGCTCCACGCACGCGTCCAGGCGGCTGTCGCACGCTCAGAGGCCGCGCAGCGGGAGCGCGAGAGTGCTGCTGGCGGGCGGGGCCGTCGCCGGCGCGCTGCCACGCCGGCGGCGCCGGGCGGATCTGGCGACGGCCGGGCGTACCGGCCGGGCAGCGCCACAGACGGCACTGCGCTTGGCAACCGCCGTGTGCGCCGTCGAACAGAGCTGCACTCGGGCTCTGACAACGCTTTAGAAGGGGTTGCCGACCCCGCCGCGGCAGCGGGAGCAGCAACAGCAGGTGCACATACACTAGTGGGACCCGAGAGTGCCACGTGCCCGCATCACTGTGAAGGAGTCAAATGTCTGTACCCTTCAACAGGTGGGAGCCTTACATTGAGAAATTGCTGCATCGAGAAGCTGCTGCCGTCTGCGCAGATGCCAGTCGCCCAGCTCGCACGATCGGCATCCCCATTGTCCGCCCGTTCAACGTCGGCCGCCATCCTGGGCACACTGGCGCTCGCAACCGTGCAGCTTCCGTCCGACAGCAGCAGGGAGGCCAGCACCACCACGCAGACCAGCAGGTATCAGCCTGTTCATTGTGGCTTCGGTTCCTTGTCTCGCCGTCTTAGGGCCCGTCTGCCATGGCCGCCAGCTTTACCACCTACTCTTTGCTGTGTGTCCAGCTGCAGCACGTGCCGGGCGAACAGGCAACACAGACAGGGCGTGCTCCATCGCCTCAGCCAGCCACTGGCGCCGCTGCCGACCGAGGAGCAAATGCACAGCCAGCCGCGGCTCTGTCGCAGCATGCTGCGGTCACGCCAGAGATCCAGCCAGCGCCATTGCCAGTGGGCGACGACCTCGCGGTGGCTGCTGTACCTCAGGGCCGCGCTGGCGATGCGGTGTCACAGGGCTTCTCCCTGCCACTGCTGGCTCCTGTGGGCTGGCTGGCCTCTGGTGCCGCCCAGCTGGTGGCCAGCATCTTCCGCCGCTGAGCGGTGCTGTCGTGCAGTTTGCCATGCTGTGGTGTGGTCAGACCTTGAGCGTACCTGCTGGACTCGCAGCTGAAGCTAGGTGCTTGTGAAAGCGCAGGGGTGTCGTAAGCATGCTGCACGTGGAAGCTAGCAGCGGTTGCGCATTTTGGTGGTTGTTTGTAGGATGCAGCTGATCTGTCATTCAAGCATGGAAGTGCAATGCCAGTGACTCTCCAATCTGCTGCTCCACTGTTCCATCAGCTCTCTGCGCCACGACCCTCTCGGACGTGTTGCGCGGAGTTCAACGCAGCTGGCCGCTGATTTCAGGGATTCGGCAGTGGCAGCAATGCTGCCATGGCGGCAGGATGCAGCATGCACCTGGCAGGTTGCACCTTTCGCTGTGATCGCTGCTTCGTGTGCCAGTTGCGCACCGTGAGATCGCCCTGACAGCTCATACTCAGCGCTGCCCGGTTGCAAATCCCAAGTCCTCGCAAAACGCAATCCCCTTCACCTCAACACCTGATTGGCTGCATCCAATCATTTGGCCTGGCAAGCATAGAGCAGCCCTTGTAGCCATCATCAGCACGTCAACATGAGCACACGTGTGACGGCCGCTGCCCTTGATGACGCACCGGCAGCCACCTGCTCGGATTTCCAGGGCCACCGCCTGGCAATTGGCACGGCGACCGGCGCGGCATCGGTGTTTGACAGAGCGCTTGGAGATCGGGGCTGGGAGTTGTCGGCAACATGGCCTGCTCACGACAACGCAGTGACTCAGGTGCCGATACAAGATACGTGCCTGATAAACAACACTTAAGCAGCTTGCACACATCGCCGATGCTGCCAACAGATCGAGCAAGGACGTGCACATTGTCCACTGATCTTTTGGTTGCAGCGCTATCACGGCCAACCATTGGCGTATGCTGCAGGTCGCTTGGGCAGACTCAGCGTTCGGAGCGGTACTGGCGACGTCTTGTGGCCATGACATCTGCGTCTGGCGCGAGGGCTGCAACACCTCCATGCAGCCGTCGTGGGAGTTGCAGGCCGCGTTGCCTGCGGTGTCTAGCCAGCTAGTCAGCCTGCGCTTTGCGCCTCTGGGCTACAATCACGAGTGGCTGGCCGCGTCCTCGGCGGATGGCGCCGTGCGGTGAGCGCAACATGCCAGGCTGGCGCCTGCAGCAATTCCAGATGCGGTGTGACACTGTCTGACTGATTTAGTGACACAGACGGGCCACAATGATGTCTGCCGGTTGCTGGGTCCAGGCTGTACTCATCAGCAGTACCACAGCCGGATGGCAGCAGCGGCTGGGGCCTGCAGTCAGAGTTGTGGGCGGATGAAAGCGGTGCCGGGGGTGCATCAGCCTGCCTGGCGTGGCGCCCTCCATCGCCGCACGCACCGGCCATGCTGGTTGTCAGCAATGGCGCAGGTCCGTGTATGGAGCTGATCGGGTGACATCAAGGGGGTCGCTTACTATGCTCGCTTGCACAGGAATGCGTCAAACGCTGGCAAACCTGCATTCTTGCATGTCTGTGACCATCCACCTGTGCCTGCAGGGGCAGCAGTCTGGTGGCACGATGCGCGGCGCGGTCAATGGGCAACCTCAGCACAGCTGCCAGGGCCGCAGGCAGACGCTGTTGCCTGGGCGCCGGTGCTGGGAAGGCCCTCGGAGCTCGTGGCACTTGCATCAGGGCCTGACATCACCGTGTGGAGCCTGCGTGGCCCTGTCGACTCTCTTGAGGTGTTATGCCTTGTCGTGATGGGGTGATGACACATGCAGCATATTGGCTCTTCCTGACATGTTGCAGTAGCAGAAGCAGTCTCCACATTGACGTTCCCACTTGAACGGCGGGACTGCTCCTGCCTGCAGGCTGACAAGGTGGCAGAGTTGCGAGCGGCTGCACCAGTGCACCAGCTGGCATTTAATGGCACGGGCAGCTGGCTAGCGGCTTCCAGCACAGGCGGAGAGGTGCAGCTGTGGCGACCTGCGCTCGATGGAACCTGGAACTGGCTGATATCCGTGCAGGGCACTCCAGATGAACAACAGTTGCAGCTGATGGGCTGACTGACGGCCTTCTTGTTTGGTTTCTGTTTCTGATTCGCAAGGGATGTGGAAGCTTTCCGAGCCAGGGCCATTGCAAGGCCTGTCTGTCGTGAACTGAATGTGTTCAGGAACTGCTGCAGCATCATTGATCAGCTGCCACGGCTACGCTACAATTCATAATGCTGAACCACGTCTTCCACCTCTGCTTCCTCCACCTCCGCTGCGAGCTGTGCTGGATCTGGCGGCGGCGCCTGCAGTGCAGATGTCGTACTCTGCTGGCACGTACAACCGCAAGGCGCGCACACATGCAAGCCCTGTGGACGGCACATCATGCAGGCTGCCACGTCCCCGGGTCAGTGACTGGTGGTGGTGCTTGCCGCACCTGCTGTGACTCGGGACCGCGCCGGCGGGTCCGCGACCGGGTGCTGGGTGGCGGAGTGTACTCCTCCGGAAACTGGAACCCTGCAGCAGGTGCGAAGCAACACACTGGTTGGATTGCTGGCAACTCCAGCACATGGCTGTGACAGGCAGCGTCGCAGCAGTGTGAGCGTGCAGGTGTCCGTGTGCGTGCACCAGCAGGCTCACCTGAAAAGGTCTTGGACCTGGTCCGCAACGCCCCTGCATTGCAAGCATGACGGTCGATGATCCCACAGCAAGTGGTGTAGTGCTTGCCCATCAAGGAGGGCAACAGGTGGTGCTTCCTTGGCTCGCACCTACGAGCGGCATGACGTTCCACGACACTGTGAGGTTGAAGGGCCGGCCCCGCAAGTGGAAGCCCTGGTCGTTGACCACATAGGGGTGGAACTCGTCCAGGTCCTTGCCCTCCAGTGCTGCCTCCTCCTGTGCGGTTGCAGGGCGGCGTTGATCAGGCATGTGCACCAAGCTTCTGCACTGCCCCCTGCAGCACGACCATCGTTCCAGTTTGCGGTCGGTTCACAGCGGGGTTGACAGTGGCTTGCCTTGCTGGTGATGATGTGGCTCCACATGACCATCTGGTTGAAGCGGTTGTCCGGCGTTTCAAAATCCACTGTCACATACAGGAAGAGCTGCTTCGTCATCCAGGTGAACTCTTCCCGCAGGTCCACTGAGAGGTCAATCCACATGCGTGCCTGCAAGGGGATAGGCAGCAAATATCGCTGCTGAGCATCTGCTCTCATATCATCAAGCGGTCACCCCTGCATGGCATTCCGCTACCATGTTGTTGCGGTGGAACATGAACTGCGTGATATGTGCAGACGTTACTGTGTCAGCATCGATGAGATCAGATCTGCAGATGCACAAGGACGCCACACCCGGTCGCTAAGCTCCTGGTGCGTGCGCCGCCGATAGTAATACTCCTGGGTAGGCTCTCTCCGCAGACTCTCAATTTGCGACACCGTGGCGTGCACGTCGACCCTGCCTCGGTGAAAGCTGTCTGCACGCAGGCATGCGATGGCGCAATAAAATTCATTACGTCCATGCAGCGGCACGGACAGAGATCATCAGCTGCTGTGCACTAAAGTCAGTCAGCAGAGTCAGTGATCGATGCTCACCTACAGCTGTGGCGAACAGGCAGAGACCAGCCAGGACTGTTGTGGAGAATGTGAGAACCGAGTTCACTCGGTTCCATGCCGTGTGCATGGTGACAACTTTTTGCCACGGTAAAGCGCGGAACTGATCCCAGTGACTGTAGCAGCATGTACGAAACCTATATAGCCATGAAATCTGATGCAAAAGCCAGCAGTGCGTATCGGTCTCGATCCCAGGACTGATCAGTAGCAGTGTTCAGCTGCAGAAGCACGCGCACTGCAAACTCGCAGGTAAACGCAAGAGCAGATTCACTGACAGCACAGCGTGCTCTATGCAAAGTGAGATTGGGGCCACGCTCTGCTGAAGTTTCTCCCAAGAGGACCGCTAACAGCAAAGGGCGGGCCTAATTGCGCTATCTAGTGCAGGGGCCAACCCACGAAAGCCTTGTGCCCTATCATACTGCCCGTTCGTTTATTATAAAGTGTGCTGACCATGGTCCAGTTGTCATGCCACGTACCTAACAGAAAGCCTGCAAAAGTACATGCACCACGAAGAAGGCAACACTTGCCGCCTTCTTCATGGTGCTACCATGAGCGCCCTCAGTTTGTCCAACAACTGCCCACCAATTCACAGGCTGTGGGGAGCATGGCAACCGGGACATCCGCCGCTCTGACCAGACTCTACCTACATTGAGCTCATCGATGGTGACTTGCTTTCAAGGCCTGCTCCTTTCACCTTTGAACCACCTCAACTGGCGGGATTTGCCCAAAGCTATCGCTGCATGGCTTTACAGTGTCCTCTGCCGCACCCGACGCATCAGCAGGAACTGGTGCCGTCTTCTGCCGCAGGAGGCGAGCCAGGAAGGGTGGCGCCACCACAATCTGGACACTGGCAGACCCAGGAACGCTGGCATGCATCCTTCAGCTTGCTGTGTGCTCTCTGTCTGCTCGTCTTCGGTGTCTGACGGGCTGTGCAGACTGCCCTCCAGCTGTGCGCGGGCGTGCGGTTGCATCTGCAGGAGATGCGCTGCCCATAGCGCTGGCCAGAACTGGGAGGCGTATGGCTGACGCAGGCCGCTGGCATCAGGGCAAAGGTTATCGGGCGGGTGGAACCAGTAGGAGAAAGCCATGTGACCCTGCTGGTGCTTGGCGCTGAATGACGTCACCTGTTGTGGCATGACAGCAAGCTGTCAGCAGTGTGCAGGTGCGCAGCCATAAGCAGAACACCTGCAGGGAACATTGCGAACTCGAGCGATTTGGGGAGGTTGAAGTGACAGCGCACCTCATGGAACCACCCAGCAGGCAGGTACAGCGCTTGCCCAGCTTGCAGGTCTACAACCCTGGCAGCTTGCCGCCCCTGTACAGGGGCCTCGAATGCTCAACCTGTAGTCCGCAATGTCAGGTTGCACACGCTGCAAGCACGTCATGCAGGTGCCAGCAACACCCACCGGAAACATTGGGAACCTCTTGCGAAGTTCAGCATCTGACATGCTGCTCAGGTCGATCTTGCTGAAGTTGTGTGGCGACTGTTCCGACCCTGCAAGGCAGACTGCCTGTATGTTTACATTACTTGATGCCAGATCCTAATGTGCTAAAGTTGCGCAGGTGCTAACAGCTATTGCACTGTGTAGCAAGGTGCAGAACCATCAAGTGCGTGTTCTGAGCCAGCATACACAAGCTGTGCAGTGCAGTGTATTGCAACCGTCAAGCATATTTTCCAGGGTATCTCAAGATGGCCGTCAATGAGTGTCAGCTCCACTTTGACACTGGCAGGTGTGTGGTCAGCGCAGCCTTGCGCGCACCTTCTTTGAATGTGTCAGCAGCGTCCATCTGCAGGTCCAGTGCACGCTCCAAAGCAGCATCTAAGCGCGCCTCAGCAGCAGTCAGGACCTGCGCTGCGCCCTGCAGATCCCCAAGTCCGTTGTCAACAATGCATCCTGCCCAAGCGTGCTTCTTCAGACCGCCACGCCAGCACCCACCCTCCACTATTGAAGCACACCTGCACATGCCGTGTGGTGGCACTGCAAGGGGTGGTGCTGCGCACCTCGTCATTACGCTGCACTGCCTCCTGCGCTGCTGCGACGTCCGCCTCGGCGGCAGCGCGCTCGCGCCAGGCCGCCACCTCGTCTGCGCTGGAGCCATCGGCATTCGTCTCAGCCTGCCAATGCCAATACATCGTGAGGACAGGAGCAGCTCTTAACCCAGACAACGGCCCGGAAGGTGTAACTGCAATGCTCGTCACCTGTGCAGCAGCATGATTGGGAACTGCACAGTCACTCAAGCAAGTGACTTGCCTGATCTGCGTACACAATGCGGCCATTGGCATGGACCTTGGCGATGCGGCCATGCGTGTACATGCGCGTGGCCTGGCCCGGCGGGTACAGACGAAAGTGCTTCCGCCCACGCAGCAGGATGTACAGATTGTCATGGAAGTCGTGGTGCAGCCCGCTGGACGCTCCTGCGTGTAAGCAACCTCGATCCATTGGCAGAACCTCTCGTGTGTGCACTTGCCCACAAAGTCATGCACAGCCATCCCTTTACTGTGCACACGCCACTTCCACGGCTGCACTCTGGAATTGTCGTGCTGTTGCATCAATGCACACCTGATAGGCTGCTCACCATTCGGCGCGTTGCCCATCCAGATGTTGAGCTGCTGCGGGATCAGGTTTCCCATGCATGCCGGCTGCAGCGGCACATCTGCCTGCAGCTGCGTGACTGGTGGTGCGAAGAGCTCAGGCTGCCCATCGGCACGGATGTCCACATCCTGCGTCAAGCGTCGTCAAGTCAGTAAACAAGTCAGTGACCATGCACAGGTGAAGATAGCAGCATAGTAATAGACGGTGGCCTCATGCCCGCATGGCCAAAGTATGGCAGCATTGCAGCAGTCGGCGATGCTTGCCTGCGCAGTCATGTACATGCTGCTGTCGCCGGCGGCAAAGCGTCGCAGAAACCGTCGGAAGGGCATGATTTGCGTGGTGCCACGGCCAAACGACGCAGCAGCATCCCGCCGCACCTCCACCTTGACACGCACACCCGCGCCCTGCACAAATCTGAGCGAAGCTTGCACACGAACCCCACTGGTGCTGATCCGGCATGCATGGTGTAGTGAAGCAGCTGACAGCTGCAGGTCAAACGATGTCAAGCAAAAGGGCGGCACACCACTTGGTCACGCAGGTACTCGTTGGTCCATCTGCTGAGCTGCTTGAAGTCCTCGCTGTCAAGGACGTTCTGAAGCAACAGCGGCTGTCTGGATGCCACGTGCTGCGTCCACACTGCCAACGCACTCGCATCGCGTGCATCTAACGCTGGCGCCGCCGCCCTGTCATGCATTGCCATGCATGTGTTTATCCACGATTTGAAGGTGATCGCGAATCCGCGCACATGACCAAGCTCCGAAGGGTGTGTCTGTGAGGCATGTGTGTGTATTCTCACGAACACAACACATGCTCAGCCCAGGGAGCGAAGGTTGGCACCGAGTGGGCATTGGTGGGATGGTGGCTGAACAAGATCTCTGTGTACGCTGGCGTGGCGTGCAGTCTGATATTGTCACTTCTCTCAACGTCAGTAGCAGGCAATCGTTGCTGATTGTAGACTGATCATGTTTCACTCGTGGTAAGGCCGTCGCAGTCGCCTGTGATAAGGACCATCCGCCGACAACAACCACGACAAGGCGTGGCTGCTGACAGGCGTTCGCACCCGTACGTATAGCGATCGCCTCGAAGCCATTCATGTGCGGCATACTTGCCGCGCTGGGCCTGACCGGCAGCCAGAGCGCCAACCGAGTGAAGGTGCTGAGGGCCAGCCGGCAGCAGAGGCACAGAGGACCCGACGCAACCTCGGTGTACGCGGGCGCAAATGGCAACTATCTTGCCTTTGAGCGTCTGAACATCGTCGACGTGACAGAGGCCGGCAGGTGGGCGGCATAGTTGCAGTCCATAGGGTAGCTGCCTGCAGCCAAGCATGCAGCCGGCGAAACATGACCACTTTTGCAGCCATCAATCCAACCAGTGCACTCTGTGTGACCACAGGCAGCCTTTCACTCTTGACACGCCGGATGGCCGCATCGCCTGGGCTCTGTGAGTCGCTGATCCACCATGCGGTTGGCACCCCCGCATGACCGCTTGCCTGCCTCACCATGACCTGCATCCTCAGCTGTTGGTGTGCGATGCACACCACGGCGAGTCACCTGTCGCATCTTGTGCTCCACCAGGAACAGCGAGATCTACAACCATGAGGAAGTGCGGGCGGCACAGCTGGCGGGGTGCGAGATCAAGACCACCAGTGATTCCGCCATTGTGGGGTACATGTACGAGAAGATGGGCGACTGCGAGGAGCTGTGGAACTCGCTAGACGGCATCTTCGCCTGCGTCATCGTCGACGAGCGCACCGGCCATTTCTGTGCGGCCCGCGATGCCATGGGCATCTGCTCCTTTTACTGGGGCAAGGGGCATGACGGCTCCATCTGGTTCGCCAGCGAGCTGAAGAGCCTGCAGGACAACTGCGAGACCTTCGAGTTCTTCCCGCCGGTGAGTATCTACTGCCTGCGAGGTCACCCTGCAAGCTGCAGGCAACGCTGAAAGTCGGGCAGTGGTCAGGCTCATGATGGACTGCATCGTCCAACAACGCAGGGCTTCCGGTACAGCAGCAAGACAGGCAAGCTTGAACGGTGGTACAAGCCCAGCTGGATCAATGAGCAGACCATCCCCAGCCAGCCGCTCGACCTGAGCCTCGTCAGGGTGCGGCACACTGGGATGTTTTCAGGCAGCCCATGCTTGGCTCCTATGCAATCGGTGTTTCAAGCGTCGAGTGGTGTGTCAAGGGTGCAAGCAATACTGTGGTGTGAACATTGGGGCTGCAGGAGGCGTTCATCAAGAGCGTTGTGAAGCGGCTCATGTCAGATGCGCCGCTGGGGGTGCTGCTGTCTGGCGGTCTGGACTCGTCGCTAGTTGCCAGCGTGGCTGTCAGGTGCAGCGTGGCACAGCTCTGCCTAGATCTGACATGGACATGGCTGCAGTAGGTGCAGGTCTCGGATGGCATATCTGCAGCGTCACCTGAAAGACCTGATGCATTACGCAGGCATTTGAAGGAGGCGCGCAACGCATATGACACTCAACATAAGCTGCACACGTTCAGCGTTGGCGTGCCCAACTCGCCTGACCTCATCGCAGCTCGGAAGGTTGGCATCTGCCTGGCATGTCACGTGCAATGTGCCGCAAATAACATGGGGTGCGCTGCGTGCTTGAGCCCTCAGCTGCACACAACAGGTGGCAGACTTCCTGGGGACCATCCACCACGAGTTCACCTTCACGGTGCAAGAGGGCCTGGATGCCCTGGAGGACCTCATATGGCACATCGAATCCTTCGAGCAGGTGCACACTTCATCACCACTGCACTGCCTTCACGCAGCTTTCGCAGCCATGGCAGGCGCTGTGGTACATGCACCAACCCACAGCCAGTGCTGCAGCGTTGTAGACAGTGTTGGCATCGTGCGCAGCTTGGGAGCAGCATCATTGCATTGGCTGACTGTGCAGGTGCGGGCGGCGGTGCCCATGTACATCCTGACTCGTAAGATCAAGGCGATGGGCATCAAGGTGGTGCTGTCGGGTGAGGGCGCTGACGAGGCGCTCGGCGGCTACCTCTTCTTCCACAAGGCGCCCAACGCTGCTGAGTACCACATGTGAGCCCACAAAAGTACTGTTGACTTGCGACTGCTTCGCTCACACCCGAAGAGAACTGCTTGCATCAAATGCTGCTTGTCTAACACAAACATCTTCGTTGTGATGGCAATCGCAGCACAGCCATCCTGCGGAAGTTTCCCTCCACACTGCGTGTTGAGCTTGGCTCTGCAACGTTCGTACAGGGAGACGGTGCGGCTGCTGAAGCGGCTCCACCAGTGGGACGTGCTGCGGGCCAACAAGGCGCCCTTCGCCTGGGGCGTGGAGACCCGCGTGCCCTTCCTGGACAAGGCATTCCTGGACCTGGTCATGAACATCGACCCGCAGGAGAAGATGGTGCGCTGCTTTGCCCAGATACCAGCCCTGCCGCTCCTGTCTAGTGGCAGGTCGTGTACCGTAGTGCGTGATGGTCTGCATTGCCAGTCGCAGATCTGCTGACGTTCATCAAATTGACGCGCACTTGCTCCACATGTCATCCTTGGCTTCGACCAGCTAGTCACCATGGAAAATTGTTGCATTGCTGCCGCAGATCGATGTGCGATCGCGGCCAGATGGCAAGCACCCAAAGCTCGAGAAGTACTTGCTGCGAAAGGCATTCGACGTACCGGAGTCGCCATACCTGCCAGAGAGTGTGCTGTGGCGGCAGAAGGAGCAGTTCTCAGACGGCGTGGGGTACAGCTGGGTGGACGGTCTGAAGGACTATGCCAACGAGGTGAGGCTTGAGGTCATGTGTGCACCGGCGACTGCACATGCAGGCAGGGTGGGAGGCTAGTCGAGTGGCTCTGCAGGCACCGCTGCTCGATTCCCTAAGCAGACCGCGTGTAACATCATGTCACCGTGTGCGGCGCAGGTGGTGACAGATACGCAGTGGGAGGCACGGGCCGAGCGCTTCCCAGACCAACCGCCCAAGACGCGGGAGTACTACCTGCTGCGGGCGATCTTCCAGAAGCACTTCCCCTCCAAATCCGCCTATGAAACTGTGCCCAGGGTGCGCAAAGCCAGTGTGGCATCTTCTTCGGGAGTTGGCTGTATGCACGACTGTGGCTCATCGTGTGGGTGAGCGCTCATGCCACATCTGCGGTTGCACGCTCAGCGGCATGACACGCTGTCTGTCACTGCAGGGTCTCAGCATTGCATGCTCGACCGAGCACGCCATCCACTGGGACGAGTCATGGGCAAACTCTCACGAAATCTCAGGCCGCGCAATGGTGGACGTCCACGATGCGCAGCAGCATCTGCAGCCAGACGGCCACCATGCGCCGCCAATTGCTGAGCCTGTCGGCAACGGCGTCAGCGAAGTGAGTGCAAGACTTGTTGCGTTGTTGCTGATGTGCTGTCTCAAGACGCTGAGGATTTCTCAGAGATGCTGTGGGCTGCACAGCTCGCTGAGATGATGATGCATTGCCGCAACCCTGCAGGTTGCAAATGGCCCAACCAGGGTGACGCAGCCGGGCCGGGAACCCGATGATGGCGGCCTGAACAACCTCGCAAGGGTAGACTGCGATGGCAGCTTGAAACCGCCCGACCACTGAATGTTCAACGGCAGCCAGCAACAGTATAGACTCGTGGCTGGCAGCACATTTACAGTTGCAACGCACTAGGCATCAGCCAGAATGAAGTCTGCTGTATACTAGCGTCGATTCACATTACGTCCACGTCAAGTTAAACGTCCGAACGAGGAGCCTTGAATACGTGGTGCGTTGACGGAGCTGCACTGCATAGTGCGCTAGCAGGTCGGACTGAGATCTTGGATGATCTTCCTCGGTTGAGGATCCCTGATCTCCAGTCATGCAGGCGTTTGCGCACACGGGCATGCTGCAATCTTCATCGACACGGACCAGGTGAAGCGGAATCTACCCCTGAAAATTACCACCTCGTCGGTCACCGTGCAGATGATGCTGGTGGGCTAGGGTGTCGGGACGTTGGGCAGCGTTTGCGCTGCGTGCTGCGGCCTGCATGATACAAGCTGAGTTGGCGTTGGGTCTGAGTCTTGCAACACCTGCAACCTCGGGCGGCTGACGCCTGACTGCAGCGCAAACATGCTCAGTGCTGCTCATGGCGGGAGCATGTCGCACGCTGCACATCAGCAGCTGGCACTGGGATACACTTGCAGATGTAGGACACGCACCACCAGCGCAGCTGCCAGGAGGAGACGCTGCATTGCTGCCGTGGCCCAGCAGCAGTCCCTCCAAGTGGGTGATCACACCGCCATCGCACTCATTCGCGTCAAACAGCACACCGTGCTGCCATCCAATGCAAGCCAGTCCGATTGGCCTATCCATACCATGTCCACTGCAGAGCTTCCCGCAAAACTACGTGCAACTGGTGCGAGAGGCACGGGAATCAACGCAGGCGGCTCTGGCCGATGGCCACCGATTGGTCGAGGTCGAGTTCCCAACAGCCGGGTTGGCAGCCGTGGCAGGTATCAATATGCAACTGTAACTGCTGCAAGAATGTGCATGTGCATGCCCTGCGGTGTGGCATTGATTCACACCTTATGATGAACCGCAGGCGACGACGATGGCTGCGCCGAGTTCAATGCCAACCTCCAGCACCTACGCACATTCTGCCAAGTGTTCCAGCAGCGGGCTGCGCAAACGAGGATATTCTTCCCCGACGAGTCTGTAAGCAGCCAGCTGGCTGTCATTCACATGTTGCATTGCACCACTGCCCGAGTTGAGTTGAGCATGCGGCCAGCGCCCAAAATGCTGCATCACCTTGGCCTACAGGAGCTAATCGTGGCGCGGGAGGGCAAAGCCATGGACCCCAATGCAGGATCTGCAGAGCTGGCGCCCATCTTTGATCAAACCAGCTTCCAGCTCAGCGCCCTTACCAATCCAAACTTTCTGTCAGATGCTGGAATCATCATTGGTGGGCCACTGACATTGCTAGCCCGCCAGGCCGTGCTGTGATGCAGTGAGTGGCAACCGCTGACCTGCTTTGCTGCTTTTGTTCCTGGGTGGTGATAATCGAATCGGGTGTGTCACCTACCGCCTGCAACTCAGGAGCTCCAAAGGTGTTGGAGCGAATCCGCCCCGCTGATGAACTGTATATTGCAGCCTACCCTTCGTTCAATGTGGGAGAGATCATTGCGATCGCCGAGCTGTGGGAGGGCACCAGAAAGCCAATTGTGGTGTTCAATGGTGCGCATGCTCGTGCAACCAGTGGCACCCATGCACGAGCTTGGCATGCTGTGGGATCGAACAGCTGCTTCAGGTGCCCATTCCCATCGTCTGCTGTGCATAGGCGAGCTGGATCGGGTCCGATCAGGCTACTACCCCTCGCTCTTCTATCCCAAGGTGCAACCGCTGCATGCTGTTGTGGTCGCCACAGTGTCAGAGGCAACTGCTTTGTTGCACATATTGTATCTGCACACCTGGAGAGCTATTTGTTGCTCCCTCGCAGATTGGTAGGCTCGCCAAAACCTTCATCCCGTCCTTCGAGGCTGCATACTACATCCACAACTTCAAAGGGGCTCGCGGGGGTGAGCACCTGCCAATCTTCACTGGTCCCATATCCCACCAACTTTGGGGCGCATACCGTCAACAGCAAGTTGTGTTTGTAATGCAGGGGCACTGTTCCGCTGTTACCCTGGGCCCTATCAGGTGTTGCGGCGGTATGGTGACGACGATCTCCGCCTGGTGCACAGCCAGGATACGATGCCAACCCTGAAACAAGTGGCCATCGAGATCCTCCCGAATGCATGAGAGCGGGGGCAGGTATATGTTTGCGAACAAGAACACTGTGAGCTGTGCACGAGCATTGCCACTCTTGTCGGCTACCAGCTGCCATTGTATGCAACATTTGTCTTTTGGTTTCATCAGCTGTGAATGCACCGCAGCACGTTGATTCAAAATTCTGCAATACGCAATCCTAGCTCTGCTTCATCGTGCACCCTTATGCTTCTAGTTGGCTGTCTGCTGGCCACTTCTCCTGAAAGGGGTGCTGCGCGCTGCCCCCGCCGCGCAGCACCGGCGTGGATGCACCAAGTGCCATCTTGCCGTTGATGGGAGGAGTTGAGGACCGTGATCCATTTTCTTCCAGGTCCTCCTGATGTTCCTGCGGGCACACAAGCGTGCTGTGATCCGGCATCCGTGCACCTGGCAAATGCCGCTGTTGTGCATTGCAGGCAGGCCGCACCGTCAGGTGCCTAGGTGACAGCAAGGCCAATACGTCAGCAGTAGCATAGTATGTTGACAGGCCCAGAGGCGCGCCTGGCTGCCATCTACGAGGCTGTAGCGCGGCCTGCTGGCTGGCGAGGGGTGCGCCTTATCCCCATCATCAGCGTCTGCTGTTTTGAGCCGCTTGTACTTCGTCCAGTTGAACAGGACCACGCCAAATATGAGGATGCAGAGCCCCACTGCATTCACCGCTGTGAACTCCTCCCCCAGGAAGAGAACTGCCGAAAAGACTGCAGGGAGAGGTGCAGTGCATGAGTTTCAAAACCCTGACCCGTGGCGAGTGCTGCTGGGTATGTATGTTTGTGTGGCGAAGGGACAGGTGGCTTCGCACCTGTCACTATCTCTTTGAAGGTGCCGGCAACCATGAAGGTGAGTGCCGACGTCTCCTGGATGACCTTAAACTCCGTCCACACCTGCGCATGGGGACTGAGGTGCCATAGGCCGCCGCTTCCGCTTCAATGCGAGGGCTGCAGGTGCACATGTCGCCGCAAGGCCACAAAGCCAGATGCACACTGTGTCAGAGGGCAAGGTGGTGCCACACCATGAAGAAGGCGATGACGCCGCCAAACATCATGATGCCAAAGGTGAGCAGGAGGCTGTGCGTCGAAGCAAAGTAGGGCGACTTCGGCAGCACCACCCACAGCCGCTCCACCAGCAGCGACATGAGCAGCACCGTCACCGACATCACTGCGCGGCCACAGCACCGTACACACGTCAGTGGTCGCAGCTGGATCAGCTGCGTCCAGCAGGGGGCCTGCAAGGTCCCACCACCACTATACTGCGTGCAATGTGCTGCGTCACTGCTCGCACACCTGGCGTCAGGTGGTACAACACCTGGATGGGGCCACCGGCACCTGCGCACAGGTGTCGACGCTGCTCACGGGGTGCTGCAGTAGGGAGGTTTGAGGGGCAAGCGGACGGTGACAGTTGGGTGGCCATCAGGCTGGGTGTGGCATGGCACGATGGCACACTGTCGCCACGGGGCAGGGGCGAGCGGCGGCGCACTGGTGTGGCCCTTGGCGTCGCCCTGCAGCAGGACCTGGGTGATGGTCCACCGGAACCCGGCCAGCATGGAGGCGCCCATCACCACCAGGAAGCCGACCAGGTCGAACCGCGTCTCGCCCGCCACCAGCAGCAGGAGCCCGGCGCAGATGACCAGCACCACGCCGGCCAGGCTCCAGCTGGGCCTGCGGGCGGGCAAGGTGGCGTCTGGCTCCACTTGCTGCTGTTCGATGACTTCGTTCTGTGGGTTCTTTGGGGGCGGTGCAGGTCCTTGTGGACAGCGGCGGCAGCGGCGGGCTGCGGCCCAGGCGGGCGGGGGTGGTGGGGGCGCACCGCTCGATGCCCCAGATGAAGGCGAACATGAGGAGGAAGACGGGCGTGGTGGACTTGCACATGGTGTAGAAGCTCAGCGTGATGAGCATCAGCGAGTAGTTGGACAGCCCGATGTCCAGCCCCGTCGACACGCCATTCACCACCACTGCAGGGGCGCCGCACGGCTGTCGACTCACGGGTCGTAATAGGTTTGAGGCATGCAGGCTGTTGTTTGCCAGCAGGATCATTGCGGGTACACGATATGCCGGATGCGGTGCAGGGCGAATCAGTGTCCATGAGCGCGTGTGCGTGTCAACTGATCTTGGTGCGTCAGTGCTTGGTCGCCAGCGGTCTTGGTGCTGCAACCGCGCACCTTTCTTCCACCAGTCCTCCCAGGACAGGCCCTCCTCGGGCGCTGTGACCCACGGCGTGGCGATGGCGAGCCGCGCCAGCAGGTGCTGGAGTGCAAACTGCACGCTGGTGATGAGCATTGGCGCTGCAGGGGCAGGGCGTGGAACGGAGTAAGTCGCTGCCCGTGACATCGATGTGTGCCGAGCCTAGTTTGCCCGCCAGCTACTGCTCTGCATGCACCCTGCAGCTCGCTGGCAGTGATCCCTGCACCTGGGAAAGGTCCAAGTCCCAGCACCCCGTGCTCCTTGCCTACCAGCCGCTTGTTCCAGAGGCTGAGACATGTGCTGAAGAAGTACCTGCGGGCATGACTGGGGCATAGGGCATTGGCCAGCACTAGCACAACTTGCAGCTTGCTGCGTTTGCAAGTGAATGGAAGTTCCTGACATGCACTGCGCCTGCCAGCGAAGGCGCACCAGGTTAAGATCAGCGTCAGATTGAATGCCGCGGTCTGCACAAGTGGGCTGTGCATCCAGCGCGTGATGCGGTTCTGCCGCAGCGCCCATAGCCGTGCACCGCGCGCCTGCTTCAGAAGTGCGCAGGGGTAGGACTAAGTAAGAGTGACAAAGTATGGCGTGAGGCGCTCAGGATCATCACTGTGCCTGCGCCACAGCTGACAGCCAGATCAGCGCACCGACGATGGCGGGGTGCCTGATGGCGTGCCCTCCTCCATGATTGGCTGCAGCTCAATGCCCGCCAGCCTGGGCATGCCCGTCGTTGGCGCAGCGGCCCCGCCCCGCCCGGCCGGCGGGGCGTCAGCCGCTGCCAGTGTGCCCGCCTGCAATGCTGTGCTGCTGCAGCGCTATCTGATGGTGGCTGCCATGACGACAGGACGCCACTGCGACTGCCCGTCCTCGCGATCAGCAGAAGCGGCTGCTGCACCTTGGTGGACCAAGAAGGTGTGTTGGGACGTTGCAGTACAGCCTTGCAACCTGCAGATCACTTTGCGCTTGATTTGCAAAGTTGAGACGACTCCGTACTGTTGAAGGCCAGCTTTCGAGTGCAGCACTGTTCGAGATGCCAATGGAGTGTCAGGTGCCCAGACTGGATTGCACCCAGTCGGTGTACTCGCAATACAATGCAAGGTGTGCCACAGGTGGTGGGCTCAGCAGCAGCAGCTTTACAACACGATGAAAGATTGCTGATGACCATCCGACCGTGGCTTTTGCGTTTCAGCGGCCCGTTCGAATCACGCCAGTGTCGATGGCCCGCCTCGCCTCGGGTTAGTCATCGGCTTGGCACTTCTCAGGAGATCACCAGGGTGCATCACGGTTGCATGCCAGCTTGACTGTAGAGTACGGCACCTTGTCGAGCGGAGATGTACAGCAGCAGACCCCCAGATTGCCTGATACTCTCGGCTGCCATCTCGCACGTTATATACCTGTACACACGAGCATGCTGCTAGCGGGTTAACGTGGTGGCCATACACTCGTATGGCGCACATGCTGTGTGGCATATACCATCAGCAGGACATGTGTGCGGCCGGCCGTCATGCGGCCTGCTTGGCTGACAGGGCGTCGACGGTGGCCTTCATGGCGTCCACCAGCTTCATGATGGTCTGCTTGGCCTTGCGGTTGGTGGACTCCGCCTTCTCGGGGCTCAGCCGCGCCGCCTCCTTCTGCATCCCCGCCATCTTCTCGCTGACAGAGCTGCAGCACAGCGCGTCCCCGGTCTCACAACACCACTGTTGTGAGGGCCTTTCGTGCACAGCCAGCCCGCAGATGCTGCGCATACGAGCGCAGGTCTGCAGCGATGTGGGCTGCAGGTTGTAGTGAGCAGTCTGCTCACCGAACAAAGGAGGTGTTGGACTGCCAGGCCTCGTGGCGCTGCAGCTGCGCCTGCGCTGCCGCCACAATGGCGTGCACCACGCCCAACACCTCTGCAAAGCGGCACGCCTGCAGGCAGCCTGTGCCCTTGCCCAGCACCTTGAGCGTGTTGCCTGCAAGTGACAACAGGACAAATGATGACGCTCAATATCCATTAGTGTCTGCATCCAGCGCAGAAAGCATGAAGCCACTGAGGATGCAGCAAAGACTGTACCACGCTCTCGGAGCTTGCTTCTGGCAGGTCGACATCTGGATGCATGCACCAGCTCTCCGTGCTGCTGATATCCTTGCAACTGACAGACCCACCCAGGGGCCCTGCATCAGGCTCGCCGTCCAGCAGGTCGATGGCCTGGTCCTCGGCAGGCGCCCACTGGCTGGGCGCATCCGCGTCGCCCGCGGCGGTGCCCGCTGTGCTGGGCCGCGATGGCGCGGCACCCCCTGTTGCAGGCACACCCGTTCCGTCGCGACGTGGCATCTCGACCGCCAGGCGATATGACCCTTCACACCATGCTCGCCGGTGGCAGCATGCAGGGTGCAGCTAGAGGCAGTCGCCATGTGTTGCATGAGCATGCAGCATCCGAAGGTGGCATCTCCCACCGCTGGCCGCGGGAACCCCGTCGCTGGCAGCGCTGCGGGTGGCATCGGGAGCGTCCTGCGCAGCAGCCGTGGCTGCTCCGCTGCCATGGGGTGCAGCAACCAGTGCCAGCTGTGGTGGCGACTGAACTGGCGACCGCGGGCTTGTGCCCGCACTGCCGCCCGACTTGCGCGCGGCCACAGCAGCCGACCGAGCCAGCAGGTTTTTGTGATGTGTGCGGACGTGCGGCGTGCGCGGCTTGGTCGTCAGCTTCACGCCGTCCAGGCCGCCAATCTGTGCAAGCTAGAGTACCCAATTACTCCACCGTGTAAGCAGTACCCTTCCTTGAAGGCGCCCTGGATCTGAGGCAGGCAATGGCAGAAGCAGAAGTCCAGATGGCCAGCAGACTGGTCGCATACTAGAACAGAGACAGGGATCACACCGCGGGGCTGTTGGGGTGCCTGAAGCCGCTGGCTGCATCGGCGTCCGAGTCCAGCCACGGCTGCGGCTGCGCCACGCTGGCGCTGTCTGCCCCGCCGCCCACACTCGCGCCAGTCTGCCGTGCGCAAGGCACAAGGGTCCGGACATCAGACAGGGCAGTACACCAAAGGCACAGCTGCAAATGACGCCTGAGCTGCGCCACGGCACTGCTGCTGAGCTGCCTGCCAACCAGGCTGCTGTGGGGGGGCAGCCGCACCTGCTGGTCGGCGCTGGAGGCCGGCGCCCGGGTGGCGGGGCCCGGATGCGGGGCGGGGTGCGGGGGCCGGGGCCGTGCCGCCTGCGCCGCCGCCACGGCCGCCCGCTGGGCAGCGCTGGCCGACGCTGCCTCGGCCTGAAAGAGACCAACAGCCACAAGACTGGCACCTGATGCTCAATGATATCACGACCCTGGCAGTGAGCTTGGTGCTGTGCAGATTCAACTTGCCTCTACGATGGCATTGGCGGTGGCCACGATGGTCGGCAGCCGCATCGCCAGCGATGCACGCGGGTCAGTGCTGAACTTGCGGCTGGCCAAGACTGCAAGGTGCGCCTCGGCGGACGTGTGCAGCTGTGCCAAGTAGTCCTTTGCCAGCAGCGCCACTGCGGGGTCCTGTGTTAAGCGAAGGGCAAGGCATGAATGGATTGCTCGGTCATGCTGTGTTGTACAAACCAGACATTATGAGGCTGCAGCTTGAGCGGTAATTTCATGTGGGTATGCGGCCTGAGGAATGCCTCGATGTCAGGATAGGCCATGGCCAACCTGCAGACCATCCAGCATGCACTGCATGGTCGGCAGCGTGGCACCCTCAAACGGTATGAGGGTGGCACCTCATGCTTGGCAGCTGCAGCGACTGCGGCAACCACGCCAGCGCTGGCCTGCACGCGCAGCGGCAGGTACGAGGACCCGACCTCCCGCAGGAAGTCGAGTGCCTCAGTGACCAGCCGCGCCCTCTTCACCCTCAGCTTCATGTGCTGCATTCGCTCCTGTAGGTGGTCACAGCAGCACACAGCTTGGCTGCAACACCAAACCCGAACACAAAGCGCCATGTCCTTCAAGATGTGCCACATCTGCAGGGACTGCGCACCTGCTCTGCATCAGGAACGCCGTTGCACAGGGGCTGTGCATTGCCCGGCTGTGCATCGCTGTCCACTGGGCTGCCATTTGCACATGGTCCTGCAGATGTCCATGAAGCTCGGGCCGTTGTCATGGCATTATCTGACGTCATCCTCAGCGGCGTGCATGGCAACCCAGATGATGCGCTCGGCTGCATTTGCAGCAAAGTCGCCTGCTCACCGTTGGACAGCCGCTCGCGCGCTGTGTCCATCTGCGCAGGCAGTGAGCTGATCTCTACCAGCGTCTCGGCCAGGCCTGTGATGTTGGCTGTCAGCAGCTCGACCTCGTCCGCTGGCAGCTCCCCTGCAGGCAGCGATGGTTAGCAGCTCCATATGGCGCATTCAGTATTGCAACCACCGCGTCACGAAGCGATGTCACTCGGTATGTTGCATGTGGTGAGCCTTTGAGGGAGCGTTTTGTTCCATACGACCACGCATGCCAAGCACCTCGCAGCCAGTCTGCTGCAGCACGGCGCGCGGCTGACCGCTGTGCAGCCTCCGCCTCAGCCCTTGCAATCAGGCCACCCAGCGCTGCTGCACTTGCGGCCGTCGCGCTGTTCCGGATGCCCTCAGCAGTCTGAGGACGGCAAGTGAAGATCGCTAGTGACTGGTCGACGTTGCTACACCACTTGGCATCGTGCGACAGGTCAGCTAGCAGCAAGGAGGCGAGAAAGCACAGTACGCAGCTGCACACAGCACCAAGTACCTGATGCGACGGCTGCACGGGCGGTTGAGGGAGCCGCACAACCGGCAGAGATGGCAGTGCCAGCTGCGAGCGTGGCGGCGGCGGCGGTGGCGGCCAAGAGTCCAACGGCTGCCCGCTTACTGCAACACCGCGTGCAGGCTTTGGCCGCTGCAGTGTTGGCTGTGCTTGATCAGCCTTCTCCTCCCCTGTGTCAGATGCCCGGCACGACTCAATCAGTGCCCCATGTGATCTACCGATATGACACGCATGCAGCAGGTCTGAGATCTTCGAGTAGCAGCACGCGCTGCATAGCACCTGCTGCAGCCGGCTGCCAGTCCATGGGTGCGGAAGCGCCCACTGGCACATTGTCAACAGACTGGCCCAACAGCAACTGCAGCCACTCCACCACTCCAGTCGCATTGCCTGCAACGCAGAAAACGATGGGGGCTTCCACATCTCTGTATCGCATGGTTGTGTGACGATCCTCACAACACACCCGCGACGGCTGCAGGTTGACCGGCGGGACCCCCCGCCCCGCCAAGATGGGCCCTGCGCTGGGGACGCCCACCCCAGTTGGCGGGATGCAGCACGTCGAAGGGGGGCATGGCGCGGTACAGGTAGTGGCCGTCGCGTGTGTCGCGCTCCTCCCCCACCACCGCCAGGTGCTCCCCACCCACCGAGTCCAGCAGGTAGAAGTTGTTGGCGCGCCGCCCATCCTCTTGCTGCAGCCGCTCCCGCCTGCCAATGCATGGTCCACACGCCGGAGTTAAGCACGTTTGCCTACCGTTCCCCTCCGCATGTTTAGGCAGGTCAAAGTGGTGCCTTGTAGAGGAACAGGATGGGCTGTGCGGGCTTGCGTGTGTAACCACTCCACCTGTGGCTGGTGTAGACCAGGCCCCCATTCAATTCTGCAGCACCAGTGGCTGCATCCACCATCATGCCGCCAGCTGCCACTGACGGGCGGACGCCTGCAGCAGACCTGCAAACTGGCACAGGCAGGCTCACACGACTGGGTCTGGCCACCTGGTGGCAACCCGGACTTAGCCGGACGCTGCTTCACCAACATCACATGCTTGTGAGCAGGTGGTACGTGCTCACCGCTACAGCTTCATGCTGCGGGCGGCCTCAGCGTGACGTACGCCTTCTTCCAGTCGGGCTTGCGGTAGAAGCCAAACTTGGTGCGCTTCTTCTTGCCCTCCACATTCAGCGTGCGCACCTTCTCCACGTCCAGGCCGTACACCCGCGTCAGCAGCGCCTTGATGTCCAGCTGCAGGCGCGAAAAGACGCAGTTGTCACCTAACAGACAGCAGATGGCTTGCTGCGCCATGGTGCGCGAATGCACCCGTGTCTGCTTGCATGGCATGGCGCGTCACCTTGCCCAGGCTGGGTATGGTCCTGAACGCCACGGTCCGCAGGTGGCCTGTGGCCTCAAACTCCTTCTGCTGGGCCTCACTGAAGGGTAGCAGCCTGATTGGCAGGTTTGGTAGGTATGACGGCAAGCGGCGCCAAGACATGTTCTGTGCTGCCTTCTGCTACCTCACGCAGCGGATCTGTCGCTGTGCAAACAATCGTCGCACACAGAGTGATCAATACACCTTGAATGTACTCAAGCTGGCATCATGCATGTGTACACAGTGCATGTTTCCTCGCAAGCGTGGGCACCGATGCTTTCAGATGTGGTGTTGTGTGCAGCCCGGTAGCCGTAGCTAGCAACAAAGCACAACACAGCAGACTGACATCACATTGCAGACTGCACTGCATTATATTCATGCGACACAAAGCGTGTTTGAGCGAGTATCAAGGGGCCTACAGTGAATCTGCCCTCGGCAAGTCGGCATGCATCGATGCATGCCGGCTGTGTGCTGTCACTGTCAGCTGGTGCAACCTGAGGTCTGCAAAGCGCTTGCAGCATCATCAGACATAGTTCTGCCACGCCCTCAGGCTGGCATGCTGACTGACAGCCGGTGACACAGTGACCTCAATCCAGGTGCCATCCCGCTGCCACCTGGCCATTGATCCAACTGATCAACAGCCAGGCGTGTTGTCCGGTGGAAGGCGATTCACCATGGACGACCTGGAGCCGCGGCTGTTGGCAAGGCTGCATGAGCAGGGCGAGATCGCTGACACAGATCAGCTGGCTCAGCAGCTGGGCGTCATGCATGCCGCGCTGGTGCCCACCATCAAGAGCCTGGACTCGTACGAGATGGTCTGTGCGCAGGTAGGGGCACACCCGACGTATGTCCAGATGAATTTCACACCGCATCCTCTACGGACGACATGGCAGGGACCACTGGCGTGTGAGTTCCGCAGGAACTGAAGCACTCCAGACTGGCGTTAGCAGCCGACTCGCGGCCGTACCTGGAAGCTGGCACGCCAGAGGTGCAGGTGTTCAGGATCCTGGACGACGAGGGCACCCCGATGTCCGAGCTCAAGGTGGATACCTGCAGAACCGTGCCAGCCGCAGCATCAGCATTGACACCCTGGGAACAATGCATCAGATGCAGTATGTCAGACTCTCTCGGCAGAAAGCCGAAAGTGGTACCTTGACGTGCAGAGCCGCCTGCCGCCGGGCGTGGCAGACCTGGGCTTCCGGCAGGCCATGCAGAAGCGGTGGATCAAAACAGAAAAGGGGTCCAAGGACCCCAGGGTCTCACGCCAGGTGCAGCGAGCTGGCCGCCGGCGCTGCTCACACTAAGCGTCCTATCACCGCGACTGCATGCAGGGCATTTCGGAGTGTCATAGTGACATCATGGCTGAGCAGCCACATGCCCTGACCTGGCAGGTGGACTCAGTGGAGGATACAGTGCTGCAGCAGCTGCAAGCAGTTGACAGAGGGGACGCTGTGGACAAGGCCACCGGCGACGCTCTGAAGAAGCGCAAGCTGGTGAGCCTGGAGTCCTGGACCACATACCGGCTGACCAAGGGCCCCAAATTTGCACTGGAGCGCAAGAAGCAGCCCACGGACCTGACGACCGAGATGCTGAAGGAGTGAGTACCAATGGTGCAGATAGGGACCATGACCCCTGCTGTCAATGGTCGTTCTCCTAAATCGCAATGCTGCACCATGCATCACCATCGAGGTGCATGTCGAATCCGGATGCTGCTCAGACTCTGCTCTCTTCACATGCACTAGGGGCACATGGAAGGAAGCCACTTTCAAGGAGTACAATTTCAATGCGTTGGGACTCCCAACAGTCGGCGGGCACTTGCACCCCCTGCTGAAGGTGAGGATAGCAGATCCTATTGATTCATCTGCTCTGCCAGGCCACGTAGGTAACATGCTGCAGGGCATGCAGCTGAAGGTGGTGTGCGCGGTGGCAGGTGCGGTCGCAGTTCCGGAAGATCTTCACACAGATGGGCTTCGAGGAGATGCCGACCAACAACTATGTGGAAAACAGCTTCTGGAACTTCGATGCGTTGTTCCAGCCACAGCAGCATCCCGCACGCGATGCGCACGACACCTTCTTCCTGACAAGTGAGGGCGCATGCGGGTACCATGCTTTGTGGCTGGCGTGCATGGTCTCGATGATTGCGGCCGCCATCCGCTATGAAAGCCCTTCCCTCACCTGCGCACACCTATTTGTTTGACACAGCTTTCTGCTCGTGGCAGATCCTGCGGCGACGCCTATCGAGAAGTTGCCGAAGGATTACGTAGATCGGGTGCGGCAGACACATGAGCGCGGCGGCTATGGGTCCACAGGGTACGCTCATCACCTTTTACAGCTGAAACCTACGTGAGCGACTATCTGCTTGGCACCAAAGGGTCGTGGACCTATGGCAATTGTTGCATGGTTGCGACTCACCCCAGGTGGTCGTGCTACACAACAGGTACGGCTACTACTGGAAGACGTCGGAGGCGGAGAAGAACCTGCTGCGGACGCACACCACGGCCGTGTCCAGCCGCATGCTGTACCGTCTGGCACAGACGCAAGAGCAGGGCTTCAAGCCCGCCAAGTACTTCTCCATCGACCGTGTGTTCCGCAACGAGGCCATCGACCGCACCCACCTCGCGGAGTTCCACCAGATTGAGGGTGGGCGTCCCAATGTTCAGCACCAGACTGCACTGTGCGGCAGGTGTTGTTGATCCTTGTTCTCATGTCACCATGATTTTTGAGATGGTTCCGAAGCAATGCTAGGACATCTCTTGCGTTTGCAGGTGTGATCTGTGACCGGGGGGTGACGTTGGGCGACCTCATCGGCACGCTGCACCTGTTCTTCCAGCAGCTGGGGCTGCCGCAGCTGCGCTTCAAGCCGGCGTACAACCCGTATACAGAACCCAGCATGGAGATCTTTAGGCAAGGTTGCGTAGACTGTCGCAGGCCTTGTGGGGTGTGAACAGGCGCAGGACAACAAGAGGACTGCTGCTGCCAACCAGGATGGATGGGTGGGCACTTGCACAGCTTTGCCTGCCCGGCCACTCTGGTAACCTGCCCTGCAGCTACTCGGAGGAGCTGGGCAAGTGGATGGAGGTGGGCAACTCGGGGGTGTTCCGGCCGGAGATGCTGCGGCCGATGGGCCTGCCGGAGGACGTGAACGTCATCGCCTGGGGGCTGTCGCTCGAGCGGTGCGCCATGTCGGTCCACCTGCGTGACGTTGCACACCTGCGTGACGTTGTTTCATGCATGTGCAGCCACCTGTCAACACACGTCCGCATACAACGCACAGGGCAAAGCGCGATCGACACTGTGCGTGTCATCCCTGCAGACCAACCATGATCCTCTACGGCATCAACAACATCCGCGAGCTGTTTGGCCATAAAGTCAGCCTGTCCATGGTCCGCAAGAGTCCGATCTGCAGACTTGGCCTGTGACGGGCCACCGGGCCTGCAAGCTGTTGCGCACGGCGCCTTACAGGCTCATTCCCTGAGCCACGCGATGGCTTGGTGCTCCGTGGCTGCCTGTCGGCCATGACTAACGAAGGCGCGGATGGAGTGGCATCGTTGTGACGTCACGACCTCGTGACCTAGCAAAGTCCCAGTCTTGCGCCGCAAGCTTGCCATCTACAACGAAAAGTACACGTGGTATGTAAACATGGCAGCAATGAATAGTGTTGAGGGTTACTCCGGACTTTTTGTTAGGTACAAAAATTCGCTGCTTCCGTCGCGGACCCAGGATTCCCGCACAAAACTATATATTCGCCGGACAGCGCACGGGAACCAGCACGCAGTCAAGCCACCTGCAAACGCAAATCGTGCTTGCAAGTCTCACTTGTGGCTTCCGCGTTCCCACGGCTAGGTCACCGCCTCCATTCAATAGCCCGGCTGGCAAGACCTCAAAGGTGCGGCCCTGACTAGTAATCAAGATGCTCCCCCCTACCAGAAGTCGGTCGCTGGCGCAGTTGTCGGGGACGCTCCACGCGTTGTCATAAGGCGCAGCTATTGCCATTGCGCCGTCATCTGGTATGCACCAAAATGGCAGCGGTGGCTGCCTGCCATCCCTTCTATCTGCTGGCGCCCTGCATCTAGCTAGCTCACTGGACCCGTGCACGGCGGCGGCTAAACACCAACTCCAGCCGCCGGCTCTTCAAACGCGTGACCTCACATGACAAGCAGAAGCGCCCACTGATGCTGCTCACGGTCTTGCCCACGCACTGTTTCGGCCTCGCGTTTGATTGGGGACACATTTTCCATCCAGTCTTGTATGTGCTGCGCTCACGCCTCACCGATGGACTGATGCAAGCGCGAAGACCGTATGCATCCTCATCTCCCTCGCCAATGCTATGGTATGAGGATGCAAATGGTGTGAGTATGCGCAGACAAGACTTCATGTCCGGACCGGTCGGTCATGCGATTCCCACGTGCCGCACTCATGACAGGTGCAGGTGGTTAGCGCAGCGCCGGAACGCACCAAAGTCCGCAGTCTCAGGAACAGACGCATATTAGCATCTGTATGACGAGCGCTTCTGCATCCCTCTATTGATGTCCTGCTGATGGCCGCTATGATCGTCCGTCGTCCGCAGGCCGTGCGTCATGGCGCGGCAGGCGTGCCTGCTGGCGCTGCTCAGCATCGTGGCAGCCTCGGCGATTGGTTCGTCACATGCTCAGGGTGCGTGTGCGCAGTGCGTTCTGCACAGTCACCAGGTCACCAATGCGGGTGTTGCCGAGACCGACCTACCGGCAGCAGGTTAGTTGCTGCATATTGTCAGCTACTAGGAAGTGAGACAATGCTACTTGCGCGCAGGCTGTTCGTCGGCGTTCGTCAATGAGGTGCTCCTCTTCTGGCTGGCGCACCTGAGTGGTGTCCTAAGAGTCCTGACTCTCATGTGGCGTGTGCATGCATGCATGCACCTGCCACGATTGATAGATCCTTGGCAGTCGTTGGACCGTTAGCTGCAACGCCAGTGCCAAAGTGCAACCAGTCTTGGCCTCTCATGAGTGCTGTGCATCCGCAGATCCACTACAACAACGGCGGCATCGACGCCAACGAGGCGGTTGAAGTCATCTTCCCCACCGCGCTGGCCGGCACCCTGACGCTGGTGCTGTACAACGGCGTCTCAACCACATCCGCCCAGTCGTATGCGACCTTCACGCTGCCCGCCGGCTCGCCAATCGGCAGCACCGGCTACTCGGTCGCCTCGGTGGCCACTCCAGACCTGCAGAATGGCCCCTCGGATGGCATCGCGCTCGTCTGCAGCGGCACCACCGTCGCGCAGCTGCTGTCCTACCAGGGCGTGTTCACCGCCGGTAACGGCCCGGCAGCCGGCATGGTCAGCACCGACATCGGCGTCTCTGAGGCCGGTGAGGCTACCATGTGCCTGCAGCCTGTGCCTTTTGCTGCCACAACCTTGTCATCGAGTGGCAGCATAATGACCCACACACCCGGCGGGATGCTGTCAAATCTGGTGAAGGTGCTGAAGAGGTGTGCGCACCATGCATGTTGCAGGTGCGGCTGCCAACCTGGCAACACAGTCGCTGCAGCTGAAGGGCAGTGGATCAAAGTACTCGGACTTCACCTGGGCATCGGACTCCGCTGCCAGCTTTGGCGCGGTTAATGATGGCCAGACCTTCGCTGTGGCCGCTGCTCCTGTGCCATCGCCGCCACCCGTGCCCGTGGCATCCCCACCACCACCCGCGGCATCCCCACCGCCGCCGGTGGTCGTGGCATCCCCACCGCCGCCCGTGGTCGTGGCATCACCGCCGCCGCCCGTTGTTGTCGCCCCCAGTGGCAGCTGCTCTGACGCCTTCATCAACGAGGTGTGTCATCTCACAGTCATGCCCTGATGCTTCCATCACATGCTGCGATATAGTGCAGTGTATCATGCCAGCTCCTGTGTCTGCGATCCTAGCCACTTGCGCTTGCAAGTCGCCGCTTGAAGCATGCATCTTCATGAGCTGGTGGCTTTAAAAGCTGTGCTTCACGTTGCCAGCTGTTACTCTGCAGATCCACTATGACAACGGCGGCCCCGACGCCAACGAGGCGGTCGAAGTCATCTTCCCCACCGCACTAGCCGGCACCCTGACGCTGGTGCTGTACAATGGCGGCACCACCGCAGCTCTGGCCGCAGCCGCGACGTCGTATGCCACGTTCACGCTGCCCGCCGGCACGCCAATCGGCACCACCGGCTTCTCAGTCGCCTCAGTGGCCACACCAGACATCCAGAACGGCGCCCCCGACGGCATCGCGCTCGTCTGCGGCGGCACCACCGTCGCGCAGCTGCTGTCGTACGAGGGCGTGATCACCGCCAGCAACGGCCCGGCGGCTGGCCTGACCAGCACCGACATCGGCGTCTCCGAGGCCGGTGCGCAGCTGTGAACGCCTGCATTCGTAGCTGCAACCATGTCATGCGCCATGCTGAAAACCTGCCGGGACCATTGTCACTACTGCGATCACAGGCGTGTGCGCAATGTGATGCAGGCATGGCTGCCAACCTGGCAACAGAGTCGCTGCAGCTGAAGGGCAGTGGCTCAAAGTACACTGACTTCACCTGGGCATCGGACTCCACCGCCAGCTTTGGCGCGGTTAACGATGGCCAGACCTTCGCTGTGGCCGCTGCTCCGGTGCCATCCCCACCGCCGCCCGTGGTGGTGGCCTCCCCGCCGCCACCCGTGGTTGTCGCCTCCCCGCCGCCGCCCGTGGTTGTCGCTGCTTCCCCGCCCCCGCCCGTGGTTGCTCCCCCCAGTGGCAGCTGCTCTGATGCCTTCATCAATGAGGTGTGATGCACAATGCTTGGCTTCTGCTGAGTAGTTGCAGTGTTGCATGCTGTGATGTCACATCAGGGTCCCATGCACATCAGCACCTGTAGTATCTGCCCCAGCACCTTGATCTCGTGGGGTGTTTCACAATGCCCATGACTCTGCAAGGAGCGTCCAGCGAGCTCAGAAGCTGTGCATTTGATTTTCGATCTTACTCCCGCAGATCCACTATGACAACGGCGGCACCGACGCCAACGAGGCGGTTGAAGTCATCTTCCCCACCGCACTGGCCGGCACCCTGACGCTGGTGCTGTACAACGGCGGCACCACCGCGGCTCTGGCTGCAGCCGCGACGTCGTATGCCACGTTCACGCTGCCCACCGGCACGCCAATCGGCACCACCGGCTTCTCCATTGCCTCAGTAGCCACACTGGGCATCCAAAACGGCTCCCCGGATGGCATTGCACTGGTCTGCAGCGGCACCACCGTCGCGCAGCTGCTGTCGTACGAGGGCGTGATCACCGCCAGCAACGGCCCGGCGGCTGGCCTGACCAGCACCGACATCGGCGTCTCTGAGGCTGGTGCGCCGTGCCTTTCTGTGCTGAAACGCCGCTGCGGACGCCAAGCACAACGGTGCTGTGGGATGTTGGCACATGCTGCAGGCTTGTTACAGGACTGCTGCAGCTTGCTGCAGGCTTGTTACAGGACTGCTGCAGCTTGCTGTCCAACAAACTAATCATGTGTTGTGTTGCTGTGTGACAGGCGACTCGACAAACCTGGCAACAGACTCGTTGCAGCTGAAGGGCACGGGCACTCAGTACTCCGACTTCACCTGGACTGCCGACTCTGCAGCTAGCTTCGGCACCCTGAACGACGGCCAGAACTTCAGGCGCGTGGCAACCGTGCTTCGCCTGCTGGCTGTGCAGAGTTTAGCTTTGAAGACTACTGGGACCACAGTGTGGGGTGGCAGATCATGCAGCCTGCACACTGGTGGCAGGACAGGCGCGCCCTTGTTCATTACACACGAGGTGCATGGCAAGCAACGGTTGTATTCCGACTGCAGGGGCGTGGGCCCGGCCCCGTCACCGCCGCCGGCCCCGGTGCTGCCGCCGCCGCCGTCCACGCTGTGCGGCTCCGCCAGCACCCCCATCAGCCAGGTCCAGGGCTCCGGCGCGGCCTCCCCGCTGGCCGGCTCGCAGGTCAGCACGCACGCCTGGCGCCACCGGCATGCGACTTGCATGCCTTGTCTGGGTGCACACACCGAGGGATGCTGCCCTTCTGCCGGTCACCAGACGTCAACTGGCAGCTGTGGAGGGTTGATAGCAAGGGGCCTGAGGTCCTCTGTGCAGGTCACTGTCACGGGCGTCGTGACCGCCTCCTTCCAGGGCCCCAACGCCGTTGGCATCCAGGGCTTCTTCATCCAGACGCCTGACGCCAGTGTTGACGGCGATGCTGCCACCTCAGAGGGTGCGCACCATGCTTTCAGTCTGGCATCTGCTGCGGGCGCTGTGACTGCATGAGCCAGGATGTGTGGCATTGCACACAACACTGCTGGACTGGCTGCGCAGGCGTCTTTGTCTTCGATGGCAACACACCAGCAGTGACGGTGAGGTTGCAATCTGACTGCGCGTTGACTGCCTTGGTCGCCAACATGTGGTGCAGAATGTAGGCGTCTCATCTGAGGCACATCACCTGATTGTTGCAGGTGGCGCCTGGTGACAATGTCGCTGTTCGAGGAACTGTCACTGAGTTCAATGGTGCGTCTGCTGACTTTTGGTACTATTGGTGATGAACACCGATAATTGCTGTCATGTCATGTGCAATGCCTGACATGCCGTGAAACTCCGTTGTCATTTCTTAGGACTCACCGAGATTGCAACCGTCACTGAAGTGGCGAAGTGCACGTGAGCTGCTGCACATGTGCCCTGTACAACTGCAGAGTCTGCATGGCCCGCTCCTGCTGTATGTTCGCTTTACCACGGTCTGTGCTGTGACCCTTAAGACACGATCAAATCGAGGCAGACTCCGCTTGTGACACTACAGGACTGCCAACCCCATCCCTGCGCCAACGCTTGTGTCGCTGCCAACTGCTGGCGCCAGCAATGCAAACAAGGACGCTGTGCTGGAGCGCTATGAGGGCATGCTTGTCACCATCCAGGGCCCGCTGACCGTCACAAACAACTTCGACCTTGGTATGTACTACTCGTGCATCGACATGAGTAAACCTGGCTTATGCTGACAACACCCAAGTGGCCGGTCACATTGCTGTGCGGCCAGATTGCTATAGACATGTGACCCCGGCATGCGTGTGTCCGCAGGTAACTTCGGTGAAGTGGGCCTCAGCGCTGCCGGCCGCGTGTACACCGGCACACGTGAGATGCGTGTCAATGCGTTTGGTGCACCACATCGTGATCTGCTTGTGACACTGCACCGTATGCTTTCTTAACCGGCATGGGTTTATCTGCTGCCGAGGCCTTCTGTTGTGCACACTGTTGCGACGTATCAGAACATGATCAAGCTGTGGTGTGACGAGGGCAAGCATCTGTTGTTATCACAGAGGTGGCGCAGCCCGGCGCGGCCGCCCTGGCAGTTGACAACGCCCGCCGCACCATCGTGCTTGACGACGGCATTGGCGCACTCGACCCCAAGCCCGCCCGCTACCCCTTCCCAGGTGCCCGCCGCGGCCATGCATGTGCCGTGCTGACAAGGGCAAGGCACGCCCCACCAATTCATACTCACCGGCGATGTCACTCCAGCAGCCGGGCACGCAACAACGCAAGGAGAAGAGGCTGAGGCTCAGCCCTTGGGTGCTGTCGTGGTGTTGTGATGCTCGATTGCTGGCATTGCTGGTGCAGGGCTCGCCTACAATAACTCGCTGCGTACGGGCGACACCACGCCCAGCATCACCGGCGCCATGACGTTCTCCTTCAGCGACTGGACTGTGCAGCCCACGGTGGAGCCAGTCTGGGACCTGACAACAAATGCACGCACGCCGCCGCCAGCTGTTGGCGGGCGCGCCCGTGTCTCCTCCTTCAATGTGTAAGTCAGATCCCGGACTCAGTGTGCTATGCGTGCGATGCCTAGCATGAGCTAGCATGAGCTGCGATCACACTCTGGACGTCAGCCGTTTCTTGCATTAAACCCCTTTTGGCATGTCCTGTGCATTTCAGGCTCAACTTCTTCAACAATGGCCCGCAATTCAACGGTGGCACCACCAACGATCGTGGCGCCACCACTGCTGCCGAGTTCGAGCGCCAGCGGGCGAAGATTGTCAATGCCATTACAAAAATCTCGCCGGATGTGCTGGGCCTCACAGAGGTCAGTGCCATCGGTGTATTATGGCCACATCCTGTACAGCACTATACGTGTGCTGCCTCTGCTGTGCTCAGGTGGCGGAACCGATTGATTTGCAGTGTGCACGACCCAACAGATGCTTCCTTGCTATTCAGGTTGAGAACGACGGTTACGGCCCCAACAGTGCCATCCAGGTGCGCATTCTGCATCACACGCCAAGTTGTGTGTGATCATGCCATCCTTCAGCATGAGGCGGTGTATTTTGTTACATCTTGCATCACTGACAGGGCTAAGCTGGGGATGCAGAGCCTGCTGGATGGTCTCAACAGCGTTGCCGGCGCTGGCACCTATGCATTTGTCAATGTGCCCGGCCGCAACGGCGATGGCGTTGTGGGCACCGACGTGATCAGCGTCAAGCTCATCTACAAGCCGGCCACATTCGAACCGGTGTGATTTCAATTCTACATAACATGATACGGTATTTTGCGTGTTTTGCATCGCATTTCAGTTGATCATCAGCCCTCGTCTTTCCGCAATCACCATTGGGCTAACGTCAGATTGCTTTGCCCCAATGCCTCGGCAGGTTGGCCCTACAGCCATCCTTGACAACATCGCCGACCCGCGCTTTGTTGTGGAGTTCCGTAACAGGTTGTGTGTCATTGACTGCGTGGTTGTACATAGCTATCATGGCTTTGTGAAAACAGACATCGTGCTTGAGCTGAGTCAGGCGACCTGACAGCATGTTACTGCTTTTGCACAGGCCAACACTGATTCAGCAGTTCCGCGAGAAGTCCTCAGGCGCTTCTTTCGTCTATGCCATCAACCATCGTGAGTCACACCTGACTTGATTCACATGCATGTGGGGTTCGTCGCCTTCTGCAGAGCAGCTCGTGTTCACTTTGGGTCTGACCACTCAGCACCTCGCTGGTGCAGTGAAGTCCAAGGGCTCCGGCTGCGGTGCTGGCGATGACGCAACCGATGGCTCAGGTGGCTGTCCACCTGCTCAATGCTTGCTTGATGTGCGTGCAGTCATGTGTGCTGCATGACAAACGTGACGGACATCTGGACATGGCAAGCGCACATCGGGTTTGGCGGTGGCTGAACGCTGTTTCATGACTGCAGGCAACTGCGCCGGCACGCGCAGCATGGCAACCATGGCGCTGCGTGACTTCCTGCTGCAGAACAAGGGCAACTTTTCGGAGACCACGGACTTCCTACTGATGGGAGGTGGGCACGTGCTGAGCCTGCGCACAGACCATGTGCTGCAGCCACTACAGCCGGACCCACATGCATACCTCCGGGCAAAGCCCTCGCTTGCCGTGCTGACGCAAGGACTGACATGTGCCCCTGTCCGCTGCAGACTACAACGCATACTGGTATGAGCAGGCATTGCAGAACTTGTACGATGCCAACTTTACTAACCTGGAGCCACCCATGTCCTACAGTAAGCGCTTGTGTTGACCTGACATAACATTGTTGTATCCATGATGCATGGGGCATGGCGCAGTGTGGCTGCACAGCTTGGTCGTACCCACTAGCAGGATCACACCATGCATAGGTTGGGTCCGGATGATGGCAACAACAGGTTATGGTGCCGACAGACCTTCTGCATATCTGCAGGCTACCAGTTCAGCGGCGCGTTTGGCTCCCTGGACCACGGCATCGCCAGCACATCCATGCAATCGCAGGTTCACGCCGTGACTCTTGGCAGTTGTGCTTGCAGATGACTCTACTCTCTTGATTGCACACGTAGAAACTTGCAGCAAATGCATGACTGTCGACGCACTATGCTCTGACATTGGAATAGAGCAACCACTCATGCTGTGCTTGGTGCGTGTGCAGATTGTTGATGCCCAGGCGTGGCACCTGAACTCTGACGAGCCGGTCTCCCTCGACTATAACACGGTATGGTGCATTTTGGGTATGTGACAGTGACCTGATGATCTGTAAGTGTGGGGTTGTGCTATCCATGCTTGTGTCACCAGCATCTCAGCTCGCCATGTGGCATTGTGCAGGACGATGGCCGTGGCACGGCCGATGCGCAGTACTACAACCCCGGCCCCTTCCGCAGCTCCGACCATGACCCAGGCAGGCTGGTTGTATGCACACGGCCTCAATGCTGACGTATGCACCTCAGACATGCACAGCCCATCAAGTGTGCACTTTAATGTAATCGATGGATGCGAAGGCACCAGAGCACTGTCACACTCTATGAGCAGAACATTCGGCCAGTATAGCCAGTACAGTCCACTCACGTGCCAGGTTGCTGTGTGTCATGCAGTGCTAGTCGGCATCAACCTGGTGCCTGAGACAGCGGCCTCCCCACCACCAAGCCCGCCCCCGCCTGTCGTCTCATCCCCGCCGCCGCCCACTGTCTCATCTCCGCCACCGCCCGTTGTGTCATCCCCGCCGCCGCCCCCCACTGTCTCATCCCCGCCCCCGCCCGTCGTTTCATCCCCGCCGCCCCCCGTCAACGCTTCACCGCCGCCGCCGGTGAGCAGCCCGCCGCCGCCAGTCACGGCATCACCGCCCCCACCAGCCAAGTCGCCCCCACCCCCACCAGTTCGCTCACCACCTCCGCCGCTCAGGTCGCCCCCACCCCCGCCAACCGACCCCCTGGCACGGTATGTCGGCTTGCATGCCTCCGGCAATACCAAATGCAGCCTTGAAGCTGCAATTAGGCCTTGCAAGCTTGCTTCTGTATCAGAACCGGCTCATTCCATCTAGATGACAGCACACACACCACGTCCAGTCTGCCTTTGTGTGTAACAGGTGCAACAACAAGCAGGCAAAGTGCGTTGTCAGCTGCGACGATGACCTCGACGCCTGCGACAGGAAGTGCAACAGGCAGAGGGTGGCCGGCAAGCAGGGGGACAAGGACTACAACAAGTGCCTCAAGGACTGCACCAAGGACCGCCAGGGCTGCACCAAGGACTGCGACAAGGACAGGAAGGACTGCGTCAAGGGCCTGGGCCGCAAGCTGCTGGGTTGAAGAAGCATTCGTCGAGCCCGTCCGGAAATTGTCCAGTTGAAGCATAAGAACATGCAGGATGAAACCGCAGCTTAGGCAGGTTGTTGCTCACCAGAGTCCCACTCTCGCTCTGGGCTTGCAAAGTATAAAAAGACATTTGACGTTTATTTTATTGATTGATGATGCCATACATCTGCCATCCTGCCATGCGCTTGCGGCGCACCGTAACCTCTCTCATCAAACGTACAGCTTTTAACTGAAGCAACGACTTACAATGAGGATAATCCGTTCTGCAAGTTCTTCCAAGCCTCATGATGTATCCAGGCTGCGACTATTGCACTGCCTGGCGGTTGGCACCAAACCCAAATAAGCTTCTACCTGTTGATGCTCCTCGTTCTGCTGCATATGCTGCTGGAAGGTACAGAGGCAACCCGGTAGAACTGCAAATCCTTTTGTCAGGTTGTACATTGCAGTCATGGCAGTACATCAGCTGCCAGCTGCGCTGCAGAGCTGCTGGCTGCCTCCCACTGCAGCAGGGCACACAGGCTGGTGTAGTCGGCCTCGGCCTCATCTGCTGCTGCCAGCACCGCCTCCTCATCCTTCGCCGGCTGATCCCAGGCAAAGACGCCCTCACTGTGCAACGTCAGATGGAAGTCATCATTCGCAATGCTGTCTACTGTCATGCGTCAATCATGCCAGTCACATTGCCCCTCATGAACATGCATCATGTCCAGCACATGGCAGAGCCGGACAGATCACCTACCTCGTGCTGTGGCTTGAGCTGTGAGTGGAGGGCTGTGGCGGTCGTACACACCCCTGCGGCAGGGGCATCGTTTCAGAGCGATACGCTCGGCAGTCTGGGTCAAAGCACTTTTGCCACCACAGCCCCGCCGACAGGTCGACGACGATGTAGATGCCATTGCTCTTGTGCTGGCGCCCAATGTTGCCACACCACCTGCAAGCAGCATCGAGCATGTCGGTCACGGGCACTGACATGCTGTTCTCGACCATTGCAAAACGGCCACACAGCCGGGCTCCAAGGCAGACATTACTAGACCCTCGGGCTGCATGCCTCCCATGCGGACCTGTTGCCGCCAATGCTGTACAGGTACACGGCATCATCCACCATGGTCCAGCTTCGTATGTGACCCTGGCTGCCGCCCTGCCCATGGCACATGGAGACCCTGGTCGCTTTCTTCTACTGAATCGCCCGCAGGTGTCACCTTCGAGGGCAGATGGCATGAGCCTGCTCCAGCTGGTCACCAGTGATGACATACCTGGTTACAGACTTGTGCCAGAAAGGCATCTACTGCCGGGAGTGGTGACGGCGGCGGCCGTGCCTGCGGGCTGCTGCTTCCTGTGCTGGCGGGCCGGCGGCTGGGCGGCTGCTGCCTGACGCGCTGCCAGACGGGGGAGCTGCCGCCGTCCGGCACGCTGCACCGCAGCAGCAGGGCGCTGGGCGGCACGTTGCAGATGAGTGAGGCCATGAAGGTGTCGCGCCGGGGCGCTGTCGCGGGCCGCAGGCGCCCTGCACGGTCGCAGCACGCAACACCCGCTGTGAAGCACCGCCGGACCTGGTTGCCCTGTGCATGCAGTCAAGGAGCCATGACGATCAGCAGTCGCAGCCCAACCTTCTGGGCGTTCCCCCACCTGATGGCTGCAGAATGGCCGATTTGCCAGCTTTGGACGACAAGTACAACCTGAAGGCCCGGTTCTTGCTGTATACGCTGGTGTCCACAAAGCAGCCCCTTGTGCCCGCTGCATCCTGCATGTATCTTCAGTCTTCACGATACAATCTGCAGTGCGCAGGATCCTGGACCAAGATGTGTTCGAAACCGACACCATGCAGTGGACCCATGCGCTACTTGTCAGCGTACAGTGCAGATGGCCACGGGGGCTGCACCTTCGCGACGGCATAGGGACCAGCCAGGGGGACATCAGCCAGCAGCTGTGCCACGAAGGCTGCGACGTCCCGGTTGCTGGCAAATGCAGCGGCAGGCAATGTCACCACCAGGTGCCTGAGCATTGCATACACACGTGCCTCAATGCGAAATATGCCTAAGCCGTTCAATACGGACCACATACAGAAATGGCTGCTCCAACTGCAACTGATGCATCACTGATGGCCCGGCAGCATCGAGCGTAGCCCACCTGGAAAACTTCTGTGGCGTCGACGAGTCTAGCTCCAGCACGTTGGCGTCCTCAAAGCCCAGGTCGAATTGCTGCCGGAGGCCCGCAGCTACGTCAGCCAGCAGCAGATCCACCAGCGCGTCGCCATCCAGGCCGGCGTTGACCTCTGGGTTGAACTCGAGGTCTGCAAGGTTTGATCCGGTGGTCGTTAGCGACGTCAGCGCAGTGGTTGGACCCAATGGCGCATGCTGAGCGACACGGCGTGTTGATCGTGGGACCCCTGACGTCCTCACCAAAGTAGAGGTGACAAGGCCAGCCCTCGCGGACAATCTCGTAGTAGTGCCGCCCGGTGCCCAACTGCCGATAGCGCACCCAGAACTCCTGGTAGGTGGTGGCAATGAACTGGCGCGCCCCCTTGCTGCCCGTCTCAAGCGAGAATATCCTGCAAGTGATGTTGTCACTGCACAGCTTGGATGTGACAACACAGCGCGTGTGCAGTGACACGGCGGCAGCATGTGGTGTGGGCTGCTTTCGGGCATTGGCAGGTGCAGGAGCTGCACAGCGCACTTGCTGGCTTCTGTCACCTCAAATCATGTGCGTCCGAATGCGCGTCCGCAAATTCAAAGGCCGCTGCCTGCTGCGGAAACATCTTGTACGGGGCGCTGGGCGTGATGCGCAATTTGACGCCCTGCCAAAAGCGTCACATGTGACCCTAAGCCCTGTAGTTCCAGGCTAGATGTGGGCTGGAGACAACTGTCGACGAACAATGAGGCGGACCTGGAGGAAGCGCTTGATGCGCAGCTCGACGGCAGTCTGCCTGCCGCCACTGCGGCCTGGGCCGCCATGGGACGCGCCATAGAAGGCACACGGTCGCACGGCATGGGGGGTTTTTGACCTTGATGACTGACGTGCTTGGCTGCCGTGGGAGAGATCAACGGCTGTATCAGCGTCACTGTGCGGCATGCCGCCGGGCGTTCGGTGTTCCTGCTGCTCAGCGGGTGCATCTGTGCGGCCCGCTGCAGCGGTGCGGTCGCGGCCATCAGTGGTGGAGTCAGAGGCATCTGACCAGCGCTGCACACCTTTGCAGTGCCGCTTCCTGGCATGCACTTCTGCGTTTAACAACGCTGGCCGAACGTCTGTGATGGTGTTGGCATTTCCGCCGCTGCTCATCCTCCGTCAACCGGCCATGCATGCCACGCAAACAGCAAAACACCGTTGCCGGTTGCAAGGCAACAACATGCAGGGTTGCCCAGCGGCGTTGACTTTCGTAGTAAGCGTATGGGTAGTGGCCTGCATGTGCGCCTCAGCGAGGCTGCAATTTGATATTCGTCGTCGAGGGAGATTTCGAGGGACTTTAACGCCTGGGTGACACACTGGATGTCGTAATCTCACCCATGTCCAGCTCCAGCTACTGCCCAGGGGCTCTGTGCGAGCACTCTCGAGAGCATCGCAGTCTGACCGTGCAAAGCAGGAACCTGGGCAACGCTACAACCAAACATGGTGCTTTAGCTACTTTGCACTGTGTATCAGACCGACGCTGCAGCACTGCACCATCTGCTCTCGCTTGGATGACTGTACACACACCGGACCAACGCACAGCTTTCCCTTGCCTCAGCGGTGTCAGCAGGAGACGGAAAATTCGTGGTGCTGGTAGCGTAGGCACAGTCAGGTCGTTGCAGACGCTCTTTCTGAGTGCGTTCGCTGTGTTTGTTCTGGTGCGGTGCGGGGTGCAGAGCGCAGACAGACCGACAAGTGCTTTGGGCAGGAACCTCCTGCAATACGACTCACGGGTGAGGCTGGAGATAGTGTGCCCTTGTGGATCACTGCTTTGCAAACCACATGTGCCAAGGTGCTGAGTTCTGCCCAATATGCGCGCAGGATGCGCCATGCACTGGCGTCAGACATGTGAGGGACGGGGACAAGTGCGAATTTGTCAAGCAGCACTGCCAGTCAGGTACATTGACTCCGCTTGGCCGCTGTTCGCACTGCTATGGCTGGTGGCAGTGGACCCTCTGGGTACGCCGTGCTGACGATGCACAACGCTTGTGCAGGGTCGCTGATCAACTACTTGCACGTGTACTACTGCCACGTTGAACCGGCGGGATGGACAGCCAGGCTCGGCTTCCAGGTTTTGTGCAGCAGCGTTTGTTGTGCTCACCGCCGACTTGCACTGGCAGTTGCACACTGCACTCGCTGCGGCAAGCACACCTGGGTAAACAATACCTGACTTCACTGCAGATCCTTTGTATCTTCGCCATGGCGCTGCTCTTCCGCGTGCTGTCCACCACAGCAGAGGACTACTTCTCGCCCATCCTGACCCAGATGTCGAAGGACTTCTACCTGCCGCCGCGGCTGGCTGGAGGTCAAGCGTGTTGCAGGACCACGTGCCGGCGCGCCTGTGCATCCAGCTTTGCGGAACACGTCGTCCCTGCGACATGTGCAGGCAGAGCTTACAATTGCGTGGGGTTGTGGGTGCAGTCACGCTGATGGCTTGGGGCAACGGCGCGCCGGACATCTTCTCCTCGATGGCGGCGGTCAAGGAGGGGGAGTACGCACTGGCTCTGGGGGGCCAACTGGGTGTGCACGCGCTGGCCTCATGTCCTCGCCTGGTGTATTACCACGTTGCCTGCTGAAGCCACATGTTCCGCACCACCGAGAGGTGGATGTGGAAGTTGATGTGGGATTGCGGCTGATGTGACTTGCCCTGCCACACCGCAGGCGCAGGCATGTTCATAGGCACAGTGGTGCTGGGGGCTGTGGTGGGCGCCAGCAAGGGCGCCTCAGTGCGCGGCGCGCTCATCCGGGATGTGTCCGCCTATGCGCTGGCGGTGGCCATGGTCGCCTGGATCATCCGCTCGGGGCAGGTCAGAGCTGCTGGCTGCTCTGTGCGAAGCAGTTGACTTTGGGTGCTGCTGGCCAGCGCACAGCATTAACGTCATTAAATCATTGTGACGAGCTGTAGCGTACTGCAGGTCACCAGGGGCAAGGCGCTGCTGCTGCTGTGCGGCTATGTGCTGTACGTGCTGGCGGTGTGCGCTGCAGACATCATCCACCGCATGCGGCGGCAGTCCCAGCAGACCATCGAGTGGTACGCCTGCCTGAAATCGACGGCATTTAGGCACTCTGAAACGTGTGTTGTGGTGTGTTGTGGTGGCGGTGTTGATGTCATCAAATGCAGCTGTCGCGTTGCTGTGCCAAGTTGACTTTGTTGCACTGAACAGTGACACCGACGACAGCAAGGACCTGGAGACAGGGCTGTTGACGCCGCCAGACAGCCCAGCAGCGAGCCCGCGGCTGCACCCGGGGACCCTGCCGCCGGTCGCGGAGCTGGCCCCGCCTCCTCTGCGCCAGCTCAGCAAAGGCCTGTCGGACTCGGGCGGCCGCCTCAGCGACACCAGCTGCATTGAGTTGCAGACGCAGACAGGGTTGGACTCCCCCAGCAGCAGGTGGGCGTCATATTTGGACAGCGGACAGAGCACAAGCCTACAGGTTGTGCGCTGCGGTCCACAGCATCAGACCCAGGGCACCCAACCACAAGTGTTTGTTAAGCATCCCAGATGCGATTGAGCTGTATGCATGCAGGTACCTACAGCAGCAGCAGCAGCAGCCGCCGTTCCCTGCGGAGCACATGCCGGCGCGCCGGGCAGCCAGCCTGGGCGGCGGCGCGCACGACCCGCTCCCAACGCCGGCTGCACTGGCGGCACATGCGCGCCGCCATGCGCCTGTGCTCAGCCCGCCGCTGACTTACAGCGACATGGTGCACATGCCCGGCAGCAAGTACAGGTGAGACGCCGCCATGGAGCCACAGGCTGTTGGCTGTTTCAGGCTTTCATCTCTACAAGTGTATTTGCTGACGCACATTCAGACACTGGAGTCATGGGTGTTGAACCCTTCTGCACCTGCAAATCGCAGGGAGCGTGCGTGGGCAGCGCTGTCAGATTCCCCTAGCTTCCGCAGGTTACGGGCCCAGCAGGCGGATGCAGTAAGCGCAGCGGTGGCAGGTGTGCGTTAAGTGTGGCTGTAGCTCAGCCCGTGCTCGTGCAAGACAGGGTCGAGCGTGTTACTTGACAGCTACATTGACATATATATGTATATATACATATATATATGTTACATGTGCAGGCAGCAGCAGTGACTACCGGCCGCCCAGGCTACATACCAGGGCATCAGTCGACAACGCTTACTTGGATGCTGCAGTGGATGATACTGCAGCGCCAGGGCATCTGCCAGCTTCAGGCGCACTTGCTCAGCCAGACGCGGACACAGTGTCCCCCCAGGTTCCGGCAGCGCCTGCAGGGCTGCCGACCACAGACAGTGGGGGTGGCAGCCACGGAAGCGGTGGCGGCTTTGATGGCAGTGCCAGCAGTCGATGTCGGCTGCGGCTATCGCAGAGCAGGTGGCTGCAGGCGGCGCACTATGCCTCCCTGCGGGGCTTTGTGGAGCAGCACCTCCTGCAGCGGATGCTGGCAGCCATCGCAGTGCTGGAGTGGCCCCTCACGATTGCCCGGCGGGGCACCATCCCACTGCTGGAGCAGGTGCCCACTGTCCCACGACTGCTCAAGCAGGATCTGTATGCCTCGTCATGCTGCAAGCCAGCTGTGTTGTGGCCGTCACGCTAGTGTACCAACGGCGGTTGCAGCTACTCATGTGAGCCCACTCGCCACAGGAGTGCTATTCGCGGCCGTGGCTGATTGCCAGCCTGGTGGGCGGCCCTGTGGCGATTGCCCTGTACTTCCATGCTGGGGCAGCTGGCATCATGCTGGCGGCCGTCATCGGCGGCTTAGCAGCGGCAGCGGCCTGGTACACTACGCAAAGCGCTGGTGGCAGCAAAGACAGCTCGCCAGACTGGGACTGCGGCACAGGCGTGCCCATCGGGGCAGTCGCTGTTGCGCTGGCAGGCTTTGCCGTCGCGTGCATGTGGATCGACACGGTGCGCGGTGTATGAGGCGACAGGCTGCATGATGCATACCACATGCCTAGCATTGCCACGAACAGCGTGCATGACAGTGCGACCCTGCTGCACTGGCTTGCATCTGCTGCATCCTGCAGGGGTTGGCTGCCATCACCAACCAGCTCGCTGGCAGCATGCACCTTTGTTGTTCACGCCTGCCATGCCCAACTGACAGGTGGCATCCGAGCTGGTGGGACTGCTGCGCTTCTTCGGCGTGCTGGCGCAGATCTCCAGCCTGGTGCTGGGCCTCACGGTGCTGGCCTGGGGCAACAGCATCCCCGACCTCATAACAGACGTCGCCATGGCGCGCACGGGGTAGGTCGATAACCTCAGAGGAGGCATCCTGCTTCAGCACAGCGTAGAGGTGGCTCGCCTGACGGCCAGGCAACGAGACAGAGCTGGCAATGTAAAAGAGAGCAACTTGCCGGCGCAGGTTTGGCAACATGGCCATCACGGCGTGCTTTGCGGGGCCACTGTGCAATATCCTGAACGGCCTGGGCATCGGCTTCTTGCTGCTGCTGCAAAGCGGCGGCGACAGCAGCGGCGGCAAGCCCGCCAGCGTCGTCAATGTGCAGCTGTCGGCGCCGGTGCTGACGGACTCGATCATTGTGTGCGGCAACTGCACGCTGGTCCTGGTGCTGGGTTTGCTCAACGCTGGCCGCCTGCCGGCGCGCTGCGGGCTGCTGCTGACGTGCATGTACGGCCTGTACCTTGTCATCAACCTGGTCGTGCACTTTGTGTAGTGTTGCAGATGTTGCGCTCGCATAGGGCAGCGTGCTTTGCAGTTGAAGGATATCGAAGGACAGTCTCCGCAGCTGTAGCAGCACCATATATTGAAGTGTTGGACAGTTTGCCTGCTGCACATGCCGAGTGTCTTTATACGATACGCTCTGCCTTGTACACTGTTGGCCCATATGCAAGGATGTGAGGTTTGCCGAGCGTCGTGTGCGCAGGCACGCACTACAGAAGTCTTGAATCATACCAGACTCATTATCAACAGAAGAGACCGCAATGGTGCTGCGATCTGAGGATCCTTCACGATCTGTGGTACCGCTGTGGGCCTGCGCCTTCAGGTCTTCGACGCCACTGCCCATGTAGCTTAGCCCTCGCTCTCTAGGTGTCTGCACCCTGTCAGACTCTGCTGCCTGACCGCCCTGAAGCGCTTCCAGTCATGTTGGATCCGCGAATCGCCCCGCACACGCATCGAGGGTAGGCATGTACTCAACGAAACGACAGCAGTGATAGGTTGCCGCGAGCAAGGAGCTGAAGCCGACGGGGCTGCCTGCCAGCGGTCGCCGGTTGCGCCGTGGGGAGTGGAGAGCTTGGTCCGGTGCAACAGGATTGGTTGGCGGCAGCGCGGTCGCTCACGCCGTGAATGCATCACCGCATTCGCTGACACGTGGGAGTGCGGCAATCTCACTGTGCAGCCACCGCGCAGCAGTGAGACGCAGTGCGCCGCCCTTGGGCCGCTCCCAAGGCAGCGCTGGTCTTTGATCGCCCGGCGCCAGTGTGTCTGTCCCAGAGCAGGCGCCCTTCGCAGCTGTCCAAATGGCTACCGGCCATCCGTCTCCAATACTCGAGGAAGATGGCCGCCTGGACCAGGTGCACAGCTGTGACACGCTCAGACCAGTTGAGCGGATGCTGTGCGATCTGCTGATGCATGCATAGCATTCCATCAGCTGGGGCCGCAAGCCGAAATCTGGGCTTGCCCTTTTGGCACAGGCGTCCATGCCGTGGAGCCCCACACGCGATGCAAGCAGCCGGGAGCTGCCGCGCCTGCTGTCCCAGGGCAGCCTGCGCCTGCGGTCCACGCTGCAGTCGCAGAAATCGCTGTCCAATCTGGAGGGGGCATCGCTGCTGCGCACCGGCAGCATGAAGGTGTGCCCCCGACCATGGTGCCCGCTAGTGCAGCTGCATGTGCACAGTGCAACATCACTGCACACATGCACATCAGCGCTCTGAAGCACATAACTGCGAGCCATGCACCATGTGGATGGTTGCCGTGCGCCTCTGCAACAGGTCAATGTGGCGCTGGGTGGTGACAAGGAGCCATCAGAGGCTCTTGCCAGGCGCTCAGCGATCAGGGCCCGGCTGGAGGACCTGGATGCCAATTCTGACGGTGCGTCTGGCACCCACGTCTGCCTTCGCGGTGCTCCACCTCCTGCCACATGCAGCAATTTCATGTTCGGGCGTTGTCACAGTGTTGCTGCATCTGGTGCAGGCGTCATTGAGAAGGAGGAGCTGGTCAGCAGTGTGAACCTGCTGTGGTGATGATGTGCATGCATGGGTGCTCGGTCATGTGTTGTCTGGTGTGCGGCCAGCAGTGTGACGCAACAATATGCCGGGTTTGCAGGTGGACTTCATTGAGAAGACCATCGCCACAGAGAAGCGACTGCAGACGCTCACATACATAGCAGCCTTTGCTGTGATTGCACTGGTCGTCTTTGCCGGAGCGACATTTGGTCTGACATATGTCGTCATCGACATGACCAAGGAAGCGCAGCCAGCGGTGAGTCACGAGCAGTGCACTATCTCGAAGGGCCGCCAGAAACTTGGTGCAAGGTCGGCTGCTATTCTTGGTTGAGCGTTTCGGTCCAATTGTACACACCTGACGTGCTGCTTGACTCACTTGATATCTCGTGCCTAACAGCGGGGCGCCTGGGTGGACAGAAGCAGCTTCAACACGCTGCGCACTGCGCATGGCGGCTTCATGGAGGTGTGCCCAGCGGGCACGGCCCCAACATGGCATGTGTACCACGCAAGTGCGTGTTCAAGCAACCTGCACGCGTCAGTAGTGCAAAGCTGAGCTGCAACACTCACACCCTGCGCAGGTGAACTACACGCGGTCCCCCATCCCGCAGCGTGCCCACATCCCGGGGACACAGGCAGCCGCGGCGGACGCCGCCATGGGCACAGACCTGCAAGTCGACGGCAGCGCAGTCCCGGACCCCACGCGGCGGCTGCTGTCGTCTGGCGGCGCGCATGGCGATGCCTGGCTGGACGACGGTCTGGCCTTGGACGGCAGGGAGACAATGCGGGAGCTGCTGGCCAAGGCAAAGCCGCCGCTGGGGACGGTGGCGCGCGAAAATGCAGAGACTGCGTGCAGATGGCTTACAGAGGGTGAGAGTCGCACAGCGTGTCCTTGCTTGGTGGGGCCAGACCCGTAGTGCATCAACAACACATAACCAAGATGTGCAACATGCCCCATGATGCAGCGACACAGCCTTCTGACTGCAACATGCTGACCCGCGATGTTCTGCTGCCAACAGGCAACATCAACATCCCGCTGAAGATCCTGGATGACTTTGGACCCCACTTTCCAGCGGGCTCTGCGACGGTGGGCTTTGTGGGGCATGCTTGCATCGTGGTGTCGACCTGGAGGTATGACAGCATGCAGCATTTGGATGCCGACCTGTTCTGTGACAGAAGCCGTTGCCATTTGAGTGCCAGGTGGCAGAGGCAAAGGGGTGCCGCGACTTGCGGGACGTGCCAGGATCCAAGGCTGACATATCCGGCACGCTGGTGTACCACAAAACCACTTACCTGGTGAGCCGCCGCCTTGTTGCGATGCCCTGCTTGCCTGTCTAAAAGCGGAGATGCGTTTAACAAATATGTGTTCCATGATGTCTTGGTGGCGCTCTTCGGAGGCATGGCATGCGGCATCTGCTGACCTGCCAAAGCATTGCCTCCTGCGCCACAGATCCGCTGCATACGGGGCGCGGAGCGGTGCACCATCCGGTACGCCCCGCACTCGGGGCCTGCCAAGAAGTTGCCGCCCGCCAAGAAGGGGCGCCGCCTGGAGTCTGAGCACACAGGCACGTCCCACATGCTGCATGTACAGTCCCGCACAGTCTGATTGCTTGTACCTATCCTGAGACAGAGCTGTCAGGTCTGCAGGTGCCTTCACGAGCGAGTGTCCCCCAGTGGAGGTTGCTGGCGCGCTGCAGCCGGTGCCCAGGCTTTCAGACGGCACCTGCCCCAACTGCTTCCCAGCCGGCGCGGTGGCGGTGCTGCCCGATGGCAGCAGTCGGCCGCTGTCACAGCTGGGTGTCGGCGACCGGGTGCAGGTACAAAGCATGCTGCATGCGCATGTCAACGAATGTCAAAGGTGCCTGACTGCATGGTTGCTGGATGAGTGCATGATTATAAGATAATCGTCTGACATTTCCCGCCTTCGCCGCACCAGGTGGTAGAGGAGGACGGCAGCCTGGGGTGGAGTGAAGTGTACCTGTTTCCTCATTTCGAGGAGCATGGTTCCCGCTCCTTCCTGCGGGTGTCCACAACAGCCAATGCGACGGTACTGAACAGCACTCTGGCCTGTTGTATGCTGCCGGCATGGGCAGTGTGTCGCTGCTGCTAGTGCCTGGTCACTCTGGGTGTATGTCAAGTCGAAACGTTCACGCAACATATGTTGTGCTCCCGCAGATCACGCTTTCGGCTGACCACTACCTCCTTGTCGCGCCACACAAGAACGCCGCTTTCACACAGCGCACAGCTGTGCCAGCAGCACACGTGGCGCCGGGGACGCTGCTGTGGCGGCGCACGGACAGTGGCAGCCTTGTGATCGAGGCGGTGACGTCTGTGCAGCACATCCTGGCAGACGGCCTTGTCAACCCAATCACGCTGCGAGGTGCAATACCTCTGACATCTGCTTGCTTGGCCTTCATCTGCCAACGAATGTGGATCTTTGGTTGTGAGCATGGTTTCTTTTCACACCTTGGCTGTGCAGCCTCGCACACCGCAGTGTTCAGCATTGCATGTCTGCCGATCCAGTGCCATCTGCTCACCCGGTTGAGCTGTGTGCTACCGTGCTCGCAGGCAACATCGTGGTGGACGGCGTGGCGGCGTCGGTGTACAACACCGCGCTGGGCGCGGAGGCACGCATGCACGCGTTCATGGCGCTGGGGCGGGGCCTGTGGCGGCGGGCGCCCTGGCTGCTGCGCGCGGCGCACCATGCCCGCCTGGCGCAGCCCCTGTCCCTTGCCATCGGCCGCCTCGTTCCTGCGGTATGTGATTTTGCTCTGCTCGACATGCACGCCCGTCCCTCTTGCTGAACTGCCCGGCGGGTGTGCCCCCGTCCCGAGCAAGTACCCCAGAACGCGCTGTCTGCCACACTCGTGCCTCAGAGCATGCTTTACCCACTGCCTCTCTGGCCTGGTGTGCAGGACGGGTCCATGGCGACTATGGGCAACCCAGCGCTGCGCTGGGCAGCAGCACGGCTGGCCTCGCTGATCGCATGACCTCAGTCCGCAATGGTTGGCACATGTGTGCCGGCTTTTGTTGTGCCGAGGCCACGTGGCCAATGCTGTGCACATCCCAAACAGGAACAGACAGGAATTGTCCCGTTTTTTGCCGGATGCAGTGTACCAAACTTGTCGCAGTTTGGCCTTCAGCCTCCTCTGATTTGCAGTGTGTCACAAATTCCTGAAGAGCCGTGCAGATCTGACTTGATAGATGAGGAGCTTGACCTAGATGAATGTATAGGGCCGGTATTGCCGTGACGCCGTCGCGCAGAGACTGCGGATTTGAACATCCCGGCTGGACATTAATACCACGACTGGCGCTCATCACATGCATTATGAGGCAATGCTGTGAAGCCGAAGAAACACCGACAGGGTTGTAAACATGCAGCATGCCGGCAGAGTCAACAGCTCAACACTGGTGCAGACTGCATGTGTGCATGATCCTGGGGACAACATGAGAGTCGCACGTAAACCCGCTCGCCAGCATTAGCACTCCTGTGCTCGGTGGCCTGTTCTGCTTCGATCGCAGACCAGAGGCCCGCGCAGCGCTGCAACATGGCGATGTTGGCATCCATGCAGGGCAGCGGCATGTGCTGCGGGCACATGCGGGCCGCCCGGCCAAACCCCCCGGCAGCATCCAGCATGAACAGCCTCAGCAGCGCCTTCAGCGGGTGCGCCTTGCGGCAGCCCTCGGCGGCGCGGCGGCCCCTGCAGCCGGTCAGGCAGCTCACAGTCGCCCGTCGGGCGGGCGCCGGCGGCGAGGAGGGCGAGGAGGAGGGCGGCCGTCGCCGTGGCAGGGGCCGGGATGGCTCCGACAGAGATGGCGACAGGGGTGGCAGGTGCGGCATGACACCGATCCACGCACGCAGTACATGCTGCAATGCATCTGTGCATCATGCAGCCACGCCTCACCAGACTGCTTGCTGAACGCTTGCCGGTTTGCTGCGTCATGCCGCCAACCTTGGCGCCGTCGTCATCTTGGACATCATCTCAGCACTCGACGACGCATTCAACTGGAACTGCTCAGCTCAGCTGCGTGTCGATGTCTCGGCAGGGGCGACCGGCGGGGCGAGGCGGCGGACGAGTTCCAGGAGCGGCTGGTGCAGGTGCGGCGGGTGACCAAGGTGGTGAAGGGCGGCAAGCAGCTCAGCTTCCGCGCCGTGGTGGTCGTCGGCGACGGCAAGGGCTCCGTCGGCGTGGGCTGCGCCTCCGCCAAGGAGGCAAGCAGTGTGATGCTGCGGATTCTGATAACAACAGCGTTCTGTGCTGTACACCGTCCTGAAGGCTGTGGCGTAGCTAGGAGGCAGTGTCAGGTCAAGCAGGACGCAGCAGGGTGGTGACGCCCCCTGCGCTGGCATGCTCCGCAGATTGCGCAGTCGGTGCAGCGCGCGGTGGCGGTGGCCAAGCGGGAGAAGGTCACCTTCCCTCTGAACAAGGCCTACTCGCTGCCGCACCGCATCGACGGCTACTGGGGCGCCGCCAAGGTCATGCTGCGCCCGGCTGCCGACGGTGCCGGTGTCATTGCCGGTGGGTCTGGGGATGCGTGCATCGTCAACGTGGCATCATCAATGTCACCAGATGTGACATGCCTGCAGCCCTGTGTACGAGCTCTGTCAGAGCCTGGACTGCATTACATGATGGCAGCTGGATGTGCTGCCCCTGAGCCATGCCTGATCCTGGGGATTGCTGCCACCTGTGGCTGCTTGCATCTTCATGATGGCGTCGCACCGCGCTGTGCGCAGGTGGCGCGGTGCGGGTGGTGCTGGAGCTGGCGGGCGTCCGCAACTGCTTCGGCAAGCAGCTGGGCAGCGCCAACCCGCTGAACAACGCGCGCGCTACCGTCGAGGGCCTGCGCGCCCTGCGCACCTTCAAGCAGGTGTGCGCAGCCCTCAGACCCTGCTGGTCATGCAGCATATGACACAGTTGTGATACATCTGTCGTGTATCATCTTGTGTCCTGCATGTGATATGGTGTTCTCCTTGGAACAATGTATCTTGCTATATCTCTTCGTACCTACCTGCTCGGGGCCTGAACATGCGTGCTGTGGGGTGCAGGTGTCGAAGGAGCGTGGCATCTCTGTCCAGGAGCTCATGGTGAGGAGTGTGTGCTCATAGTGCCAACTCAACTGTGTCTGTAACTCTACCGTGGCATGCTGCCATCTCATGGTCTCTGACGGTGGGCATTCCTGGGACTGCAGGGCCTGGACCGGGAACCAGAGACAGAGCCCAGCAATGCGATTGCTGGCGCAATGGCGGGCATTGTTTGATCGTCATGTATTGCACCTGCCAATGCCAATCAAGTGACAGGTTCAGTCTTGACATTGCTTTCAGTGTTCGCAATGCTGTATGCCATAGTTGCAATGCTGGAGGGTCCTGGACACGCCTGCTGCACACAATCCCTGGAAACCATTGGCCGAATCAATGTTGTACACCCCAATGATGATCCAGCACAGTGAACTACCTCACGAAAGCTGCTTGGCGAAGCTTTCAGAAGCAGCAAAAGACAGGACAAGTCAAAAGTCAGCAGTCAATTGTGTGTGTCTAATGTCATACTCGTGCTGCAGCGTCTGGGCTTGCGTTCAGCAGGCGCTCAGCTTCCCCACCGCTTGGCGCTGCATGTGCACCCTCCCACCCACGCCACAGCAGAGCCAGCTCACCACGAGACCAGGCTGACGCCGCCACTGTGGCAAGCATGCAAGGCACGATCCATAGCAGCGCCGGCTGCACAGCACACCACAGCAGTTGACATGTGGTTCGTCACGCGGCATCAGGCTTTCAGCAGTGCATGGTGGACACTGCAGTGATGTACGAGAGCGATCTGCAAGCTAGGGTATGCTGGAAACACATGAAAGCAGTGCATGCCTGCCACCATACGCAACCCTCACCTGGCCCTGGTCGCCAAACCACGACAGCATCAGCGCTGTGTATGTCAGCAGCAGGCCCGCCGCATAGGCTCCCACGGCCAGTGGGAAGTGGCCGCGCCACAGAGGCCGCCTGCCCCGGCCGGGTGATGTGTCAAAGCAGCGGCACATGGCCGCCAGCACACCCGGCAGTGCCACATCGCCCAGCCCCAGGACAGCGTAGCCCTGCAGGAAAGATGTGGTGTATCCATGCGACTCGACTGGAGGTCCAGCATGCCCTCACGTTGAAGTTTTCAAGGCATCGAATGGCGACCAGGGCTTGTCAGCAGCATCGCTGGCAAGCGCCCCTGCAAGGGCTCTCACCTTTGCCCTGAAGTGGGACAGTGCAGGCACCAGCAGGACTATGGGCAGCGGCTGCTGCAGGGCGCCGCCTGTGGCCACCTGCATGACAGTTACAGCAGGAGGATCAGGTGAAGCCGCCGCTGCCGTGCTGCAAAGCACATGCCAGTCCTTGCGACAGACCTACAACCAAGAGAACGGTGCACACGAGAACCAGGGGCACACCTCGACCATCACTGACGATGAGTGTGAAAGTCGCGGCTGGATGAAGACCCAGAACACATCGTAGCAAAGCATGCTGCCAAGCAATATGGTGGCTACCTGCACCGTCAGGCATGGCGCTGAGCACTTGCTGACGAGCCCTGATGACAATAGCACGACCTGATGGTCCACCATTACGGAGTTCCTGCACTAGATCTTCACAGTGCGGCCTGCCAAGATACCTTCAAGCTGTTCACTCGGATGCCCCGCAGGCATGACAGCACCAGGCACACTCCCATCATGTCCTGCACGTGAAAGTGGTCACTGCTCTCAGACCATGACAGGGTGGCCTTCGTCAGGTCTGCAGCGCCATCATTGCAGAAGCCAAGATTGGCAGGTCTGGGCACCTGGTACACCCAGGCCCAGGGTGAGTCCCGATGCAGGGCCCACAGGACGGCCAGCCCAATGCTGATGGGCAGGAACACGAGCACGCAGGTGGGTGCTGCAACGTGCTGCCCCCCGCGCCATGGCAGCAGCACGGCGTGCTGCGCCGCCCGGGGCGCCACGGCCGACAGTCCGAGCCGCAGCACTGCAATGATCGCTGACTGTGCGCCGACGCAGAACAGCGCCACCTGCAGGTGGAAGGCTGGATGTACTGTGGAGCTAGCTTAGCTTTGTGTGACTGCAGCTGTGCAAGCATGTCATTGCAGCTCAGGGAAGAAAGCTTCCAAGGACCTCTCACGATCAGGGCGTTGATGTAGTCCAGCAGGAAGTACAGCGCCACCAGCACGAGGCTGGCAATGAACAGGTAGGCGACCGCTCCCCCCGCCGTGACATACATCACATCCACATCTGCAGCTGCTTTGCTGGCAAGTGGGTGTGCTGCCTCCGGCTGGCTGGCGGGTGGCGGTGCTGGGGACGCGACAGCGCCGCTGCTGGCCCGCTCCTCTGATGTGCTGCGCCGCAGCCGTGGCGAGATGCTGTCCTGCTGCATTGGCGCTACACTGTGTGTGATATATGCATCTATACTCCGAGAGGTACTCGTTGCTGCTAGGCTTAGCTGTTTGCTTGCTACACTGCAGCATTGCCTCAGTGTGCACGTGTATGGCAAGCGACTACCTGACAGAGCGCCGCGGGCGCCAGAGCCTCGCTGCAACTCCCTGCCAGACTGGCGTCATCGCTGGCTTCTGGCGCCTTCCGCTGCTTATCAGTCGCTGGCTGCTCGTCCGCTGCTGCCCAAAGCGAGCCGCCCACCACCGTGCACACCGCCATCACCAGCAGCAGCGCCTGACTCCAGTCCAGCGGAGAGTACACCTGTCACAGGGGCGCACACAATCCAGAAGTGCAATGGGCGCAGTTACATGTTACACATCCAGTTGCTGCCACCCTACAACGCTTGCAGCACAGCGTTCAAGACCACACTCCGATTTGGCCACAGACTGACCGGGTAAAACGCTGTCACTGCCCCGTGCTGCCGCGCCATGTGCTGCAGCGAAGCACCTGCCGCCTGCGACACACTGACTGCCTGCACCCGCTGTGACCCCCTTGTCGTGTTGTCCTTGCTCATCAGGAAGCAGCCTGCGGAGGCAATGGGGCACGGGGCGTCAGCCTTGCATTCTGGATGCTTCGGTGGGGACAAATGCCGCTCCTGCTGTAAGGCTGGCGCACAGACAGCGGCGCACCTGGCTGCACATCGAAGACAATGAGCAATGCTGCTCCAGCTGCCTGCGCATGTGCCGCCTTGTCTGCAAAGGAGCAGTTGCCCCGCCTCGCCAGCAGCGCGGTGTGCGGCCCATGCTGTGTGAGCGCCATTGCTGACCCGCAGGCGGTCTCGGGCTGCGCCACGACAAGCTGCAACGTGACGTTTGGCGTCCGCGGCAAAGGCGCGCCAAATAGCCCTGGCAGACCATAAAATGTCTGAACACCGCCCCCGGTGGCATTGGCGCGTAGTACCACCTGCACACACAACAACGGTATGACCGTGGAGGCAAGCCTTTCGCATCAGCCGTATAATGCGCACTAGGACAGCGGGTACAACCCCTGCAGCAGCGAGCCATGGGGGCATGCCCAAATTGGCAGCACAAGCTCACCGGCGCCCCAGCACAGTCATCTGGTTTTGCTGCTTGTGTGCTGGAACAGGCTGCTAAGCAGCACAACACTGTCAATAGGACCTCGAACTTCATAACTACTGGCCAATGCGCATGTAGTTCATGTGCTACACGGTGCAGCGTTGATTCAGCCTCATTCAATCTCCCTACATGTTGGAAGGACAAACTACCCCTTTCCAACCAAGGCAATACTGAGAAACGGTCGTATGCAAGCTCCCGGCTGTGCTTCCTGATAGATGTAAACAAAGTTGCTGATGGTCGCAGCCAGCGTTGGTACCCGTACTATGTTACCGTACAGTGCTCCAGCCATCCATCGGTCACTGCTCGGTACAACTCGTATGTGATAGCCTTGAAATTTCTGATCTTGTTTTGGGACCTTCACTGCTCTGCTATTGAGTACACAGCCAGTATCCTAGTGCTGTGGTGGCACCAGCTCAGGAACAATCAGGCGATGGGCAGGCGAGCGGGCCCATTGATGGTACCCGTGTTGATATGTCCCCAGCTGCCTGCTATCTCATTCAGTCTGGAACTTGACACTGGTCACGTATCCCAGGATGGTGTCGAGCACCTTCTGCTTATTCTGCTCCACGGCCTTCTTAATGTCCTCCTCCTGCTTCGAGGACTCGTCCGCAAGCCGTTTAGTGGTGTCGCCCGCGTTTGATGAGTTCGCTGACACTTTCTGCTGAAAGGCGTTCTCCTTGTCCTGCTTGTACGCCTGAATCTCCTTGTCTGCCTCTGCCTTTGCCTGCTTCAGCCGCTCGCTCTTGGCTTTCCGCGCCTTCGCAATGATCTGCTGTGCTTCCTGCTCAGCTGCCAGCAGCTTTTGTATACCGTCCTGAGCAACACTGACTTGTGCCATACCTCTAATTGAGCTTGACAGCCGACCTGCCACGCGTGGTGCTGATCAAGGAGAGATGTTAGGGCTGGATGTAGCTTAGGGGTGTGAAAGCGAACACCAGTTTCTTCAAGGTCACGGCAGCCCCACAGCACGCAACTACATGCACAATGGCGGATGAAGATTACTGGGCGGAAGTGCGGCAGAAGTGCCAGCCTGAGGGCACCAGCAAACAGGGCATGTTCTCATTGTTTGAGAGATGCAGGACGCACAGAGGAAGCAGAAAGCGTTTCGCGCTCATTACGGCCCTGGGCAAGGCGGCCAAAGCGCAGGAGCAGCGCTTGGGGACGTTCTCTTAGAACGCTGCGGGCGCAGGCGGGGGCACGGGTCGTCAAGATGTCCCACCGCAAGTTTGAGCGTGAGTGGCAGTGGCACTGTTCATAGCCGAACCTGCCATCTGCTGCTGCTGCCCACTAGTTGGATGGAACCGCAGCTGATCTGCTGGCCGTCCAGCTTGAAGCCGTTTGCCTGTTGGCGCGAAGAGTAGAACGGCCGGGCAGCCTGTTGCAACTCAGCTTGACCCCAGACCTGCTGCGTGGATTGCCGACTCGAGCAGTGTAGCTGCGCTGTGTCGGCGTGCAGAAGGGCACATACGATACATGCAAGCAGCAAGAGGGTGTTAATTTGCTGCAGACACAACGATGTGCAGCTGTGGTGCTGTAGCGCCACCAGCTGGCCATTTCTGCGGCTGCCGCAGATGCGTGAGCAGGCAGGCTTGAGCAGCAACGCTTCAACGACATGCGTGCAACACTGAACACATGCATGTCTTGTGTGCAGACCCGCGGCACGGCTCGCTGGGCTTCCTGCCCAAGAAGCGCTGCCGCCGGGGCAAGGGCAAGCCCAAGTCCTTCCCGCGGGATGACCCGTCCAAGCCGCCGCACCTGACGGCCTTCATGGGCTACAAGGCGGGCATGACCCACATCGTGCGCGAGGTGGAGAAGCCCGGGTCCAAGGTCCACAGGAAGGAGACAGCAGAGGCGGTGAGTCCAATTACATGACTGTGCTGGGAGCGCCTTGCAGCAGAAACCCCAGATTGCGCAAGCCACCTTCCGCTACACCTGCAGAAGTGCTGCCTCATGCTGCTAGGCCTGCTGCTTCACGGCTGCAGCTGATACAGAGCTGTTCCCCCTTTCTTTAAAATAAAAGTCAACAATACACAAAAATTCACACAATTCTTTTTGCACAGGTGACCATCATCGAGACACCGCCCATGATTGTGGTCGGCGTGGTGGGCTATGTGCAGACACCCCGCGGCCTGCGCACCCTGAACACCGTGTGGGCAGGTGGGAGCTTTGCTCAATGCCAGCTCATGCTGGAGCAAGCCCCGTGCTCCTGCACTATGCCCCGAGTGCCGCTTGTGCGGGGGGCATGCCATCACTCAACAATGCTGAATGTGTGCAGAGCACCTGGGCGATGAGGTCAAGCGGCGGTTCTACAAGAACTACTTCAAGACGAAGAAGAAGGCCTTCAGCAAGTACGCCAAGAAGTACGCCGATGGCAAGGTGCGTCAACCAGTGCAGGGCCGCAGGACTGCCAAGCTGAACACATGCATCTTGGGAAGCCTGCAGCTTCCTGCGGCTGGTGTCCGTGGTGCACGGTCTCGTTTGGGTGTTGCAACCACCACACGGCAGCTGTGCGGTGCATGCACTGCCATGCGCACTTCGCCTTGTCAACCCGCGTTGCCCCCGTCCTGCAGTCGATCGAGGCGGAGCTGGAGGAGCTGAAGGCGCAGTGCAAGGTCATCCGCGTGCTGGTGCACACCCAGATCAAGAAGGTGTCCAACTGGGGCCAGAAGAAGGCCCACATGCTGGAGGTCCAGGTCAGCCGCCGCGCCTGCTTCACCCCACCCGAGAGTGCCTGTTGCAACACTGAACCTTCCTACACGAGTCCTACGTTTGCCTCTCAAACATCTGCCTCACATCTGCCTGGCGGCCATGCCTGCCATCCATGATGCTGATGGCGTGCTGCGTGCTGAAACAGATCAACGGCGGCAGCATCGCGGAGAAGGTGGACTTCGCGTATGCCCTGTTCGAGAAGGCGGTGCCCATCGAGTCGGTGTTCTCCACCAACGAGATGATCGACACGATCGCGGTGACGCGGGGCCGCGGCACGGAGGGCGTCGTCACCCGCTGGGGCGTCACCCGCCTCCCCCGCAAGACCCACCGCGGGCTGCGCAAGGTGGGGAGCCCACCTGCCAGCGCAGCTGCATGCAGGCATGCCTGCTGTGTAGGAGACTGCAGGAGTGCAGCCAAGCGCACCCAGCAGCGTCAAGCGAGGGCACTGCATGCACACGTGTGTCGCCCTCTGTCCGGCAGGTGGCGTGCATTGGTGCGTGGCACCCGGCGCGTGTGTCGTGGACAGTGGCGCGGGGCGGGCAGCACGGCTTCCACCACCGCACGGAGATGAACAAGAAGGTGTACAAGATCGGCAAGAAGGGCGAGGACTCGCACCTGGCCACCACCGAGTTCGATGTCACCAAGAAGGACATCACGCCGATGGGCGGCTTCCCGCACTACGGCACCGTCGACGAGGACTATGTCATGATCAAGGTGCTTGTGGCTGTTGGCTCCGAACACTGGCCCAAGCACCTAGCTGGCTTGTGCCATTTGTGCGCATAGCGGGCTTTGCTCCGGTGTTTCCGGGTGCATGTGGTGAGTGTACTGCAGCACGGCATGTGAAAATTCTTCAGCTGTGGTCCTGACCCTTCATGTCTGTCGTCATGCAGGGCGCAGTGCCGGGCAGCAAGAAGCGGGTCATCACCCTGCGCCGCTCCATCTTCCCGCAGACCTCGCGCAATGCGCTTGAGGAGATCAAGTGCGTTTTGTCCCATGCAAGCAACCCGCAAGCAACCCGGGAAAACCCGCAGCAGAGCATCAGCTCATGCCATGGCCAGTTTCGCCTGTACAAGGTTGGCAAGGGTGGCAGGTCCTTGTTGCCGAGCATGCATCGTGGTCTTGGTGCAGGCTGAAGTTCATCGACACAGCGTCGAAGTTCGGCCATGGTCGCTTCCAGACATCCGAGGAGAAGGCCAAGATCATGGGCCGCGTCAAGGCTTGAAGCCGCTGATGCCCCACCTGACATGCCTCGAGCCAGCTGGCTTGACGCCCTCAGCAGCCCTCGCAGGCCAGCTGCACCTGCTGAACAGGCCACTCGTTTTGAATGGTGTTGTGCCTGCTCACTGGTCGGTTGCAGCGCCAGCGCCACGTGCTGTAAGATTCTTACAACAGCCAAATGTGCGATCTTGCACAGCTCCAGGTTGCGCAACATGCAAGTGTGCAGGCTGACAGACATCCAGCAGACCGTGGATCAGTGCCCCACACACCAGCAAAGCACACATGTATGGTCCAATCCCTCAACGTATAGTGTTGACCCCGATACAGATGCTAGGACATGTCCATGTCATCTAGGTCGACGACTGTCTGCTGGGCTGCATGCCGGCCGAACAAATCGATCACAGTTGCCTGTCGTGGCTGCCTTAGCTGAGATGATTCGTGAGCAAACTGCGGTGGCATATATGTGCGAGATTGCACCGCCTGTGTCGCCTTGGCACGCCGCAAGGCAGCTGCGCTGGTCTTTCGCCCTGGAAAGCTGATCTGTATAAAACAGCAGTGAAGCCAGGCTCATAGATACCCTCTGATCCCAGATACTGCCCCAACCCACTGCGCTACATATGGAACTGCACAAGCAGATGCAGCGGCAGCTACAATGACGGATACACGACGTGCAGCAAGCAGCCATTGTAAAGCACACGAACCTGCGCGGTGGCTGCCTGCCGGAACGTCGCCATTTTGACGGGCGAGGGCGGCAGCGGCTTGCGATCCACGCCGCTGTATGGCGTCAGCGGCTGCGGCGGTGATGAAGCCGCTGTGGCGCTCGACTCCTGGCTGCTGGGCAGGTCATCAAACTCGTCCAGGCCCAGCCCGAAGCCCTGCTGCTGTGGCGGCGCGTGCTGCTTAGCGGGCAGGCCAGTGTCCGCACTGCTCGGCAGGCACTCGTTGTATGCATCGCTGGGCATGCTGCCGAACAGCTTCAAGTGCACCCTGCATGTTCACGGCTGGGGATCATCTGACTGCTGTTCACCGTGGTGCAGGAAAGATGTGATGACTCCGCATGCAGGCGGAGCAGGCCTGCGCACATCTCAGTAGCGCACCAGATCCAGTCGCCATCGCTGTACACAGGATGCACACGCTGCTGCGGCTCGCTGCGCAGCACCTCGCCAGGGCCTAGGCCCTTCTCCAGGCGGCAGCCGCTGGTCAGGTCAAACTGCATGACGGCAGGAGCATGCTGAGCGACAGATCACCATCTTCAGCGTGATGTGTCAGCGTAGTGCGGATGCCGAACAGCAACACCGCCACACACCCTGAAGCTGTGCCAGGGGCATCTGATGCAGGCGCTGCCGTCCGGCGTGTCCTCTATGTCCCCGCTCTGCCCCAGTGGACCGCCCATGTGGCTGCAGAGCGTGTCAACGCAGTACACCTTTCCGCCATGGCGCAGCAGCGTCACTGAGCGACCGAGCACCTCCTGCAGGGCACATGCACGCTTGGTACGTGGTGCTAGTGATGCACAAGCGCCGAGCACGGCGCAACCGACCGGTACAAGGTACATGCTCGTGACTAACGCATGTCTGGAGCCCTGTGCCAATCCAGTGCAGTGTACCTTGAGCACGCGCTGGCCCTCTGCCAGCTCGGAGCTCCTTACAACTCGTACTGGTCTCGTCGGATGCATCTATCAAGCGCTGCGTGTTGTCGAGACGGACCTACAGTCCCTCAAACGTTGATACAGTCAACTTGTGGCGATCTGTGGCAACTCGGCGCTGTTGGAGGAGTGGGAGCGCTGACACGCTTGCGACACACCGCTGCTGTGTAACCAGCTCCAAAACTAATCACTGTTACTAAAAGGTTGCGCAGACCAAGCACACAAAGACTCAAAGAGAGGCACCATGGTGACCAACTGACAATTGGAAATTCTCAATCACCGCTCTAAACCCTAGACAAGGCTCGGGTGACACGAGGGTAGGATTACGGTCGGCAGTACTGAACCGTGTGAACTTGACATCGCACCTTCTCGACTCGCCAATTCCGAGCACGCAATTCGGAGCAGTGGACACATACATGAGCAAAAGCCGGCTGTGGAATGTAATCGATCAGATCCTGCTTTACGTTCCAATACTTCTGTTTGAGTGCCGAACAAAGGATTTACAGCCATCGACTTGATGAGCTGAACACCAGCGCTGAGTTGCAGCGCTGAACACGATCTTCCATCACGGCTAAACGGAAGGCAGCTGACATGGGAAGAGACTACTATGCGACACTGGGGGTGTCGAAGGGCGCCAGCGAGGATGAGCTCAAGAAAGGTAGGCCATGCCACATTCCAGTGCATGCGGCACCCGGCCTGAAGTTTGGTGTGCTCAATCAAGTGCTGACATGATATGTCGATCCATTCGCAGCTTATCGCAAGCTTGCTATGAAATGGCATCCGGTGAGTTGTTAACGTCAATGTATGTCATACACTTGGAGCGGTGCATGCATGCATGTATGCATGAGCATCATGCATGGCCGTCCAACACGCACATCACACGTGCAAAATGACACGATATGCAGGATAAGAACCCTAACAACAGGCAGAAGGCAGAGGAGCAGTTTAAGATCGTGTCAGAAGCATATGATGTGAGTGACATGTGTCGCTGTGGGCTGTCGCTGCCAGCTCAAAAGCGCTTGTAGGTGCCTGGTGCATGATTGTGCTGCGGTGCCATTCGGACTGCGAGATATGCTGTACAGGCTCTACCTTGCGCTGCGGCATGGCTGACAGCTCGTGAGCCTTCCTCCGCAGGCGCTCTCCGACCCAGAGAAGCGGAAGATCTATGATCAGTTCGGTGAGGAGGGACTGAAGCAGGGGCCGCCGCCGCCCGGTGCCGGTGGGTTCGATGCCAACGGCTTTGGCGGCTTCCCCGGCGGCGGCGGTGGCGGCGCCCACTACCGGTACCAGCCGCGGTCAGCCAACGACATTTTTGCAGAGGTGCAACCTGAGGCGTCACTGCATGCTGTACGACCTGGAGACGAGAGTGGCAGTGTGCTGGTGCATCACACTGGTCGTGGCAGACGCCCAGCACTCGTTCCGCAAGTGTGTTGCCACCTGTGCATGGTTGTGTTGCGGCGCAGTTTTTCGGCGGCCAGTTTGGCGGGGGTGGCGGCGGGATGGAGGATCTGTTTGGGGGCATGGGCGGGGGTGGTGGCGGCATGGGTGGCGGCAGGAGCTTCACAGGCGGCGCTGGGTTCCCCGGCATGGGCGGCGGCATGGGCATGGGGGGCATGGACGGCATGGGCGGCGGCCGCCGGCGAAAGGTGCGCAGCGCACACACCAGACCAGCTTCTGTCGGGGCTGCATCACAGCAGACGGTCCACTGCGGCATCGTGACCAACTCATGGCACAGGACAGCGGGCATCACACCTGTCATGTTGCGCGTCCCCTGCGTGTCATTCACAGTGGCCAAAGATGCAGCGTGTGACTGCAGGACCCGTCGCTGCTCACAAAGCTGCCGACCACGCTGGAGGAAATGTACAAGGGCAGCACCCGCAAGATGAAGATCAGCCGCACCATCCACGACGCTGCCAGCGGCAAGGCCACGCGCGTCAGCGAGGTGCTCAGCATCAACATCAAGCCGGGCTGGAAGTCTGGAACCAAGGTGGGTGCTGCCTGTGCAGCTCCTGTCTCAACCGCTGAGCGTGGTCTGTCTCATGTTGGGGCATGGTGGTATGTGCACCTCTAGAGCAGTTTGCAACTGGCGTTGTGTGTTGCAGATCACCTTTGCGGAGAAGGGTGACGAGCACCCCGGCCGCGAGGCAGCAGACATCGTCTTCCAGATCGACGAAAAGCCGCACGCAACGTTCAAGCGGGATGGCAACGACCTTGTAAGCAATTTCGCTGAAAGCAGTGTCTCCTGCTGCCATTCTGCCTGCAGAGCGAAGCGTATGCCGCCTTCCTCCATTGACAGAACTCTTCATTGCTCTTTGGGCATCAATGCTGTCATCCTTGGATTGAAAGCACACTGGACGACATGGTGTGTTGTAGGTGTACACGCACCGGCTGCCGCTGGTAGACGCTTTGGCGGGCACCACAGTGCAGCTGCAGCACCTCGAGGGCTCCCCCATCAGCGTGCCTGTCGACGAGGTGGGAGCCCCGCTGGCACCTCGACTTTCCGTACTCCTTCCAGCTCCACTTCAGAACTTGGCGCACCGCAGCTTCGAGCCTGCCACACGGAAACGTTGCACCCCGCTTTATGGTAGCACGTGCAGCAAGGGCATTGATTCATTGTGCGATGGTGCACCGCCAGGTGATCACGCCAGACACCGTCAAGGTGGTGCGGGGCAAGGGCATGCCCATCAGCAAGAGCCCTGGCCAGCATGGGGATCTGCGCATCAAGTTCAAGGTACAGCAGCTGTGCTCACTCCATGTGCTGTGGACCAATGTTGTGCCGCACACTGGAAGCTCACATGACGAGACGATGTCTTGAAGCATCTCACATTTCCGCCCGCTTTCTGGGTATCATGCGTGATGCTACTTGGTCCTGGTCATGCAGATCGACTTCCCCAGGCGGTTAGACAGCAACCAGAAGCAGAAGATCAAGCAGGACTTGCCACGGACGTGAGTCCGGTGCAGCAGTGGTCGACACGGCAGCCTCCAGCGGCAGCCTCCAAAGGCATCTTGGACGATGACCTTTGTCGTGCCACTGCCTAGGCCATGTGTAGCTGCGCAAGGCTTTCGGTAGCTAGCAGTTGCGCCCTGCTGCAAGTTGATGCACAAACAAACAGGGGAACCTTGTGGCATCCTGACAGCAGAAGAGTCTGCAGCTTTCAGGGACTGCAGGCTGTTGCTTGGCGGTGTCCCATATAGATAGCGTGCGTGTTGTATTGTTGCTAGCAGTGTGATTTGTATGCTGTACTTGTTCTGTTTTGAGGGCAGAGGTTGTTCACAGACCTAGGTGCGAAATCCTGTAGCAGCGAGTCTCACAAGCACACAGGCTCACAAGCGCGCCCAAGATACAAGCACGAACGATCCGCTTACACATGAATCAAAGATGCACACTTCGCAGACATGTGGCTCTGAGACTGCAACCACCGTGTGCCAAAGGCTACAGGTCGTCGTCACACTCAAAGTCTCTCGGACAGCACCCAGGCCCACATCTGCTGCGAACTCTGCAGTGTCTACCCTCTAACTGACATTTCCGCATGCAGAGTAAGAAAGCCACCAACCGACGCACTACAACGCCTTTTGCAGTACTTTCAAGCCGACCAATAGCAGCGGCAGCACCATGATGGTGGTTGCAGCAATGGTGGGGACCCGAAGGTCCTCCTTCTCACCCGCGCTGACATAGTACACGTTATCGTACGCACTCGGCATCCTCCTGCACCGTTGTGGATGGCACAGTGTCATGTTACCCATTTGGTCTCGCCATCGTGACACTGCAGGGGAGCAGGGAGTTGCTGCACGCACCTGAAGTACTTGTCATACTCATGGGGCTTGACAGTCAGGCTGGTAAACTTGTCCGCCTTCAGGAACGTCATTGCCTGCAGACATGGCAACCTCCAGTGGTCAGGAGCTGGATGCAGTCTACTGCAAGTATGTGCAAGATGCATGGGCATAGACTGCATGGCTCCCACCTCGAAGCCACCCAGCAGATGCTTCACTTTCCTGGCAACCTCCGCGGTGGGGTGCCCGCGCAAACTTTGATATATCGCCTGTCAGCACCAGCTCACAGCAAGGCTTCAGAGAGCGGCTGCAATACTACAACCCTGTCGCTTGCGACTGATGATGCGTGAGCGAGCAACGCAGCAGACCTTTGCCTCTTGTGCCTTCCCCAACGAGTCCAGCGTGATCGCCTGCTGCAAGCGGGCCATGCCGCCAACCTGAGCACCAACAGAACCACAAACGTTTTGCTCATATGATGTGCAGCAGTAGAGATGACTACTGATCCTGAGAGCTATCCTGGCAAACTGCGCTTATCAACAGCAGGATGCTGTCAGGTGCTGCAGGGTGCGCACGGGGGAGCGCAGCGGCATCAGCGCAGCAGCCTCCGAAAAGTGCTCCAGGGAGGCCGACAGCTGCCCAGCCCTGAAGACCCTCATGCCAGTTTCCAGCTGCTCCTGTGCCACAGGATCAGCCACACGCATGTATGTCCGAACATACGGACATCTTCGTCAGAGATTGACGGATCAACAAGCTCAGGGCACCCCGAAACTTCAGTACTTCAATCCACTGCTTCCAGCAACGCCTTCCCTTCTGCATGGCAGACACGATCGATCACCTGAGCTGCTGCTTGCACGGCTGGGTCGACCTCAAGTCCGGTCGACTGTTTGTACCGCTTCATGGCCTAATGCACCACAGATGACCGATCAGTGTCAAGCAACACATCGGCCTGGCTGCCAGGCTCGGACATGATGGCTGCCGGCATGGTCTGTCGCTGTTCTCGACTGCACCCCATTGCCACGTATGCAGCGGCGCCCATACTGTAGAGTCTGCCATGCACCTCGCTGCCAGCTGCCGCGCACCCCGCCGGCTTCGGTGCACCCCGCTCACACAGCAGGAACGCCGAGGATCAGCAGTGTGGCTGCTGCTCGGTGCGATGGCGGGGCCAGCAAAATTGTCGAGGGGCACCTGGGTGACACGGCGGGCGCGGGCGGCGCGGGCGTCCTCCGACTCCAGCTCCTGCCCCGGCCGGAGGGTGCGCCCGCCGCCGTACGCCTTGGAGATGTCTGGCGGCCGGGGGAACATGCCCCACGTTGCCACCTGCACATGTGCCAGTAGCTGAGCCGACCAGCCACTATCGATGTGCAAACGATGGCTTGGGAGAATCATCCTGCAAATCTGCTACTGTGTACCTTGGCAGCTGACGGCCGCAGCCTGCAGTACAAGTAAGTGTGTGGTGGCTGGTGGCTGACCTTGGGCTTGTAGCCGTCGGCGTAGCCGCCCTGCTGCGTGGGATCATACTCACGGTCCACTGTGATGATTTCCACGTTCTTCCTCCGCTCAGCCTCCTTCATTGCTGTGAACGCCTCTGCAGCAGCAAGAACGCCAGCACCTGCTGCTCAGCGTGTGCGTCCTGCAGTAGTAACATCCTGCGGCATACTGACTGCTGACCCTACCATGCTGCAGCTCGGCAGCTCACCTGGCCGCAGGTCCTTGTTGGGGGACATAAGGGTGTTTTGCATGACGTTGGCGAGAAAGCCCGCTGCAACGTCAGAGCTGCCCGCCTGCTGCATGCGTCCTGGCTGCTCAGGTCCGCCGTCCTGTGGCAAATCTGCCTCCTTCTCCTCTGCTTCCCGCTTTGCCTGTGCAGAGCAAGTATCAGGCGTCTGCAACGAGGGCAACAACAACATCGCGCAACACGGCACGCCGGACGCTCCTCAAACAGCAGCACTATCGTCAATGCCTTGACATGTCCGGAGACCTGGCAGGCTACCTTTCTGTACTCTGCGGCCCGTGCAAGTTTCTCTCGCACTGCTGCTGCCATGTCCAGCTTGACAGCGCTGCCCGCCGCCCCTTGCGCTGCAGGGGACTCTGGCTGCTGACTGCTTTTGGCTCCAGACGCTGCATCCCCCAGCACACTGGCTGTGCTGCCCGGCGGCAAAGCCCTGTCAGTAGGCCCCACCTCACCCGCAGCCGTTGCCGCTAGCGGCGCTGCTCCGCCTGTGCCAGTGCTGCTTCTACTCTCATATGCCAGCCCTGATGCTGTGTCCTGCGATGGCTCCATGCTGGCGGCCTGCTGCCCCCGTTGCCCTGCCTGCTGCTGCCGCAGCTGAGCCTGCACGGCCAGAAATGCCTCCTGCTCGCTCTGCGCCACCGCTGTGCCGAACTTGACCACCTCCTGCTGGAGATTAGCTTCGTTTCCATCTGGATTTCTCCGTGTGTCCTCAGGTGACGCAGGCTGTTCTTCTGCTGCTGCTGCCCGGCATGGGCGGTGACGCCGCACCGGATGCAGCAGCCTGCCACCAGCGGCCAGCCCTGAGGCCTGTAGCTGTTGTGAGGTGCCGATCGGTGTGTGCTGACCAGGTTTACCCTGCCGAAACGGTGCTGTGCTGCCGTTCTGATTGCTGCACCTGCTGCCAGGCATTGGCGCCGCAGCAGTGAGCAAAGCCAGCCTGCTGGGCATTGGTCGCGAGACCATGCCCATTACTGCGACCCTTGTCAGAACTTCAATGCTGGTTGACCGAAGTAGATAGCTGTTGACAACGCGCACCACATTTCTGATGAGTTGCACGCGTGCCTGTTAGCTTACGTGGCACAGCTGGGAGCTTCCAACCCTCGCTGTGAGGCTTGGGTGGCTCATTATTCCTGATACCTTCCATGGATAAGCCTTTGGTTGCTTGGTGTTGGTGTGATGCTAGTGCGAGGACGGGGGCATGCTGCTTGCAATCAATGATCAGGCTTTGTTCCGCTGAAACCTTGGCTAGCTAGACAACAAATACGCCGGAGGACACATCCAACCCTCGTGCGAAAACATACTTCAGTCAGATCGACTATTTGCTAGCTCTGCCCATACACAGTGTGACCAGGATCACTGGTGAGTTTGAGGGCGATTAGTTCACCTGGTCTGCATCCTGACAGCAGGTACACACCCAGTAAATGGCGCTGGTGAATTGTAGCCACCCCGGCGCATCATGTGGCGGTCACCGCACCACAGCAGCATAGCGGCACCGACTCCAAAGCGGGCAGAAATTGCGGGCTGGATCCCCGGCTAAGTGCTGCCCTGGACAGCGCTGCACTCAGGAGCAACGGACCTAGCGCCTGAGCTTAACAGGCTGCTTCGATGATCATGCAGCCACGGCCTCGCCTCCCACGCGCTCTGCCAGGTACTTGTCAAACTCGAAGACGCCGAGGCCTTGGCCAACGCGACGCAGCTGCGACACATACTCTGCCACCTCCTTGACTGCCCTGGACTGGTCCGCCAGCAGCTGCCCCTCGATGAAGTCGGCCATCTCCGCGTCGTCGTGCTTGCACGCGATGTCGTGCAGCAGCCGGAGCTTGTGGAAGTTGAGCTTCTCAAGCGACAGCACCAGCTCCATCATGTACAACGCATCGCCCTTCACATCGTTCGCAAACTCCATCTCGGGCGCGACGAGGGTGTGCAGCTTCACGCGGCCGCCGCGCTTGTTCTGGAAGTTGAGCAGCAGCTGCGCGTGGTCCCGCTCGCCGTCGCTCTCATCCTTGAACCACGCCGCAAAGCCGGGCAAGCCCACGTTGTCCCGGTCAGCATACGAATGCAGCGACAGGTACACGTAGCTGATGGTCAGCTCGATGTTGATTTGTTCATTGACGCCAGCCTCGCACTCCTCGTGGTAGTCCAGCCGCGCATACGATTCTGACACGGGCGCTGCTGACACATGCACCAGCTCCGGCTTCACCTCCTGGAATGGTTCGAAGTTGAGCTGCTGGCTGGCACCCGCTGACGGCGTCATGTCGCCCGGCCCAATTGGGCTGGACGGCTGTGACATGGCGGACCGCACTATTGCGGAGCCGCGTGCTGGCCTTGCCGCCCCTTGCACCCGCGTCGGGAGCCCCATCGACCCCAGTAGTGCCTGCCGCTGCATGGTCAACATAGCTGCGTCGTGCGCTACCCAATGCCGTGCGAACAGTCTGCTGCAGCCGTTCTGCAGGGAAGGCGGTTTCTGCTGGGCTAAGCGCGTGGCCAGGCTGCTGTGTGCACGTCGCCTCCCTGTCGCACCCTGTGGCGAATCGGGACTCTTAGTAGGAACACACAGCTGTAGTCCGGTTAGTCATACATCATAAGTTTATCAAATTGTTGTGCCTACTTCCGGCTTCATCCATGGCAGCAGTTCGAAGCGATGCCTGGACTTGTATATATGTTTCTGAGAGCACAATTGGGCACCATTGACACCGGTGTCCGACATGGCTTTCACGCATGCGTGCTTGCTGACTGTCCGCTGCCAGCCCCGTCAAGGCTCCAAGGATATGGTGTAGGGCACAGTGTTGTTTAGCCAGGTGGTGACGATTGGCGGCTTGGAGTTGTCTGTCCTGCAGTCATGAACATGTGCAATGGCACCTGTCTGTCCAGACAGTTCACTGCGGCATAGTGCGTCGTTGCCTACCACATGGCATAAAGCCGATCAACCTGCAGCTTGCAGATTGCACACCATCTACATGATGTGTGCACACCGTGTGAACGATGGCTCAAATGGGATCATGTCAACGACTGCAAAGTTATCCACCTGCGATGCAAGTCACTGCACCCCTTATTATTCGAGCTCATGCAAAGTGCATGGAGAACAATGCAACTCCAGCTTGATTGTCAAACACAGCTTGCCTCGCCCCAGACTGCATGCGCTTGGTTCCACTCTGGGTGAGGCACTGTTGCAATGAAGAATTCCTGCAGCAGCCAGACCAACTTTGCTGTTCACGAGGAGTGTGCATGCTTGGTGACATAAAAGCAGTTGGCAAGTGCTCCAACGGCACCAGCATCTCAGCGCACCTTGGTGTTCGGAATAGTGCAAACGTGCCCTTTTCTGCACTGACAAAGAAAGCTTGGCATGCGCCCATCTCACGTGCGGCCGATTGCAAGCACAGATCTGGTGTTGCAGACTTCGAATGCTTTGCCCACAGGGAATTGTTTCTCACTCGATACTGATATTGTTTTCGAATGGAGGGACACTATCCAGATCCGCCAGGCTGCCTTGCAGAAGACCATACGGCGGGCCCCAGAAGCCATTTGCGCCCCAGTTCTGCACGCGTCACTTCAGCTTGACTGGTGGAACAGTGCACTAGGACAAATGTGCCAGACCTTCCATGTGCAGGAGGTTCTATGTGCAGGAGGTCAGGCATGGCCAAGGACTAAACACATTCCGCACTCACCTCTGCAGCGTGCTCATGACGGTAAAAGTTAAGGCTCTCACCGCCGCCTCTACGTGCAAGGGACGTCACTAGCTGGGATGTTTTCGGAGCGGCGCTGTGGAAGGCCCTGATCTTGATCTGCAAATGATCATTAAGAGTGTAAGAAGTGATCCCAGGCTTGATTACAACATCGTTTCTGACTGTGACGCCACAGGACGTAGCATACCTTGCCATACTCTGTTGTGAGCACTATTTTCTGTGTTGACAGTTCTTCGCTCCATCCGATCAAGGCGCTGTTGCGATCGAGGTTGCGTGCTTCTGTAGCTAGATTGGCTGACAAAGCAACAAGAATCAGTGCTATGAAGGGTACTCGTGGCAGTGCATGACAGCGCATTTGCGCCCTGCGATCGAGACACAGTGCAGGCGGTCGATCAGCATCTACTCCTCAGGTGATGATGCCCAACATGTGGCTGACCCAGGAAAGGGCAGTACCTCATGCTCGGCACTGACAATGGCGATGCTAGAGAGGCCAAGGGGACGTCCTGACAGTGCTGTAGAGATGGTTGCGATCAAATGATGTGATGTGGGGTCGTTGCAGGCAAACAGGATGCACGGGACGAAGACGCAATGTCGAGTTTTACGTCTGGGCTTGAGATACACGTTGTGCGGTCTGCCCGATCACTCAATGCAACTGCACCTGATGACTAAAGGGGGTGCCCCTTGAGACGAGCCTGGCCATCAGACCCAACGATTGCACATAACGGTACACAGCACCTACGAGCGTGAAATCATCACTACAGCACGGAGGGTGGTGCTGACCAGGGGACGAACGCAATCGGCTGCCTAATTAAAACGCTGATCTCCTAGGCGCATCCATCAGTCATCCCATGGGTCACCCTGCGCAGCGATAGGCGTACTCATGGGCCGGCCCACCGCTGTCCAGCTGCCAGAGGACCCCGGCGGTTGGTACGGCGGCGGCCGGCGATGTGGCTGCTGCGGCGGCTTCGCGCTGTTTTGCACGGCAGCTGCTGGTCTGAACGGCGCAGACAAGGCACTTGACTGACTGCTGGCTGCTGGTGGCACTGCCGGCTGCAGGATCGCTGCCTTTGATGCCGCTGATCCTGGCTTCTGAGGCTTCGAATATGCAGCAACTGCCGCAGGATCAACCCTGCAGACAAGCCACAGCACAGCTTCCGGCTACCCTCATATCCTTAGCGCATGCCTCCAGCGCACGTACAGCATGGCACCTGCGCCGGACAGCACCTGAACTTGCCGCGTATGCCGCCGCCCAGCTGCTGCAGGGCTTCCTGCGCAGCTGCAAGCGTGTCGAAGCGCACGACACAGCTGTCTGTGCGGGCCTGGGGCTGCAACTGCAGGTGACATCCCGGTTGGCCATCAGTTGTTGCAGACATGTGCTGTGGCCGCCCTCACGTCTGGCAAGAGCACTTCACCAGGAGGCAAACAGCGTCTGTCGATCACGGGTCTTGGGAGGCATGAGAGTACTTGCATGCAGCTTCGAGTGCGCACCGAGAAGCGGCCCTCCCAGGCGGACAGCAGGCCGGGCACGTCGAAGCCACGCACCACGTCCAGCAGCTTCACAGGGTACCCAGTCGCGTCACGCTCCAGCTGGCCCAGCTGGTCGCTGCTCAGCGCACTGACTGCCTCAGAAAGTAGCCTGCGCCGCAGCATTGTGTCCTGCTCACTGCTGTACGACGATCAGCTACAGACGTCAGAGCGCAGCATGGTTTTGTGCTGGTGATAAACTTATCGTATGACGATGTCAATGGGTAAGCAACAGACACACCTGCCGGGAATCGAGCTGCGAGGCGTTTTGAACAATTCGATGTGGCGCTGTGGCTCGGTGCCCAAGGACTGCGTCGTCAGCCCGTAGTGCTCCGCGAGCTCGTGTGCCAGCTTCCGCTCCTGCATGGCGGGAGCAGCGTGCCGATAGTCTCAAGTGTCTCAGGAGGACAAGCATGATTCCTGTGCTGCTGGTGTGCTGCTGGTGCACACATGGGCAATGCTCGCTGTGCAGGAGCCCAACATTCGTGGCACATCTCGAGGGCACTGGTGGGTCAATCAGCCGTGCCAGCTTGTGCAAGCAGCGTCCTCCTGGGTGCAAGAAGTCGAGGTTCATGCACACGTCAGTTGTTGTCGAGCAGGAGCACCTCGCGGGGCATTGGTGGCAGCGCATAGCGCTTGGCGGCAGGTTCAGCCATGAACGCAGCTAGGTGGCGCTGCAGCCCCTGCACGAAGTTGGGGTGCCTGCGCGCTGCCAGCAGCAGGCTGGTGGCGTACAGCGGGATCCTGCAGTTGCCAGCCGCCTCTCAGTGGGCGGATCATGCAGCCATCTGGAAGTGTGTGCAGGTGCCGAGCAGGTTCAGGCACAACTGCGAAGGACCAGTGCATGCATGTGCTGAACACACGACAGGTGAGCGTCACCCATGCTTGGCGCACACCTGTTGCGGTCGTGCACAGCTATGTACGCCTGGGAGTTGTCGACGCCGAAGGCGTCTGCAAGGCGCGCCTTGTGCTGCTCACGCTCGCAGGCGGCGTTGCAGGCGATCGGCGGGGCAGGGCTGCCCTGCTCCACCACCTGGTGGCTGGTTTGCCGACCGCAGGGGCACTTCACTGTGACCCGCACCAATGGCCTGGGCTGACTGCACAGCATGACAAGGAAGGATCCGCAACAGGCAGCGCACAGCGGTGTACAGCCTGATGCCTGGGAGCTACATGTGCTGTGTTCTGCACGCCGTGCATGGCAAAGATCCTATAGCTACGCAAACCGCAACACCTGCGTGTGCTGGGAGCCGACGAGCGAGGCGCAGCTGCCTGCTGCTGTTGTGGGGCCTGCGCTGTACTGGCACTGGTCCCCTCGTCCTCGAACTCGTCGGGGAAGAACTGGCGCGCCAGCGCATGCTCCTCACTTTCTACATGTCGTCGTCCTGCCTGGCTGTTTGCTGATAGGTGGCCGTGCAGACTGGCATCGGCCGAAATGAGCTGCTGTGCAACAGGCGGCGCTGCGCCGCCACTGCTGGTTGCTTGCCCGCCTAGGCTTGGAAACTGCTCCTCAGCCTGGTGCAGGTGTGAGCGGGCTTCAGCTGGGCGCCGTATGTGGATGCGCATGCAGCACCATGACGTATGATAAGTGTACCAGTGACATTCCTCGGGCCATCAGACGAGTAGGGACTAATGCCTTGCCTGTGCAGCAGCGGCTGCTCGGCGCTGCATCTCCCACTGCGAGGGCGCCACCTGCTGTGGCACCTGCCCATTGAGCGGCAGGTCTGGGAAGGCCTCCTCTGCCAAGCCGACGTCATCATCGATGAGTGCGAAACCTGCATGGGCCGCAGGAGACAGCTGCATCGTTCAAACTTCCACAGGAGGACCACATGCCAGGCGCTGGCAGCACGGCGTAAGGATGGCAGGAGATCTCTGGCTGTGATATCCGCCATATCAAGCGGCCAGCATGGTCGGCCTATGCATGCAGTGCAACCCGAGCACGCACCTTGGCGCGAGTTGCCGTGCCCCGGGCCGCTGGCTGTGCCGGGGCGCCGGCGCACGTCGAAGTCGATGTCCACGCGGCGGGCGGTGTCGCGCTGCCAGCGGGGCATGACCCGCGAGTGGCGGTCGCGGCGGTGCTGCGCCAGCTCCACCTCAGTCGCGTACGCCATGAAGGCGCCCTGGCACTCTGCCTCTTCGCACAGATGGTGGCTGCGCCTGCAGTGCAGGCCGTGGAATTTAGCAGCACATCGCTGCACAGCCCCTGTGCCAGTGCGCCTGAGCACTCTTCACCTGGGCGCCTGCGTGGTGTGCCTCCGCATGCGGCCGGCATACCATCGACAGGAGGTTGCCCACTAGCAGCCAACCTAGAAGCTATGACATGAGATAACAGACCGCATGACCAGCCTGCTGCAAGGACCTGAGTCTCCTGAGTCTGCTGAAAAAGTCCGCACAGTCGCACACCTCAGGTGGTCGATGAGGCTGTCCGCGTTCTCGAAGTAGTTGAACTCGCCGCTGGCGCGCTGGCAGACCTGGCACCCAAAGTGCCGCGCCCGCATGTGCGTGAACAGCTCATCGGACGAGTAGAAGTGCTGCTTGCAGAAGGTGCAGCGGGGGTGGCCGGCCTGATGTTCCGCCATCTCTGACGGGCTGTACAGCGGCAGCTCCAGCGTGAAGTTGCGCCGGGCCTGTGACATGGACGGGACCGAGCTGGGGCCCAGCACAGCACGGCCTATGACTGATGCTGGGGGATGGCCCTTGTGATGCAGTATGTGTGCAGCTGACTACACGGTTGCTAGTCACACCACGAAACGAGTGAGCATGACTTCTGGCTCACGTGGGCACAGACGTCGCACAGGCGCTTGCGGTGCACGCGCTCCACGTGCGTGCGCAGCTCCTTGATGCTGGGGAAGGGCTTGGTGCCCGCGCCTGCCGTGTCGCACGCGGGGCATGAGCGCCCCGTCATGCGTTGCAGTTCACTGTGCAGTGGCGGGCGTCGCAAGGCAGGAGCTGGGTCCCTGTCGTCCACCTATTGGACGTCCAAACACACCAGCATTGCTACCTGAAGTCCGCCAGCTCAGCTGAGAATGCAAGGGTCTGACCGGCAGCAGGATATGGGTGATGGCACTTGATTCTCACCAGCACGCCGCGAGCCCACTTGGGCTGTTGCCACAGAGACTGTCGCTGCTCATTGTACTCTGCAAAGCTGGGCATGCCCTCTGAACGCCAGCGCCCGATTGCCACCTGGAATAGGAAACCAATGCTCTATCGTCCCGCGCTCTCACATGCAGCCGCTTGCAGATGGGCACAGTCAGAAGTCAAGGGCTGCGCGTCTCACCTCCTCCTGTGATGTGTTGCACAGCGGGCACCTGTTGACCTGGTAGCACAAGCGCTGCCGCAGGCAGCAGCGGGCGCACACCGGAGCGTCCGGGTGCTGGCATGCCCCGATTGCCACAGCCTGCCCAAAGCCGGAATGCACGTCAGCTCGCTGTATCATGTGTGAGTTTACCTTTCTCTTTGAACTAGAGACGCTTGACAGCATGAATGTAGAGCGTCTCGGAGCTCACCTCGGCAGGCTCGCAGCAGATGACGCATGCATCCGCCTCTGACTCCGCGTCAGCAGTGTCGGCAGCTGCCAGGCCTGCTGACTCAGGTCCGTGCTGCTGCAGTGTGGGTCGGAACTCTGCGGCGCCTGGATGCAGCGCTGACCGCTTGCGGCGGCCTGACTGCAGCTGCCGAGGCTGGTGTTGCAGTCCCCCCTGCAGCTGTTGCTGCCGCTGCCTGTACTGGTGCTGCGCCTGCTGCAGCTGGTCTTCCAGGCTGATAAGGCCCTGGCGCTGCCGTGGCAACGATTCAGCTGCATGCAAGGAGCTCTGCGGCTGCGGTAGATGTTGGCAGTGCTGCTCGAGAGAGGGCTCTGCTGCCTGAGATGTGTGCAGTCTTGCATGGTGATGCACTTCCTGCTGAGACGACGCATTGTCCGACGACCGACCTGTCTGCTGAGCGGGCTCGTGTGGCTGCCGCACGGCCTGGTGCTGCCGCTGCAGGTCCGGTGCTGCCTGGGGCTGGTGACGCACGACCTGGCGCCTGCCGCTGTACGCCTGGTCATGTCGCTGCCCGTTGCCGGCATTGGCTGCAGCAGCCTCGATGGAAGGGCCTGCTGTGTCATCGGATGCCGCACTGTCGTCAGCTGAGGCGCTGGTGTCATGCTGGTGCTCCGTACGCCTCTGTTTGCGAGTTTTGCTGGCAGTCCCTTTGGGGCGTGGTGCCGCTGTCCGCTGCCGCGCCCATTGCTCGATATCAAGCAGCGCGTTTGACTGGGAATCACTACCACCAACTTGACTTTGCATGCTGCCTCCACCACGACTGCTGCCGTCCATTGAGTTATGGCTAGGAAAAGCTTCACACAAGCGCGGTGCGCAGGACCCGCCTGTGTATGTTGACACTGAAGACGAGCTGCCGCACACACGGCACCCAGCACACGACTTGATGTGCAGAGCACAGCAGCGTCGCGAACGAGGTTCTGTCACCTCGCTAACACCAAGCTCAGGTGCCTGGGAGTTGGGACCCAGGGCCTGGCATGTGCAGGGAAGCAGGAAGCTCCGGCGGAGGGCTGACGTGTCATGACGATCCTCAAACTCGCACAGACATGCATGCGTGCACAGACATGTATTGCGTTTGTAGGTTTGCTGCTACAGTGGCCGTTCAAAGTTGCATCTGGGTGGTTCTTGCATCAAGGTTTCATCGGCGCCGACGTGAATACCTGTAGTTACCATGGCCCTGCTTTGCACTCCCACATGCATGTGCAGCACAATGGCAGGGCCTGAACGGCGCCGTAATGTCAATGTGACAGCCCGGCACGCCTCACAGGATGCGATGGTGACACGTAGACGATCTTTGCTCGGCGCTGGCGTCGCCCTCCTGGGGGTGGCAGGTGCAGTGGCCGGACTTTGAGCGGACACCTTGAGCGGACACTCCAGCCACTGACCTGAGCTGCAACGAGTATGATGTTTCTAATGCCTGCTGCTGCTGCCCATTTAGGATCCCGACCAGCACAGGCAGCCGAGGACCCAGTACGCGCTTTGGTTGGCACGCTGATAGAGTCCGAGGAGGATGTGCGAGTGAAGGGCACTGACCTCGTCAAGACGCTGCTTGAGCGGTCGGAGCAGAACAGGGACAAGAACAGACGAGAGTTGCAAAACAAGTACTGCTTCAGGTGAGCAGACTTCCGGCAACATCTGCTGATGTGTCGCCCGCTCATGAAATGGACCCGGTCTTGAAATGGAATGATATGCTGGCGACCATGCTGCTTGGTTTCGGCAGGCAGGCAGAGGATGGCGTGGGTGACTGCGCCGGTCTCAGGGTGAGCGCGCTTGTGCTAGTACACAATTTCTTTTCGTGATATAGCCTCTGCACATCGCATGCCTTTTGCTTACAGGATGAACATGCATCATGTTATGCCTTGCAGCTCATTCCTGGCGCTACCAAGGGGGGCGTACAAAAACGGCCAGGGTGGCTCAATAACCTGTTCGGCATCAAAGATGATGAAGAGGCCAAAGGGGATGCCACGCCATCTGAGTGACAGTCATGCGGAGCCATTGCAAGCTGATTATGTTGGTAGAGTCAGAAGAACCTCCAAGGCTCCTCATTGGGTGCTACGTAGCCCTGCATAGCACGACAGACAAGTCTGACTCTGCAGTATGCACGAGGCTGTCAGCTGAATGGAGCAAGAACAATAGAATCATCACCAGTCACAAGGGCTCTGGCAAAACCCACCGATGTTGGCTCCACCAGCCGGAAAGAATCGATGGACTTCTGAAACTGCGGCTGCATGTCGGACCAGATCTTCTCTGGGCACGCCAGGTTCAGCGTGAACAGGTACACCACACCGTCCGTCCCTGTGCGGGTAGCTGTGGCTGCCAGGGCGTGCCGGTAGGTCTCCTGCGAAGGATTGCTGTCCGTGGGGGAGCCCTGCAGCGGGAGCGGCCAGGTAAGGCATCACTCTGACCTGCACATACCATGTTAGACGACAGCATGACGAGTGTGCACACTCCAGCACAACTGGGCACCTGCGACAGGTGCTCGTACACGTAGTACGTCTGGCCATCAACCTCCTTTGCTGACACGGTCTCGACATTGTTAAGCGCCACCCGCTGCCCCGATGTTGTCCGTGCAGTTGACCTGCAGATGTGGAGCAGGATCCAGTTGCACGCAGTACAGGGCATTGGTGACCACTTGCCACGGTGCAAACGAACTGGTGGTGACACTGTTGCGCACGCTTGTCTCCACATTTTTTTCAACCACTGCTGTGCACACCTGTCGATCAGCACCGTCTCAGCCACGTCCCGCGGCCGCCACTGCTGCGGCGGCGCCTGCTTCAGCACGCCCGCCGCGGGGCCCACCGTGACGGTGTACGTCACGCTGTCTGCCAGGCTGACGAGGCTGCACACGATGCGCTGCCGGGCGTCCGGGGACAGCGGCGCTGCTGATGAGTACCGCTCTGGCCGCCGGGAGAAGATGATGGGCACCGTCTTCCCGGACGCCGAGCTCACTGGGTAGGCGAACTTGTACGCCAGCGTCGGGTCCTCAATCTTCAGGAACTGCAGCGGTTACGGCAGAGAACCCTGGTTTGGATGTGACAGGACCATCCACACTGCTTCCCCACGCGGTATGTTCAAATGACCCTGATGAATCAGGCTTTAATGGGTACTGGAGCCATGCACTGACTGATGGCTCACCCCTTCAGTGTCTGTGGGCTCGGCCATGGTCAGTGGCTCCCGCGTGCCGGTGACGGGGTTGGCACCGGGCTCTGCGCCAGCTGCAGGTGTCCATGCTACACCAGACGCTACAATCGCTGCGGCAGTGCCGGCTGAAAGCAACTCACGCCGCGTCAGCCTATGTTCACACGGCTGTTGCGCATTGCTGTCACGCGGCGCAGCACCTGCTGCACACACGACCAGGGCGTGAGTACTGGCACATTACCAGGGCACCTGCTACACACAAGTAACTTTCATGCAGCTAAACATAGGTGCTCACATGCCACATGTCGGGTTACACCGCGAGGAGCCGCCGAGCTGTGCCTGAATGATAATGCATGCCGGGCAGCCCGCAGCTGCGCAGGGCAGCCGCTCAGCAGCATGCTGTCCATACTGCAATGGGTATGGTATGGTCTGCAAATGAGCAACCTATCAATGACACAGCTGCACCTCGGATCTTTTCGACTCCTGCAGATCTCGTGTCGGAGCGCGGGGCATCTGCGGCATCAGCTTCGCCTGACCGGTTCCTCACAATGCCATTTGCATGGAAGTGGAGGTGCGCCATGACTTTATAGGCCGAGCAGGCGAGGGCGTGCCGCCCTCCCTGCTCCTGCACCTCGGCAGCGCCGGCAGCGGCGGCGCCCAGGTGATCATGCCTGCACTCACTGCGCGACACAGTGCAACTACGATGTTTAACACTGTCAGCTGCACAAGCAATCGAATAACATGTATGTGAGGCACCGTCCTGAGCTTGACATGCCATGATGCGCAGCTGCTGTTCAATGCTGCGGATGGCTTCTCAAGGCTGGCGCTGGAGCACCAGCTCCGCCCCAGCGACCAGCTGCGCGCAGTGCTTTGCAGCAGTGCACAGCCTGACTCCACGGTGCGTTGACCTGTGAAAAGTTGGATCGAGGTGGCTTCCTGTTGTGCCGAAGTGTGCCGAAGTTGCATTGGAGGCAAGTGCAAGCGCCAATCGCCCGTTGGAGGTCCTCCTGCTGTGGGGTGATCGCCGCAACCCTTGCGCAGGGTGGCCTGCCGGGCCTCGTCATGCGGCTGCGGCAGGACGGGCATGGCACTCTGCGGGTGGTGGGACCCACAGGAGTGGCGGCGGTGCTCGAGAGCGTCCAGCCATTCATATCGTGGCTGCACCCCGCTGTGCAAGTCCTGGAGTCGAGTGCTTACGACGTGCCGGTCGTCTACAAGGTGTGCCCACCCGCAGTCTGCACCTCGGGCGCTGTATATAACTGCAGTCTAGTCTGTCGATGTGGCGGCAACAAGTTCGCTCTGATGATGCAGGATGATGTCGTCGAGGTGGCAGCGCTGTGGAAGGCAACAGCCGCCTGGCAACCACCCGCGTGGCTGCAGCGGCAGCCGACCGACACTGCTGGAGGCGCCTCCGACAGCGCTGTTGCTCAGCAGGTGCTTGCTCATGTTTCAGGACCTGCTGCAGCTAAGCAATGTGAGGGGAGCCTGGCTCTGACGCTTATCCTGCGGCGGCATCGTCATACCCTGCTGCAGCATCGTGAGTCAGCGATGCCCACCTGCAGGTGAACGCTGACGCAGACATGCACAGCGCACTTGTCAGTGGTGCTGACACTTCAGAGGGGTCATCGGAGTCCTCGGACGGCACGTCAGAAGAGGGTGAGCCTGAGGGCAAAGGCTCTTTGGGCGGACAGGAAGCCACGCAGCCGGCAGCAGAATTGCATGGACACTTGGATGCGCTGTTTGCGGGCGGTGGCAGCGGGCCTTGCAGCAGTGGCAGCCGCAATGCCGCTGCAATGCGGCTGAAAGCCATGCAGCTGCTGCAGCGGCAGCCGCCTGTCGCGCAGATGCCAGCGTCACAGCGGCATGCTGAGCAAGCGGCTGCGGTAGCGGGGTCGGCGGTGCGGCTGCCGTCGCCGCACGGCCGGCGCAGCGGGCCAGGGGCCGCAAGCGGTGCGCCCCTGCAGCAGCCCTGTGCCGCAACCCGCGGCCGCCCCGACAGCAGGGGCAGCAGCAACAGCATGACCTCGCAGCAGGCGCACCGCAACCCCGTGACCGTCCGGGGGCGAGCGCCGCTTGCAAACAGTGAGTTTACTGTTTGAAAGAGTCCAGCAGGCCTGGACATGGCACCCGCAATGCCGGATGATCATGAGCCCAGTATGCAGTGCAATGCTCAATCTGTGCAGGCAAGAGGAGATGTCGAGGCAGCATCCTCGCATTCGTCTGCTGCCTCCAGTCCAGCAGAGCGCTTGTCCTCGTGGTGACCTGCGCCTCTGCACAGCAGCTGGCGCAGCTGCAGCAGCACCCTGCAGTCGCTCTGGTGCAGCAGCATGCCAGCAGGTGTGTTGGGCAAGCTGCCGTGGAGGAGCCCATCGCACTACATCGCCTGAAGCATGCTGTCGCGGATGCAGCACGTCAGGGACTCGACTACCACCCAAATACTGGCACACACTACGCGCAGGGTGGTGCAGGTGGTGCACCTGGCGCCCCCACAACTCTCAGGCAGCGCAGCATACCGCAAGTGGACAGCCTCGCTGCCGGGACAGCAGGTCCACCCACCCGACACAAGTGCGGGTGGCTTTGCTGCCGCCACTCGCACGCTGGCCAAGCTGGGCCTGGCCAGCAGGCGCGTGTTTCCGCTGCCATGCACGGCGAGCGATGCTGCCTCCAATGTGCCCAAGCAGCCGGCACCAGAGCCTGCCAACAGTCAGAAACCTGCTGCAGCTGCAAACAGCGACCCTGACAGCGCAGGTTTGCGCGCTGTTGCACACTCCAATGTCCCTGGCTCGTCAGAGCCATCAGCACACATCAGCTATTGTATATAGGCCTTGTCAGGGAACTGGAGTACGAAATACCTGTGAATCAAGGCTGCTCAAGCCGAACCATGCAGCGGCGCCCCAGGAAACCCGTGCTCGGCCGCAGGCGGCATACAGGCGGAGCTGCTGGCTGAGCGGCCACAGCTGCGGCAGGCTTTGGCGGCGCTGTCAGCTGACCCGGCGCTTGCGGCACTGCTGGAGGGTGGGCCCAGCGCAGCTGATCTTGCACATCGGGCAGCAGCATGGCAGCGCATTTGGCACCCCCGCCTGGCGCACCAACTGAAGGCACAGCAGCATGCGGACGGCAACAGGCAGGGTCCAGCACCCCAGCGGCTTGCAGTGCCGCCGCAGCATCAGCAGGGCCCTGCCCAGCGCCAGCCACATCCTCAGACCCTTCCACCAGTGGCCGCTGGGCAGCAGGGCTTGCAGCTGGGCGCGCTGTCGCCGACCCACCCGCCATACCAAATAGTGCCGCTGCAGCAGTCGATACAGCCCATGCAGGTGACAGCCCAGGTGGCACAGGAGGTCAATCCAGGTCCTGTTGAAGCAAGTCTGTTTGCTTTGTTTCCCAGCTCAAGTCCTGCTGGACGCCATTGACATTTCAGCGTGACACTTCCGCGCTGCAGGTGGTGCTTCCAGATGGTCAGCTTGGCTTGCTGCTGCCGCTGGTGAGCGCCCCGCAGCAGCCCAGCGGCTGGCCGCCGGTCTCGGCGCCGGTGCCACAGCAGCACCAGCAGCTGCCGGGCTCAGGCTGGCACACACCGGCGCACCACCCTGTGCCGGCGCCGGTGCCGCCGCCCCGGCCCCCGCCCCGCCCGCCACCGCAGCCGCCGCCACAGCACCCCACTGCCCGGCCGCTGCCTGCGAAGCGGCCGCTCGAAGACAGTGGTGCAGACACAGCTGCTGCACAGCCGCACAGCAGCCGCTTGCGCTTGGGGAACGGCGCCGTGGCACAGCAGGCACCTGGGCCGCCTTCAAACCAGGCCGCTGCACTTGCCCTGCGGAGCCGGCTGCGCTCCTCACCGGACCGCCCCGCGCTGGAACCTCCACTCGCAGCAGCCCCCTGTGCTGGCGAGCCTGCAGGCCTACAACTTCCCGCCACGGCTGCTCCAAGGGTGGCAGACGGCTCGGGGCCATGTCCCTCGCACCCTGCTTTGGCTGCAGCCCCCCAGCAAGAGGATGGCCAGCAGCAGCCGCCAGCCGTCGCCGCGTCTGTGGCGCCGGGCGCTGCGCAGGAGGGTCAAGCACCGGACTGCCTCACGCGGATGGCAGCGGAGGGCGATGACACGGAGGCCGTGTTCCTGGGCACCGGCGCGGCTGAGCCGTCCAAGTACCGGGGCGCCAGTGCCGTCCACCTCAGGTGGGGTTCTCGCGGCCTGAGTCGAGTGTTCCCCCGCGATGCAAGTCTTCCATGCAATGTCCACGAGGCCACCATCGACAATACAGCAGGCTGCGGGGATGATCGCTTGGAGGTGATCAGCTTCCGGCATCCCCTGCACCTGACACTTACCTGGGCGTACCGTCCTACAGGTTGAGCAGCAGCGGCGGGCTGCTGCTGGACGCGGGCGAGGGGTGCCTCGCGCAGCTGACGCGCGCATACGGCGCTGCTGGCGCCCGGGCGCAGGTGGCGGCGCTGGCTGCGGTGTGGCTCAGCCACCGGCATGCGGACCACATGCTGGGCCTGCCAGCCGTGCTGGCGGCGCGCCCGCCATCGGCCCCGCCGCTGCTGGTCATAGGTGCGCGGTGCCAAAGGTTCGATCACGCAAGCAGCGCAGCTGTGGCCACGTATGCACCACAATGGATGTCGTGTGCTCCTGCTCTGGTGCATCTTGATGCAGCCCTCTGGCCATGTGCAGGACCGGCTGCGGCCCAGGAGTGGCTGGCACAGCTGCAACCGTCCCAGCAGTGGCGCTACCTGTTCGTGCACTGCGCTGACATTGTTCGCAGCCCGTACACACCGTGGCTGCTTTCGTCTCTGGGTGCGAGCGTTCACCCTGCTGAAGCTGAATGGCGTAGCTGTACACTAGCTTAAACAATTAGCTCCATGCACAAAAGGGTAGACGAGTAGGTAGGATCCATGCCACAATGTGTCCTGCTGTCTGTAGGCTTGCACAGCTTCGAGGCCATCAGGGTGAACCATTGCGCCGACGCGTGGGGCATGGCCATCGCCTCAGCGTCCGGGTGGCGGCTGGTGCACTCTGGGGACACCCGCCCGTGTGCCGCGATCCGGCGTGCCGCCGCCAATGCCACCCTCCTCATCCATGAGGCGACCTTCGAGCCTGCTCTGCATGCAGAGGTGCGGGCATCGCCGATGGTTTTGCCTACTGCAGGCCGCCGTCAGCTGCGAGTGTATGTTGAGGGCTGCACGTGCGCCTGTGCCGCTCCGATGTCAAGGAGCCTGTAGTGGCTGCATGAAGTCAACGCGCAGCCTTGCACTGTGGCTTCTTGCGATAGCCAGTGTCAAGCTGTGACTCACTGCCTGCTGCGCATCGCTATGCATTGGTCAGGCACGCGATGCTACATAGCATGCAGAAGGCGCTGACATCCTGCTGCATTGTGGCGCTGCATGTTTGCGTCCTGTGGAATGGCCTGGCAATGGTCTCATTTGAAGGAACTGACCCGGATGTACAGGCTGTGAAGCGGCGGCACAGCACCACAGAAGAGGCGTTGGAGGTGGCGGCGGCATCAGGCGCTTACCGCACCGTGCTCACACACTTCAGCCAGCGCTACCCCAAGATACCCGCAGGCATCGCCACCTCGGGTGGGTGTTGTGCCAGCCTGCCTTTGTCGTGAGTGTGCCACACCTTGACTCCGATGAGCACCGCAAGCTGCTTCCAAAGTGAGCAGCTTGCATGGAAGATGGAATTGGCTCGAGTCGAGAGTAACCATTCCAAGCAGGGCTCGTGTCTGCTGCACAGGTGCAGGGAGTGACAGGCTCATGATTGCATTCGATGGCATGCGGGTGCCGTTCACACAGCTGCAGTTTGTGCCGCGCCTGCTGCCGGCCGTGATCGCAGCACTAGAGCATCTGGAGCCTGCAAATGCTCAGCAAGGCAGCACCATGCTGTGATCTGCAGGGTTGGCTGTTGGCATGATCTCCAGGCTTGCCCATCTTGCAGCGTTGCATACAAAGCAGTAAACTCTGAAGTAGAGACGCAGGAATCCTCAGCAGCAGAATATATCAGATTATTCCGCCTGCTTATAAATATGCAACAGACATCGGTCATGTTTTGGCACTTTGCAGCTTGATGACATGGGCCATGCTGCCCACACATATTATCTCAAGGTAGCAACCATCAATCGTTTGCACACACACGGACATACGTGTGTCCATCAACGATCTCAGGTCAACCTCCAAGTGTCACACTATGCAGCTGTCATGCACTGCAACTGCAGGATCATTGAACATACTTCAAAGTGCGTTGCTGCCTGCAACGCTCGTCAATGAGTGTTATGAATTAACTGCCCAGGTGCAGTTGGCATGTGCCGCAATGATTTATCAAGCTTGATCTCGTGGCGGCAGTGGGGGGCAGGTTGGCAGCCCCCGCTTGCCGCTGCAGTCAAACCAATCGTTGACAGGCAGCCCCAGCGGGGGACCCCACTGGACCATGTCCTGTGAAGATGTAACATATGCTTAGGGCCCCGGGCAGCTAAATTTTCAGAGTGGGCAGTGGCTGAGCAGTTGTTTGCGGTGAGGCAACATACAGGCCCTCACGGTTGCGTCCCACCTGCTCACAGCCCAGCAACATTGACACAGTGCGGTTGGCATATGCAAAGTTCTCCATGAAGGCTTCACGACAGTAGTTGCTCCTACGACATACAGATCACCCTCATCAGGGAGCCCTCTCATCAGCAAAATCGTGTGTGCGCACATCCACCCAGCTAGGGATCTTGCAAATCGCCGCTGGGCCCGAAGTGTCGGGATTTACAGGCCCCACAGCCGGGCCATATCATAACGCATGTTTGCGCACCACTCATTGTCGACGCCACCGTCTTCCACCATCATGGGGATGCTCTCGGTACACATCTGGCATGCAGCCCAGTGGTTGACAAATGGGGCATGCGCCTGCGTCTTTGGCACGTCCTGCATACTATAAATGTGTTGTCGGCTGCTGCCTTGAGTACTTGATGTAAGTTGCAACAGGCATCTGTGCTGTAGGCAACAGCAACTAACATGTTGCCGATGAGTATTTGGCAGCCTCAATCGAAGCCCCACTGACCTTGAACCAGCAGCTCATGCAGTACCGTCCATCCTCCAACAGGGTCTGCAAGCATATCACATGCTGGCGAGCATAGGCTCCCAAGTCATCCATGCATGTGAAGCCTACATGCTCAAATTTCACAGTGCACAGTCAGGTTGAACGTGCAATCAGCGGTCTTATGCCTACCTGGGGCATGTACTCTTTGCGCTTGACACGCAGCAGGTACACGATGACGTTCTGGTCACACAGATCCTCGAAGCTGGTGCTGATCCACACCTGATCCTCCAACTCTGCCTAGGGTGACAGTCACGGCGGGGTTTTGGCAGATTGCCAGATATGCATGGCGCCATAGGGTGCAGGAAAGGTCACTGGACAGCCATTGTACACTGCACCATACAGTTCCATGATGGACCTTGCATATTCCCTACCAAATGGCATACGCATGAAGATGCCGGACCTTGATGCGGCCTTCAGCACTTGCAGAGCTTCAGGCTCTGGTTGAGGCGGCTGACACGTGCAATGTCGTCCCAGAACCTTGGGCTGAAGTCATCGTCATTCCGAAGCAACAGGATCCCGGTGTTGACACCTGCGTGCTTGCAATGGACAGTCAGACCCACATCTGCTATGTTCTGCGCAGTCAGCGTTGCAGCAGATGGCTGGTCATGCCTGGCAATCTGCATGGTACTCATTTGTTGTCAGGACTGGCTCACCATGGCGTTGGTCTCCTGCCACCAGGTAGTCTTCGTTGCCCCATACAACGAAGCTCTTATCTGCGTACAGGTGGAAGGGCATGCGGAATGCCAGCTCCTGCAGGCAGTGGAGTGCATGCATTGCTCCGCCTGACGCTAGGCGGATAGGCCACCCATCAACAGCAGCAGCTGCTCCGCAACTTCCACACCAAGCGCTCACAACAGCTCAAGCAGCAGACACTTCGCATCAAGATTGGCTCGGTACTGGCCTGGATGATGGTATCGGCATCGATCCAGATGATCCACTCTGCCCTCTCCCGCGACGTCTCAGCCAGCAGCTTGCGCAACAGCCCCACCTTGGAGTACCTGCATATCACTTGCAAGTTGATGGGTTGCTGCTGGCATGAGCCAGCCGGTGAGGACCATGCTACTGCATGTGTGGACATAACTGGACTCGGACACACCCTGGCAGATGCGCTCATCATACAGCGTCCAGCAATGCACCACAACTACGGACACTGGATGGTGGCAATGCACTCCTTACAGCTTGGGCAGGGTTGGGTCGACAACAGAGGTGAAAAGGTGAAATTCGTAGCCATGCAGTCGAGCGTAGTCCATCTGCAGCCAGGTGAGATTTTGAGTTGGCAAAGTTTATTTTGTGCTGTCACTTCTCTGTGGTGCCACATAGTTGAGAGGCCATGTCACAAAATGTGCCTTGTTCGAATGTTGGCAGCAGCAGGCAGTCTGTCCGTTGTTTGCAGCTGCAGGCGGACCTTGTTGACGATGGACAGCTGGTTGATGAGGTCGCCGTACTTCTTGGCGCAGGGCTTCGGCCACAGAGAGGTGGTCAGGATCAGGCCACCCGCCTCTGCGGGAACCACCTTGCTGCCCCGCTGGTTCATGGTGAATGGCCCCACTTGCTCCTTTGGCACTACCGCTGCATTGACGGGGAAGGCCCTTTGATCATGTCAGCGAATGTGAACCGTGCAGTGGAATGTGACAAGCCACCCCTGTTGCTTGTAAACATGTCACAGGCTGACGCCATGCACGATTTTCGATGTTTATTGAAGTCAGTGGTTCGTCGAGACGAGGATGCATACACTGCAAGAAGCCGGTGGCGAAGGTGGGCAGCCGCCAGTCTGGCGGGACCTGCCCCAGCCGCCGGATCACCTCCCTCGACCGCAGCTCGCAGCCTTGAAAGGGATACCTATAGCACAGCGTCTGGCTCACTTGTCTTGATCAGTTTGTGGCCCACAAGGAGAAGCAGGCGGCTCTGGCAGGACTTTGATGAGCTGCTGCAGCACCTGGCCCCATCGGCGTCCACGCAACCCTCCCTCTGATCGCACCAGTACCAAGCCTTGCAGCTGGCAATGTCGCGACAGCTCTGCCAGCACGCCTGCAGAAGTCATGGGCTCGGCACAGCATACAGCTACTGCCGCGCAGGCCTCAGTTTGCATCTGTATGAGAATATCTGCCCAAAGCATGCACCTGCGAAGTTGGCTTCAGGTTATCGCTGGCCTCCAGCGCAACGTGGCTTCGCCATTCGAGGGGCCTGTTGGGTTCTAGCCTACGAGTGGATATGGGTGGTTGCATTGGCGGCAATCTTGCAGATCTCGACAGCGCAAGTATGGGCGCAGAAATAGTGTTTGCCAATGCTGCGCAGGTGGAAGCCGGCCAGCACCTTCGTGCAGGCAATCAGTGCTCAGCCCGCACCTGCATGGCAGCGCCACCACTGGCCTGAAGCCCCTTGGTAGCTTGAAGGGGTCGCTGATCTCGGTCTGCTGCGCCGCTGCGCTACTGGCTTCGGACCCGGATGCTGCACCGACAGCACTGCTGCCTCTGCGGTTCAAGTTGTCAGCAATAGTTCCTGAGCTGGCGCTTGACGACCAGCCTTGTGGCAGTGCGACGCCAAACAGATCGCTGCTCACAATGCCATATGCCATGACCAGCAGAATCGCCCCTGGAATGACACGGCTCATCGTCCTGCGGGCATCATGAAGCATGTGCGTCGTCGGCATATATAGCAGCATGCTACAGTCTTCCGCGCGGCCAGGAGAGGACGCCCTAGGGCAGCCGTGGTGTGCGTACATCTGATACTGAGGATGTGCGGGATCGGATGTTGACCATGATGCATGCATGACAACTAGACAGAACAGGATGTCTTCTGTATGTCTGTGCAACCAGCAGCAGAACATAGGCTGCTGCTTGAGGAGAGTCACTGCAGACCAGCTCACAACTGCATTTTGATGGTCGATGCTGTGCTGCAGCAGCATGTCGCGAGCCCAACGCGCCGCATCGTGCTATCGAGCAGCTGCCAGCAGCTAGCTGCAGCAGCTGCAGCAGCGAGCAGCCGGCTAAATCACTTAGCTAGTACAGCAGCCGCCGTTTATTTCGCCGTTGCTGCTGACAACCACACTTTTGCGTGCTGGTGGCGTCAGCGGTTGGTAGCGCTTGCACGCCAGATTGTACGGCTTGTCTCGGAGGCAAGCTGACAGCCGGGATGAGTGCCACGCTGGACGTGCTGATGAACATGGGCCACTGATGAGCAAGTGGCCCACGAATGGACAAGCAGGACGGCAAGCGTGCAATGCCAGCCAATACGTTCTTGATATGCCATCAGCAGGTGGTCATTTCGAGCATGGCCTTTGGTCCGACCACATCGAATGAGTAGTGTGACATGCAGACAGGACTGGTCTTCTCATCAGCGAGGCACTTTGGCTGCTGGCATGTACGGGGGTTCAACACAAGCTGCCTGTACGGAGACGCCGTACTGTTTACCAGATTAGGACTTGAATGTTGGATGTCCTCCTCCCAACGGGAGGCCTTCCCTGCGTGGAATGCCCGACGTGGTGTGTCATCAGGCAGGATGCTAGGCTGCTAACTGTCAAGCATGGCCGCCTATGCCAGCCAGCCAGCCATCTGGGCGTGGGCACTGGTCAGGGAAGGGTTTGGCAAAAGAGGTCACCGTGTGCGCACAGCAACTACTGCCGCTCAGGGCATAGCAAGCAGCAGTCCAGTGCTTCACCTCACTAAGTGCTGCAATACTGATGACAGATGCGAAGTCACAATAAGATCCTCGTCGGACACAGATGCACCCCCCAGCGCATGGCCGCTGCAACTGCCCAACTCCTCAATGCAACTACTGGTGCATCGTCCTACATGTCTGCTGCTGGTCAATCGTTCAAGGCTGTGCCCGCACGCTATACAAGGTGTGGCAAGTCAGTCACATCATCAGGTGGCGGCGGGTGTGTTGGTGGCAGCGGGGGACAGGTCGGAAGCCCCCGCTTGTCTGTGCAATCAAACCAGTCATTGATGGGTAGTCCCAATGGCGGCCCCCACTGAAGCATTTCCTGCGGGAGCCATGGTCGGGCAGTCACAGGACCGTTGGCAGGTCGTCATGCACGGCAAAGCTATCATATGGTGCATAGTTGTTGCCAGGTGCAGGGATTTGCACATGTGCAAAATATCAGCCCACCTGTTCGCAACCCAGCAGCATTGACACCGTGCGGTTTGCATATGCAAAGTTGTCCATGAAAGCCTCACGGCAGTAGGTGCTCCTGCAACGTGCAGCATACGCAATGCTGAAAGGCAACATCATTTCTACGCAGATCAGCATACAGCTGGTAGAGTTGGTCAGATCATCCAGGTTGCTTGTCGCACCATTTGTTGTCGGCCCCGCCATCTGCCACCCGCATGGGGATGCTTTCCGTGCACATCTGGCACGCCGCCCAGTGGTTGACGAAGGGTGCATGCGATTGCTCCGTTGGCACATCCTGCACTCGATCGGCAGTGCAAGAACATGGCTCTATGTGGCTCCAGGACGAGCATGATTCGATCTAGCGGCGAGAACATGGCCTGGCGCACCTTGAACCAGCAACTCATGCAATATCGCCCATCCTCCAAGAGGGTCTGCAGGCACCACAGAAGTGGTATGCGAAAGCGCGCCCTGGCATCCCAGCAGATCGTTCACTAGACCGTCATGCATCTTCTGTATGTTGCACAGGACTATATGCATCTTGACTGCGCAGACTGCCGCACCTGGGGCAGATACTCCTTGCTTTTGGTTCGCAGCAGATACACGATGACGTTCTGGTCGCACAGGTCCTCAAAGCTGGTGCTGATCTGCACCTGGTCCTCCAGCTCAGCCTGCACACCAAGCATCATCATGGGCGGTATCGCCACTGAGCATGGCTCAATGTCACATGTACATGTGCGCGGTCAGCCAGCATCAGTGGTGGGCAAGGCGTCCTGCAATGGACCAACTGACCAGTCGGCCGTGCACACCTTGATCTGGCCTTCGGGAGTGGAGGAGTTGCGCTTGACGTTCTGGTTGATGCGGCTGACGATGGCGACGTCTTTCCAGAACGTTGGGCTGAAGTCCATGTCGTTGCGCAGCAGCAGAATCCCTGTGTTGATGCCTGCGCCCCAGCAGTGCTGCCTGACGGCCGGACACCAATATCAACGGCACATGAACAGGTGGTGCAACAAATGTTGGGTTGTGGACGCAAGTTGCTTACCATGTCGCTGGTCGCCTGCGTCCAAATAGTCCTTGTTGCCCCAAACAATGAGGCTCTTGTGTTCATACAAATGAAACGGCATGCGGAACGCCATCTCCTGCAGCCAGCAACATGACCTTTGGGTTACCGGAAAAATCTTCATAGCGCGAGAGTTCGCTAGCAGGAGAGACTTTTATGCATGTTCATTCGCACAGCGTCATCAAATGCAAATGCCGACTTGCCTGGATCAGGGTGTCTGCATCGATCCAGATGATCCACTCCGCTCGCTCTCGTGACGCCTCAGCAAGCAGCTTGCGCAGCAGCCCCACCTTGGAGTACCTGTGTCGGCAGTTGCATCATTTCTGATAGGCTGTGGATGCCCTGAGCGGCGCCATCATTGTACTCGTAAACACGCATGATTTTTGCATCGACATACTTCACAGACCGGCTGGCAGGTGAGGAGGGCTCACAGCTTGGGCAGGCTCTTGTCGACCAGCTGCGTGAACAGGTGGAACTCGTACCCATGCAGGCGGACGTAGTCCAGCTGCGCGCACAACAAGGACCTGAGAATATGACTTTCTGATAGCTTTTGATGCACAGCTGCAAGGTCAAAGGCGCTGTGCAAAAATCTTTGCTTGCAGGTGCAAGTGCAGGTGCAGGCGCCGCTGCCATGACTGGCGTCGGACAATGTGCAAGCGCACCTTGTTGACGATGGACAGCTGGTTGATGAGGTCCCCGTACTTCTTGGCGCAGGGTTTCGGCCACAGGGAGGTGGTCATGATCAGGCCACCTGCCTCTGTGGGGACGACCTTGCTGCCACGCTGGTCGACTGTAAACGATCCCACCTGCTCCTTTGGAACCACGGCTGTGCAGAACGACAGAACCATTCACCACTTTTGTGTGCCCAATGCTGGTGATGCTGACCCTGACAACCCCAATGTCACATCGTGCACCAAGTTGCCGCGCTGCTGGTGGCACGGCGTGGTAGAGGACGGGGGCGCACGTCTCATGAAGCCGGTGGCGAAGGTGGGCAGCCGCCAGCTGGCGGGCACCTGGCCCAGGCGGCGTATGACCTCCCTGGACCGCAGCTCGCAGCCCTTGGATGGGTACTGGCGACCCTCGGCGTCTGTGCACCCCTCCCGCTGGTCGCACCAGTACCACGACTGGCAGCCGGGCCAGTCGCGGCAGCTTTCCCAGCACTCCTGCAGTTCAGGGACCCTTATCAGAGGGGAGCCTGCAGCTATGTGCAGAGTATTGTCAGCGCTTTGCGGCAATGTGCAGATGCACAAGCCATGAATCGGCTGCCGGCAGTCCATGTAACTTCCTTGCTCAGCGGCGCGCCTGTGCGGTGTGTTTCACGTTGAAGGCGCTGCCAGGGCCGCCAGGCACAGCCAAGATGTGGCCCTGCCAGTCCAGCGGCCGCTCTGGCTCCAGGCTGCAGGGGCAGGCACGTGGCATGTATCAAACGCTGGCATGGCAGCGCTCCAAGTTGTTGCGCTCAAGAGTGCGATCACAATAGCCTACAGCATGCACAGCATGCTGGCTGGACCAACCTGCAGGGCTCTGCCACTGTGCGCTTGTAGCCCTCTGGCAGCTTGAAGGGGTCGGCACCATGCTGTGGCGTGGTGCCGCTGCTGGCCGCCGTCCTTGCAGTCGCGCTGCTGCCGCTGCTGCCATCTGCGCTTGACGCTGACCATACCATTGGCTTCGGACGGCCGAACAGCGTGTCCCTGTCCGATAGCAGCTGGTACGCTGTGACCATGAGTATTGCAGCCGGCACGACTTTGCCCATCGACCTGCACGTCAAGAGCGCTGCTTTACACCAAAGACGACGGGGATCATCCGCACCTGTCTGCGTCCAGTCTGCTGAGCGTGGGTCACATGGAATGCAACCATGCAAGGCTCGATCCCGATGAGGCAGTGAATGGGGAAGAGTGCCAAAGCGAAGGGCCAGGCTGCAACCGTGCCACAATTTTATTGTCAGGTCTTCCGAGGGGAATGCACTGCTCACAGTTCCATCTTCACCCTCCGCCAGAAGCTCGCAATGTCTCCACGCCTCAGAAATGGACGACTCGGCCTGAGTCCTCGCATGCACGCCGGCGGGCAGTTCAAGGCACGCAACGCCGTGCCCCCGACTCACTTCGGGCACCCGCCGTGAAATCCGCCGTATATTCTGACTGCACAGTCGATCTGCAGAGATGTGGGCGAAACGGCATGCAGCGGCCGCAGGCTGATGCAAGTAACGTCGCAAGCTGCAGCCGCGCAAAGCTGGACGTGCTGCTGCATGAGAACGCTGCGCGATGTCGGGTCACTGCTAGGCGATGGTCATTGATGCCATGATTTCGGCCGGTCATTGGCCTCCGGCCAGTGGTCTTAGGGTTTAAGGAAGGCAAACCCTTGTAAGCTGATCAACCGCATAGCACAGCAGCAGGGCCTGTGCTTCTCGACTGCCGTTTCGGGCATGCCGTCGAAAGGTCCATGTGACGGCCGAAACACCTTACATGCGGATGTCACGCTGAGCAAATGCACGGCATGGTGCGGCAGTGCCCGCAGTCAGTGCTGCAAATCTGGCGTACCAAAATTGTCGACCGATAGTATCTAGCTAGGCGTCGTGTATGTGACCACAAGGGCATTTGCAGTGTCATCATCTGCAGTCAGCAGCTGTCGCAACCCCTTTGCATGATCACAACCCTAACGGCAGGTTTGTCAAGTTCACACGGATGACACTTTGCAATTATGATAGGCTGCCGCTTCCTCCTCAGTGGCTCCACGCCCAGTGGGGACCGTCTAGTGATGCTGCAAGGCGCGAGGCCTCCCTGGCCAGGCGACGGCGCCGTGGCGGTGGTGGCTGCTGCTGCGGCGTGGTGACGGACTGGGAGTGCGAGCTTGCTGCAGCATTGGCATGCTGTGACAGCAGCTCCGCTTGCCGCCGGATGCTGTTACAGATGCTGGTGGTGAATGAGTGTGGCTGCTGCTGCTGGCTCCCTCTGTCACGTGATTGACAAACAGCAGCACTGCTGCCACTGCTGCTGTTGATGCTGCGGCTGCTGACCAAGCGGCTGGCAAGCCGGCTAAGCAGTGTGGTGGGGCGCAGTGGCGGGCGGTTCACGGCACGCAGCGCTGCCACAGCCGGCGACAGCACCTTGGTGGCATCCAGGTGCAGAGCCCAGCCGCAACGGGTGATGACGTCCAGCTGGGCGGCCAGCAGCTGCGCACGCAACTGTGGGCACTTGTGGGCCGCCTGCGGATACATCCATTGCCACCATGCAGACGTGCCACCACTGCTTCCAGGCGGATGCATGTACACACATGTAACCCGCAGGCCCTGTGCCAGCAGACTCTGTTGCGACTTGCAGGCATATCGAGCAGGCAGGACTAGTGACTGCACATCGTTGTGCAAGTCCACCTGAACACAGCAGCAGTCGGGCTGCAGCGCCTGTGTATCGTGAGGTGCCTGGCGCTGTAGGGCAGCTGCCCGCGGCAGGCCAGGGTCTGGCAGTCAATCTGCTGCAATGGGCATCGTAGGTGCGAGCAATGGCGTGCGGGCTATGCTGTCGTCTGCTGGTACGATGTCAGCGCAGATCGGTGTTGTGAGGGGCGTAAGGAAGCGCCAGCAGAAATCTGTCACTCGCTGGTGGCACTGACAGTCGTATGCGTCCAGCAGCCACAGGCAGGCCAACACCCGCACCGTGTCCTGGGATCAAGAAGCCAGGTAGGTGTGGACTGCTCAAGGGATGAAAGGATCTGTTAGGCACATGATTGATGCATCTTGTGTATGTGTGACAGGTCCATAAATGCTGTGCCCCCACCAGCTCATGCACAAATGTATTGGACCTTTGAAGCACTGCAGTGCAGCAGCAGCGCCATGGTCGAAGTCAGTGGCCGACTACATGCATGGTTTGACCTGGGCATCACGCAACCTTTTCAAGAAGACCACACTTGCATGCGTGCTTGCATAGATGGAAGCAATAGCGGTCTCAATGTCGCAAAGTTTGTCTTCCGCCTGCTGGAAACGTGCAAGTGCAAGCTGGATATGCTCGCCGGAAAGTGCAGCAAGGAAGGCTTCTGCTGTCAATGCCTGCCGTGTCGTTGAGCCTGCACATAAACATAGTGGGTACGATGTGTAACCACATACATGCAACACACATGCATGCACACACCGAGTGGTGATGCACCTGCTTGTGTTGCAGCATTTGACTGGTTCAAATCGCGTGTTTCTGATGACACGCTGACGAGGGTGCTGGAACCTGCTGGATGCCTGTTGCGCCTTCTGTCATCTGCATGGCAATGCCAGTCGATGCAAGCGAGCATCAAGCTCTCAAGTGCAACTGCAAGGGTAAGTGGATGCTTAGCGACTGCACACATGTCACAGCAGAAACAAGCACCTGCTGAAGCTCTGCCGATGGTTGTGGCAGGCCAGCTGTTCTCATCGCCGGTGGCAACTGTGCCATGCGCGCGCTTCATAGCCTTGCATGCGGCACTGGAGCTCGGCCACTACAAACGAGTCATAGTGGGCAGCTGTCAGCCTGCATGGTGCACATGCACGCAGCCCTCCTGCACAGTGCCAATGCCACTGCACCGCAGCGCTGCACCAGCAGGGCGCTCCTGCCTGATAGTATCTTGTGAACGCGTGCCGCTACATCTCTGTCAGAGGCATGGCCTGCAGCCGCGACTGTTCGCCATGCAAAGGAAAGGCTTCGGTAATAACTGTGTCAGGTTAACAGTGAGAGTGCAGCTACGCAACCAGGTTTGTTCGCAGTATTCACCAACGTGCCGACAGATGATTATCTGGCGGTCACGTGCATGAACATCAATGGCATCAGGCAAACCTGCGAACGTAAGAAAACTGGGTACCGCTGGTTTCCATCCATCGCATAGCCGGAAATGCTCGAGCTTAGGTTGCGATGCACGCTGCTGAAAAGCAACGAGATCTCATGGTACTTCTTCACTTCTGCGTGCTAACCAACAGATATCCTCCCTCCCCACGCACCGTTACTATATATACTGTCACTGCTGCTGTCACAAGACAATCCCCACCTGACAGATCTGTCAAACCACGAACCAACCAGAATCGGCCTCATGTCAGGCACCTAAGAGACGGTCTGAAGCCGCTACACTGCCATGAGTTCAACGCAAGCGTCAACCTGCTCCGAGCTGAGCAAGCAGTAGTCCCACAAAATTATCAGGAAGTTCACAAAGCACTCCCTCAGCTGCGCATGCCCCGCAAGAACCTTTGCATGCTCCTGCGCAAACTCGTGCACCCGGGCTGGCAGGAACAGGTCCCCATAGATGGGCTTGCGCTCGGTCGACGAGTTCCAGTTCAGCACGAACTCCTTCTCGCAGTCGTGCAGGTCCTGCATGTCCCGCAACTGCTCGCGAGCCCGCCGCTGCAGCCAGCGAGGCTTTAGAAGGTTGGGTGCCGATCATGTCCATCCCAATGCATGCAGCAGAAACTGGCCGTCCGACCCGAGCCTCTTGCATGGATATGTATCAGGTGGCCATGCAGCAGGGCACACACTGCCCAGCGTGCCCACCTGCCAGGCCTCGGTGTCTGGCTCGTCATCGCTGTCCATGCTGGCCTGCGCCTCCTCGCGTGTCATGGGTATGCAGCTGCGGGAGTGGAAGTACCGCACGCCCGGCTGCTTCACTCGCAGCGGCAGCGGCAGCATGCGGCTGGCCTTGCGTCTGGCGACCGGCACACCATCAGCGGCCTGCTGGTCGCTGGCTGTGGAGTCGTCAATGGAGCTCATGCGGTTCAACGGCTCCCGCAGCAGCGTGCGAAATGGTGGCAGCTTGCTGCCCTGCGGCGGCGCCTGTGGGCGCTCCACAAGCTCGCCTGCCTTTGGCTGCAGCTGATACTGCTGCACCCGGACACTGCGTTGTAGCCGCGAACAGCAGAAAACAAACTCCTGCGCAGGCAGTTGCAGCCAGCGGCGTCTCGAAGGTGAAGTGCAGCTTGGTTCACATGGGCTTGGGCACTCGTTCGCCTTCCTTCAGTGTAGCATGCAGGCAGTGCCAGCAAGCAGCGCAACGCTCATTTACCTTGTTGGCCGGCATGTGGTAAGCATCGATGTCCAGCTGCACAAACTCGCCCTTGGAGTTGTATATGTCTGGTGCGATGTGCACGTTCACGGTCGGCACCACATCTGGGTGGTCCCGGGAGAACCCATACACAAACAGGTCGTGGCTGGCCTCCAGATGCTGTTGCAGGCCCTGCATCAGTGCACCTGGAGTTTGTCACGATCACAGCCGTCACGTGGTCATGATAGTCTCCCCTTAGCCATGCAGCAGCCTGGAAGGTGCAGCCCGCCTGAGCACTGAAGCGGACACTGCTGCATGCTGGACCACTCCGCACCGTGAGGCTGCGGCACGCCATCCGGCAGAAGGCGCACTTGTACCCAACCATCTTCTCGACCACGTGCCGCTCATCGTTGTGATAGAAGTACTGGTAGAATACTCTGACTTTGCTGTCTGATCTGCCTGGCAGCTGCGGAAGCACGCCCTCTCGTCTGACCTATGAAGTGAGGCGAACCACAGCATGAGGCTGCTGCACTGTGCCACGAGCTCGGCAAAGGCATAGTTTGGCTGGATCCATCCCGACCCTTACCTGCAGCCACAGCTGGCATTGCCCTTGGTGATGCTGCCCAGAGGCTGCGTCTCTGAAACTGAGGCATGCCGGCGGCGCGGCAGCATGCCCATTGCGCTGAATGCCGCCGGAAGATTGCTGTATGTGCAATGTGCCGGGCTGTAGCGTGACCTGTTCCATTTGACAGCTGGTCAGCACCCAAATGAACAGCCTGGGTCCGAGCATTGCAGTGGCTGATGGCTTGAACTTGCCCATACGTCTCATGTTGCTGAGGGGACTGACGCTGGGACCGAGATGATGTGACGGGATGCATCGGCCTACCTTGGCCAGGCTGACAAATTGCTGCGACGCAAGATTCTGACTGCTGATTGGGGAATAGCCCCACAGCACCAGCGACTCTACAGGTATCAAACCGAAAGCCAGGTGCCGCCGCAGACTGCTGGTCATGCGGGCGCCCTGTTGTGGCTTGAGATGCCGCAGGTCTTGGTGCGCCTCTGCAGGGTGATGGTGACAACATTATTACTCTTCACAGAGCTCCTCGGTGCCTTGCACTGGCTGACTGCTAATGTGCTGCGTGCACGCCAGACACGGACTCGTGCATGATGTGATTTGTACATGCGATTTCCGTCATGACATGTAAGCAACAACAGGTGCACACCCATGGCCAACACGAGAACCACGAGCTCCCGCGCATCGCCGTTGACCGCTGCAGCAGCATGCGGCAGCGCCAGGCTGGCTGCTGCAGCGGCTGCGCCGTCCACGCTGGCGCCCATGTGGTTTGCGGGCAGGTGCAGAAGCGTGCTGGATGCCGGAACAAAGCCCTGCATCCACACCGTTGGCAACCTGGCACCCCATGTAAAGGCATGTACAGACCTTGTGAACATACCCACCGTGCATGGCAGCAGGGCAGCATGCCCCAGCACACCCACCCCTGCCTCCGTTCTGTGACACAGCGCCGCCACCACTGACAGTGGCGCGGTGCCCAAGCCGCGCAGCTCCAGCTGCAGAGAGCCCGCATGACCGCGCACGCTGCCTGGTGTGAGCGCTGCCTCCCGGTGATAGCAAAGCGTCCGACCCAAAAACACAGGCTGCGAACGGAACGACGAACCTTTGTGGAGAGCAGCACTGCACAGAGTGGACAGGTGTAGCATGGCGTATGCAACCAGTGAGGGGTCAAACTTCGGCATGCGCCACTCACATTCCTGCGGAGTCGTCCAGAGAGGCATGCGTACAAGTCGACTGGCTGGCAGTACACCCAGAACTCTTGCAGCACCCGTTGCTCCTCCTCGCTGATCACCCCTTTGTTACCCATGGTACAGAGGAGTGCTCAGGACTACCTCATCCTGTACCAGGGTTGGCCTGTAGACAGTGGCGGTTGCGGTGCAGGCTTGCACCATCAGCAGGCTGAGCAGACGGCTCGAACGTAGCTGATACCGCAACGGCAGATCTCCAACGATTCAAGCTATCAGTGGCGCTGCGGTGATGCCGTTCAGATACTGAGTTTAAGGTTGCTGGTTTGGTCAGGATCCTCCACAGCCGATTAAAGTGAAGTTCCCCAGCAAGCGCAGACGCCCGAGCAAACCCTCTGCGAAGAGCTTTTATGTCCGGAATCGTCCGCGATCCGCCAGCGTAGCTCCGTGGTGAGTGTAAGAGAGAATTGGAAGCAAGCGGCAGGCCCAAAAGGGGTGTGAGAAGTGCTCGATTCGCCAAAAGAAGAGCATGCATTTGGCAATTGGCATTGTAGCTCATGTATTCGGAAGCACGCACGTTACAATGTGTCGACTAGACTGCAGAGGTACTCTAAACAGCAACCTCGCAACAAAAACCATGGGCCATGCGTGACACATGTGACATCTGCATTGCCCACGCTGCGTCGGGCGGCGGCCATGGCCCATGGATGGCCAACACCAACGTGTTCCTGCCACACTGCACGATTGCACAGTGACATACATACTGGGCACGAGGCCCTGCAAACTACTGCTCCTCCTCCTGTGCCGCGGCCAACCGAGCCTTCTTGGCGCTGCGGGTGTATGCACGCAGCACAAACTCATTGTCCGCATGTGGTTGGTCCATCGTCCCCAACTTGATCTGGTACAGCTTGAACTCGAAGCGCGGCCCTCGCTCCTGCAGGCAGCAACGACATCGTCACATGTGATCATACTCACACAGTATATGGCCCAAGCTCTGGACATGAACTCGCTTCATATCGAGCAAAAAGGTGTGGCTGGTCAAGCGAGGTGTGCTGTGGAATCACGAGCAGTCCAGAACACACCTTGAGAGCAATCGACTTCACACCAGCCGGCTGCTCATAGGTGTGATGCCGGAATGATATGTAGTCCTGCATGTTGGCGAACGTGATGACGCGTCTGCTGTCATCCTTTGGCACAGGGAACAAGTGTTTCAGGATGTTCTGCACCTGCATGGCAGCGCACAGAAAGTTAGCATATACCAATATACACCGTGCACAAGCTCGCAGGCAACACCAATGTTGGCATCATTCTGAGCAGCATGCAAGGTGCAGCACCCGCTCTCCCAGCTGCGAGCCGAAATGCTCAAAAATGAGATGGGGATATGCCTCTGACAGCGTGCCCACTGTGCTCTTGTCGCCGATATCATGACGCGTGACCTGCAATCGCATGATGAGCAACCGGATTACACGTCATACATGTGAGGCAGCATGGCAGCAGACAGCACCAACCAGGTGTGCAGACAGGAGCCTTGCGCTTCATGTGAGGCAGGTACCCACCACATTGAAAACCCCGAAGTAGGCGGTGGGGCCGTAGGGCAGGTGCGAGATGACCAGGCCATCTGGCTCGCCGCGGTGCTCATGGACCATGACGATGTCTGTCATGCCGTGGCTGCGGCACGTCTCAACCAGCTCTGGTAGCACCTGCAGCAAACAACATTGATGAGATCAGGGTGCCCCTGCTGGATCAGCTTGCGATCGTAGCCATGGACTCAAGGGCACGCCTCTTGACAGCACAGCAAGCACAACATGTGCACCTGCCCGCCGCGGTTCATGCGCCGAGAGTTGGGAAAGATCAGCTTCAACTCCTTTGCAAACTGCACGAGGCGTGTGCTGGGGTCGCGCGAGGTGGTGATAAGGATCTGCAGCCAGCAGGCTTCTCTCAGCTGTGTCCGTGTTTCAGTACAGCATGCTCAAGTGCTCCGCACGATCTGCTGTGTGCCCTGCGGCTCATCGACAGAAGTCTTCGCTGCTGCGCACCCCGCACCTTTGGATCCTGCTCGCTGGCATGCGCATACTCGTCATCAATGTGCGTCCGTGGCACGGCAGTATTGTCGTCCTCCAGCTCGATTTCGTGCCGCAGCTGCGCCTCCTCCTTGCGCAACTCATTCGGAAGCGGCTTGCCCTCTGTACCAGAGATATCACCACCCCAGTGTTCATCCAACACGTCAGGAGAATATGTACGTTATAAGCTCTGCCTAGCATGTTACGACGCTATTGGTGGGCCAGAGTGGTGATAGCATGCGCCTTCACACCACACCTTCTAGTGCCTCCCGAATCTTACGCTTCTGCTCGTATGCGACCCGCTCCTTACCCTCCAGGCTGCAACGATCAAATCGACGCTTGATTTGCACGTAGTGCTCTGTGGTTCGTTTCCACCCCGTCTGCATGACGCATACCACCACGCACAAGTACGCCACAGCACTTGCTCAACGTGCAAGCAGTGGGCTTTCAGAGGATAGTCGGCAACGCTTATACACCTCTTCCTGTAGAGGTACTCCCTGCGCAGTCGTGCATTGCGCTTGAGCATGGCCGCCGGCTACTGGTGCTTTTTGCTCGACCTGACCCACGCCATGACTGCTGCCGCAATCAGCTGAGGAAGTTGGCACCGTCACATGTGTGTCTGTTGCGCCGAGTCAGGCAAAGCAGCGAATGCACACGATGGTGATTGCAGCCTGCAATATGCCGCTGCACAGCTCAGACAGTCCGCTGCTCTGCAATGTCAAATGGTTCCTCCAGCCGATGCGCAACCCTATGTGTAATCGCAGCAAGGGTCACTGTGTCAGAGAGTATTGTTGCGCGACAAATGATAAATGATGCACGCCTGCATGTGGCCTGACCTGTTTCTGATGTAGCAGTAATGTTACAGGACGTCAACAAGTCACGAAGATCCTGAACAGTGTTGCAGCTTCGCACATGCTTGCTTACGCGCTCGTATACACCTTTCATGTTCGTGCGCATGCACGTCGCTCTCTGCACTGCTGACAGCATTGGCAGTGCCAACCTCTCGGCGGCAACGCCTGGCATGTTTCCATACAAGTCCGCAGCGCTTGGGTTCTCAATTCTGACTGCGGGGTTCCACAAGTACTTGGACGTTCGGCAGCTGAAGGTTGCATGTGTTGCTGCAGTGGCGAATGCATCGCATGCGCATTGGCATCATGCTTCATGGCAGCCCAGAGTGGGCACACACATCTCAAAGGGTTCATCCGGATGCTGAGCAACTGTCAACAGTGGGTGTGCATCCGTGACCAGGCACTGCACATTCCACACTCGCCGACTGCGCTGACGCGATACCGCCCCGACAACCCAGCAGAGTTCAGAAAGACGCAGGCATACAACCTAGACAAATGGCAAGTTGATGCGTCAAGTCGTCTACATGAGCTGCGACGTAGTCAATTTCCTGGTTCATGTATGATCTGCTTGTTGCCTCCTGCAGGTGGTTTGCACTTCAACATGGCCTCTGGAATGTCGGGCTTGATGTCATGTTCCTGGCCGCAAACCTTCTGCCATGGTTTTGGGGTGTGGCATCTCAGCTGGTGGCCCGCCACGGCTTCGCAGCAGCCACTGAGATCCAGACATCGGTCGTGTTTTGTTTGATGTTTGGCGCCATTCCGATGCTCCTGGACATTCCATGGAGCCTGTACAGTACTTTTGTGATAGAGGAGCGCCATGGCTTCAACAAGCAGACGCTGTCGCTGTTTGCCAAAGACCTTGTCAAGTCGGTGAGCGATACTTTGCTGCTGAAAGCGCAGCTGCTGCACTGAACGGCGCAGAGTCTGCCGTGTATATGAATACGTCGACACCCTGTATGCACTGCAGGTGCTGCTGTCAGTACTGATTGGGCCGCCCTTGATAGCAGCTTTTACCTACCTGCTGCTGCACTCTGGTCCGCGGCTGGTGGCGTATGTTTGGTTTTTCACATTGGGTGTGCAGCTCGTTGCACTCACCATTTACCCGACAGTCATCGCGCCGCTATTCAACAAGTTTGAGCCGCTGCCGGCAGGCCCACTCAGGTGCGTGGTCCGGGCTGCTGCAAGGCAGCAAGGGCTCACCGCAGCACTGAGCATGGCCTTGCCACCTGCACGCATTCTCAAGGGCATGCACTGACTGCTTGCACTGATGATTGCTTCGGATCACCATGCAGGCAGGGCATAGAAGAGCTGGCTGCAACTCTGAAGTTCCCCCTGAAAAAGCTCTTCGTGATTGATGGGAGCACGAGGTGCAGCAGTGTGCCACAGAGTTGCTCACCACTCAGCATGCACCGTCTAGCAGACTTGGGTGTTTGTGTTGCTGAGAAGCTCACACAACGATATCGTACAGGTCAGCACACAGCAATGCATACTTCTTCGGGTTGGGGAAGAACAAGCGAATTGTTTTGTATGACACGCTTGTGGAGCAGTGCAGCCCAGCGCAGATCGTCGCCGTTCTGGCGCACGAACTCGGGGTAAGAAGGAGGACGTCATCGTGTCTCTGAAATATGTGACAATCCCTGTGTCTCTGCAACGCTTGCCTGCTGTTCATCAGGTTGCACTCTGCTGTCCCTGACTCACACTTTGTGCTATGTGCAGCATTGGAAGATGGGACATGTGACCAGGAACTTGCTGCTAGCCAATGCAGTACTACTGTGCCAGTTTGCACTGTTCGGTGTGGTGCAGCACAATGACAATGTACTTGCCAGCTTTGGCTTTGAGAAGCAGCGCCCAGCGCTCGCGCGCTTCATCATTTTTACAGTGCGTGTGCCTGAGGCCTATGCTCGCTGCTGGATGGCAGGTCGCTGGTGGTGTTGACAGGCAGGGTCAGGACATTGTCTGACTCCCCTGACGTGTGCTTGCAGTACCTACTGGCGCCAGCTGACGAGGTCCTGGGCTTCTTCTCTCATGTGCTGAGTCGACGGTGAGCCTGCGGCTGGTTGCGACCACATGAACTGCTGCTATCTGCAGCAGGCCCATGCTGGCGTATACAGTTTTGCACCAGGTTCGTTCTTGACAAACTCTGCGCAGGTATGAGTTTGAGGCAGATGCGTTTGCTGTGGACTTGGGCAAAGGGGAGGGTCTCAAGGGCGGGCTCCTTGCACTGGAGTCGACAAATCGCAGCGCCGCTAACGTGGATCCGCTGTATTCGGCATTCACGTACAGCCACCCGCCCATCCCAGAACGGCTGCAGGCCATTGACGACCGTATGAAGAAGGGGCAGTGATGACATTACGATGTCAAATGCTGCCACGGTGCTGAATTTCACAGGTAGTGCGACCTACATGTCACCCGCTATTGCTAGTCACTCAAAACTGCCTGCAAGATTGCGAAAGTCATGTCAAGTTTGACCATCAACACCAGCACGTTCATCAGCTACTGGCTCGTAGTCGTGAGACGCTGCACCCTGTCGGTAATATACATGCGCTGCCCATGCCGTCATGGCAACCCCCATGGCAACTTCAACACTACCCACTGCTGCGCAACTGTTGAATCGCACATTCAGCACCGTCAGCAGGGCTGCGGCCAGGTGAAAGATTCCCGGTGCAGCCGCCTGCACGCGGTGTCTGTGTGATGCGCCATCAAAGGCAACAACCGTCGAGCCAGCGTGCAGGAAAAAAATTCCCAGCATGGTCAATGACGCAGCCAGCGCATACGACATGCTGCTACAGGCGCCAGCATACAACACGCCCTTCCCAGCAGTGAGGGGCAGCCAACTGACCGAGAAGACCAGCACATGCGCCACTGCCTGGCCGTAGCCGGTCGCAAAGGCGAGCAGCACCTGTTGGGGAGGCAGACGATCGCTGTTGGTGTGCATGTTGTGCTGGACGCAGACAGCACGGGACATGTGACACAAAGCCAGCGTCAACGTCAACCTGATCGGCCGGACTGAAGCGCCAGCCGGGGTTCTTCATCGCTGTCTTTGCCAAATGGCGCACCATGCGCCTGCAGGTAACAATAGGCACAATTTTGCTTATGCAGGTGGTGATGCCAGTGCTGCTGTGGCTACACAAACCAGTGATCCCAAAACGTACCTGTGCAGAGTGTAGAGCCACCATCGCACTGCCTCTTCAATTGCCACAGCAAGCGTCACAACCACAGCAAACCGCCACGGACTCGCATCATCCAGCAGCAGGCCTGCAGCCATCCCACCTCCAAAGTGAATGGCTGACCACAAGGTGAGGTAGCTGCTGTTCAATCGTGACAAGGCATAATCACCGACCTTTCAGCACAGCTGACAGCAGCAGCAGGGCCGACGCCCACAGGAACGCGCTGCAAGCGCACGACGCTCAGACTTAGTCCAAATCAGGACAACATTGCAGGGTGTAACTGTACCAGCTCATGCACCTTTGCGCACCTGGTGAGCATGATAATGATCAGTAGAGATCTTGGCGCGATTATGCAGCAGAACAGCACCAGCGGAGGTCCGCATTGCAGCAGCGCTGCGGCAGCCGTGAGGTGGGTGTCCCCAAAGGCCATGAAGGCCTCGGGGGCACACGCTGCGATTGTACTGACTCACATGCCGGATCCAACGTCTCAGGGTGTTTCTTGCTATGCCTCAGACAAGCGCAAGCGTGATTGCACCGCTCGCGCCACCGGCAGATCTTCTGGTGGGGATGCCGAGCAGGTGTGTCGACCTCACATCCAAGCGTGCACGCCTCTCAGCCATAACGCAGGCCGGACACCCTGCAGACAACAAGCTTATATGCCCAACGTCCAGGCGCTCAGCGCAGTGGCTCCAAAAGATTTACACATGTGGGGGTTCACATTCCCAAATGTCACCCAAGCCCTATAAACTACCCGGGCACCTGGCCGGGCAGTCTGCATGACGCCAGAACCACAGCTGCAAGCGAGTGCAGACCTGAGCACAGCAGATGCAATCAACGAGGTGTCATGATGGTTGTCATGCATTCAGAAGTAGCCTGAGTTGCTGTTGAAGCGTTTCGTGTGCCTGAGGGCCATCCTCCACGACTGGCTGACCACTGCAACAAAGCTGCCTTCCGAAGATGACGGAATCAACCGTCGTCGAACTAAACCCTGCCTTCATTGGCGAGGTGAGGGCGCAGACCGTGTACTCGCTGCAAACAGTGCGAGAACTTAAGGAGATCTGAGTGCTTGTTTCAGTCTACAATCGCAATATCAACACTATGACCCACCGTGTGCTTCGATAAGGCTTTCATGCTGGCTGCGATTCTCTAAGCCGACCAAGCCGAGCTCCTTGCAAGCAAAAGCAAACCTGCTGCGCAGGTCATCAGCGGGCTGAACGAGAAGCGGGCTGCGGTCGAGAAGGAGCTGAACACTTTTGGCTCTGCTCCAAAAGGCCAGAAGGATGTATATAAGGAGTGCAGCAAGTTCCACAGAGCGTACGCCGCGGCGCTCGAGGTGGCCTCTGCTGGCACTGTTCATCTATGACAGCATCTAGCTTCACTCTTGTGGTCAGCTTGCCATGAACCAGGAGGATTGACACCCGCATTTGCTGAGATGCAGAACCCAGAGGTGACCAGCCGCATCCGCAAGATCTTCAACAGCCAGGAGGGCCTCACCGGCCTGGTGAAGCAGCTGCCACTGGATCAGCGGTTTCAGCTCATGAATGTGAAGTCGGTGAGTGTGTATGCGCACGGCATTCATGCATGTGTGGTCCAGCAGCAGACGCAATGGTAGAGTGCGGTTTCCACGCCAGCACCGCATTCCCTACCTTTCAATGGCCAGGTGGTTCGGGAGGCGGACGGGTACCAGGGCCACCTAGTTTCACCCGAGTTTGGGCTGCGGCGCCTGATTGAGGATGCGATGCTGCTGGTGCTGGACCCAGTTGTCACGGCCGTGCACCGTGTGCACCTGCTGCTTGTGGAGGCCGCCAGGTGGATGGCTTACTGATGCATGCATGCCTGATGCGGCAACCTCAGCCGGCTCCTGCAACCTGAGTACTCGTAATGCTGCCCTCGCTGTGCTGGCAAGCGGTCTTCTGTGCAGTGCTTCGCCCATGCACAAGCACAGAAGCAACTCAACGAGTCAATCGAAGGTTGCCACCAGCAAAGCATTTCGATAACATGTCAACCTGCAGGATGGCGTCGCGCAATGCGTGCAAGTACACGGACGATGGGCGCTTTGATGACAAGCGCGGCAGCCAGTTCCCAGCCTTTGAGCGCGCGATCCTGAACCAGGCGACGCACTGCCTGGATGAGTGGCGCGACTCGGCCATTGAGACCGCCAATGGGCTGGTGAGAGTCGATGCAACATACCACAGCTGTCGGCAGGGCTTTGGGAGCGTCCCAGAGGGTTTTTAATCAATGTGCACCAGTCGCCTTTGTTTTGCACCTGGCAGGTTGACATGGAGCAGGATTACGTGACGGCGGCGTTTTTCCGGCATGCCATCTCACAGCGTCAGCAGCACCTCCAGCAGCTAGAGGACATGCAGCAGATCATGGACGGTGCGGGTCGTGCATGCTTGGTTGTTCTCTGTGCATTGCATGCACCCCTGGGTCTGTGCTCACTTGTGGCAGATGTGCAGGCAAGTCGGTAGTCATTTTTGTTGTTTCAACGCAGGCGGCGGCATGCGGCCAGCAGATGAGGATGACGAGTCAGAGGACGATGATGACGATGATGAGGACGATGACGATGACGATGAGGACGCATCAGAGACCAGCAGCAAGGACAAGCCGGCGACGCGGCAGATGTCATCGCTGCAGCCACAGCGGCCGGCGGCCACCATGCCGCCCAAAACGCCGGGCGACGACGATTTCAAAATGGGGTGAGACACCACAGTCTTGGGGCAAATGGGTCGGACGCACCAAATCTGATGCGCCCTGCCTAGATTGGTCGGTCATCGTGCAATTGCTGGGCCACAGGTACCTGGAGAAACGCATTGGCGAGCACAGCGGGCGGCAAAACCTGCCAGAGGGCTGGAAGTGGCAAAAGCGCTGGTTTGTGTTCACTGACACCAAGGGCATGCTGTACTACTTCAAGACGGCCGACGACCCGCCCAACTACCGTGGCGTCATTGACATCAAGTGCGCCCCTTGTCACTCGCTTTCTGCCGAGCCGATCATGAGTCCCATCACTCACGGCTGATTGCCTGCTACCGTACTCATCAACAACGCATGCATGCGTATCCAATGTGCCACATATCACTATGCTGTGGTGCTGACGCTTTGATGGTGATACATGGGACAGGCAGTGCAAGGTTGAGGACATGGACTCCCAGGGCATCGTCGTCCCAGCCGGCCGCCAGTCGCCCACCGGCCCATCGGTGCTCATCAAGATTTCGCACAAGGTGTGCCTGCATGCTTGTGCCTCAGCAGCGAGTTCTTCCTCCCTCAGTGCGGATTTGCACATAGGCCCGGGCTGTTCATACCCTCTAATGCCCACGGACAGGACCCGTCCAAGCCGGCAGTCAAGAAGCACCACTCGATCGTGCTGCGGGCGGAGACGCCAGCGGAGAAGTACTCGTGGCTGCGGCGGCTGAAGATCAGCGCGGAGGGCCCCGGCGCGGTGCGCAACCTGCCGCCCCGCCCGACGCTGGCCAGCACCGCCGACACCGCCGGCAGCAAGTCGCGCCGCACCGCCCCAGAGCCGCCGCCCGGCGTGTCAGCCAACGGCACGGACCGCGCCTACGGCGGGGTGAGTGTGTAGGTTGCGTTGCCCGTTTAACTTGCGGATGCTGCCAGTGCACAGCGGCTGCCGCTTGAGTGCTGATTTCGGCCTGAGCTGAGGGTGCAAACTCCTGTCGAGTTCACAGACACGTGCTGCTGCTGACGCGCTGTGCAATGCCTGTTGCCAGGGCGTGGTGATGCCCGACTCGAACGAGTCGTTCATGGACGGCAACCTGGGGCTGGGCATGGCCATTCCAGAGGAGGCAACTGCGAAGCTGGGGCCGCTGCCGTCGCTGATGGGGTCCAACCGCACCGAGCGCGATGAGGTGCCATGCCGGTGCTGTGCCCAGCTGCGCACATTGCAGGAGGCATCGGCTGCATGGCACGGCAGTCCAGAAAGGATACAGCTTCATAGCTTTGAGTGCTGCTCGTGCAGCAGCAGCATCATATCAGCCTGCCTCCCCTCGCGTTGCCTATTTCCTGTCAGATAGTGTGATCGGCGTGGTTGGGAAGCGTCAACAGCATGCACAGCCAGATGGACGAGGACATCCTCTGTATCCACATGACGACCATCTGCCTCTGCAGGAGCCAGACACCAGCGTGTATGATGCCTTCCTGGAGCAGCTGGCAGAGGACACGAAGCAGTATGTCATTGCGGTCTTCAAGACGCTCACTGCCACAGTGCCCAAGGCGATCATCCATGCTCAGGCACGCCTTCAGCTCACAACCTGCCTTGTTCAGCATGTGCTTTGCTGATGCCAGCCAGCTATTGCCTCTCTCATTCAGTTGCCATTCCGAGTGACATTGCAAGGGCGCATCCATGGCAAGACTCAAACCCACTGCGAAGTTTCTTGCAAACCCCGGCTGCATGCTGCGCACCGCTGGTGATGCCCTGCTCACCTGCCATCCCGCAGGTCAAGCAGTCGCAGGAGCACCTGCTGGAGCGGCTGATCTCGTATGTGCACAACCTGGAGCCGACGCAGCTGGAGCACCTGCTGGAGGAGGACCAGGAGGTCACGCAGAAGCGGGCAGCCGCGCAGATGACCCTGCAGGTGGGCGCAGCCCTCCCCAGCACCTGCCTGACCCAGCAGCCATAGCCTCCTGCAGTCTTGTTGCCATGGCCGCGCAGGTGCTCTTGCTTCCCGCTGCGCTGCTTCCCACCTCCGCAACAACAGCAATGGGCTGGCTGGCGCTGACATGCCCCCCCACATCGGCGCAGGACCTGTCCGCGTCCATCAGGCAGCTGAAGCAGATCGAGGAGGAGCGGGTGCGGACGCCCGAGGAGGAGCGCCCGCCCCAGGCGCAGGTCCCCCGCTCGGTGCGCGTTCCGTACACCGCCGCCGCTTCCTGCGTCTGCTTCTGTGCCCCCTGCCACTCTCCCTCGTGTCCATTATGGTCGGCCTGTCCGTTGCACATGTCCATGTGCGCTGCATCTGCATCTGTGCAAATCAAGCGCCACCTGCACCAACACAGCGCCAACTCCTCGTGTAGGCGATCGAGCAATCTGGGCTGTGGGATCTGCTTCCGGGTGGTCGCACGGAGCAAGGGAGCAGCTCGCCCTACGGCCAGTACACGCCGCGCTCACTGCAAGGTTTGTCACAACATGGGTGCTAGCGGCTGAAGCTGCAGCGCTCTTCTGGCTGTGAGTATATAGTCACATAGCCAAGCAGCAAGTGACACGTTGTGAGTTCATGTGCCGATGAGGTGTGCCGCTGCATGTGTGCAGGCAGGACACCGTTTACAGAATCCCGGATGTCTCCTGACGTCCGGCGCACCGCGGGCGCCAACGGGGTGGGCCCGCCACGCACCTCGGCCGGCGCCCCGCGCCCCACCTCCGCAGGTGATGCCGCTGCCCGACCGCTCGCACCTCCATGGACCGCGCTTGTGGGTAGTGCGTGCAGCCCTGTAGTCAGACTGAGATTCTTCGATGGCATTGGCAGTGCAAACCTTTGACTGCTGCAGGCACAGCACCAGGGGCGCCGAGCCCGCTGACCAACAAGCCGCGCAGGCGGCCGCCACCCGCTCCGCCGGGCCAGTGAGCGGCAGTCCCCGCACCTGCCGCGCACAGACATGCGCAACTGGCTTGGAGGGTTGCTGATCACTTCCAGGTTGCCTGGCGGTCATCAGCTTTGCGCTTTGTCAGCGAATCGGCTTGCGGATGTCAGATGTCCACACAATGCTGTTCGCGGGACGTCCATTGTTGCAAGCAGCTGTTGGACGATGCGTTGAAACGTGCCTTCTGGTCATACGGTATATGCAGCATGTTTATTTACAACACACTTGACGTCAACAGGGCAAGCGCCTGCTGCAAAGGATGACACCCTGCAGATCCAATGATGCAGCCAATAACCACACGGGACCCCTCTTCCCCTTGCAATGATCCTCAAAGCCCGACCTATCAATCCTGGCCCGTTGCCAGGTGCAACATGGTGGTTGACATGTTGCTACCTGCCAGGGCATGTTGTCGTCCAGCACCCACAAATTTCGGTAAATTAGAGAGCAGACTGACCACAACCCGGCTCGAATACATGCCTTTGTCCAGAGCGGAGCAGACTTCAATATACATTGCGGCCGGCCCCGCGGGTTACACGTTTGTCACTGCTGAATCCAGTGAGAGGTCAAGCCAGCGCCCTGAAGACATCACTTCGAGCTTCCAAACCACTGGCCGAAGTAGCTGAATCCCTCTGAAGGCGGCTTCGCACCCGGCTTTCTTGTGTTGTCAACCTCCCAGATGCCGATGTCGGTAGGAGAAAACGCCAGTTCAGGGTGGGAATGCGACGGCGTCCGCTCGTGCGGCGTGCGGATGGACTTGAGCTGACTCGCGGACAACTGGCTGGCGCTGGGTGCGCTGCCACTACTGGCCTCGGGCACCTTGCTCGCAGAGGGCTGGCTAGCAGGTGCTTGGATGGGTGCCGTTGGGCCTAGGATCTTCGAGAACAGGCTGCTGCCCCAGCCGTCTTCACTTTTGGGCGGAGGCTTCGCCATGACAGCGGGCTGGCAGGGACTGAAGCTCCCAGAGGAAGTGACAGGCCCAGGTCAACGCGTGCTGGGCAGATCTACAGCACTGGGAGGTGTGTCGCCCTGCAAATCGGATCACATTGTAGGCGATTGCAAACGCATGCAAGGTGCGAGTCGTGCGGCCTGCTCAATTGCACATAGCCGAGCGTTGCGCGGGTGAGATCCAGGCGTCCAGCTCAGCGTAGCAGGGTTGCAACAAGCGATGCACCGGGGGGTGATATTGACCTGGTCTATGCACCGTCCAAGCGCTGCCAATGTGTGAAGTTCTGCGTTGGTGGCAGCTTCATCCAAAGTGACTATGATGTGAGCCAGGATAGGGGGACTTCTTCTGTCGGTTGTCGTGAAGGAGCGGCATCGCATGGGCGCCCTGGCAATGCTGCTCTCAGCGGGTGTGCGCTCTAGCAGCGCATGGGCGTGAGCCGATGATTGACCGCCAGACAGCCACTACAAGGTCCCAGCGTCTGTTCAGACCCACAACGTCGCAGCTGCTGTTGCTGGTGTTGATATCGGCGGGGATCATTGCCGGAGTGCATCAGCGGAATGCAGCGGTACGCTTGCTCTCAAGCCACCACCAAAGCCTCACTGCGTGATCGTGCTTCTGGCTTGACAATCCTGTTGGCTGCCAGTCTGCACTATATATGCAACAGCCCAGATCAGCACCAAAGGTGTTACCGCCAAACCAGGATGCGCTGCTGGCGGAGCATCACACAGTAGCGGCAGCATCATTTTCTGGCGGTGTAAACAGCGACGGGGATGCAGAGGGTGCTGACACTGCAGCTGGATCGCTTGGGCAGCCTTCCGATGACAGGGCAGGGTCCATGGGAGGCATTGATGCCGACCGTTCGGCGGCAGATCAGCCCCGAGTCACTGCCCAGCAGTTGGGCCGCGACACGGTGCCGGCACGGGAGGCAGCAGGTGCAGCGCAGTCAGCACAGATGGCAGACGGGTCATCGGCTGCAGAGGAAGAGGACCAGGCGCAGGCGATTGGTCCGTTTGAGCCAGAGGCCATCGTCAACGCCATTGCAGCAGAGGATCCAAAGCCGCGTGCACAGGTGGATGCGTGTACCAGGGGCACTTTCATCGAGCTGGCCATGCGTCCGAGCTTTTACTGTTCTGCATTGGCGCTGACGCATGATGGGTGACGTTTGTACAGATGACGGTCGACCAAGGCAGCTCCACCGATGGTGTGGAGTCTGGGGACGAGCAGCAGATGCCCCGTGTGGCGCTGCTGTTCCTGACGCGTGGCCCCATGCCCCACGAGCCAGCCTGGCGCGCATTCTTTCACGCTGCTGGCGGCCACACACAGGGTGCGGCAGACCGTTTGTGCCACTGCAGCGCTCTTGGGCACTGCATCTCTGGTCTGACGCTGAAGGTGGATTTGTTGTGGCCACCTGCACTTATACTTGCAGACTGTGGCACATGCTCTAGGTTGTCAATATCACCGGCTTCAGATGTAGCGATGATGCTGCAGGATGGCCACAGCCCCAATCATGGCCGCGGCATGTGATTCCCGGCCAGCTGATGTTCTCAGCATACCTGCATGCCACGCCAGGCTTCCGTTCACCGCGGGGCAGCATATTTGCTGGATTCGAGCTGAGGAACCCCGTGAAGGTGGGCTTGCATCGTTGCAAAGCAGAGTATCGACTGACAAGTGGTGCGCATCTATAAGGAGGAGCAGGCATAGCAGGAATCCTGGCAGCAGCTCAGGTGTGCCATCAGCTGCGCAGGTACAATGGGGACAGCATAGCGTAGCAGAGGCGGAGCGGCGCCTGTTCATCGCGGCACTGCATGACCGTGCCAACCGGCGTTTTGCGCTGCTGTCAGAGTCGTGAGTCTGTTGCAAATCTGCATTGCCCACTGTCTGGCCTGGAGTGTGATTCACAGTCAAACAGTGCACCACAGATTGCGCAAGTTGTCATACATTCACCGTACTGCTGGCATGCAGGTGTGTGTTTCTGTATCCACCTGCGGTCGTCTGGCTGGAGGCTTTTGCTGAAACACGCAGCCGTATCAATGCTTGCGCGCACCACAGCGCCAAACACCGCATGGTGTTCAGGTGGGTATTCAAAAGGAAGCACAATGCACTTTGAAGGTTTGAAGCATAGCCGCACTGATGAAAATCTGCTTCTTTGTACTGCCAGGTTTCATCGAGACATGCATACAGACAAGCTCAACGTGTCGATGTGGCGCAAGAGCAGCCAGTGGGTCATTCTTAACAGGTGGGACTGGGCAGGATGTGTCCGGCATACCTGAGTTCACAGCTGTCACACTGAACACCTCATAACCATTCACCCGAGGCAGGAAGCATGCAGCGTTGGTGGCCGGGGATGATGAGATCAACCCGCTGTTTGTGCGGGAATGCTGGGTGGACACCCAGCACCGCCCGCCGCACCGCTTCTGCGTGTCGGATGAACACTACATCCCGACGCTGCTCGCGGCACACGGTGGGTCGCTGCGCGGATGTGACACTTGACCTTGCGCTCTGCCAGTAGCCGTGCATGTTGCATGTACATACGTCTGGAGGACTTGCCGATATACCTGCATCCATGCTGCAGGCTTGGACGTCGCCAACGAAACCGACTGCACGGGAGGTGGCACGCATGCCATCTGGCAGTCTGTACCTGGAAAGGTGTGCAACTGCTTGTTCCGTGTGCTAGCCTCTGCACTCTGTCAACACACCTACTCGAGCCTGGTTTGCCATCCAAAGTGTGCATCCAAGCGGCTCCGAACTGTGTGCTGTTGCACTGTAGGCACCACCAGCACACCCGCAGACTTGGAGCAGGCCGAGCGAAGTAAGTGCCAACCTCGTCCAGCGACTGCGCGTGCCAGATTATGCCAAAGGCGGCTGCAACACCAGCGCAGCTATGAGCACCGCTGCTCTCGCACTGCCCAGGGCGGCAGCCGGCCGCGTCGACGGCAGTGGTGGTGGCGGTGCTATGGCAGGCGTTACTGGAGCTGTGGATGATGTGAAGCTGCACTTCAGCGAGGTGTTGCAGCAGATGCCGCGGCCAGTGCAGCAGATAGTTGGGGACATGTCTGCCTTCATCATGCGCCGGATGTGCGCGGTCAAACTCAGGCAGCAGGTGACGGGGGGATCCCTGCAGCAGGGGCCGTTTGACCGCAGCGTCTGGCAGCAGGGCAGTCAGCAGTCGCAACGAAAACATGCCAGGCGTGCAGCGCCGCTTTGGAGAAGCAAGTTTCCAGCCGGTGCCGAGTTACATCACAGACCTCGCAGGAATGGCCGGCAGCTCGCTCAGGCATGGCAGGGGGAGTCTTGGCTGTTCGACGATCCATTCCCCGAGAGTACAGACGGCCCAGAGGTGGAGCAGTTTGTCAGACAGTATGCTGCGCTTGGGCATGCCTGCCCGCTGTTTGCACGCAAGTTCACGGCAGCAGTTGCGCTCCGTATTGCTGATGTTGCAAACCAGCACATTCTGCTGCCCTGACATTGTCCATGTATTGGAAAAGGAAGCGTGTCACGATCAACACCTCATCAAGCAAATGTTCCATGCTTCTTGTGCACCATGTCCTGAGCATCGGGCCTTGAGACTCTGCTGCGCGTGTTATCCCTCAATAACTTGCATCGTTTGCCTTTGAACTGCTGCCAGATGATGCACTGTCGTCGTGATGACATCGCTGTCTCCTGCTGTCGAACTGTCCACCATGATACCTGCAGCATTCACACGCCCGAGTCGGTACGGCAGTCCACCCCAAACTCCAGCGGCAACGCAATCATATGATGTGGAAACACGCTGTAGTAGAGGCTGACCTGCATCAAAACAGTCTGTTGATTGACCGCTGGCAACTGCAGAGCTGTGGGATTCAACATCTGTGAGGGCAGGCCTTCTTCCGGCAGTCAGTGGCCGCCATCTGGTCGCTGTGCTGGTGTCGCAGCAGTCGCTACAGACGGAGGGAGCTGGGCTGCGGGTGCTGCCATGCCCGGCCTGATAGGCTTTGACATGGCGCGGTGGACTGGCTGCTAAGCCACCGGCTATCTGCTAGCTGATGTAGGCGGCTGCGTGTGTCAAGGGCCTGCATTGCTCATCTGCTGCTGCCCGTGCTGCAGCTGGGGTGGCGTTAGCGCCGCCTGCCGCCGGCTCTGGATGCTGCTTGATAGTTGTCCCGCCAGCTTTGCATGCTCTTGGATCTGGAACAGGCCTGCATGGAGCCCTCCTTGGACTCAGAGCTGAACAGCCGGAAAATGCCCATACTACACATAGGGCACGCATACATGATCATGGAAAGAGGGAAACTACACTTACGCATTGCAATTGTAGATGCGGCGTACTCATATTTAGAGCCATTGCCTGCCATGATGCCCGGCATCAAGTCTCGCAATCCATCAACCAGTTCCTCAATCTACGTTGTCACTAGAGTACACCATCTCGAAACTTGCATAGCAGCGTGTGACTCCGTAAAATGCGCATTGCAGCTGCACTATGACACTTCATGTGAGGTGACATCCTACCTTTGCCCAGCTAGCAGTCAGCTGGTCAACCTCCCTGTGACCGCTGCTAGGGCCACCAGAGTTCATCATGAGGGTTGCGCAGCGCTTCAGTGTGTAATTCTGACGCGCAGCACCGTTGTGGCCCGTCTTGCATGTGCTGTAACAAAAGGGGCAGGCTCACGACTGGCAGGAGCCATGCAAGCTCTGCTGCTCGAAAGCTTTTACAGAACTCTACTCTGGCAGTCAACGTAGTGCTGCTGCTCTGCATCAGGGGTTGAGGATGGTGAGTAATCATGCTGTGCCTTGACCCTTGTGGCCAGGGGTACATGCTGCGCAGACGAGGAGATGGTAGCAAGCAGGGACAGATGCGCTGACAAAATCATACAGTTTCAATCTGCCTTACATTCAGGCCAAGTGGCATCACTGACGCGACGCTGCCGCTTGCGATCACGCTGGCACATCAGCCCAGACATCACCGCGCCAGCCTGTTGATCACGCTCAAGATCAGTCCATTCTTGCAATCAGGTTGTGACCTTGTGTGTCATATGGGGCGCACAGTCAAGCCAGCCGTTTTGCAGCCTGCCAGCGACCCACTTGACAGCAGTGCAGGGCAGCAGCAGGTTGCAGTGCAGCAGCATCGCGTCGACCTTGGAGATGGCGCAGCCATCAAACGGTTGCTGGACGACATCGCCGGTCAGGTGGGCCACATGTGGTCGGCTTGTTTCAGAGTACAGCAAATGCTGGTCGGCACAAGGACTCGACTGTAGGAGGGCGCCGCCGCTGTGCTCCTGCAGGAGGTGCTGCAATCAGGCAACCGGGAGGACTACACTGTCAGCAACCTCAAAATAGGGCTGGGCGTCCTCACGTGAGCAGGCCTCCTATTGCTGCTACTTGCTGTCTGGTGTTCTGCTGGTGGGTCCAGTGGGTGGCGTTCACGACATGTCGAGGACGACCTCACCGTAACAGCCCTGTTCCAGATGTGCAGGTCCTTGATGGTTTGCGCAGGTGCTGCTGGGCGCTGCTGGCACAGTTCTACCCGAAGAAGTACCCGCACAACTGGCACGTGCTGGTGCTGTGCCTGGCATGCTACCTGGTGTGCACCGCCGCCCTGAACGCCCTCAGCTGGCTCGTGGAGCGCGACTCCTTCCTGTTCGTGCGCAGAACGCCGGTAAAGTCGTCTCATGCAGCAGGGGGATGCGTCTGTGAACCACTGCCACAACTGCCTTTGCTGGCGCACACTGGGGCTGCCTGGGCTTATGCGTATACTTACACCAGCAACGTCACAATGTCTGCACAGGGGCAACAACAAGGATCGATCCTGAGCTTGGCATCGCTGATGCCCAAGTACCAGGAGATGTACACCCTGCAGTTCCAGAGCCGTGCCAGTCTTACCAGCAAACCCAGGCAGGACGCTGACCTTGTTGAGTCGACATGTGGAGAGCTGCGCGGCCTGTGGCATGGACTACCGGGTCATGCGAGCGTGCAGCAATACTCATTCTCGCGATAAATGTTGCGGTGCAGGATGGTGGCAGAGCTCAGCAACAGTGTCACCAACTACTTCGATGGCGAGGGCCTCCTTCTTGACACCGCCTTCCGGCAAGATGTGCGCAAGAAGCTGCAGCAGTACACCGCAACAAGCAAGAAGCATTTATGAGGGCTTTAGCGACCGGCAAGCAATGTTTGGTTGCAACCATCAGCGTAACCATTACAATATCATTTGAAACAGAGACAATAACCACCAAGGCTGCACTGGAGCATCGTCAACGACCATCTGGGTGGCCATCTAACATGGGCACATGACTCGAGCAATGCTCAACACACTAATTTCAGACCAAATGTATTGCTATGCACTGGCTGGTCTCCGGTGGGATGCCACCCCTTGGTGGGGTGGCACGATCACTACGCTGGGTTGCTGCCCCTGCTTCACCCTCCGGATTTCCGCTGCCAGCCGCTCGGACATATTTCTGTACGACAACTCGGTAACGCCAGCCACATGCGGAGTGAGTACCACATTGGGGTGCTGAAACACTGGGTCATCGGGGTCCAGGGGTTCTTGCCACGTCACATCAAGCCCCAGGCCGCCAATCGTGCCATCGTCCAGCCCCTGCGGAGCATCGCACGGTCTCACCTCGACCATGTATAGTGGGGCCGCGACCATGTCAACATCGGTGCCCGGTCCCAAGTCAGCTCAGCGAGCTCGTCTGGAAGAGGCACACCAGAGCCATGCAGGTTGGGGGCCGACCTTGCGGACGGCTTCGTAGTCCAGGAGACCGCCCCGCGCGATGTTGATGATGCGCACTCCGGGCTTGCAACGGCGCAGGAACTCGTGGCCCACGATGCCACGAGTGGCTTCATTCTGCGTACATGTAAGCACCACGATGTCTGCGGACGGCAGCAAGCGGTGCAGGTCGTCCACCCCGGCGCCGTACTCATCGATGTGACGCCCGTCAGCATCCGCGTCTGCATCTGGCGGCGCGGCCCGCGCTCGCACCACCGTGACGTGCGCATCGAAGGGCTTCAGCCTGCACAGTGGTGCACATGGTCAGGCATCTGTATGCTCGTGTTAGAAGGAAAAACGCAGGCCCAAGGCTGCTGTGTATTCAGCTGAAGGCATCACTGCTGCCAGGGGAGGCGGCCTGGTGGCCGGCACACATTGCAGGCTATGAGATCTGCACACTGGTATTACCGTGGTAGCAGCTCTCGGCCAATGCTGCCCAAGCCAAATACCAGCACACGCTTGCCAGCCAGGGTCTGGCCCAGAGGCTGGCCCAGCTGGCGGGCTGCCACTGAGTCGGCCATCTGAGGCGCACTACAGGGCACACACAGCAACTCCTCAGCCATGCGACAACAAGGTCAACAAACGTTGCCTTGCCCGCAGAAGCCCCACATGGGTGAGCATGCAGCAGGCTGTACCTTCGCAGGAGTGCGAGGGTGAGGTAGATGATGTGCTCAGCGCATGACAGTGCGTTGCCAATGCCAGCACTAGGGATGTTGGAAACCCAAATCCCGCGTCGTGTGGCCTGCGTGCAATGTTGAACTATGAAGCAGCACATGCTACTGCTGCTGCCTGGTGAGCTCCCAGAGTCACATGTAATCGTGAAGGTTCCGCCAGAATCTGTTTGTGCACGCTCACATGACCAGCATCAGCGGAGCGCCAATGTGGCCTGCTCAGACTTGGATACTACGCTGTACCGCACCGCAGCAATGTCGATGCCCTCCACCCCAACGCCATACTGTATCACCATGCGCAACTGGTGCGCCACCGACAGTACAGCCTCGTCCAGTTTGGCCATGAAGGGCACCGCTATGTGTGCATCACCGATGTGCTGCGCCACCTCATCGTCATGGCAGGCCACAACCTGCATGTTACAAGACGACGGTGTCCAGCTCTGGGCCTTACTTCAACCTGTAGGACTTCGCCATGCTGGCACGGCTGATGTGACAGTTGCAAGCGCAGCGGGAACCGGGCACACCTCGATCCCTGTGTCATCCTGTAGCGCCTCCCTGGTAAAGTGGAACCCGTATGGGAAGTGGCGGCGGGTGCAGAACAGCACCTGCAACAAACAGATGCACAGTTTGCCTTTGAGGCAGTCTCATGGTCCATGAACAGATGTATACAGGCTGGCTTGGAAGTGAGGAGACCGAAAGTTGACCTTGCATCTGTTCAGGGCCTTCCCGCCGGCACCCCTGACAGCCATGTAACGCCGCAGCTCAGGGCAGCGGCAATCTGTGCCCCCGCTTATGGGCATGCGCCCCGCAGCTTGACCTGCCAGTCCGTCGACTTACGGTCTGCAAGCATCAGGGGTACCCTGACTGGGGCAATTGCGGCAGGAATGATGTGCTTCCTGTCACAAACTGACGACCAGGCCTTGCAAGCTGCTGCATCGTCGCCTCGGTTAGCCTCACCCATGCCAGCGAAATCCTCAAGCTGTATCAACCCGTCGAGCGCTACTTTCCGGGCCTTCAGTATCTCTTCGGTATCGGTCAGTCCCTGCAACTGCAGAGCAGCAGGTCTGCACATGTGCTACTGCGCAGTGCATCAAGCCAACAATGCCATGCCATGCATATAAGATGAGGAATGCTGTTGCGACAACATGTGAGAGCGTGCTCAGCACATGCGCGCCTTGTTGTCGTGAAACTCCTTCTTGATGTCCCGGATGATGGCGGACCGCTTGACGCTTGGGAACCGCGTCGCCGCTTTTAGAATGTCCCTATACAGCCTTGCTACATTAATATGCTGAGCTGCCATCACGCATGACATGCAATGACGCTAGATGTGTACCAAACCCGATGTGCGACCACAAGGCGCAGAGCCGATAGGAATGAACAACATCAGTCACTCAGATCACGGCATGGCGACCGTGACCGTGGGCAAGCCACTCCTTGCAGCTCTTTTGCACCGGCACCACGGTGTTGGTCAAATGTGAAGACATGTGTGCATTGCAGCAATCGCAGTGCCGGTGCAGATGTGGGACGTGGTTTGGCTGGTGGTCGGAAGCTGCTAACAGGCGATGATCGGTACCCTCCTCAAGTTACAGGATGCTCATGCTGCGGACTGCAGGCCGAAGCCTCTGGGCCTACTCAAGGCTGGAAGGTTTTGTGCGTAAGTGAAGCCACCTCGGATGCCAAGGCGCTGCAGCTGCCACAAGTTTGGCCTCTTTTCCGCATGTGTAAAGTGCATCATCACCGCGGCAGGTGTCAACCGTATGTCTGCTTTGCCAACACCGCAACGCCAGTACGACTTGAGCTGACGTCTCAATCTTCCCTGCAGCAGAAGGCATGCGAAGGTCGTTGGAATCAGGTACAAGGAGTGGAGCTCGACCACCTGTAACTTGGCGATAGTCGAGCAAGGCAACTCCTATAGGATGCGGGAATAGGCAATCACATTCACAGGGTGCGCACATGTCGGAGTCAGCAAGCGCGGCCTTGGCGGCATCAGTGGCCTCCTTGACCAGGTCGGCGGGCACACGGCTGAACTCATTGTTGCTCTCCTCGCACACCCAGCTGAGCTCCAGCTCGAATGGCTTCTCCTCATCATGGACGCTGTGCAGGCTGCAGAGCCACACACCAACTGTGAATTGGCGCTGTTGCTGTGTCTGCTGCGCTTCCGGTAGTTGATGGGATGTGATGAGTGCAGCAACACTGACACCCAAGTGACTCATCTCCATGCATGCACAATCTGCAGTTGTGCAGGATGCGTGCCATGTGTCAGTCCTCACTCACATCTTCGCAACCTCCATGACGCCCTGGCGACACGTCAGCTCGCCCAGCTTGAGCCGCTCAATCTCTGTCTTGGCTGCCTGCCGCCCCTTTCCGACGGCTGTGCCAAAGTACCTCTGCATGCCAGAATGCGTGGCCCATTGCTGTGAGGCAGCCATTCGAGATTTGGAGGGGTCATACTCAAAGCTGCCATGAAGGGAGTCGCACTGCCGTTGCAGCAGGGTGCCCTGCGCCGCACCAGCCCTGTGCCGGATGGCTCGATGAGGTACAGCTGCGGACCCTGCTTATCCACTGCTGCCAGCAGCAGTGCTGTCCCCATGGGTCTGCAGGAGCACTCCGGCGGGTAACTTGACGACACACATCCTGACTATTGTGAAGTTGGGTCCCATGCTTGACAGGTGCCACTGCCGAGCACAGGACTGTCCATGAGAGAGCTGGATAGGGAGGACCTGACACCCACCTCACATACCAATACAATGTGAACACGTGGATGAAGGCTGCTAGTCGGTCAGCTAGCACCTGCCCGGGTATCAAGTCTCCGTAGAAACTGCGCATACACAAAGCCTCTGACATCCACTGGTACCCCATACGGCATGGATTGCCAGACATGCAGCAGTGCCGATCATCACAAGGAGTTACCTCTTATAGTTTTGGGCCTCTGAGATGCTCCTGTTCACTGCCTGCCTCCCGTCTGCCGCCACACCAGCCACAGCCTGTAGGGGGCACAGCAGTTGAATCACCTCTCGCACTGCGCCTGAACCTGCTGCAGCCCGTAGCTGTCAAGTGAAAATGCCAGCAGCAGCTCGACTCACAATGCCGGCATGTCGGTCCACAGCATAGGTTCGCCTATTTGATCCCTCGACCAGCATCTTTGACACGATCGTCTTCTCGACACCCTGCAGCATCGTAATGATGCGTGATGATCAGCGCTGTGCGCTGTCAAGGCTTCACGAGCTGTTCCAGCTGCACTCACTGCACATGCTGAAAATGTTCGGCGTACCAGTACTACGCCATCTTTGCATTTTATGCCCACAGCGGTTCTGCAGTGACATTAAAGTGAAACCAACAGATTAGATATGTGCCAATGCAGTGCAACATGTCGAGGCTGGCAGTCGCAGTGCTCCGCACCCGCTATTGTCCACCGCCTTCTGGGCGTACTCTGTCTGAAAGACCTTGCCGTCCGGCGAAAAGGTCGAGACTGACAGATCATACCTGCCAAGACACCAACAGCATGTTTCGCATGCAACGTCCAAATTCCTGTCTGTCTGCTTGCCAGCAATCAGCTGCCATCCATCAGCTTACCCGGTTCCAATGCCCGACATGTTGCAGGCAGCCCTCCTCTGGGGCCCTCAATGCAGGTCTGTCCACTGGCGTACGCACGCTGTGTCAAAGCAGCACCAGCCCGCACTTGCCCTTGCGAAAGTCCTCGAAGACTGGCAGGCAATGCAACTTGCTGGCGTCCACAGCGCAGCGCAGCGGACTGCCACAAGCGCCACTTAGCCGTCGAACGGCTGAAGATGCTAGGGCGAGAAGGTGCTGCGCGTCTGTGGCTCTGTGCCTCACCCCTGCCCAGCCTTTGCACCAACCTGATAGGAGACCACTTCATCGGGACGCCCGTTGGGCAACAATCCAGGCATTTCCGACCTATTGCTTGGGCGGCCCTGCAGTGATCTGTATCGGATGATGGCAAAAACTGGTATAAGTTGGCGCCTCCTGACTGCCTGCGCAGCAAAACACAACATGGCGCAACAGATGGTTGGCTGCCTGCCGCAGGTGCGTGCGCATGTCCAGTGCAATGGCAGATGCATGGTGCATGCATGGTGTGCTGCAGCTCACGCAACCGTTGCATGTCTGCAGACGGGCGCTGCGGCCGGTGCAGCCTGCAGACCGCCGCTCATCAGGTATACTACGCGTCAATCGCAGTGTCTGGGGGTGCTGCGTGATTGACCGCATGCTGATCCTTGGCCGACACGCCACACCGGTCAGCACTTGTGGTGCAGGCACGCGCGGCCCCAGCCCGCAAGGCAGCTCGGCCTCCAGCGGAGAAGCCAGCATGCACGGCAGCTTAGCCTGCGGGTGGCAGCGGCGGATGTCGATGTGACGGAGACCGTGGACGCACCAGAGGCCACACCCGGTTCCGACACGCCGCCAGGGGCTGAGGTCAGCAGCGCAGCCAGCAACGGCCAGCGCGGCCGAGGCGGTGGCCGTGGTGGCGGCCGAGGAGCGGGTGGTCGTGGCGGCAGGGGCCCCCGTCCTGAGCCCACTGTGAAGCCCGAGGACATCGTGGTGGATGCCGAGTTCACAGGCGTTGTGGTGTGTCCCCATCAGCTTCTGCCCCTCTGCATAGATCACCGTATGCAACTTGTGCCGCGTCTGCTGTCTTGTTGCGTGCGATCCGCTTATGCTCCGTGCTGCATGCAAGTCTGCATTGCAGTGGTTATGTTGCAAGCTGGCGCCGCCGGATGTGGTGCAGTTCCTCATGGAGCCATGAGGCGTGGCTTCACAGCATGCGACGATGATCAGTCCTGCATCCATCGCTCACGTTGTTGGCTTTCCGCACGCAGAGGAGCGTGCAGGCGTATGGCGCCTTTGTGGATTTTGGCGGCGCCTCGCACGGCCTGGTCCACATCTCCCAGATCTCGGTGAGCATGCCACTTCTTGCCCGCAGCACGCCGTCTTCGAGCAGTCAGACGTCATGCAAGCAGCTCACGCATGCATGCGAGTGTTGAAGAGGCATTATGGAGGTTCACAGCTATTAACCAATGCCTGTGCGTGCAGGATGACTACACCGACAATGTCAGTGATGCGGTCAAGCCGGGCGAGAAGGTCAACGTGCGCGTGCTGAGCGTGGCGGACGGCAAGGTGGCGCTGTCCATGAAGAGCAAGCAGTCGGTGGACCAGGTCCGCAAGGCCCGCGCCGAGGGGGCCGACGGTCTCGACCCCGAGGGCGGCGATGCCGGGGGCCGGGCGCGCCGCCAGGGCAAGGTCGCCACCAGCGCAGGTGTGCATGCGGTGCCGCTTTCGTGCTTGCACCAGCAGCGCAGGCCAGTGGCACACTGCAGGCTCGGAGTGACAGCACAGCTGACGCACCTGTTGTGCTGCGTTTCCACAGGCGGCAGCCGTGCAGAGGGCGGGCGGGGGGGTGGCCGGGGTGGCGGCGGCGGCGGACGCGGCGGCCGGCCCCAAAAGCCGGCGCCCAAGGTCAAGGTGGGCGAGACGGTGAAGGCCAAGGTGCAGCGGACGACGCCCTACGGCGCGTTCCTGGACCTGCAGGACGGCACCTCCGCGCTGCTGCACGTCAGCCAGATGGCCAACCCGGAGGGCCTGTCCGACCTGCAGCCCCGCGCCCTGCTGTCCGAGGGCCAGGAGCTGGAGGTGCGTTGTGTGGGTGCAGGCTGGCTGACCCGCCTGTGTGTTGTTTTCAGGCTCGTTGTGCCGGTGCCCCGCCTTCGTGCATGTTATATAGCATATCACATCTTGAGCTGTCCGGAATGTGGAGCATCCTGTCCATCTGCAACAGTCAAATCCGACTGAGCTGTCGGGCGGTGAGGTCACAAGGTCATGAGTGGCGTGCTGCAGGTGCGCGTCACTCTGGTGAAGGACGGCAAGATCGATGTGACGCAGCTGTCCAAGGAGGACGAGGAGGCCGAGGAGGCGGCCAAGGGCGGCGTGGGGACCATGTCGCAGGCCACCGCCGACGCCGGCAACATGTTCCAGTTTGCCCTGGCGCGCGCCGGCGTCAGCACCGCCACCTTCGAGACAGATGTGAGCCAAGCTCATCAAGGGCAGCACGATTGAGTATGCTTGCGTGATGATACTCAATTGTCTGGCACCCTGCAAATTGCCACCACAACATTGAGCATGGGGCTGTCAACATGATCTGCAAGTCGTGGGAGCCCCATGTGACACGTCACATTCCTTTCTGTGACGCAGTCAGAGCGCGCCCAGCGGGAGGCAGCTGAGAAGGAGCAGAAGGCAGCCAGCAAGCAGAAGGCGCCACAGCAACAGCCTGAGGCTGCGCCTGCGGCAGAAGCGGATTCAGAGCCAGAGCCCATGCCCACGCCAGACCCCATTGAGCCAGTGGACGACGCCAGCAACGAGGAGCCTGAGGCGGCAGCAGACTCGGAGACTGACGCACCAGCGGACGCGGCCACTGAGGCCGCATCTGGCCTTGCCAGCAGCGCTGCAGAGGCAGCAGAGTCAGCCAGTGAGACGGTCAAGGAAACAGCCAAGGACCCAGTGCAGGCTGTACAGTCGGCCGCAGACACCGCGGGGCAGGCAGCAGAGTCAGCCGGTGAGACGGTCAAGGAAGCAGCCAAGGACCCGGTGCAGGCTGTTCAGTCGGCCGCAGACTCCGCAGGGCAGGCAGCAGACTCAGCCGGTGAGCACGTCACAGAGGTGGCCGAGGACCCGGTGCAAGCTGTCGACTCCGTTGCGGGCGCAGCAGGGGAGGCAGCAGAGTCAGCAATCGAGTCCGTCACCGAGGCAGCCAAGGACCCGGTGCACGCCGTCGAGTCCGCAGCAAGCACCGCAAAGGATGCCGCAGAGTCGGCCATCGAGACGGTGACAGCGGCAGCCAAGGACCCGGTGCAAGCCGTCGGGTCCGCCGCAGCCAGCGCACGGGAGGCGGTGGCCAACGCCGTGCCGGAGCCCATCGCCAGCATCGCGCAGGCCACAGCCGGCACCGTGCGTGACGAGGACAGCGGCGCGGGCGCCAGCGAGCGGCAGCTGGCTGCGGAGGGCGAGGGCGGCGACGTGCAGCCGGATGGCGTGAAGGGCAGCGAGGTCGGGGAGGCTGCCTCAGAGGAGCCGGCACCAGAGGTGGACACGCAGCCCGGCGGCAGCGGCGCCAGCGAGCGGCAGCTGGCTGCGGAGGGTGAGGGCGGTGATGTGCAGCCGGACGGCGTGAGGACCAGCGAGGTCGGGGATGCCGCGGCGCAGCAGCCGGCCCAGGAGGTGGATCTGCAGCCCGGCGGCAGCGGCGCAAGCGAGCAGCAGCTGGCGGCGGGCGGTGAGGGCGGCGATGTGCAGGCCGACGGCGTGAAGGCGGAGGAGGTCGCTGCCGCTGACGGCGCACCTGCCAGCCAGCTGGACGCCGCTGGCGAGGTGCGTGCAGGCGGCGGCCCATTGTGACAGACATGCATCCTCTTGCCTTGTGGCTTTCTGTTGTGCTCAGAAATGTGCAGCAGGTGCTGCACCCGATGCAAGCTGCGCCTGCCTGCATGCGCTGTCTCAGATACAGAATTGTGCCTGCAGGACAACGTGCAGGCTGATGGCGTGAAGGAGTCGGAGGTCGTGGCCGCAGCCCAGCCAGCAGCAGCAGGGGGAGAGCCACAGGCAGCTACTGGCGTGTCCGCCAAGGTGGTCAAGGAGCTGCGCGAGAAGAGCGGCGCCGGCATGATGGACTGCAAGAAGGCGCTCAGTGAGGCCAGCGGGGATTTTGACAAGGTGCGCCGGTCAACTTAGAGGTGTAAAGGTCTGTCAGAACAGCGGGTGGCGAGTCCCTTGGTCAGTGCAACTTGTGGTAGATATGGTGGCATGCATTTCCAGAAGCTGCCAGCTGCTCCTGAGTACTAGGTGTCTGGAATCTCAGCATCTGGCTGGCTGCGTATCTGCAGGCTCTTGAGGCGCTGCGGGTCAAGGGCCTGGCCCAGGCTGGCAAGAAGGCTGGCCGCATCGCCACCGAGGGCCTCATCGCGCAGTACATTCACGCCGGCGCCAGGTGAACTGTGCCACATATCGGCCACCCTGGATCAGGCAGACTGTCATGGATGCAGTGAACACGAGCATGTCATGCTGTGACCCAAAAGTTCAGTCCAGCTCATGTGTGTGTGGTGCAAAGCGCAGGCTGGGCGTTCTGGTGGAGGTGAACTGCGAGACGGACTTTGTGGCCCGCGGCGACCAGTTCAAGGAGCTGGTGTCCAACATCGCCATGCAGGTGTGGTTCCAGAGTGGTGACCACACTTGATGACGATGTGTTGTCTGGGCTGCGGCATCGCGCTTTGCCGGCTGCATGTCAGCCGTCCACTGATGCCTCATGCAAGTCCCTGCACCTCGCCTCCTGTGGCACAGATTGCCGCGTCGCCCGAGGCCAGCTACGTGTCGATCGAGGAGGTGCCAAAGGAGTTTGTGGACGCGGAGACGGCGATCGAGATGGAGAAGGACGACATCCTGGCCAAGCCCGAGAACATCCGGTGCGCCTCGTGTGGCTCATGCAGTCATGCCAACGCACCCTCTTTGTCAGGCTGCCTGCGCGCCTGGTTCGTGTTGTCCTTGGACCCGTGACCAGTCGTAAGCCCCATGACCCTTATGCACCTGACATGTGTGTTGTCCCTTGTGCAGCGGCAAGATTGTGGAGGGCCGAGTGCAGAAGACAATTGCACGCGGTGCACTGCTGGAGCAGCCATACATCCGCGACACCGCCAAGGTGACTACCAAGCAGGACGCTCTGGCACTTTTTAGATAGCTGCATTGCGTGCTGCGATTCAGTACCAAGGTAGCTCGTTCAACAACGTAGTGTGATGTGGTCGCGGCACAGACTGTGGGCGAGGTGGTCAAGGAGTCCACTGCTGCGCTGGGCGAGAAGATCAACGTGCGCCGCTTCGAGCGGTGCGCTGGCCAGCCTCTGCACAACCACGTGCCCTGCCTAGTGGCGCACCTGCGAACGCCAATGCTGTTGCTCTCTGCCTGACACCCCTCAGCACATCAGGATGGCGGCTGCCGAATCGTTTCTGAGCATCAAGCCTGCCAGTGCTTGCTGACAACCCTATGTGCTGCTGTGCGCAGCTTCGTGCTGGGCGAGGGCATCGTGAAGAAGGAGGCGGATCTGGCGGCCGAGGTGGAGGAGCAGACTAAGAGCTTCGAGAAGGCGGCCGCCGAGAAGGCCGCCGCCTCAGTCGACGCCCCCGCCGCCGAGGTCGCGGCTGAGGCGGACGATGCAGCCGACGCCAAGCCGGCTGTGCAGGTGCGGCTGCCAGACCCTGCGTCAATGCCGGCAATCGAGTCCAGGATGCGGCATGTCCTGTTGCACCGATTCAGATAGATCACAGGCGGCGCCCTCAGGCCAGCAGATCTGCACCACCCCTCACCAGCGGCATCGCTGTGCTTGGCGTGCAAATGACAAAAGCATGGTGTGAACAGGTCTCGGCAAAGACAGTCAAGGAGCTGCGAGAGAAGTCTGGCGCGGGCATGATGGACTGCAAGAAGGCGCTGGCCGAGACAGGTGCTGGGGCGGTGCACATGGCCTTCAAGCACAGCACTCGTCATGGCCTAAACATTCCGCCTGGCATTCCTGCACAGTCTTGATGGTTTCGGATGCGCCTGCAGGCGGTGACCCGAAGGCTGCAGAGGATTTCCTTCGCAAGAAGGGGCTGTCGTCCGCCGGCAAGAAGGCCGGCCGCACCGCCGCCGACGGCGCCATCGGCGCATACATCCACCATGGCTCCCAGTGCGCCACGTTTGTTCGGCAGTGTTGCACGCAATTCGCACTGCATAACGGCATACAGCGTGCAGAGCCATGCTTTGTGCATATGAGTACCCTCTGCCCTGGCATATATCTGGGAGTCAGGACTGGATATTCCCAGTCTCAAACAGCGTGCAGCGTGTGAGCTGTGCGGAGTCTCCGCTGCAGGCTGGGCGTGCTGGTGGAGGTCAACTGCGAGACGGACTTTGTGGCCCGCGGCGACACCTTCAAGGAGCTCGTCAGCGACCTCGCCATGCAGGTGGCGCCCTGATTCTCATGCTGCTGGTGGTTTGCACGCTGCTTTGTTGCGTGGCCGAAGTGCAGCACTGTGCAAGCAGGCACAAGGTAGTTTCATCTGCACTCAGCTACACAGCGGCCGTCACCACTGCAGATGGACAGGCAATGTCAACATGTTGGGTTGTTTGCGTGCAGGTTGCATCGTCCCAGTCAGTGACGGTGGTTGCCACAGAGGACGTCGATCAGGAGATGTTGGAGCGCGAGCGCCAGATTGAGCTCCAGAAGGAGGACTTGCAGTCCAAGCCCGAGAACATCCGGTGAGACGGCTCGCCAGCTGCTGAGCATCACTTCACCTCACCTGCCGCTGCTGCATTGCCATTGCTCAATCTGCCTGTCTAATCCGCAGTTGCAGAGCAGGAAGCTTGAAAAAGCTGCTGCAGCAGCCTCCAGAGCCATGTACAGTCACCAGCTCGATACTTGGCATCATGCTTGCGACAGGGAGAAGATCGTAGAGGGCCGCATTGCCAAAATTGCCAAAGAAACTGCATTGCTGGTGAGGTCACCGTCTGTCTGAACGGCTTCTTTGCGTGCATGTCCTCGTCTTTGCCCTCTTCAAGCACGTATGTGGTAGTGACCAGGTACATGGGCAGTGGGATCCTCCTCTTGTGCACCTTGCTTCATTCGTCGATGTGCCAACCTGTGGATGTACAGGAGCAACCCTTCATCAAGGACAACAGCCGCACAGTGGGCGATGTCATCAAGTCCACGATTGCTACCATTGGCGAGAACATCCAGGTGCAGTGTCGTGGGCTTGTCGGGTCTGCGGCACGTTGCATTCTTGGTGTACCCCTGTTTTACTACGGCATTCATGACATGGTGGTGTCACTTCTGTTCCACAGGTTCGCCGGTTTGCGCGGTTCACACTGGGTGAGGGCCTCGAGAAGAAGAGCAATGATTTTGCAGCGGAGGTTGCACAGCAAACAGGGCGCGCTTGATTGCCCAGCAGATTGCTACACCGTCTGTGTGTGCTAGACGTCAGCATTTATTATGTTGCTGGACTCATCAAGAAGAACTCGCTCAGTGAGCAGCAACACAGGGCGGGCGGACATCGAAAGGTGCTAATCAATTTTGGTAATCCCCGACATCCATATGTGCGCTGTTCGTTCAAGCTGAGGGCATCGCCTGAATCGGTTGCTTCATGGCACCGAACAGTTCCAAAACAGTCTGCTAGTGCGTGTACGTACCAAACGAGCTCCGGATGCGTGTAGTCAACTGCTCATGACCAAACCACTTGTCAAACACGACCTGCTAGCTACCTTATCTGACAGTAGAAGAAAGCAATCTGCTATCAGGCTGCCCGGCTGGTCTACAGTCCATCGCCATCATCGTTGATGAGCGCTGTAAGTAGCAGGTCCTGTATGTGACAAAAGAGTAGCGAGATGTAGTACACATGGTACGACCACAAAATGTTGTGGTCTGCTGCAAGACCCTAGGAGAAGATGCGGGACCAAAACGGCAGTGCATCCTGCACGCATGTGTCATGAACAAATCATGGCAGGCACCTCGTCGAGCAGGCCGCCCAGCAGGCCGTCCCCGAGGTGGTGGTCTGGCAGCGTGCTGAGCGGGATCTCTGGCGGCGGCAGCCCCTGCCCCTCCGCCACCAGCCGCTCCGTCTCCTCCAGGCTCTGCACCGCCAGGAGCAGGACTGTTGCCAACCCCCTTTCCGAACGCAGCATCCTCCCCGCTGTTGCTGTAACACACTACATGTGCAATGCAACATCTGGAGGCAACAAGCCATGTTCTCAGGAACCAATATAAGGCGCAGGCGTGTTCGGTTCACGCTGTGCGTTGCACTACACCACAGCTTGCAAGCCTAGCACGCAGCATGGGCGTGCCTGGACGCCCTCTGGCATGCAGAAGGACTTGATGCTGGGTGCGCCCGGCGGCACCAGCCGGTCGTTCATCTCTGCCACGCCCGGCGGCAGGTCCCGCAGGAAGAAAGGGTGGCGCTGGATCTGCACGGAGCGACATTTGACAGGGTCGAACAGGTGCATCTCGCCAACTGACGCAGCGCACGAGCCTCGCAACTGGACCTGCACCTGGGACGCCCGTTGCAGGGTGCACTGCGGCCCGGATGGCATTGCAGCACGCTTGGCGCTGCAACAACCCACCTGCGGGATGCTGATGCGCTGCTCGGGCTGCGCGACGAGCATGGCCGCCAGCAGGGAGTGTGCTTCGGGTGACACCGCTATCCGCGGCGGCAGCTCGTACTCCAGCTTCAAGATCCGCTGAGAAACGCAATGAGCAGGCGTCGGGGAGGCAGCTATATGCCGTGACAGGGGCGATGCTACAGACTAGGTGTGCACACAAAGCTCAAATTTTGCTATGGCAGGGAATTGATTGATTGAATTGGAAACCAGGCGGGCTGAGGCAGCAAGTCACAAGACGTCGAGGGGCGGCTGGTGCACCTGCAGCATGACGTGCATGCGCTGGGGCGCCGGCAGGCGCTCGTCCTCGGGCCGGCTAAAGGGGTACGCACCCGCCTGCACTCCCACCCCGGTCAGCTGGGCAGTGCGTAATGCCAAGGCATGCAACACCGCTGAAGATGCATGCTGCGCCTGAGCCTGCAGGCGGTTGCAGTTGTCATGAGGCCAGCAGGCATGAGGCGACCACGGCTGCAGGGTCGCACCAGCATGATGTACAGCAGCACGCCGCAGGACCAGACGTCGGCGGCCTTGGCGTTGTACGTCTTGCCCTTGGTGGTCAGGATGACCTCGGGCGCCAGGTAGGCCGGCGTCCCCACCCGCGAGCCGGGCGCGCTCTGGAAGTTCTCATGCTGCGGGACCACGATGAGCTTCGAGATCATGCGCAGAGCATGCAGCCACGAATGACCGGCCAGCCATCTCCCAGCAACGCTGACCATAAGATGATGCCTGTGCTGACTCTGAGCGTGCTGCCGGGTAGGTCAAGATCACACCTTGGAGTACCCGAAATCGCAGATCTTCAGCAGTGGCCGGGGATTGGAGTCCAGCAGTGCATTCTCCAACTTGATGTCACGGTTGGCGACGCCCTGCAAACAGCAAATCGGCTCAGCTCTATCAGCCAGGCACGCACCACTGCGATACTTTTGCACTCTGTACATGGGGACATGCATGTCACGACTCAACATGCCATTGAGCAGACAAAAGTGTGCCGCATGGGCAAAGGCGTGCCGCACCATGCGGTGGCAGTAGTCGATGCTGACGACAAGCTGCTGAAAGTACCAGCGGGCGTCTGCTTCTGACAGCCCTTTGGAGCGACCGACAAGGCTGAACAGGTCGCCTCCCGATGCATACTCCATCGTGATGGCCAGGTACTCTGGCGTCAGGAACACCTGCAAACTTGGTGGCAGGATGGATGTTACATACCGGGCCCGCAGACTGTGCACGCATTCGCTGCACACGGCGAGCAGTTGCCAGGAGCACAGCAGTCAACGGCGCCACGCATGATGGCCACACACCTCACGCATCTCCACGATGTGTGGGTGGATCAGGCGCCTGTGATTCAGGATCTCCCGCTGCACATACTTCGTGACCTGCGCACACGCACCGCGGATGTGTGCTTGCGGCCATGCACACCCCGACCACAGCGTGGTGCATTTGGCAGACGTTTCGCTGCACAAGAGCACGCAAGTGCATGTATGCGTTGCCATAGCTGTATTTCTTGGGACAAGGCGTGCAGCACCAGCTCGTCACCTTGTCGCCACGCTCAATGAATTTGATGGCGACCTGCTGCCGGCTCACGCGGTCGTACGCAAGCTGAACGAAGCCGAAGGTGCCCCTGTTCAGGTCCTCCAGCTGCATGCAAGCAGCAGCGCACCCTCAGGCTGCCCTGTCACCCTGTGCACAGCATGTGGTGGTGCATGCGGAGGTGCACCGTGCGTCAGCACGTGGCGTGAAGTCACTCGGGCACTCACCCATTGGTACCGAGGGTGACCCTGCGATTGATACATGCAGATGTCATTCAACTGCTGGCAACATTTGCTGCCGTCAGTGTGCGGACTATGCAGGCGCAACACCACCAGACAAGGATGCTCCCCATACCGGTTACCTCGAGGGGCATGGTCTTGGGGTTATGCGGCATATGCGACATGTCATCCGACAGCCGTTGCTGCGTGACTGCTGCTGTTGCTGCACCCCTCTGCGCTGTTTGTACTGCGCCTCAGCTCAGGCTCTGATCGCAGAGCATGTGATGCACCACAACAGCAAAGCGATGCGTGTCCACTCAGAAGCACAGTGTGTGCTGGAAACTCACACAAACACACTTTGATCATGCAAGAAACAAGATCACTGCGCTGTAAACGTCGCGAACATCTTCCACAGCAGATAGCAGGGTCGGCCCTGGTCGCAGCCCTTTGCACGTCAGGACAGCAGATTCAGGAATATACGCGAGTGCCGTGTGCGGCTGTATACAGTGAACTGTGACTGGGGTTACCAACCTCACGTCATCACCACATGCGGCGGACTGTCGGCGGTCAGATACGCATGAGGGCATGGGCGGCGTCAGCTCTGAGGGCGCTGGGATGGCAAGGTTGGTAACTCTTACTGGCCATTGATGTTCTTGGTCAAGAAGAGATCGAGGCGCCCGACAGCGGACTTCTGCTGCTATAGACTCACGTGCAAGCCGGAAACATGCAGGCACACGATGCTGCAGATATATACTTGCAGCGCACTGCAGGGCAACATCTCTCGAGGCACAATCACATTGCTAGCATGACTCTAATGTCTGGTGGCAAGTGTTGTAGACTCCGCAATCAGGCCTGAGGAGGCTGCAGGCTGCCGCGATGCAGATCCGTTTGAGATATGCAGCCGATGTAACCCATTGCCAGGCTGCGGCGCGAGCAAAGCGAAAAGAATGCGGAGTTACGATACCCTGGCACTTGGCTCTTCAGCAGCATCATACACTTGTGCCCATGCCCCCTGCACATCAGCAACAGCGTGCATTCAGCCGACAAAGCAGTAGCCTCGCCAGCGTGACATCTACACCCTCATGTGACCGAGCATGGGCTCGCAAGCATGGTGCAGTGCAGTGCACTGCAGTGAGGACAATGCTGGCGACCGCTCACATTCATCAAACGTCTGTGACTCGTATGCCTCGGCATCCATCGCATCATCGATGTACCTGCAGAAAGGCGTAGTTTTATTATTCCGACTGTCAATGGCACACGTAAGGAAGGGGACGACAGCCACACTTGCAAACCAGACATACGTCTGATGACAGCAGGCAGCTCGTAGCCAGCAAGCAACGCACTCGTCCTGGTCCCAGCCAGCCGGACCGGCTGGCGGGTGCTGTGCCTGCCGCACGATCCTGGCAATATCCTCTGCTGTCTGCATGACAGTTGGGTTCACACCTGGTAAGCCAACCTCAGCAGCAGCAGCGACAGCCGCAAGCATCGAGGCGCTTGCGTGCGGGACCGAGCACGGCAGCATGCCACGACACTTCGTGCTCTTGCTGAGCAGCACACGGCAGAGCACGCAGCTGCAGAGCAGCACAATGTGGCTCGCCTGGAGGCCTGGCGCCGGCGGTGGCAGGTTGTCGTTCATCTCCTTCACGCCGGGCGGCAGGTCCTTCAGGTACCAGGGGTGCCGCTGGATGTCCTCCACAGTGTAGCGGCTGGCGGGGTCTGGCACCAGGATGTTTTTCAGCAGGTCCTTGCACTCGCGCGACACCCGCACGTGCGGCGGAAACTCATACTCCACACGCAAGATCCTCTGTGGTGACATGGGAACAAATATTGGAGTGATTGTCCAAATTCAGGGAGGTAATACCTTGTGTGCATCGGGCAAGCACGTGGTACATGGCAGCAACCAGTCGTGCAGCAAACGGCGTGCCTGAATCATCTTTTGCAGTTTCTGGTTGTCGTGCTTGTCCTCTGGTCGCTCGAAGGGGTATGCTCCCACCAGCATGACGTACAGCATGACGCCACATGACCAGATGTCGGCGATCTGCGGTGCAGGTGTACAGCTGGGTCAGCAGCCGAGCCCCGAATTTGGCAGCCTCACAGTGCAACTGCACGCCGGCAGATGCTGAAGCACAGCACGGCGCACCTTGCCGTCATACGTCTGCCCTTTCGTCGTCATGATGACCTCTGGGGCGAGGTATGCTGGCGTGCCCACTCTTGACCCCGGGGCTGACTGAAACTTCTCGTGCTGCAGCAAGTCGGGCATGGGTGTCATCTCCCATGGGTGCCTTGAAGCATACATGGGACTTCATGCTGGGTGTGAGGCTGCGCTCACCTTCGAGTACCCAAAGTCGCAGATCTTGACCAGTGGGCGCGGGCTGCCATCCAACAATGTGTTTTCGAGCTTGATGTCGCGGTTGGCGACACCCTGTCGCAAGCCATTGACCATTCTCGATCTACCATTCACCATTGCCGCCTTACTTCACCGTTTGATTGGTGGATGCCGGACAGGATCAAACATAAAGAGTAGCTTCTCCTCTGTTGCACTGCAATAGCGCACCATTTTATGGACGTAGTCCACACCCACAATGAGCTGCTGGAAAAACCACCGGGCCTCGCTCTCCTTGAGGCCGCCCTTCCGCACCACATGCTCAAACATGTCGCCCCCCGATGCGAACTCCATGGCGATGGCCAGATATTGTGGCGTGAGGAATGCCTGCGCATGTCCAGTCATGGTGACATGTGCCTATCTCTCAGCCGAGTTGCATAGAAAACCAGCTGCATGTCACACGTACACCACACCGCTGACAGCTCACCTCCTTGAACTGCACTATGTGCGGGTGCATCAGGGTGCGGTGGTTCTGGATCTCCCGCTCCACATACTTTGTGACCTGGCGAACAAGGTCACAGGGTTGACAGCCACTTTGGCGGAGGCGTCTTGCAAGTCAGGCATATAGAACGCGTGCAGGACGGAAAGGATGGGACTGGGCTGTTTGGCAGCATCCTGATGAGCCGCATCCTCCATGCATGTGCGCACCTTGTCGCCCCGCTCAATGAATTTGATGGCGACCTGCTGCCCGGTGGTCTTGTCCATCGCCAGCTCCACGAAGCCAAAGGTGCCGCTGTTCAGGTCCCGCACCTTTTTGTACCTGCAATGGACGAAGAGGGTGAGAAAACTGGGTGATGCCACAAGGCTGGTATACCTGCTGCCTCAAGTGCATCGTGGCGTGACACATTCCCAGCTGACATCAGAACAGTTAAGGAAGCTGCAAAGGATGATCGACGCACTTTGGGTGGTCGGCGCCCAGGGGCTCATTTGTGGTCGCTGCCTTATTCGACATGGCGTCCCCCTCAGGACAGGTGCCCGGCCTGGGCTCAACCAGCACGTTGCCCTTCCGGCCCGTGGCACCACGGTTGCCAATTGCTGCTGGCTACAGTGCCTGCCACCCCCTGGCCGAGCTGCGTCAAGGTAGGAGTTTGTGCCTCCCTGTGCAGGGCGGTGGTGCCCGCCGTGCTGGAGGCGGCGATCAGCTGCCACACCACCTACTAGCGGGGATCAGCTGGTACCAGGCGCCTGCGCGGCCGCCTCAATGCCAAAGTCCGGCGTCACGGCTGTGCAGCTCACTACACACACGTCAAGGGTGGGCGTGATTTGTCCAACGTTGGGAGCGCCAAGCCAGGGCCGACCGCAGCAAAGGGCAGCGTCAGTCGTGGAAGCGACTGGACCGGGACGCTGGTGGCTTGGCCGGCTGGTCTGCAACAGCACACCCACACCCAGCTGGTGTCAGTGGGAGGAAGCTGCACTGCACATTTTCGCAGGAAGCTGGACGCTGTAGGGTGCACCTTAGCTCCTTAGGTCCATAGCTAAGAGCCCAATCAGAGTAGCTACTAGTTGACGTGACCAATTCGGAGCCCGTTCAAACTCGAACAAAAGCCAACGGCGATCAGGTGATACGCTCCACAGCTCAGGCAGGCTCTCATCTGCTGCAGGGACTGTTCGGTGCAGCTGGCAGCACATCGGCGTGCTGTGTGGTCTCTGCACCCCAGCCATACAGCATGGCCACTGCAGCTACGGACTCCACTACCGAGGCACGTCGCCGCAGACTGCTGGCCCGTGGGCAGGAGCGGCTGAATCGCATTGCTTCTGGCAGCAAACAGGACGGCGTCTCGCGGTCCCTTGACTTCAATGGGCAGGAACCGGCTGTGCGGCAGGCCAGCCTCACTCCAGCGGCGTCAGGTGGGCAGCTTACCAGCGCTGCGTGAGAGCAGCCCTCTATTGAGAAGCAGTTGTAGCCTCCAGTGTCGTGCATGTGGCAAGATGCTGTGCTCTGCTCGTGAAGGCATCCTGAGGCACCATGTGCTGCTTCTTGCACAGGACAGGTGCCTGTCAGGGGGGCCCGTGCTGACGGTCCTGTCTTGCACACAGGCCTGCTGCCGGGCGAGAACTACCAAGAGGGCGCAGCGCAGCGATCCAAGTCCTGGCTGGCGAGGCAGGAGTCGCCGCCGCCGTCCCGCAAGTCCTCGCCCGATCAGCCCTCGGCGCTTCGGCCCGGCAGCGCCCCGTTCGGCGACGACAACATCGCCAGCCCGCTGGCACCAGCACACTCGGCGTCGCTGGCGCCCGTGTCATCCCCAGCCGGGAACTACGCATCTGATGAGGAGGCAGGCAGCATGCCCAGCAGCCCAATGGTCACACGCTCGAGCGCGAGCAGCGGGACAGTACTGACAGGAGTGCTGCCGTCCGCCGCTTGCTCGCCGCAGCCTCTACCGCTGGCCCCGTCCGTCAATGGGACACAAGCAGCGTCCCCAGAGCCCTCTCATAGCAGCTTCCAAGCCAAACATGGCAGCCAAGGCGGGGCGGCGACCGAGATCCCGCCTGCAGCATCTGCACACAGCCCGCGGCGTCAGCGGGTGCACGGACTGGCGGCCTTCCAGCAGGCTCTCTCAGCAACCGCACCAGCTCGAACGCTGCTGTCAGCCGCATGCGCGGCATTCTCCTATGCTGGCGGGCCCGAGGCGGTGGCAACCGGTTGGCAGCAACACCTGGGTCAGCCGCCGCCAGGCGCTGCGCTGCTGCAGCACGTGCCACCACTCGCAGCCGCGCTCGCTGTGCAGCTGCTTGTGGTGCTGCTGACGTGCCTGCTGAGAAGCCCAGTTCAGCAGCAGTCGGTGGTCACCCAGTCTTTGCTGGGTGGTCTGTGGGGTATGGCTACCGCAGCATCGCCGCAGCTGCACTCGACCTTCAGCGTCATCTGGGCACTGTACCAGCACCTGTGGCAGGTGCGGTGCGCTGGAGCTCTCCTGGAAGTGAAGCTGGAAGCCCTGCTGCTGAGATTTTGAGGTGATTGTTGTGCACTGATCAGAGGCCTGCAGCTGATGTGATGTCGTCGTGCTGCAGGACGTTGCCGTGTACATCTTCACGGTGGCACTGTGTACAGAAGCCGGGGCGCCAAGATACCATGGCCATTGGCGGCATCTGCACAGCCTGGTGCACCATCACGTGTCACAAATGTCACCTGGTTGGCGGGTCGCAGCCGGGCGCTGGACGCTGTAACAGACCTGCTGTCAGCGGTGCCTGTACAGCGGCCAGTGTCCAGATGTCAGGGGAAAGTTGATAACCTCTTGGCTGCATCCTCTTGGCTGCCTGCTTGTACGTTCGTGATTCGTTGCCAGAGTTGAAGCCTGCTCTGCATGTGGTTTGCGAACTTGAGATTGGGATGTGACCATGTCTGTTGGGTGCTACTACCGTATGGTTCGTGATCAGGTGATTTCGCTGCATGTCCATTCAAAGCATAGAGACGTGAGGTTGCTGTATGGTTCGGGGTTGTTCGATTTCTTCGTTTTAGCAGCGCAGATATGGTACTCACATTGCAATTGCCAGTCGCATTACAGTATGATGTGGTTTGGATGTGGACTGGCACGTGTTCCATCGACCCAGCACGAGTCCTACTGCTCGTTCTGACCGCCACGCCAGACCACTGTCGCAATGGCACCGGCCAGGAGGCCGACCACCACCGCCGCTGCCCTGGACGCCAGCGAGGCACCGTGCGCCAGCCTCACCGTGCCGGCGACCAAGCCCACCACTGCAGCTGCCAGCAACGCCCAGCCTGTTGCAGTCGTCCTGCGCTGCCCGACCTGGTCCATGTCTGCAGCGTGGACGGCCATGACCGAGTCATATGGAGGGCAAAGGTGAGCATTGATTGCGCAGCAGCACGGCATGCTGCACAGGAGCAGGGAGTGTTGCATACCATCAGATGCAACCAGTGCAGGCAGCACATGGCAGAAAGTAGCCTCTGCCTCCCATGATGTGTCACGTGCATGCTCACCAGCTTGATCCGAGTAGCCGCCACGGATAAAAATGAAGCGGCTGCCACGGCTGCCGCGCCCCAACCGCATGCGCTCATCCAGGTACGTCGTCGTCAATTGCACGCTGGACTCTGGCCCTATACGAAGGCACACCTCGCTGCCCAAGCACAGCACCGGCCGCTGAAAGAACACCTGCAGCAAGATATGGTGGCCTCTGCTGTATGGTCGCAGACAGCAGCAACAGGGAACAACCTTGGCAGCCTAGCCTGGGAGCATGCTAGGGGTACGGGTGTGGCAGTTCCGGTTGTCGTAGGCGCATGCATGCCGCACCTTGACGGTGTCAGCTGCATCTCCCACAACCTCAAAGCGGCCCCGCAGGCCCACATAGCCTGTCAGCAGGCCCAGCAGCCGGAAGCCGACTTTGTTCGTGACAACGTCGGGCCGCAGAACGCTCTGGCACAGCTGCGTCGTCCGGAACAGCTGCCGGCCAAGGCGGCTTCGGAAACGGCCGCCGGCCGCTGCGACAGGTGAGAATCGGACCACTTGCAGTGCCGGTGATCGATGAGGTGGCAATGGAACTGCCACATCATGCGGTGTCATCCATGCAGGTCAAGCACACACCAAGCCAAAAGACCCACGTTGGCCCTCCTGGCGCGGTGCTTTGCGCGTCGACACGTATGCCACCTGATAGTTCCCAAATATGAGCGGGTTTTCAAGTGGTCGCCTGCTGCCAGGTGGTTGTGACTGCTCTACATCTTCTATCAACTCGTCGATACGTTGTTGTTCCGTTTCTTCCAGCTGCTCTCCTGCGCCTGCGCGTCACAACTGCAGTGAGCAGTTTGCTTTGCCCATAGCACCACATGCACAGCTGCGGCTGTGTGGAATGACAGCTGAGCATTCACACACTCTTGCTCATTCAAGCGTTGGTTTCACCTAATCCTTTGCACAGCTGGAATATCTGGTCGACGGGCTCAGTTTGCTGTGCAGCTGCTGCGGCTGCAGCAGCACGCCTGGTGCGGTGCGATTGCCTTGGCCACTGGAACATTTCCCGGGCGGACTTACTGCGTGTGTTGCGACATACACCAAGATCAACTGAGCGATGGTGGTACAGGGCTGGCAAATTTGTGCCACAGCTGCTCGCCAGTAGGGGCTGCATGTATGCGATATCAGCGATCTGGAGTGAGCATCCTTGAGTACGATCGCCACAGCAGCCTCGATGCTCTGCCTATCAGTGGTAGGTCGTCTCACAAGGACGTGTCTGCTGTGCATGCAGTCGCGCAAGGAAGAAGGGCAGGAGTGATGTCTTCACTGCCGATCATGCTGCTTTGCAGCAGCAGCTGCTTGCACAATGCCAGGTCATCGGTCCAGGATGCAGCCATGCAGCGATGCAGGGTTCAGACTTGCAGAGTGCTCCACCTGCCCTCAGCACTGTGACATTGCTTGCGGACGCTGCTGCTGTGTAGCGCTGCTGCTCTGGCATGCCGTTCATAAAGGACGTCGACCAGATTACACCTCTGGACTGCATGCGCCATCTGCCAAGCGAGCCACACAAGCCACACGAGGCCACAAGTCATGACCGGCACTCGGCGGAGGAGAACAGCCTCAGAAGGAAAGCGACCAGCTGCAAAGCCCCAGCGTAGTGTGCCTCGCAAGCGGCAAAGCCACGGGCGCGACGCACACATGAGCTCCGCTACAGCTGACGCTCTTCCGCATGATGTGCTGGTGCTCGTGTTCCACCAGCTGGGCTTTCCCCATCGTTTCAACGCAGCAGCAGGTGATCGAGGCTGCTGCTCGAAGCGACCAGTGCGCTGACCTGTTGAAATGTGCCCGCCAATCACAACTTGGCATACACACACATCATGCGCACTGGCGCATTGGCACACACACATCATCACACCCTGGCATCAGCTGGAATGGCATCCTGCAGTTTGCCATCAGTGGCGGAAGGTGGCTGCGGGGGGCGAATTCACGCGCCACGTCACAGGCTCAATCAACAGTGCCATCCAGAAAGCGCGGCCAGGAGACACTCTCATCATCCCCAGCGGATTCTACGATGTAAGCCATCTGGCGCTGCGCCTGCAGTGTGTAAACAGTAACCTTGTCATAGCATTCAGCGATGAGGCATGCTTCGCTGCCTTGTACAGGAGACCGTGCTTGTGGACAGGCCCCTCAAGCTGGTCGGGCAGCAGATCCCGAATCTGCGTGGGGTGCCGCGCCGATCGGTTGTCATCCAGTCGCGGCGTACCATGGCGGTGCTGTGCAATGCAGAGTGGGCTTATATACACTGCAGCTGTCAGCCAGGACTGCCTGCTGGCATCTGACATCATGCCCTCGTACTCAGACTACATGCAGCCTGACTGCTCTCATGCTGTGCTGCAGGGCATGCATCGAGTCCGTAACCGTCAGGACGCTTGCTGGCTCTGACAATCGGAGCATCATCGCCTTTGGTCCAGACTGCCCGTGCATCTCGCTGGACAACTGTGACCTGGCAGGCAGCAGCGGCCTGATGATCCCGGCGTCGAAGGGTGAATCCTGTCAGACCCTTCCTGGCAGCTCATTGCCTCGTCCCCACACATTGCAGATGATGCTGTCGGCAGGTTTGGATCGCATGATGACCTTTGCGAATGTATGTGCAGACTCGGCACGCCTTGTTCTCAGGCACTGCAGCATACACTCAGTTCCCCACCCTATTGCAGCCATTGCCATCAATGCAGGTGCGTGTTGTCGAGACCTGGTTGCTGAATGCGCACACTGCACTCAATGCCCAGAAGCACCGACTCGGCATTGATCTTGCTGTCACTGCAGGCAGTGCCTCCTTGACGGGTTGCTCGGTCTACTGTAACAATGTGGCCATTGGTGCGTACACCTGCATATCTTTGACAGCACGGATTCCGTGAGTGTTCCGGTATCATCTGCAGCACTTGCGTTTCGCCTGCTGCCATGCAGACGTTCTCAAGTCGGCCAGGATCACCATGTCCAACTGTGATGTCAGCTTCAACCAACGGGCCCTGGATCTGGATGGCAGTGGCATCGTCAAGTAAGTGGGCTAGTTGTGTGCAGATGTGGGTCAATGAATCTACTCGTCGAGGGTTTCAATACGCCCTTCCATGTGGTTAGCGCCTCTCATGTCGATAATAAATGCGCTAATGTCTGTTGTTACTTGCCGCAGGGACTGCATCTTCTGGGGAAACGAGCAGCTGCTGGGCTTTGCCTGTGAGCCTGGTGATACCATGCCCACGAGCAGCGTGGCTGGCGGGAGCCCTGCACCTCCTCAGGCAGAGTTGCCCATGGCAGACGCAGCTGCCACCGCACTGACGGCGCAGCGATCTGCACAGCCCGCCAGCACTGTGCGTGGTGTTGGCGCAGCATCTGGCATGGTGTTCTCTGGCAATCATGTGCGGACGACACAACGTGACGTCAGTGATCCCATTGATGACGAAGGCCTGAGGCGAAAGGTGGGCAAGAGGCTGGCAGGTGCTCTGTTGCCAGTGCACCACCCTGTGCACAGGTGTTCGACGGGCATGTGGCGTACCAAAGCTGCCGCCTGCAGGTGAGGCAGCTGGCCAGAGAGGCATACGGCAACTATGCACCGGACTACGATCAGTGGGAGATCCTGGGCGACACGGACCTCGACACCGACACCTCCACAGAGGAGGACGAGCAGCAGGTCGACACCACGTCCGACAGTAGCATGGGTGGCGGGATCGTGTACAGCAGCGGAGATGACACTGACAACACCGGCTTCGACAGCAACAGCAGCAGCTCTGATGGCGATGACGGCCTGTCTGCGAGCAGCGGCTGGATCACAGATTCAAGCAGCAACGGCCCCAGCGGCAGCAGTGATGGTGGCGTGGCGCAGATGGCGCACGTCTTAATGGGTGGCGCTTTATCAGATAGCAGCGGCGATGGAGTTGACTGGGACCCCGCGGCATCGCCCTGAGTTGCCGCAGCTGCAGTCAAGCACGCAGCTTCGTCGAAAGCTGCTTCGAAGTGCTAGAAGACGAGCTGTGCAGGCCAGACTTTGGGCAGCAGCGTCCGCCCCCCAGCAGCGATGACTAATCCAGATGATGTCGTTGGCAGGTGTTGTATGCCTGCCAGCGTTTGAGCCTGCCGCCTGTTACTACCCAAACAAACGAAGTTTGTATGACTGACACTTGATCAACAGGCGCAAGGCTCAGAAGGGCGATACGCCAAGGCCAATGTGCACCCATTTGCCACAGCATCCCCTATAGTTGAAATGGGTGAGGAGCGGTTCCATGGGTTCACTGACCACACAGTGGCTTCATCGCTGGAAAGGTACTTCCTACACATACGCGATGTCAGTCTGTTCTCAGGACCTAGGTTCAATCTTCGTAATGGCCATGGGATGATACAATGAATTTTGGGTCCGACGGATCAAGCAGCCCACACGCACCATTGAGGCGCGTCTGTGTTGTGAACTGGCTGGTTCTTACTGCAGATTCTGCGCGAGCGTTGAGAAGGCGCTGCAGTCGTGGCTGCCGAAAGGTTAGTGCCGCACCATGCGCTGTAGCTGAAGCTGGAGTTTTCACACCTGACCCTGCTGTCTGGTGGTGTTAAAACGCAGGACAATCGCTTGACGCGGTGCGACAGCGGTCACCAGATGCAACTGAGGATGGTTGCGGACTGATCTGCCTGCGGACAGCCGTGCTGCACCGCCTGCCATTCCGCAGCGAGCCTTACACGCTCACTCTGCACCTGCCCACCCCGGAGCAGCAGCAGTGCCCGCACGGCGCACAGCCAGGTGAGCAGCATCACTTTGCTGAGATGATCCATGATCCTGTAGGCGTTCCCAGATCGAACTTTAGTGCTGGTGCCATGCCACATCGTGCGGTGCATGCGATGCGAACAGTGCGAACAATCTTCGCGCAGCTCGTGCCGCGGCAGCTCGATGGTGGGCAGCAGAGGGCGGTCCGGAGCAGCAGCCACATCGACTGCAGCGCTGGTTCGCGACAGCCGCCTTCCTGACGCTGGTGCCGCAGAGCTACTCCGGGCGTGTGCTGGCCGCCGCGGTGCGGGCGTCGCTGTAGCGGGCTCTGTCGCACACCAGTCCCAGCATGCTAGCCTGTTGACCGACGTCATGCTGGCTCACCTGCGACACACGCACCTGAGGAGGCGGCTCAAAAGTTGCGATGTTGTATCCTTGAGGTGCAACACAGCATCGGTGTGTGTGCTGCAGAGCGAGGGGCAGACGCTGATCAGCGGCCTGGCAATTGCGCTCAGCAACTGCCACGTGGCGTGGCCCGCTTTCGTGCCAGTGCACGATGCGCTGCGGGATGCCATGGCGGGCGTGGCAGTCGCGGGGCCTGCCTCGGTGTTCCTCCAGGCGGACGGCATGCCCGCCATTCGCGCAGCAAAGCAGCCGCCTGGCCTTCTGCAGGTCGCTCACCCATGTTGCTTCTGCAGTCTATGTGTGTGAGGTGCTGCACACACTTGCTGCCAAGGCTGACGGGGGGCACTTGTGAACAGCTGTGACTCTGAGTCTCACATGCCATTGGCAACAGGTGGAAGGGCAGCTGGCGGCCTTTGCTGAGCAGTTGGGGGCCTCAGCGCCGCAGGCAGCCGCGGCCTGCAGGCGGGTGCTCGCAGAGAGCAGCGCAGCGGCGTCCAGCGCGGCCACGCACAGCGTCCAGCTGTCAGTCCGACGGTCGTACCGGCTGGAAGAGCATGGCGGCGAGGGTGACGATGACAGCGAGCACAACGCCGTAACGGTGTGGGTCGATGACTGGGACGCGGGGGCGCCCTGGCAGCCCTGGGCCTCCTACCTGAACCCAATTGGTGAGGGGTGGAGGCATGGATCCTGTGGAACCAAGCGGCTGCTGATGTATGGGGTAGACACGTGCAAGTCCAGCAGACAGAAGCTGCCCGTGAGGCAGGTGTGGGATTCTGCACCAGTCCAGAAGGCTCTCGCTTGATGTGCAGGCAGCCTGGAGTTGGACCTAATCTGGCACAGCGTCCCAGCGACAGCAGCCTTGCAGCAGCCTGCCCAGGTGTGGCGGCCCGCAGCGGCCGACGTGTGGCAGCTGCACGTGCTGGCGCCGCAGCAGCAAGCGGCCCGCAGCATCTTTGCGCTGCAGGTAGTACATCAGGGGTTTGCAAACCTTTGCACCATGCTCTGAAGGAGGGCGTAGTCAATGAGGCAGCGGAACAAACAAGCCGCGCATGACACTCAGCATGTGAGGTGTGTGATATGTGGCTGACAGGCGACAGACCGCAAGCGGGAGCACCTCGTACTGCCACTGCCAGTGTCAGCTCGCCAGCAGCAGCAGCAGCCGCAAGCAAGCCTGGGCGTCAGTGCGCCCGAGGGCAGCTTCGCCAACATGGCGCGCTGCCTGCTGCAGCGCCTGCCGGACGCGAGCCGCGCCAGATCAATCAGTGCGCAGCTTGTGGGTGCCAGCCTGCAGCGGCAGGATCAACTAGACATGTTGTCTGTCATCAAACGCTGCAGAGCAGCCTCCAGTATCGGATGCTGGTTGAATATGCAGCTCTGACGTGACTGAGCTCCACCGCAGCACGCTTACTGCATCATGTTGGCCATGCAGGCCAGCTGGTGAGTGCAGAGTGGTGGGAGGCGCGCGGGATGGCTGTGCCACGCGAGCCGCCGGAGACGGCGCTCACGGACGTCGTGCGCGACCTGTTCGCTGCGATGGCGCTGCCGCCGTCCTTTGGCGGCGGCTTCCGTGGTGCCGGCGGGCAGCACAGCTCACCGGCCACAGGTACAGCTTGGACAGTCTGCAAACGGTGCCAGCGTTGTGTGGCTGCAGCTTTGCAACTTCGTGTGCCCACCCAACTCGGGCATGCCATGCCTGGCAGTCATACGCTGAGCCAGTCAAGCCACATGCACTGAGCTGGGCGCAGGCACGCTTCGTAAGCAGCAGCAAAGCAGCAGCTCCCTGGCATCCGACACGGTGCCCAGTGGGGGCCGGGGCGGCATGTCACCCACAGAGGCTTTCGACCGCCTCCCACGCACTGCGCCTGCGGACTCATTATTGGCACGGTCAGTCAGTTTTGCCAGCCACCATTGGCTGTGCCCTGTGCTACAGCACTATGTGAGTTGGCTTGCTCAGCTAGGGTCTTTGTCGTCCCAAGGAAGTTTGCAAGCGACATGGCCGATGTGCCCACTAAACAAAATCATCGTTCTGATGCTGCAGGCTGGCACTGCATGCGCTTGTGTTCGGCAACCTGCGCGCGGTGGCATTGCTGTGGGGCCGTTTTGTGCGAGAGCTGCGTTTCTCGCACTGGGAGACCCTCACGCCGCTGCCACGCATGCCAGGTGGCTTTGAGCAGGGCATGTCACACTTGCGTCAGTGGGCGGAAACGGAGATGCCAAGCCTGTCACACTGGAAAGCGTAGCCCTGTGTGCACGCCTACCACAGCGTGCACGGCAGCAGACCTTGCGGATGTATGTGCAGGGGGCGCGGGCGCTGCTGAGGCTGTGGCACAGCCGCCGGATCTGGGGTCCTGCCTGCTACAGCAGAAGCTGCAAATGGTGGCGCTGTGCATCGCGCGCCGGGCGGCGGCGCGCCACGGCGGCGCGTCCACCCCCACCACAGCCGGCGGCCTCTGTGAGTGTGTGCCTAGTACCAATGACTCAGTGCGGAAGTCCGCCAATTGCCAAAGTGTGATACACGTGCACTCCAGAACCTGGACCTGCTTCTTCGTGCCCAGATCCTATTTGACATCCAGTATCCCTGATGCGGTATGTCTATCCCCACTGTGCAGCCAAGCGCTGGCAGCTGCCATCTGACCTGTCATCAGATGCTCCTGACGCTATGGCTCTGGATTCGTTGGACGGGTGGGATGCAGACGAGCTCACCCTCAATGGGTCCAGGTACATAACCATCACGAACATTTCAGGTGCTCGGAAATGGCATCACACCAACAGTCAATGACCTTGACATGCTGTCATTGCTGCCTGGGTGCAATGCCCGTCCATCCCACAGCAGGGTGCGCAGCTGCTGAGCTCGCATTTCGTCCTTCGCAGTACCCCTGAGGGGCGCCTGTCGCATGCTGGCAGCGACGCGGCAGCTGCAGCAGAAGGGGCTCAGGCCACGCCCAGGGGTGACTACCCCGCCGCCACGGCTGCCACACCCCGGTCCGACGACTCTCACTACAGCAGCGCATCTGAGGTGAGCTGCGCACCCTTCACGATCAGCCTGTGAAGCATACGTCCTTGAAGACGCATCAGCATGATCTCGCCACAGCACGCAGGAAGGTTGAGTGAAGGTATTGTCATGCTGCAGGGTGGCTTCAGCAGTGCTGAGGCGCTGTGCAGCCCCAGGTCGGCAGCTTCTCTTGGCAGCGTCAAGCTCACCGCGCTGCCGAGCACCGTCGCCAGCCTGTGCGCCCCGGGGGAGGAGCTGCTCGCGGCCGCGACCGCCGCGCAGGCGATGGACGGCGTCGAGGAGGCGGCGCCGCCGGGGTGGGGCCCGCTGCCTGGCGTGGACCACACGCTGCAGGCCCGGGCCGCAGAGGCCTCCCGCCAGGGCAGCCAGCCAGCAGCGCAGCAGGCGAACGGCCACCAGCAGCAGCCCGAGGCGGCGGCCGTCACGGGGCTGGACGTGCGCACGGATCCGAATGCGACGCCCGCGGGCGTCGCTGGCCCGATGCTGAGTGGCGAGTGCCTGTACCACCACCCTGCTCGCCACATCAACGTCCCCGAGCTGCAGGTACAGCGGCTGGCCGGCGTGCTTGGGCCTGTGTCAACTGGTGGGCACCATGTCCGTTGCGCACACAGCACTGGTTCGCAACAAACGGCTCGCTTGAAATGCTGCTCCTGCTGCTGCTGCTGCTGTAGGAGGCGCAGGCCATGACGGAGGACATGCAGCTGGAAGTGGAGGCCGCGCTCTCGTCCCTCGGTGCGCGGCACGTGCTGTGCTCGCTGAAGCCTGCGAGTCACTGTTCTCAGTCTCAAGACGTGAGCCACCACATGATTCAACCTGATATATGCAGGCCGTGCCTTCTTGGGGGACGCACAACACAGTACCGAGTGCTGGGGTCTGGGTGCAGGCGAGGGCGCGGGCGGGGGGGCGGCGGAGGTGCGGGCGCGGCTGGCGGCGCCCGCGCTGGCGGCGGACATGGCCGCCTTCAAGGCCGCCAACCCGGGCGCCTGCCTCGCGGACTTCGTGCGCTGGCACTCGCCGCGGGACTGGGTGCCGCTGCCGCCGCCCGGCCGCCTGTCGCCGCGCATGGCCCACCCGGTGCGCGCCGCCCGGGCCGCCGCCGCGTCCCGACCGGCTCTGCCGTGCGCGGCAGCGCCCACACCGCCTGCATCATCGTCTATGCTGCGCCGCAAGGCAGCCTGGCATCGCATCCGCTGTTGTGCAAGAGACCAGGGCGGTGGTGGGGCACCTGACGCACCCCGGGGCATCCCACGTGCGCTCAGGGCAACGCGTGGGCGGCGCTGTGGGCGGCGGCCCCCGCCACCCCGGCCGCGCGCCAGGCGCCGCTGATGGACGCGGAGGCGGAGGGGGAGCGCGCCCTGCACGCCCTGGTGCCGCCCCTGCCTCCTTGACACATGGCTGCATGTGGCCGGAGCGCACAGCATGCCAGCCCGGCGCCATCCAGGGGTGCAGGACCTGCTTTCTACGCCTGTGCGCCACGGGCGGGTGCTGGGGTGCAGGAGACGGCGGCGCCCGGCGCTGCGCTGCGGCAGCTGCTGGCCGTGGCGCTGTCCGCCGCCGCCTCGGCGCTGGCGGCCGCGCCGGCCGCCGCCCTGCCCACCGCCGCGGCGGCGCTGCTCGGGTGCGCCGCACCGCTGCCGCCGTTTTTCAGTCGTGGACCATGCTCAGCGGCCTTGCATGCACGCCGCAGTGTGCCTGCTGGTGGCTGTCGCAAACCCCTCGCGTTCTACCCAGGGCTGTAACATCACCTGCCGATCCAGGCTGGCGCGGCGCATGGCGGCGGCCCTCGGCGCGGCGGAGCTGGGCGCCGAGGGCTTCGACGGCCGGCAGCGGCAGAGCGCCGCGGCGGCGCACGCGCGCGAGGCCGCCGCCCTGGCGCCGCTGCTGCCGCTGCTGAACGACCTGGCGGCCGTGGAGGCCATCGTGGTCGCAGGTACGTGCATGGCAGTCGTGCGGAGCATGCCACATGCAGCAAGTTGACACCCACATTGGGGCCCTGCACGCCCACAGCCTTACGTCACCTCATAATCCACACTGCAACCACCCCCTCCGCTCCGTGCACGCAGGCGAGGCGCTGCTGCGCAGGCTGCCCGGCCAGCCGGACCTGGTGGACCGCCTGCTGTCGGCGGCGCAGGCCGGGTCCCCCGCGCAGCAGCAGCAGCGGCAGCCGGGCTCACCGCTGCGGCACCCGGCGCCAGGCATCCCGCTGCCGGAGCTGCCGGTGCCGATGTCGCAGGGCGCCGCGGTGGAGCGGCCGGCGTCGGCGCCGCCGCTGCCCAGCCCGCCCACCCCGGCAGGCGGCGCCGAGGCTGGGCGGCGCGCCCCGGCCTCCGCGCCGGGCTCGGCCCCAGGCTCGGTGTCGGGCCTGGCACCGGGCTCCGGTCCCGGCTCCCCCGCCGGCTCCCCTTCGACCTCCCGGGCCAGCTCCCAGGAGCTGCTGCGCCCCATGCAGGGCTTGGAGCCAGCGCAGCCGCCGGCCGCCGGGCAGGGCGCCTGGGACCAGCAGCCCGCCCTGCAGCGGCCGCCGGCTCATGGCAGGGGCGTCGACGTGGCGGCGCCTGCCGAGCGCGCGGCCATCGCGCGGCTGATGCATGGCGTCCAGGGCAGCAGTGGCGGCGGCAGCGGTGAGGACTACGCTGCCGACTGGGGGGAGTGCCTGGAGTCGGACACCGTGATCCAGGCGGCTCCTGTGGGGCGGCGCTCACAGGCAGAGCAGCCGGCGCACCGCTTCTATGTGCAGGCGACGCCCACCAGCATGCGGCTGGCGAGTGTGGTGGTTTCAGAGGACTAGGCGCCCTCTCACCATGCACTACCTCCAGCCACGTTCCCCGTGCAGAGCAACAACAAAACCACACAGGCGATGTGGAGGGTCTGAGAGACGGCATGTGATGAGTTGCCCCGCGAAGACGTGTCAGCTGGTTGTGACTGTGAGTGCTGCCCTTGAGTGTTGAGTGCCCACCAGTTGGCATGCCTGTATGTGTCGCGTCGACGTCCATGCTACTTTGGAACAAGGTCACGGTCGTAAGCCAATGTGTGCTGTTAACGCAGTATATTTCATTCCACTTGTTTGTCAGCATATTGAATCATGCCCAGACCCGCTGGTGAAGCGCATAACCAGCTGGCGCCCCCTAGGCGGCCGCGCGGGAGGCTAGGTGACTGAGCACGGCATAGCCAAAGACCGCTGTCACGGGGCCTGCGACTGCCAGCAGCGGTATCAGCTGCAGCAGACTGAGCCGCGCCCAGAAGAGCAGGTACAGCGCCAAGATGCCGAACAGCCCGCCGTGAAAGCCCAGCGCTGCAGCAAAGCATGTCATATGTGATGCTGGGAAAACCGACAAGGTATGAACCATAACGAATGGCATGGTGGGGTGCTGACATGTACAGTGCCTTGGCAAACACAAACATCATAAAGCGCTGGGGTGTGGCGAGCTAAAGACGGGCAGCACATGGGCGGGTTTTCAAGGTGTATCGGCTGCCAAGTGTCGCTTTGTGGAGGTGCAGTTCCAAAGGGCGCCGTGCAGTGAGTGTTGCACAGCCGCGCACCGGCGAGGGCGCCTCCCGCGGTGTTGGGCAGGCCCCGAAGGCGGACGCCCAGCCCCTGGCGTGAGAGCAGCGCCCACACCAGCCCGAGGAACAGCGCCACCTGTGGGCGGACGGGCAGCGACGGTCGCACCCAAGCTGTGCAAGGCCCACCATATTGGCGCTGGGACGCCCTGGACCCTGATTCCTTGCCAACTGGTTGCTGTGCAGGTCCACCATCCAATGCAGTGGCCATGTACTTGTCATATGTGCTGCACCATCGCCAAGCCTGCGGCTACTGCATGCATTCCTGGGGACAACCACTGCACCTGGAGGCCGGCAAAGGCAAGGGGGATGAGCGGCAGCGGGTGCTTCTCCGGGGCACGAAACTGGTGTCGGATCTCCGGCTTGGCACCCGCTGGTGGCGCCACAGCATCCACCCTCCCCGCTGGCACGTCCACCTGCATGCACCACCGACCGTACGAGATCATTGCCGCACAACTACAGCGCAAGCCATAGGCGCACATTGACACAGCCCCATGTGCACGGAGCCCTACCTGACGTGCACACTCTCGACACGCTGGTCTGCAGCAGGTGTACCATGCAGGGGCACAGATGTGCCTGGGTACAGGCAGGTGCTGAACTAGGCAGGGGCACTGCCGCTCACCTGCGCGAGGCGCCACTCAATGGGGTTTGCCACCGCTGCGTCGCCCAGCAACAGCGCCAGGTCGTACAGGCCGCCGCGGCCGTCGGCCTGCACCGCGACCTCCGCCGCGGAGAAGGCCGCGCGGTGTGACCCCGCCTCGCCCGCCTGCGCACATTGCCGACCCGACCTCGAAAGGGGGCAGCAACAGCATGACAGCCGTCCGCAAGCACAGGCTGATGTGGCGGGTCACCCCAGTGCAGCACCGAGGTGCCTGATGTTGGCAGCCCCGAGAGGCAGGGGACCCACCTTGGCGCGGAAGGTTGCAGTGGCGCCTGTAGCCACGTGCACAGCTCGCACGAACGCCTGGTGGGGCTTGAACGCCTCGCCGGCCGCCGCGCTGCCCGGCCCCCGCCGCACCGTGAACTCGACCACGACCTGCCGCCACACCACAGACGACGAGTATCGTGCCGATGCATCTGTCAACCTGGCGTGTGTCCAAGGTGTGCAAGGCACATGTGGTGCAAAGCAAGCGTCAACATGAACTACAGATGGTGGAGCAGTGATGGAGGTAGTGGGACGCACCTTGCTAGCCCCATCGGTGACCAGTGACAGTGTTTCAGGCAACTGCTTGGGGTATGACAGCTGTTGCGCATCCATGTAGGACCCCGTCTCAACGCCCGCCCTTGCATCGACGACCTCCACCTCGGTTGTCCATGCCACTTGAGCCTGGGCAGTGACCGTCTCGCCGGCATTTCCTGCTGAAAATGTCAGCCTGCAGGGGTGAATTGTGGCTGCTTCCTGAAAATGCTTGGCTGGACGACTTACATGCGGCGTGAGCTGCTGAGCATACACACGATGTGCAATTGCGCACAGACGCAAGCAGTGCAACTTACGTGTAAAGGCCAGGCTGCGGCTTGAGTTTCCCAAAGTCCAGGCCGAAGCTCTTATCATCGTTGAGCCACAACTGCACATCTGATGTGAGGGCGCTGCCATCAGGAGCATCCGCTGACTTCAGCCGGACGACTGCGCCGGGCGCAGGCTGTCCTGCCGCATCAGTCACCGCGACCTGCAGACAGGGAGACTGGAAGGACTGCTCCAGGACATCTTCTGCAAAGGTTCACGAGGTGCAGTTGCACCAGGCGTATCACCACATGCTAGATCCACATCTTCGTGTGCAACAACAACCGCAGGGTCACGCAGGCACCTGCAGCCAGCCTTGTCCCCGATCTTGGACACTTGGTGTCAGCAACTTAATGTCCAGCGGCTCTGCAGCGGCGCAGATGACCACGCCGGCCACCAGTGACAGCAGCAGTATAGCTCCTGCCCTTGCTGTCATGCTGCTGGTAGAGGTCCACCTCGGCGCTCCCAGCAGCAAGCCGCAAGCAGCCAAGGATGTTGGTGTCGTCTCTGGGCCTGATCCGATGTGGAGCACAAACTACATTGGCGCTGACATTGGCAAAGTAGTAATTAGCTTCGCACGCAGCACACTGGGCTGTCGCGGGTTGTGATGCCAGCGAGCGGTAACTCGACGTATGCTAATTGCAGTCGTCAGATCATGCAGCTGACAAGGCGTTAAATTGAGCATGCGCAGGTGATGAGGTGTACGCACTTGCAGGCGCAGATGATTGCATTTGCACTATGTTAGAATACCCATGCGCACTTGCAGCATACGTAGATATGAATGCTTACAGCCAAAGGCCGCACCTCTGCGTATTGTCCTGCTCCGGAGGCAAGCAAGGCTGAGTTGCAAGCACAGATCAGAAGGTGTAATGCTTATGTCTGCCCCTCTCAGCTCTCAGTGACATGTGCAGGCCATATCGGTCGGACCGCCTGGTCGATTGCAGGTTGCAAGGAGGCAAACGAGGTGTGAGGACAGACGGACATGATAGTGGCAGTGAAAGGGGAGCGGAAGCAATCAACCGAAAGGGTGTGGCGGCAGGCCTCACTTGGGGAGTTGGAGTGGGTCTAGCTTAAACCTGCCTAAACAGCCCGTGCCATGCCGAACTATCACACCTCCAGATGATGGCTCCTCAGCAGTCTCATGCGTGCACCAAGGGCAGCGTGATTGCCTGACTGCTGAGTGACAGCACGCGCTTGCCATAAGTTGACATGCAGTCCCAAAATGCCTCTGCGTGCAAATTTCATAAACATCCCTGCACAACTGCTAGTAAACAACCTGCATATCTTTACACCCCCAACTTCAACCAATGTAGCGTATGTGTCAAAATGCACGGCCTACATGGCGTGCACGAGCGGCGACATGGGGGTTGTCGCTGACGCCAGCGGATGCCGCGAGACGTCGGCTGGCGGATCTGGCGGCGAGAGCGACTCGGCCAGCTGGTACGCTCCGGCAGCGGTGTCCACAGACAACACCGACAAATGCACGCGCTCGCCCAAGGATGCCGGACGGTTTACACGCACCATCGCCTCAATGCCAATGTCCAGTATGACCTTGGCCATGCCTGCGGAATTGACAGCCAGCATGTGTAAACAGTAGGGCAGCTGCTGTCAATCTTGAGGGTCAGCACGCAGCACACGGCGCTATCGTCAGGAACTAAGCTGTGCAACGTGGCAGCACCATGCCCTGCAGCAGCTCACCTGTCTCCTGCCGCACCCAGCACACCAGCTCGCCGGGCCAGCTCGTGCCAGGCCCTGCTGCTGCAAAGTAGTGCGCCAGCCAGTAGCTTTCTGCAGCGCGCTCCGCACCTGCAGCACAGAGGGGACGACGCTACCACAAGCAGCCAGGCATGGACCACCTCAACCGTTGGATGACACGGCAAGCGCAGGAAACAACACACTAGCAGCAGCATACCCAGCAGTTCGCGGCCAGCGCTGTTAGCTATATCAAGCACCAACTCCAGCTGCTGTGCAGACAGCGGCGGCTGATCTCCCCGCAGGTGTGCCTTGACCTGCAGGTCAACAACAAGTTTCAGCGGCTGGCGTGGCAGGCGCTGAGGCTGAGGCATGCACGGCAGCAGGCATGTGCTTTATATCAACAGACAGCTGCTGCCAGGGCGCATGACAGCAGGTGGTGTGGTACACAAAGGTATAGTGCACCCAAGCCTGGACTCCATGGCCTGACAGCACAGCAGAAGTGCAGCAACTGCTGCAGCCCCCGAGGACCCGTGGCCATTGCACTTTCCATGCACCTGATAGTGCGCCAGCAGATCGGTGTAGCGCCGAATGGGGCTGGTGAACTGCACATATGCGGGCAGCCCCAGCGCCGCGTGAGGGTTGCCCGGCGCTGTAGTCATGATGCTCCGCGTCATGCGGTTGCGCACTGCCACCTGGCACAGCACGAGAGGCAGCTGAGGCACACTGGCAAAACAAGACCTTTTCCGTACATGATCATTGCACAAGCAATGTGGACATCGCTAGCCAGGTTCAACAACCACACCACTAACGTGACTGACCTGACGGCACAAACCGGGGGGGAGCGCAGACATCTCGGCCTCGCTTGGCAGCACGGGCGCTGCCTGCCCTCGGTATGGCAGCGGCAACGCTGCCTTGGTGCCTGCGGGGAGGGTGCTCGGCAGAGCTCACCACGTTGCTCGGACCTTCTTGAAGCAGCGTCCAGCTGCACAGTCGCAGATCCGAACCACGCTGGCATTCATAATGGTCATCAGTTGAAGCGGTCGCCATTGCAGGTCACATGAGGCACCGACCTAGGTCGCCGATGACCTCGCCAGCCATGATCATCATCTCTGCCACGAGCTGCCTCGAGGGCGACGCAGACATAGACTCCGGCTGCACGTCCACCTCTGGCTCCCCATGCGGTGTGCGTCGCACACGCACCTGCAGCCCGCGGTTGAAGTCAACAACGGTCCACATCCCACTGCAGCTGATGGCTCGACTGCTTGCGTACGCTGCAGCAAACCTCAACAACAGCCACACCTACAGTGCTGCGCTTACCCGTCCTGCACTGATCACATGTGGAGGCGATTATGCTGCTGGTGACCACATTATGCAACACTACCACTTTGTGTGACACACCTGTGCCTCTGGCGTCGCAATCTCCACTGCGCCCTGTGCAGCACGCCACGCCCGCCGCAGCTCGGCAGCCTGCACATACGGCAACGTTTCCAAAGTGGTCATCATACCTCGAGCAAACAGCACCTCCATAACAGGCAGTAATTCTTGCAGGAGTGCAGGATCTTTCGCTTGGCTCAAAACTCTCAGCAGCAGGAGACTGTCCAGCTGAGTAGGTACCGACCGGCATGTGTATATCATTGCAGAAGCAGCTACAGCAGCAGAACACGGGTCTTGTACCTTCTGCAGGGCCAGCAGGGCGTGATGATCCTGCTGCTGAATCTCGCCGCTGCCATCAGCAGGACCCAGTTCAAGGGCAGCATCAACCTCATGATATGTCAGCCGCCGTGCTGGACACACCAGCGATGGCTTCACGTGGTAGTCGGCTACAGAGCCTGCACACGACAGGAAGTGGAGGTAAGCATCAGTAAGACCACCTGCAGATGATATGCAAACCCCAGCAGGTGTCACCAGGGATCTGATGGGGCACTGCCTCCGTGCAACAAGGCAGGAAAGGTGCGAAAGTATGCAACATCAGTGACGGACACAAGGCTCCAAGCATACCGTCAGCAGCTAGCACGACCCCAAGCGACATTGCAGGTGATGGCTCGCCGGTGGCGCGAAGGCTGAAGGATCCCTCCGCGAGCATGTGCGGGAACATGGGTATCATGCCTGCAGGGCACATGGGGCAGCTGCGAGTGTCTGCACTGATGGCTCGTGCCTTTGCATCCTACATGCAAGCCTGCGCATCGGTGTGGGGTCTCCGGGCTGAAACTGTCCCTTTAACATCCATTGAGACGACTTCTTAGCCATGCATCACTAGCCTGGCAATCTGGGGCTATGCTCACCGGTGGGCAGGTAGGCAGACTTGGAGCGGCGGGCGGCCTCCGCATCCAGCGCGTCACCAAAGTCCACCCAGCGGGAGGGGTCCGCGATGTGCACCCACAGGCGCCAGTTGCCATCGGGCAGCCGCTCCACTGACAGCCCGTCGTCGATCTCCGTCGTCGACGCGTCGTCGATGGTGAGCACGCGGTGCCCGGTCAGGTCGGCGCGTGACGCGGCATCCGCATCTGGTGGAGGCGCCATTCCCAGCTCTGCAGCCGCCTCCTGATATCGGTGCACACGTGCAATGCCTCAGCAGATGGCGCAGATCACTCACACGCAATCAGTTCTGAGCACATGATCAAGAATCGCAATGTGGGCTAAATTCCATAGCAGGAATATATGCAAGTAGATGGTTTGACGCTTCGATGGCACCTGGAGCCTGCCGTCGAATGTGGGCGTCATGCCCAGCCGGAGCACTGCCACCTGCTCATGGGTGTCCCACCAGCCAATGCGCTTCAGCAAGCCAGCGGCAGCATCTGGCGTGGAGTTGAGCTGCAGGGCTGCCAGGCCGTTTGCTGCCAGGGCGTTGCCAGCAGCCTGTATTCAGTCACACGAAGTTAGGCATCTCCAGGGAGAGTGGCATCAGAGCCCCCATAACTGAGAGATGCCTGCTGACACACGAGGCAGTTGCCTGCGAGCCTGCCGAGCTAAGAGCAGCGCACACCTGAGCAGCAGCGCTGGTGCCGGCCATTGTCAGGGCCAGGGTCTCGATCGCTGAAAGGGTTGCGGCATGTGGCCCGGCCAGCCAGTCGGCCCTGGAGGGCTGCAGGGCAGGGCTGCGGTTTCTGACATCCCCTATGGCGCCCACGAACACTGCTCGTTCCTTTTGCCTCTGCATCAGAAGCGGCAAAAGGGCATAAACTCAAGTGCACGCCTGTCAGCTGGCACATAAAGACACCACGGTGAGGTTCCAGTGCGGCGCACTGCAGACTCAGGATGAGATATGGTGGACCAGTTGCATCCTCGTGAACCCGCTGTACGAAGGGGTGAAGAACATACCTGCTGGGCAGCCGCATCCTCTGCTATGATGGCAGCCACAGCGGAGGCCGACCGTGGCTGAAAAGTCGGCGGAAGCCGCCCCGTCTGCTTGAAGAAGGTGCGGTCCGCGGACAGCAGCGCATGCGCTGCGGCACACTGCGCCACGCTCGGCACGCCGCCAAACAGCAGCTCTGCCATCTGGGGTGCAGTGTACACTGCGCCAGTGTCGCTGACCTGCATTGCCATCAGTACACTTAGTGTAGGCACTCAAGCTCAGACAGCAGGATACGTTTGTTTCCAATACAGCCATCGCGACAGTTCCGAGTAAACATCGTCATTTTGCATTCTGTCACATCGCAAAACAACTGCTGACCCACCTCCCACGCAAGCTTGCACAAAGAAGTGTCCAGTGCAGCAGCGGATGCCTCCGCCGCCACAGCTGCGAGGTCAGCGCGGGTGAAGGGCCCACCGGGCAGCACCAGTGCCACATGCTGCTGCGCCAGGTTCATCTGGTTGCCCCTGCACAAGGGACAGCAGCTGCTGTCAGAGCAGCGGCGGCAGATGGCTGGGCCGACCGTCGCACCAGGCCATCGTGCAGCAACGCGGTGCTGCTGTACCTGGCACCCATCACGCTCCAGCCGCGCTTGCCGTGGCGGCCCTCCACCAGCGCGAGCCCAGCATGCGCATCCCGCTCCCGCTGGTACGCCACCAAGCACCCCACGTTGACGTCGCCTGGGACGGGCACCGCGGACGCCAGCCCCGGCTGCGGTGCCGCAGCCACTGCTGTGAAGGACCGCAGCCTGCATCCAGCGGGCTGGCAGGCCTTCGGAACTACATGTAGACTTCGCATGTGCATCACGAGCATGGTACGATGGGAAACATGGCCATGGTACGAAGTTGTGAGAGGAGCTCAACATTATCCGGCCTGGCAGCAACACACCTGCCTCCCGGCACGAATTCAGGCGCATGCACATGCAGCGGGTGACCGCCCCTGGCTGTCAGACTGCTGACAGCTGCTGCAGCTCCACGGGCTGCCTTTGCAGACAGCTTCCGCGAATCTGACGCTTGCGTGGATCCTGTCGCCGAGCGACCATGGACCACTGCAACAGCGGCGGCCGACAACATGCCGCCTGACACTGACGCCGCCGCCGGCATCAGCGACCCGGCAGCGGCCATGCTACAGGCTTGTCCAGAGCTTGGCAGAACTGACGGCTCAAACGCTGAGAGCGTCTGACGAGAGGCCCGCCATACATGCGATCGCATCTAGTGTGCCAGCTGCAAGCTGAGTCGAACCCCACCTTCACTGTGGGGACGTGCCGGCTCGCCAACAGTGATCAAGCAGCGGTTGGTCGACATCACGGTTGGTGAACCCCTGTCAGAGGCACTGCTTCTCAACGATAGGGTGGCGGTGACGCCCGTGTCCCATGCACCGCCTGAAATCGTGACGTCATAACCCTGCTCTTGAACTGATATCCCCGCCCTGTAGCACAGCCCGCAGCTCGCCTCGAAGCACGCGAGGCCGCGTGCTGAGCATTTGCATGCTTGCCACTGTTTGCAGACCAGCCACCATGAGCGAGAATGGATCACTGACACCAGCAAGGTCGCCGTCAGGTCCAGACTCGCAAGCAGACAGCCGGTGGCGCAACCACGGCGGCGGCAGGTGCCTTGCTGCCCGGAGCTGTGGCTGGTTTTCAGCGGTGCATGTGCTCGAGTGACATCGCCGTGTCAAAGATCACTGTTATCACTGAAATGTCTTGATCTGCTTGCGTCGCAGGCAAAGCATCTCCATTTTCGGGCAAGTGGTTGCTTAGGCTTTGGCATGCATTCTGTGCTGCATGTCGTGCACACTGGCATGTCGGTGTCCTTACAGATCTATCTTTGTGGGTGCATGCCGTGACTGTCTGTCGTGCTGCATGCGTGCCTCGTGGGTTCGGCTCTCCGCTGATGTTGAAGCAAGCACGGGCCGGATCTTGCAGGGGTTACCCGGACGACAGCGTTGAACACCCGACGACGAGGAAAAGTCCGTTTAAGGGCATCGACAACTCCATGTTGCCGCCCGCGGGCCTGTCTCCCAAGGTGGGCGTTTCAAGTGGGATGTCTCCATGCTCGAACGAGCGCTGTGCCGCGGGGCCCTCCAGCGCCCGTCCGTCGCGGGGCGTTCAGATTTTGAGTCTCAAGCCAGCCATTTGCGCCAGCCGGTTGCTCAGCTGGTCACCTGAGGCCGATGCGTGGTCTGTGTCATACCTCCCTGGCATGGCCCAAGCCCAGCTTTCAGCCTGAAACTGGAGGGCCAGGGAGCGGACTCATGATAGCATGAGGTTCATTCGTTCACAGCGTTACCGGTGTTGCACTGCTACATGCCGCACCGACAGGCGACAGAAGCGAGTGATAGCCGAGCGTCGCATGCATGCCGCCTGTCAATGGGTCGTGGAGTTGTCAACCTGTCAAGCTCGCTTCACACGCTCTGTGCAGGTGGAGGATGGCAGCTTTCACGTCGCCCAACGCCCGTGAGTAGTACTGGTGTCTGACTTGTGTCGCTGCCTCTGCTGCTATGCTGCTGACGCTGTATGTATGTGATGCATCAGGACTTGCCACACACCATGCTACCCTCCTCACAATGGGCTTGCAGCAGTACTGTCAACCTGCTTTGCGTTTCAATCGTGCATGAATCGGTGTTCTCCTTCTCGCAGGGGTCTGGAGACGAAGCTGCAGCAATGCCTGATTGGCTCAGATATCTTTGCGGACCAGGCGCCGGGCATAGACTCGAAGTTGCAGTTTTCAGCATCGCCAAATGGCAAGATCCGCGAGGTGTCAGATGCCAAGAAGCGCGCGCTGCAGGTGAAGGTTGAGCAGGCCATCTTTTGAGGCTTGCTTTTGATCACCTGTTGCATGGGTGGAACCCTGTTCTGCAAGCTGTATGTGTGCTTGGCATCGGCCAGCGAAGGAGCTGGCAACCCACGGCAAGCAAGTCTGACAGGTATACACTGAAGCTTTGGGTGTTGTTCGCCTCTGCAGGGCAACGACATCTTTGCAGAGAAGGTGGAGGACGGCAATGCGGCGCGCAGCCTGGCTTTCAGCGAGGCCAAGCTGCATGAGCTGGGCGGCAGCGACATCTTTGGCGAGGGCCAGCAGGTGCCTTTTCAGCCTTGTCATAGGGTGTGGTGTCGGATCACACACTGGCTTGATACCCAAAGCATTTATCTGCGGGGAAGCAGCACAGCAGTGATTTGCGCCATGTGCTATTCAACCCCGCTGGCTCCGGTGTGCATGTGCTGGCAACTCGAAAATGCTGTTGCATGATTTGGGCCTTGCTCAACCTCCGACTTGTGCACCATCCCTGCTCTATGTGTCATGCTGCAGAGCTTCCGGTGCACGGGTGTCAAGTGATGATCAGGTCGCTGTGTGGGCTGGTGTGCTCTGTCACCTCCCAGTCGCTTGCATGCTGAAGCTGTGTTTTGTGAGCAGGAGTCGCACCGGTCCTCGCTGCGGGTGCGGAAGCCGCCCGGTGGCGGCAGCAGCATCGTGTTCGGCGACCCCAACGAGCACATCAGTCTGCAGTACCGCAACCCTGACGAGGAGCCAATCAAGATCATTGGCGTCTGAAGTGGCGGCGCTCCCGAGTCAGCACTGCGCACTGGTGCTGAAGAGGGTTGGTGCAGTCTGGGCGCAAAGTGCAGCGCTAGCTGTTGGGTTTGAGCACCGGCTGTCGGGCACACCAGGAGTTGGCCAGGGAGGCAGCCGCATTGGTTGCCCCATTGCCATCCTGCGGCATGCACCATTGCTGTAGCCTGTCGGCTTGTGTGGCAGGCGGTCAACAGAGCCAAAGCAGCCGTTGCACGATGACTTCACGAAGATAAGTTGCTGCAACAGGCTTGTGTACTCAACCTGCAGTTCAGTGCATGTGGTTCTCTCCGTTTTCGCAATGAAAGGACAGCTTGCTTCTGCGCTTCTTCCCTGTCTTGAAACACGTATACCGGTAACATGGTGTTGGCAGAAGTGGCAATTCTCGCCAAGGACGTTCCCCTTGTTTGTCACGACCGTAAGCATGTGTCCAGAATACTGTGGTTATGATGGTAGCCATGCGATAGCGCATGTCGCATGCAGAGCTGCACAAGGTCAGTCTGCGCACAGTTCGCTGCGTGTAGCGTGCCCTGTATAAGAACAGCTGGACGACATCCCACATGCAGGCAAATGGAGTGCATCCAGGCCTCTCATGGCAGGAAGGGTTGTCCTGTTAGAACCACAGCCTCCTGTAGGCTGTTGTGCCGAACCCCGAAGGACGGCAGGCATCATCTGATTGCCGGCTCATCTGCGCCAGATATTTCCACGGCCACGGATATTTACTGGCTACTGGGGTATGTTTAGTGGGCAGTAGTAAAACGCTAAAACCTAAGCCATCGTGGCCCTCGCAAAAGAGGCGTGTTCGCATCTCCTTGTGCATCTCAGATCCAGCTTGCTGCCCCGGTGCAGCGCTCTATCGGGCCTTGCCTTCACGCCAGACCGTGCTGCGTGGCCGGCGGTGCCCGCGTTGGGCTGGCTGGAGGCGCTTCAACGTCTTGTGGCGGACAGAGCCGCGAAGCTACCCAAAACTATGTCCACTGGTGGTGAGGCAGCCCCGACAGCTGCGGCAAACTCCGGGGCGCCGGCGCCGCCAGGCGACACAGCGCTCCAGCCCGACGGCGTGGCTGTCGACGGCGGCTCAGAGGCGGGCGTTGGTCCGGGGCTGGGGGATCGTTTCGACGGCGGCAGGCTCGCGACGGTGCTGCAGGGCAGCGCCGCAGAGCAGCAGGCGCCACCAGTCAGCACAGTGCCGCCAGCTATGGAGCAGCCCGTGCCCGCGCAGGCGGAGCAACCAGGCCTGGCCAACGCGGCGCCCTTCCTCCCGTTTGTGCAGTTGCCCCAGCAGCCCGCCAGCGGGCCGCCGCAGCAGCCGGCGTCGCAGCCCGCCTCTGGTGACGACGCAGCCGAGCAGCAGCGCATACTGCAGCAAAGCGCCCAGCTGCAGCAGCAACAGGTGGGAGATCTGAGATTTCGTCTCGGACGTCACTTTCCTGCAGTGTCATACGCTGTGGCGTTGTTATGCCAGAGCCTCCCCGACCGCACCCCGGGTTGTTGTCAGCCGATCTGTGGCCCGAACCAAAGCTGTGCCCAGCTTTAGCTGCTGGCACGGGCAGGAAAAGTCAGAGTGTAAACCACTGCAGGATGTTAGATGCAACAGTTTGACGGCCTTGAGATCTTGGCACCTGCCTCTGTCTGTCCTGCATATCACCAACTTGTGCTCGCCAGGTTGGGTTCCAGGATGCAAGCTGCCCCTTTCTGCGTCTCTCACAAAACCTTCTTCCCCCCGGGGGTCCGCGGGTATGGCTGGAAAGGCGCTGAATCCCTGCTGCTGCCTCCCTGCAGGTGCTGGCCTACTACTGGCAGCTGTACCTGCAGAACGCGCTGCAGCAGAGCGGCGGTGCACTGCCGATGCCGTTCCTGGGCGCACCGCCCTTCATGTCGCCCGACGCGCTGGCTGGCCAGTACCAGCAGCAGGCGGCAGCGCAGGCAGCGTACAACGGTGGTCGCGCCTCTGCAGACGGCACCCGCAAGCGATCACGCGACGGCGACGGTGGCAGCACCAGGAAGGGTCGCCGCGCACGCAATGAGAACAAGGCGCGCAGCACCGTCAGCTTGCCTCGCGGAAACCTCCGCCCTTCCGCTCTCGAGTCGTCGTTACCCCTGCTCTTGGCATGCCTGGAGCACTTGCACCTGCCAGGTTTTCTCCTGCTGCGTGCCTACCTGAGGATTGGGTCTGGCACATGCAGGTGTGCAGCAACTGTGGCTCATCCAACACACCCTTCTGGCGCAAGGACAAGCACACTGGGCAGCCGCTGTGCAATGCGTGCGGCCTGTACTTCGCCAAGAACGACAAGCATAGACCCAACGTGCGCTGCTGCTTGGCATCCGCTGCGGACTTTCACGAATGCTGTCTGCGCCGTTGGCTGAGCAGCGGCATCTGACGTGTGCCTCATACTGCAAACTGCCGAACCCTGACCTGCTACCCTTGCAGGACCTGTGGAAGGCTGAGGGCGGCGAAGACGCACGCGCCAACCAGATGCCGCTGCAGCAGCATCTGCAGCAGCCTCTGCCGGCGATGATGCAGCCGCCGCTGGTTGAGCAGTACGCGGCCGCGCCCCAGGACCTGGCTCCCTCTAAGCAGGAGGCAAATGCTGCAGATGCACCTGCGCAGCAGCCATGAGCGCAGTCTTGGGCTGCCAGCTCTAGGCTCGGCACAAGCTGTGACTGGGGCCATCACCAAGCGAAGTCCAAACAGAGTGCGCTCGCACCGAAGCGCGGCTGTAAAGCTTTCGCTGTGGGGACTGCGCACGATCTGCCTGCACTTTCGGGGGCCATAACTCACGGCTTAGAGCCGATCCCATTTGTATTGCTGCGACCCAGGCGGCATATCAGCTGATACATACTGGTTTTGAGTCGTCATCAGCGCAGGGACCTGAAGACATTGCCCCTGCGGGACCCCTGTTGCGCTGTGCTTGCGTGCGGGCAGACAGTCTTGAGAACCCAGAATTGGTTTGGATGAACGTATTGGCTTGCCCCACCATGTGTCACGCCCCGGCTTCTGCTGCTGTTTTGGCATTTTGCCCCGTGTTTTGGCGGCGGCATGGGTTACTTGAGCGAGTGCCAAGGGATCACTTTTCACCGTGTTTAAGAATGTGAACCAGCCTGACGACACACAACGTGGCCCACACAGTATGACCTGCAATGGCGTCTGTGCATCTACTCAAAATTCGAAGCTTCTGCTGCCTGCTCAAGCGTTGTCCTTCTGCCCTTGGGGGCATTTGAGAGAGCGGCTTGCCGTGCAATGGCTGTCATGTAAGCAGGGGCCGTTGGTGCCTGCACGGACCATCCAACCGGCACTTGCTTAACTCGAAAAGCGGCTATCGATGCAGCTTGCAGGCATACGATGAGGCATGTGAACCTGCAGCGCCAGCGGTATACGTGCCTGCACCGGCTCTCGTCGCACATAGTCACCACCCAGGTCGTATGACTGATCGGCATCATATGCCAGGTCTCCACATGCCACAAACGGGATCCACGGTGGTGCTGAGCCCGGTAGCTGCTCGCCAGACAAATATGATTCCAGCGTTGCTGGCGTGAAACCCTCTGGAGGACGATAATGCTGACAAACCACGAATGCCTCTGCAAAGAGCCGAGAAAGGTTCAGGCAGAGTGTGGCCCACTGTGTCAGAAGTGCAGGTGTCCATGAGCTGCACTATGCACTGTTGTCAAGGAGCAGCAATGTGCACATAGCAGGCAAGTTTAGGTTGCCACGCATGCACCTATACTAGAGTTGCGACTGCTCCTGGGCTTTGAGAGCGTGACTTCTGGAAAGAAGATCTTCAACTGCGAGACAGCACACCTTCCATCACATCAGCGTCCACATGGTTGATGCATACGACGATCGACACATTCTGTGGGATCTCAGTTGCTGCGCGTTTGCACCTGAGCATACAGCAGGCTGATGTCTTTGCCACGGAATACTTTGGCGACAAAGGTGCCGCCAGGCCGCAGAACCCGCGTCACAATCACGAGAGCTGCCAGGATGAGCTGCGACTGCACGTACTCGTCCATGTCGTGCAGCCCCGTCACTGCACAAGATGCAGCCAAGCTAGAGCGCCGTCCCATGAGATGTATAGTGTGTGTGTACTCAGGCGGACCTTCCAAACAGCCTGATCAATGCTCGTGCTTGACTGACCATCAAGGCAGAGGCGGATGCAACTGCAATTTGCTTCGTACCATCAGGAGCGCCGTCTGACACCACTAGGTCAGCGTGGTGCCCGTCGAAGTGCGCGACCACTGCGGCCGCCGTCTTTGCACTGGTGATGTCCCCCTGCACACGCTGATGACGACCCTCATAGCTGCATGGCACCGCCGCCGCCAAGCCTGCTGTTCTTTGACATCTGCAAATGGTTTCCAACAGCTGGTAGACCCTGCCTGGAGCTGGATCACGCCCTCAATGGGCGCCATCGGCTGCAGGTCCACTGCCACAATCTTTGGCAGGTCGTGTTGCCTGCGCGAGCATGGGAGCAACGGGGTGTCAGCCTCATGATGATCTCCCATGACAAGCTATACCACGCCTCAAGCCAATGTGCGAATACTGATATGCAAGATTCCCCTTCACAATAAGACCAACCTTCCAGCTTTCACTGAAGGGAGGTACAGCTTGCGTGACAGCACCTACACGATCGAGCAACAAGGGTGACAGCTTGCTGTGTCCGCACATTTGCTGTTGGCGCGGGGCATGCCCATGCATCACAAAGGGCTGCATGCATCAGATCCAGGGTATGATCATGGCAGCATCACGCACACCTGCGACCATGAGCCAGGCGCTGCACACAGATCCACGACGTGCTGCACCCCTGCATAGCCCAACGTGTAGCCATAGGGCATGCTGCTCACGGACTTGCGGTGATGAGCACGGCTCGCTTCGTTCAACCTGAACGGCAACGCCAGCGCGCGATTGGCAGCTTGCCGTCAAGGATGTGGAAGGCCTCATCGATTTGCAGCAACTTAAAGGCGCTGCGCGCTCGCCAGCCCTCCTCCTTCGCTTTCCTGTAGAATATGTCCCGTTTGTCCTTCGATACTGGCCCCTGCACAAACTTTCAGTGAAGGCTCAGCCTTGTGAGCACTGATTACACCAGGCGCATGAGTGCAAGTGTGCACGTTGCCAGCGCATCTGACGGACAAACGCTTACCATCAAGGGGAGCGTCGCAAAACCTCTCTTCAACCTGTGCAACTGGAGGATTCAACCTCTTGAGCCTGCATTTGCTCTCACATGGTGATCATTGTGCAAGGAGAGCAGTGGGAGCGCATGTGCCGCACTGGCTGTCCGCCGCAGGACCAGGCTGAAACTGGGTATCGCCGCAATTGCACCTCAAATTGGCACGTGCTACCTCAGCTTGTGGACGGCTGGACGCACATGCAAACTGTCAAAGCAAGACATCGGTGCAGAAGAGTGACGAGCAGGTCATGCATATCTGAGATGCGTGCGGTACAATCATGGTACAGTTGCTGAGCTTCATACTGGTCGACACTTCATTGACCAGTCCGCAGCATGAGGATCTACTTGAAGGCAGTGCTATGTTTTGTCACGAAGGAAGCGCTGTCTTTCACGTTCAATGTCAATTCTGACTGACGATTGCAAGGGCTGGCCCAGCGCTAGGCCGGCAGAATGCCATCCCACACCTCCTTTGCAACACCAGTGGCCGCATATTCTGCAATATGCACAGATCGTGCATGATACTCAGTGCAGTTCTGCACATGCGTGCATGCTTCGACGTGGTGGGCCACTGCAATGTGCAAATGCACAATACATCGGCCAGGGTGCTGTGAAGCCAGTTCTCACCGTCCCAGCCTGGTACAACAGTCGACACCTCATTGATGGCATGGACGAGGTGCCGAACCTGTGAGCAGGATCATCATCGCTCGTGCCAGGTTTACACAGGATCAAACACTGTGCAAGCATGCGCTGGCACCCTTTCACTGCAGGCTACAGCTTGCAGCTGGACCGCCGCCCTTTGGCATGCGCTGCAGCGACTCACCAGGGCATTCTTCATGCCACGCGGGGGCTCGCTGAGATGGCGCGGCGGCGGCAGCTGTGCGTAGGTCCGCTTGTCAAAGCGCCACTCGCCATATTTGCCCGGCGTGAAGACGCCCTTGCGCGTGTAGTCCATGCCATAGGTGAAGTGCAGCAGGTAGAACGGCTCCATCTCTGAGGCAACACTCCAAAGAGTGAGCAATCTCACCTGTGATTGGCTTGCATTTGAAAATATCAGGCAGCACACACGCAGCAGGAGCATGCTAGGCCAGGCCGTCATGTTTGCTGGACATGTCGACAGGGGCTGCTGTGCTGCGGGAGGGGCCCAAAGCTCTCTCGGGGCCAGGGCAGGACACGCACCGCTGTCCCAGGGTGGCTGGCTCATCATCTTCTTGTGCAGATGCACCTTGGGGACCCTCTCATTGTAGCAGGCGATCGTGAAGGCATACATTTCCTGTGTGTCATCGTATCAGGTTTGTTGTTTATTGTGTCGTGGGTTTGTTTATTGTGTCGTGGGTGCCATGAGGTGTGTGGTTCTCTGTCAGATCATAGCCATCGTGCAGGGTGCTTCTGCCAGCCTCCCATCGCACCTGCACCCAGCCCCATTCCTTGGCAGTCTCCTCGTCGTGGAAGATAGACAAACTCAGGTTCATCCATGTTGGCGCCACCTACATGGCAGGAAGGGGTGCATGGCTTGGCCATGTACAGCAGCCCCTGCAGGACCAATGCAGAAGTCGGCAGAGCAGGCAGCACCTACTGCCAGTACCTTCTTCAGGTCTGCAAAGGTCAGCATTGTGGGCGCATTGCCAATCGGCGCAATCTTCTCTGCCTCCTGCCGCGTGATGTTCCCTGTGTACTTGCGTGTCAGCCTCAAATTCAGCTCTGGCGTTGCTGGGCTGATGTAAAAGAATGGGAAAGCTGCTGGATGGTGGCCCTGCAAATTTCCACAGCCTGTGTCACCTGTTTATGTGAACATTCACATGGGTGCCGGCATACAGTTTGCCATGGTGCAATCCAGCAGTCAAGATGCCATAGCAGGGACAGTGGCGACCTTCATCAGGTTGGGCATCGGCTTCAGCCACACATGGTCCGGCTCGGACATGAGCACGAAGCTCTCCGGGATGTCCGCTTGCTGTACCCACTGCGCATCCAGCCAGCGTGTCACGGTTCTAGCGAATGCTGTGCACCTCCCCTGGTGTGAGTGCTCTATAGTAAAAAATGTAGCGAGGGCGCTCACACGCAAGGCTTCAGCGCTATGGCGCGCCTGATTGATGGCATATGGCCTGTTGAGCACGACGTAGCCTTTGTGATCATGCTTGTCGGGTGGCAGCGGCTGCGCTACGAAGGTGGGCATCTCTTTCATCAGGTCATCTGCGCGTCCCGAGTGCAGGATGCGAGTGAAGCCCCCCTGCAGCACCCACAAAGCCTGGTCCCCCGCATGCCGCCGCTCATTGTAGCATTCTGTGTGAAGCGGTCACATGGATCTGCAAGTGCCATGCAACAGACTTCTGCTGACTTGATCCGACTCCAATCCAGGCGGGGCATACCATCTGGCAGGCTCCCTGTGCCTCACAGCGCGCCTTGACCTTGCGGTACCTACAGGACCAATGCAGCAACAGTGTCCGCCCCACTCACTGTTGCACGTCATGGCAAATTTATGAACTTGACGTGAAAAGTGGCCAGCACTGCTAGGTCACCAGTAGTAGTGCAGGCGGCACTGCCAGTGAGTCGCAGCGCCCTCTGCCGTGATGATGACATGGAAGCGCCGGTCTTCGTCTGCATCTATCACCTGTAGCACAAGCGTACAGGCCAATGTGTTTGCTTGCACTGCAATCATGCTGTCAGATGATCACCGAGTTGTATCGACGAGTTTGACAGGCATCTACTAGAGGCACCTACCTCTGAGGGCTCGGGCGCGTCCTGCAACTCAGGCGGCATGGTGCCAGCCGTCCAGCCAACATGGGGCCCTTGCCTGGGGGATGCTGCATCTGGGTGCACCTACGTCGTTGGCAGCAGTCAGCAGACTCTACGTACGAATATGCAGAGCGTCATGACTTTGCATGTTTCGTGGAGAAGACTCCATGAGATGAAAGCAGGAAAGAACGCACAAAGTTTTTGAGCCAGCACTCCTGATATGTGTTACCGCAGGCGGCCTTGTCGCCACACCAAACCCACACTGCAGAGAGCATATCACGCGATGCAAGCTGATTGATTGAACTGAGCTGCGAGCAAATTCACAGGGAGTGAGGATAACTCTGGCTTGTGTGCATAGATCATGGACTCACCATTACACTTGGGCTTTCCAGGATCTGGCACGAAGTTCAGGCACTGCTCACAGCACTTCTCCCAGGAGTCCACTTTGTTGGTGTTGCCCCACCGAACTGCATCCCCCATTGCATAGCTGCACCATCCAGAATCACAGGATGCTGACTTGAAGATGAGCAACAGGAATCTTCCTGAATATTGGACCGCTGCCATCTGCAGCGACCTCAGGCTCCAGACTCACTCTGTATGCATCTCCAGTCGGCACATTTCTGGATCTGCCTGTCTGCTGTGTTTGGTAGCTGCTGCCGTCGCCCGCGGCTTGTGGGACACATCCACTGTGGCTGCCCGTATCTCATCTGCGATTGGGCCTGCTGCAGCAACTGCCGAGCCTGCACTGGTGTCGACGGGCTGGTGCTCTTGGGTGATCAGGCTGCGGCCAGCTCCCAGTCCTGCATCCGAATCGCATGTGACGACAGCCAAGCATGCTGGTCGAGTGTCTCTGCTGTTGCACTTCATGGTGTCAGGGCCGATGTCAGCGCTCACCTTGAGGCCTTTGACCAACGCCCAAGGATGCCAGCTCATCTGTCAGCTGGTGCGGCAGATGGGATTCCAGTTTGTGCTCAACTCGGCTCAGCACGCCGTGCCAGTCGGCGTCAGCTGCCTGACTTGATGACTCGGCGCCCTGCTTGCTAACAACAAGTTGGCTGAGATACCGGACCGACGAAAAGGAGAGTCCTGCCGTAAGCAGCACCAACACGAGCGTGAGGTGCCGAGCTCGCTGCAACCCGCTTGGTGCAGCTGGATGTTTGCCATGGCGCCCCAAATGCATCAAGGCAACGCGTTTGCCCTGCAAGAGTTGTTCGGGTGCTTCATGGCATGCACTGCTGTACGTGCTGAGCAATCAACGGCAGCTTTTGCCTTGCATCACGGCAATGCTGCGCCATGGTGCAGTGCGCAATGTGGTGCTGGGTACTCAATCCTCAAGGGCTGCAGTATTGTGAGAGAACACTCCGGCAACAAGATTGTGTGCATCTGATCAGATCGCTCGGATTGTGATGCGGACCTTGTCCACAACTGCGCTCATACGCATGGCGCTGTTGCAATTATACAGGAGGAATCTTAACCTCGGTATCTACCAACATATGCAGATCACACCATGCTTATCGAATCTGACAAGCATGGTCAAGAGCTGCTGGATGCGGTGGTAGATGTATTCCGCAGGAGGCCAGCGATTATGTGTTGTGCCAACCTGGCACGCTGGGTTCAGCGCGGATGCAGTAGGACAGGCACTTCATATCGCGTTTGCTGCCATCGTTGGTTTGACCCCCCGCAGGGGGTCAAACCTGTCACTTCGAGTTGCTAGAGACGGACCCCCCTATCCAAATCGTCCCGAATACGCGAGCTGCCGGGCGCAAGTCGCGCTTTCGGGCTCCTTGCTCCGGAGTGTGCAGTCGTGGGATGTACGCGCATCAGCTGCGAGGTGGACGCAAGCCCAGCTTGGCTGAAGGTGGCGCGGCCGCTGCGGACACTGGCAGTTTGTTCGGCCCATCCATCGCACTTCTAGTGTACTGGGATCATTGACATTGTGCAGGTTTAGGGCATCGGAGTGACTTTACGTCGTGCATCACCTTGCGCGCTGCTTGTGCGGCCCAACGAATATGCGGTCAGCAACAGCTGAAGCAGACGTCCGAGGGGCTGCGTTTCCATAAGGCGGGTTGGCAGGCCAAGCGTGGGTCGCGTCAGAGGTTTGACGGAGATCTTCTAGTGGCTTTACGAGTAACTACGCGCGCGTACGAGGGAGGTTTACGGCGCAGAGCGCTTCACGGCCCGTTGCGTGCACGAAGATGCACATGTACTGCGGAATGCTTATCCTTTAAACAGTGTGCGACGGAGCTGTAACAAGGTTCTGTGCTGCACATGGTGTCGCAGCAGTCTGTGTGTACATGGCAAGACTTGAAAAGTTTGGCACACAACAATATGCTCTTTGAGAGCAGCTGCGGGCCGACGGCGCCCGCATGGTGCACGCAGTGCGGCACAATGCGTGTCGGAGGTTTCACGGACCTGCTGATGTAACTGTAGCTTTTTCCAACTACCAGACATGGGAGAGCTTTACGGGTCGCAGCATGCACCTAGGCAGTCTCAATTACACACCGTTCCAACTGTGGAAGCCAACAAAAGGGGTCAAACTCGCGTTTCGCTTGCGAATGCCATCGTTCGTCGAGTGCCTCCCTGGCAAGCAGATCCGCTGTAGAGTGCAGCAGCGCACCCTCGTAGGCCCGTACTGACGTGCTCGGCTTGGAAGCGTGGGGGACATTCCCTTCGGGAAAGTGAGCAGCTACCTTCTCTGCGGACACCGGCTCAGTATGGTGCACATCAGAGGAGGCAAGTGCTGCGTGATGTTGCAGATACATGTGCTGGCCTGCTACTTCGCAAAGCATCCTCCAGGGGGAGCACCTGCGCGCTCAGCAGTGGTAGCCCTTGTTGCTGCACAACGTGACTGCAAACCTCGCTGCAGGGCAAGTAGTGCAGCAGAACGGGGGCTTGGGTTCCGTTTTGGACTACTTCTGGGCATTCGTCAACGCCATCGCCTTCTTCCTGCATGTGCGCATCACGTCAGTGTCTGCAAGAAGGTCATGGCGCCAGGCTGCCAGCAGCGTCGAATGAAAGTGTCAATGCGTACAGTTGTAAGCATCCGCCAATCTGACCTTGTCATGCAGACGATCGTTTCGCCCGAGGCGAGTGAGAAGTATCGGGACCACGCACGCAAGAAGGGCTGGGGTGGCGGCAACAGCAACAACAGAAGGGGTCCAGGCGGCGGCGGTGGTGGCGGAGGCGGTGGCGGCAGTGGACCGAGGATCAGTGGCATGAGCAACCTGCCGAGCAGCAGGTGCTGCACGCAACGTGCACTTCTGCAACAGTGTGCATACCAGACGCTCATCTGTTGACCCAAGGACACTGGCATAGCTGGGCCATCATGGTACATCAGGTGATGCAGACCATTTTTCATTCCACAGGAATCCGCCAGGCGGACCTGGAGGCTGCTGCGGTGGCGGCGGTTGCGGGTAGGGGTGTGATGCGTACACTGTGGCACAGCTCAGAGCATGCAGGCAGATGCTTCAGGTGGAGTGTAATGGCTTCACATCGCTATTTCGATCAGCAGTGTGCTGTAAAACAGAGGCCCAACAAGCTAGAAAATGCATGAAGATGCGGCATGCTGCAGGAATGGCTCGGCATCGTATGGCACTGCAGATAATTGACTGCTAGGCGGCTAAGCGTACGTTCTAGCTGAGACCAACACTAGTTGCTCTGTGCTATCACGTCGGTCATATCACCGTGTTTTCAGAGCTCTACTAAGCCTTTGTAGGTGGTGGTTTATTGTTGACCTGACATTTGGCTTCTTGGCCTGTATGACAACAAACAACATCAGACAGTGCGAGTCAGGCAGAGTGCAGTTGAGTAGATGGTTCATCGCCACGGTGGCGCACAGCATGGCATAAACACCCACCGCTAGAGATGCACACTCTGACAGTGCCGCCCGCTGCGCCACACACTTCTCATCGAAGTCTGCTCCAGCACGCTGTGAAGAAGTTTTGTACATGTCAGCTGTGCGCAAACATGGTGCCAGGCAGGGCCACAGATAACCACACATCTGTCCGTTGTGTTGACCATGTATACTTGCTGGACTTGCCGTCATGCAGGTGAAGAACGCCTGCAGCTCCTCCATACACTCCCCCTGCTTGGACTTATCCAGCCGCTTGGGATTAACCTTCAGCGGCAGTGACTTCCCCATCTGTCTGCCGCCTCACTCTTGTCTTCTCTGCAGGCTCTTACCAAGTGCGCATGATCAGCAAATCAGCCGCTCCACAGTCCTGCGGCTGACACTCGACGGCACAACGGCCAACAGCACTCTGGCAGACCACCGGTTTACAAGTATCTCCTTCCCACTGTCGGTAAGTCGGACCCGCACAGTCGCCCTCAAGAGCTGCCTAGGCAATGTGAGTGTGCTACGGTGTTGCCGCAGGGTAGGCGAATGCAGGTACACCGACTGGAGAGCCGCCGCCGCACGAAGCGTTGCACGCGCTGCAGTTACAGTTGCTCTGAGGCTGACGTCACCACGTCAGTACAACGCTAGCATAGTGCACGTTGACATTCGAGACCCTTAGGCCATGCTCGCACCTCGAATTCCACCAGCTGGCAGCAGGAAGGAGCGTTTTCAAGGCTCGCAGCAGCGTCACACCGTCACTGCAAGCACATTGCAGCGCATGCAGGACGGTCACTACGCAGTCTACCCATCCGAGATCTGCACTCGATGTCATGGACAATGCTGCGTGCAAGACATCCGTCTCGATTGGCACGTAGCCTCATTGATCATTCGTAGGCCCAGGGCAGATACTTGCAGTTCTTGCGTCCAGTCACCCGTTCGAGGGGTGAACATACACTCCTTGTGATTTCAGCTGGATCACAGCTGACCAACGCTCCTTGATCAGAACAGGCAGCCAAGCCACCTCGTGCGGTTGCCGCTGTGCGGCCTGCTGGCCAATTGACATCCTGAGGCATCCGCGGGATGTCGGACTGGGACCAGCTGCTGCAGGAGAGCGAGGACCTGGCATTCAAGGTCCGCTGTCAGGCTGCACACCGGGCTTACGCAGGTCAACAGTGACCATTGAACTCAGGGGCATGCACGTATGGCCAGTATCCTATGCCCACCGCTGGCTGAGCGCTCAGTTGTGTGCAGGATGCGGAGGGCTTCCCACAGGTGGACAGGGACCTGCTGCAGGTAGAGGAACTGTCGCAGAAACTGCGCACCAAGGCGTCACGCCTGGATCAGGCGCAGGATGGCCTCGCTGCCAGCCGCCTGCTGGCGCAGCAGGGGATCAACGCCCACAGGCGAGTCTGCTGTCACCCTGGCGGTGTTGCACCCAGCTCATGGGTCGGATCCTGTTGAGATGGTACACCACCGTGCTGCAAGTATGCCTTGCAGCCCGACAAAGAGGCAGGAACAGAACAGCCGGCGTCAGAAGGTGTTTCAGCATGACACCGTGTGCTGCCTTGCAACGTGCTGACGTCGGAACACTGTGCACTGCTCACAGATACAACCGAGACCTCCTGGAGCTAGAACTGCGCCCAACACACGAGGATGTCTTCCAGTCGCAGCCGAGCACCATGGACGACTATTTGCAGCAGGTCCACGAGTCCTCGGTTGTGACAGCCATTCAGGTGAGTTCCTGCTGCCCTCTGCATGCTCTCAATGCTAGACGTGCCTGAATTCCAATTCACTGATCACGCACAGCAGGGTGCATGTCGGACATGCACCCTGCTGTGCGCCATGTGATGTACATGCATCCCCATATAAGGGCACGCGCGCCGGCTGCAGGAGGCGCAGCGGCAGACGGACGACACCTTCCAGCAGTTCATGGCGGACAGCATGCAGACGAACTGGCAGCGCGCCAAGCGACGGCTGCTGGACTCGATGCTGCCCAGCGGCGGGGCGGGCGGCCTCGCCCCCGGCCTGCCGCCCAATGCCCTCAGCCAGCCCAGCGGCCAGGCCCAGGGCAGAGCAGGTGTGAGGCACAGATGCGCAGCCACGCACACTGCGACGATGAACAAACAATTGCAGTACTGGTAGGCACGCATTCCATGCCAGGGCTGACGAGGCTGACTCGCCGTGCAGGTGATCAGTCCTCGGGGCAGAAGGTGCAGCTTTCAGGCCGGTTCAAGGCGTATGCAGAGACGACAGCCGGGCTCAATGCGGCCGCCGTCAGCGGGCACCCTTTCGACGCAGTCTCAGAGTTTGCAAAGGCCTGCGTTCAGGAGGACACAGGCAAGCCGCTGGCACTGATGGCCCTCTTCGCCCACCATCATCTGCTCTCTGTGGTGGTCATTTGCAACACATCTGATCACAAGCTGAAGGGCTGTCCTTCTTCCTTGCTGTGCAGAGGGTGGCATGACGATGCGGACGTGCTGGCAGCTGCTCTGCAGCATCGCGCGGGAGGCGGCCGCCCACGGAGCCGGTCAGGGCACAGCCGGCGCGACTGCGGCCATGCTGAAGGGCGCGCAGCAGTACCTGGAGCAGGGCCACGCGGCCCACATGCAGCGCGTGATCCAGGCAGACCGAGCACAGGCGCGTACCCAGATGAGCTTTTGAGCGTTGCAATGCAGGTACCCGTCCTCTGCTCTGCTGCATATAGCCAGCTGCCTCTCAAGCCAGAGCTGCTGGAGCTGATTGGGCTGCAGACTGCTGAGCAAGCTGGTCACCTGCATCATGTCAGGCGTGTTGTCTTGTAGGCAGCACTGGGTGGTGACCCATCGCGAGCGGGTCAGCTGAAGGCCTTCTTGCGTGTAAAGAATCAAGATGTGGCAGCAGTAATGGACTTTGACTCGCCTGCTGGTGTCGACACCACCTGGCAGCGCATCTTTGCCGCCCTGCGTTCTGGCTATACCCAGGAGGCTCTGGAGGTGAGACTCACCGACTGTTCCACCCGCCCATGCAATCTTTGATGCTTCGTATGGCCGTATGCATTTTCCAGCTAAATGGGTCCTGCCCAGAGACACGACCAGGCTAGGCGTGCTCGTGCAGGTGGCACGCAGCTCAGCAGCAGTGGCAGCAGCGCGGCCAGGTGGCAAGGACTTCGCTGCGTACCTGTCCCAGTGGTTGCGTGGCGGCTGCTCACTCCCCTCAGCCTCTGCCTCCGCATTGGTGCGCAGTTGCACACGGTCGCTGGGCCGCCGCTCTCTCCTGCCTAGCCCAGATCGGCCAGGCACTCCATGCTTATGCCTTCATCCATAGTGCTGCACGCCAATGACCACGTGCCCAGCTTGACGTGGTTGCGAGTGTAGGCACCTGAAGCGGAGCGCTTGCTGCGGGAGGCGCGGGTCCAGCGCGGGCGGCAGGCCTTTTTCGGGCAGCGCGCGGCGGTGCATGTGCTCCTGGTCGGCGACCGCCAGCTGGCGGAGCAGCTGCAGAGGGTGTGCTGTCGCCAGCAGCTGCGTGTCAAGGGTGTTAAACATCCAGAACATGGCTCTCAGCGCTGGTGCTGGTCATGCATGTGCTGGGCAGTCCGACCACAGAGGCGCTGGTGCTGTCAAAGCATCAGCAGTGAGTGCCTTCCATAAGCTGGGCTGAGCCATGCTGATGCATGCTGATGTGCAGGAGGTGAAGGGACTATTCCCCACCATCGAGGACTACATGTGGTTCCACCTGGCGCTGGTGCGCTCTGGCAGCGGCTCCGCAGAAGGCGAGATGCCATCCGGCTCGGGTGCAGCGCAGCCCGCCACCCTGGATGCCCTGCAGCACTACCTGCAGCAGTATCCGCCGTCGCACTACAGCCACCAGGGTGGGCACAAACCATGCAACTAACAATCCAGGCACCCCGGCGGGGGCCCAGGCCACCAAGCTTGCAAGAGTTCTATGGTGCTGAGGACAATTTTGAGCGATTTCAAGGGTTCAACCCCACTTATCGTACCAAGGTGTTGCTTGCCTCCCCTGTTGCAGGCAAGGAGCCGCTGCTGTACACCATGGTGCAGCTGCTGAGCCTGCAGCTGCAGGGTGCGGTGTCGTACCTGGCCCGCGACCCCGCCACACGCGCCTTCCGCGTGGACGCCGTGCACCTGGGCCTCGCGCTGCACGCCGCAAAGCTGCTCGACGCTGGCGGGCAGTCTGGTGAGCCATCTCACACTTTGTGCTGATTTCCCAGCACCACCTGAACAGATGTCAAATGCGAGATGGACATCAGGTCCTCAGACGCACGGCAGGGTGTGTATGATGTGGAGGTGCTGGTATTGGCACAAGTCATGCTGCACAATGGTCGGAGCTCGTTGTAGCAAGCCCATCCCAGTGACGACATCTTTGGTAGTCCCAGCCTGAGCACCGGCTGCGCGCTGGCAATGCCCGCTGCCCCCGGCGCCTGCCGCCGGCCGAGGTGGCGAACATTGCCTTGTGCACGCCACACACGAGTGCTCGGGAGTATGCAGAAGTTCAAGGCGAATCTGAGGGATACTTGTTAGCCGCACACATGACTGCTTCCATGTGTCATCCTCGTCCAGCAGGCCCGTAGATTTGTACATAGGTTGGACTCGGACTGCTGACTTCACAGTTAAGTCGCACATCACCACAACCACAGCATCATGTGGCCGTGCCTATGCCCGCAGGTGGTGGTCAGGATGGCATGGACATCGGCGCGTACGTGCACCTGTACGGCCGGGAATTTGTGCACACGGATGTGCGGCTGGCGCTGGAGTACTACCTGGCGGCGGCGCGCGTGCAGGGCGACACCGCCGCCGTGCGCGGCCGCCTGCTGCGGGAGCTGCTCACCGAGTCGCGCGCCTACGGTGCGGCGCTGCCGCCCTGGCCTGCTCGGCTGCAGACCCGCATGGCCTGCAAGCTTGGCGGATGCGCGGTCGTCGTTTCATCACCCTTGACGGACGTTGCAGCACTGCTTCTGAACACGCCCCACCCGCGTTGTAGGGTTCCTGCTGGGCAGCGGCGGCACAGACAGCGAGTCGGGCGCGCTCGCGGCGTATGTGCCGGACCGTAACACACGCCGTGAGCTCATCTCCGCCATCGCCGAAGAATGTGTGGCGGCTGCGCAGGTCTGTCGCACCTTCAGCAGGGTTCGCAATCCATGCATGATGGCTGCTGGCACTCGAGAGCCTCAGTACGCATGTGTCTGGCGCATTGTTGCAGTATACTCCGGGAGGTGCAATGGGACACACAAGGCATCTGCGGCTTGGGCCCCAGGTGGAGGAGGCAGTGGAGCTGTACATGTATGCGGGCGCACCACGACCTGCGCTGCACCTGCTCAACCACCAGCTGTCCGACCTGCTGGAGCCTGCGCTCGACGACACCGTGGCCGGTGAGCAGGGCGACATTCCTGCTCATGTGTTTACGACACTACTGAGGCATGCTCATGCATCTGGCACCATACCATGTTTGTTTTTGCTGTCAGCGCACTCTATCAGCGATTTGTCCTGTGCGATGCCATGGGCATGTGCAGTCCATGCAGACTGTCAGCGTGCTGCCTTTCTGTAGGCGAGCGGGCAGCGGCGGTGGAGCAGCGTGCAGCCGCTGCGGTAGCGGCGATGAAGGGCAGCATTGAGCGGGAGGACCTGCACCAGATGGAGACCTTCTCCCAGCTCAAGACCATCCGTGCACTGCTGCAGGCCCACACACGGTGGGAGCCCAGCTACTATAGCCCTGTTGGCACTTGACCAACGGTCGGCATGCTTGACTTGCGTGGGCAGTGGTAGTACAGTGTCACATGGATGGGCTGTTGGGATGGCGGCTGACACCTTCTCTTGCGCTGTTGCTGCCCAGGGGTGAGGCTGCTACGGTGTCACAACTGCTGCTGGAGCTTCCCTTCGTGCCACTGGAGCCGGCCCGCCTGCGCATGTGCACAGTGCAGGCACAGCAGCTGCACCCTGCTCTGCTGGACCGCTTGCCCAGGGTGCGGTGAATCGTGATGTACTGTGTGCCTGTGATCTCGACACTGCAGCTGGCGCTGCAAGATGCGACACGGATCACCTGTAAGGATTGCGGTGCTACATGTCTTGATACGACATGTTGTCAACTTTGACCTTTGGGATCCATACTGCAGGTGTTGTCAGCAGCGGCAGATGCACTGGCAGCGCAGATGCGCTCCGATGCGTTGCGCACCGTGGTGGGCTTTGCGGACGCACTACCGGCGCACGTGCCACAGTCCATATACCGCGAGCTTAACAAAGCCCTCAATCGCACACTTACATGACCGCACTGCAGCGTTGCTGAGAGTTCTTGGTGGTCGGCCAATGTAAGATGGGACATCCCGTGCAAGCTTCAGTGCGTAGCTACATCCCACATCTAATGTTCACTGCCCCGCACACCGGTCTCGCACATCTCATGCCTTGGCCTTGCTTCCCTCCAACAGCTTGACGGCACCGGCGCCACCCAGATACAGCCCAATGAGCGGCAGCGCCAGCAAGGTCTGTGTGAATGGGTCTGTCGATGGTGTGAGCACCGCTGCAGCTGCGGTGGCGCCCACAATGACATAGCGCCACTGAGCGAAGAATTGTTGTGACGACACCAGCCCAAACTGGCCGAGCAGTATCTGTACCACTGGCACCTGGAAGGACAGGCCTGTTCCAAGGAGCAGCACCACCACGAACTCGAAGTACTGGTCAATGGACCACAGCGACTCGACTGCGCCGTTGGAGTACTCCACGAAGAAGTTCAGCGCTGCTGGCGTCAGGATTTCGTAAGCGAACAGAATGCCCAGGAAGAAGAGGATGGAGGACCCAAACATGACGGGTGCCAGCAGCCGTTTCTCTGACACCGTGAGGCCGGGCACCACGTACGAGATGATCTCGTACAGGATCGTGGGTGTGGACAACAGAAGCCCGGCATAGCCGGCAACCTTGAATGTGGTGAAGAAGAATTCGCCGGGGGACAGCTGCAGGAAGCGCACGCCCTTGGTGGCCACGGGCGCCTCCAGGAACACCACCAGGTCCTTGGAGAAGGCGAAGCACACGCAGATGGCCACCAGCGCCGCCAGGGCGCCCACCAGCACGCGTTCCCGCAGCTCCTCTAGATGGTCCCAAATCGGCATGTTGAAGTCGTCAGGCAGCTCGCTGGGGTCTGGACTGAGGATGCTCTGCAGCGGCGACGGCTGGCTGTCGGAGGTTGACTTGCTCCGTGTGTCCAGCTGAGTATTTGTATCGTTCTCTGTCGCTCTCAGTTGCCGTGCTTCCTGTCCCCGCCACTGCTGCTGTATGTGGCATGCACTGCGCTGCCAGTATGCACCGTGGGGCATCTGCCTGCAAGGCCGTTGCGGCATGCACGACGCGGCACATGGTGTGAAGCCTGCGCTGATCTGCATGTCTGACAGTGTTCGGGTTATTGCTATCAACCCTGACAGCAGGCGTGTACTCGACGCATGCGCATGCGCCGCAGGCGTGGACAGGCCAGTGGTTTTCGACGGGAAGCGCACACCCAGAGGTTCCAGCAAAACTGTGAGCGTCACATGAGCGGCTGTAGGTGATGTATGGGGGGGGTCGCCGGGACAGCGAGCGCGAACCAACTCTCTCGGTGCCCACTCGCCTCCGGCAGCGCTTCTCACCCTGCTGCTGCCTGCTTCCGAAGTGCATTCCCGCAGTGAGCCATCACAGTCGTCTGATTTCACGCTCCTCAGGCTTGTTGCCCAGCCCTTGATATTCGGGCTCCTCCGCTTACCGCCTGAGGCTCCCCACGTTGCGTCGCACTTCCCTGCCGCGTCAGCCCAGGCCCGAGATTGTGCTAGGCCCTGCTGCCTTTCGACACGCGTGCGCCATCCGAGTGCGATCAGCACGTCCAGGCTATGACAGAGGTTGCAGCAGCGCAGCCGGCCGGGGAGAATGGTCCCCAGGAGGGCCCGGCCGACTGGAAGAAACAGCTCAACCTGCCTGCAAGAGATACGCGAGTGCAGACAGAGGATGTCACGAAGACCAAGGGCAACGACTTCGAGGATTATTACCTCAAGCGGGAACTCCTGATGGGCATCTACGAGAAGGGCTTCGAGAAGCCCAGCCCAATCCAGGAGGAGACCATCCCCATCAGCCTGACAGGGCGCGACATCCTGGCCCGCGCCAAGAATGGCACTGGCAAAACCGCAGCCTACTGCATTCCTGTGCTGGAGAAGGTCAACACACAACTCGACCACATCCAGGCATTGCTGCTGGTGCCCACGCGGGAACTGGCGCTGCAGACCAGCCAGGTCTGTAAGGAGTTGGGCAAGCACATGGGCGTGCAGGTCATGGTGACGACCGGCGGCACCAGCCTGCGGGACGACATCATGCGCATGTATGACACGGTGCATGTGGTGGTTGCAACACCCGGCCGCGTGCTGGACCTCGCCAACAAGGGCGTAGCCAAGCTCAGCAACTGCCACACCTTCGTGATGGACGAGGCCGACAAGCTGCTGTCTCCGGAGTTCCAGCCGGTCATTGAGCAGCTGATTGCGCATGTCAAGCCGGACCGCCAGATCATGCTGTACTCTGCCACATTCCCGGTGACCGTCAAGCAGTTCAAGGACAAGTTCCTGAACAAGCCCTACATCGTGAACCTGATGGAGGAGCTCACGCTCAAGGGCATCACGCAGTATTATGCCTTTGTGGAGGAGAAGCAGAAGGTCCACTGCTTGAACACGCTGTTCTCCAAGCTGCAAATCAACCAGTCCATCATCTTCTGTAACTCGGTGAACCGGGTGGAGCTGCTGGCCAAGAAGATCACGGAGCTGGGCTACTCCTGCTTCTACATCCACGCCAAGATGATGCAGAACCACCGCAACCGTGTGTTCCACGACTTCCGGAACGGCAACTGCCGCAACCTGGTCTGCTCGGACCTCTTCACACGGGGCATCGACATCCAAGCCGTGAATGTGGTCATCAACTTCGACTTCCCGAAGAACTCTGAGACCTACCTGCACAGGGTGGGGCGCTCCGGAAGGTTTGGCCACCTGGGTCTGGCGGTCAACCTCATCACTTACGATGACCGCTTCAACCTGTACCGCATTGAGCAGGAGCTGGGCACCGAGATCAAGCCCATCCCGCCCACCATTGAGAAATCGTTGTATTGCAGCTGAGCGGCAGCGGCATCGATGGCGTCGGCATTGGCGTGTCCCCGACGCAATGTCCGCCATCTGGCAGTGGGAAGCAGCGGCCGCTGGGCCGTCCTCCGGGCCCGTGCAGCGCGTGACTGCTGCAGCTTCCCTCCCTTTTTCAGAGGGCGCTGTTTTGCGCCTGTGTTGCTTTCGAATTGGTGGCCGAGCGTGAGAGCACTTAGAGTAGGCGGTCCTGAGCGATAGATAGGAGCTTTGACATGCCGTGGCGCTGTGCCCCGCGGATGGCGCCGGCCTCCTGCAGCCGGCTGCCCAGGAGCGGCAGCCGCAGCACAGCGCTCCACATCGCAATCGCCCCAGCCATGGCCGCCTGGCCATACGCCGCAGACGATGGGGGAGCGCGACCACAGCTGATGTATAGCCCGCGGGCGCTTGCGGGCTGCTGGAGCAAGGAGCAACAAGGCGATGGTGCATAGCTGCGTCGGACGGTCAGCCAGAAAGTCCGCCGGGCTTCCCTCCGGTGGCGACTGGCGCAGGATCGAGACCTAGCGACATCGCCAGCAGTGCTTGGAAGGGGTGTCTGACCCCTGGCACTGCCCCTCGGGCGGTCATGCGTGCCAGCATGCCGCCCAAACATTGAAGTCACCCTAAGGCCTGCATGGCATGCCAGCCATGCGGGCCGCACACCGGGGCAGGGCAGCGCATGCCAGCGCTGTGCCTGCACCTCTTGGCTCTTGTATCAGATGTGCTCGGCGTTTGTGTATGCCAAGACAGTCGCTGAGTCTGCCAACAAAGCATAGGTGCTTACATATTGGGCAGCCAAGCTCATGATCACTTCCGCACCCATGGTCGCTTGTCACATGTCACACCACACATGCTCATGTAAGCACCAACCTCTTACGGAGACGTGATGTGTTTGCAGCACACGCAGTGTGCATCACAGAGGTCTACAGGAGGGCCACCGCATGGCAAACCCACCAAACCTTCCTCTTGCACAGTCTACCAGGCCATTCTCTGTGCACTGGGGTCGGTGAGAAGGGCAAGAGATTCACGTGCGTGGGAAGATCCCGAAGAGCTTGGGTTCTCGGGTGCAGCAGGGGAGCACCGGAGCAGGCCATCAGAATCTTCCAGTCTTTGACTATATTTGCAGCACAGAAACACCATTGCACACGCCACAAGTGCGCTTGCGTTCGCTGCTGGCGCATCTGCAGGTCGAGCTGCTGCGCACTTGGCGACACTTGACTCGAAGTCAGCAACGTGGAACGCGCCCTCTGCCATCATGCACGCGCAGCATATGGCAACCGGCTGCAGGCAAAGCGCATGCTGGTCTTTGTCAGCGACTTCTGTTACCCGACCAAAGTGCAGCAGACCTGCTGCACTTCCAAAAGCGCCATCCCAGTGCGCACAGCTCAGACGTCCACAGCGCTTGCATCGGCGTCACACCACTACTGCTTCGCGCGCTGACGGTGGGTGCTCAATGCCAGAGCATGCGCTACAAGCCTGCACACACGCAAGGCCGGCACACAGGGTGCCGGGTCATGCACAGCACTGTTGCTCAGCGGCTGCAACTGCATTGCAGGTGCGACAGTGGCGCCGGTCAAGCCGGTCATCACTCTTTCAGACAACGCGCTGAACCATTTGCACAAGCTGCGGGCAGAGAGTGGCGGCGATGAACTGCTGCTGCGCATCGGGGTCAAGTCTGGTGGTTGTTCAGGTAGTGATTTGTGCAACTCTGAGCTTGGAGTACGCCTTGAACACCCACAAACCCTGCGCCCTGCTGACCGCTTTGGGCCGGGTGCATACACTCAGGCCTGATGGTTGTGCTATCATACTGTGCAGGCATGAGCTACATGATGGACTTTGAGAAGCCGTCGAACGTCAGCAGCGAGGACGCTGTCATGGAGTATGAGGGCGGCTTCCGCCTTGTCTGTGACCCCAAGTCGCTGCTGTACCTGTTTGGTGAGAGCCGCTGTTGGGCACCTGCAAAACCTACAGTTGTCCTGTGGGTTGTTCATCTGACATCTCCTGAATATGCTTGCCTGACCTTGCTCGTCCCTCATGCGCAGGAATGAACCTCGACTATTCAAATGCTCTTATCGGTGGCGGTGAGCATCGCTGCATCGTTGAGTGTGACGACGCAGTGTGCGCACTGGCTTTGCTTACATCTGTAGTGTCTGTTGTGCAGGGTTTCAGTTTCACAACCCCAACGCCACGGATTCATGTGGGTGCGGCAAGTCTTTTGGTGAGCTGCCTTACTTTGCAATGGCATACCAGTGGCAGTGCACAGATGCTGTCATTGGCTGAAAACCCGGCACCACATATTGACACACTGATGACTCCGTGACATGCTTCGGCAGCCGTCTGATAGTCTGCTGCCTGACCACGCAGGCGTATGACAGAGCATCATGTACATGTATGTAGAGGGGTAGCGCAAGCTGGGTGTTGCAGGATTACCCTCGCATGTCCATGTGTGCTGTGGGCACGCATAGCTGGCAACTGTGGGAGATTTCGGATGGACGGTGTTTGGTTCTCTTTCAACGTGCTGAGGCTGTTCGCTGATATGTGTGGAAAGCTCAGGCCAGTCACGGCATGGGCACACCTGCAGGCCTACTTGAACAAGCTTTCATGTCTCTCCAAGAGCAAGAAATGATCTTCCTCAAACCTTCCTTGCATGAGCTTCAGTGGTGCAAGATGATGAGCAGGTTGAGGCATGCAAGCAGCAACCACGAGCAGCAGCGTTTGGCACATGTCTTGGAAGGCGGTCAACCGGCACACACCTACGGTATGCTCCTCCTGCCGCTGCGCGCCGCCGGTCCCTGCCTGTGCATTGTGCATGCACGACGCTGAGAAGCATGCTGCATAGTCTCCTGTGTTTGAAGACTCTTGCTAGGGCCGAACTGCATGGACCGTACTCTTCAAAGCCAATCTGCCGTCCAGCTTCCATCAGACCCTCAGTCTGGGTACACACTAGTCTTCAGGCTGGACTTTATCCGCTGACTAACCGTACACCATCGGGGTGATCAGTTCAGTGTTCATGCCACAGACGTTTGATCAGTGCACGTGGCTACCTACCTCTAAGATTCGGTTCTTCGTCCGTCGCACCGCCGGTTGACGCTGACGCTGCCAGGCAGATCTTGCATGCACTGCACAACATCCAGAGCATGAGCGGATGCTGAGGTGCTGCAAACAACTTCCTGGACACAGCGCGCCCTTCAGATCCAATTTTGCACCTTTTAGAAGACTAGGACCAAGGCGGACTAGATACATGAGCACGCCGATGGCAGCGTCCGCGGCACAGACCACAACAGCCAATGCGGCAGCGATTTCAGGTCTCAATCACGAGTGTCAACAGGAATCTCAACATGCATCTGAGATGTATCGAGGGCTCTAACCCAACGCTGCTGTGCCCATATGTGACGTTGATGTCATGCAGAGTGGGCAGCAAAAGGCCCGCTACTGGCACAGTGCGGCTTCCGCCCTGAGGAGATCGTGGAACAGTCCGATCGCTGGGCGCAAATAGGCGCATATCTGGGCGAGAGCCTTGGTTATGACGGCTGGGACCACCTGAACGAGTTTGAACGGTGGGTGGCTCACTCACGCCACCACGTGCACAGGGTCCAATGTCGCACATGTTCCATTCAATGGCACCTTTCCACGTGCAGGGTCCGAGTGTATCACTTCTACCTGCCGATATTTTTCTACGTGGAAGAGCAGCTGAAAGCACACGTAGCAGACCGGGTGAAGCAGGGCCTGCCGCAGCGGCCACTTGTCTTCGGCATCAGCGCCCCGCAGGCATGCTGCAGCACATCCTTGTTGCATCATGGATAGGGACTGGTGGCGCAACTATGTGCATATCACAAGCTGCGCATACATGCTGCATTCAAGTGCGGCCGTGGCGTGCACTGCAGCTGACCAGCTTGCCATGAGTTTATGACAGGGGTCCGGGAAGAGCACGCTGGTGGAACAGTTGGTGCGCCTGCTGCGGCACACCGGTCGTGCAGCTGTGGACGTGTCCATAGACGACTTTTACCTCAGGTTTCAGGTCAGCATACGGCCCATGTGTTTGTCATGTCAAACACTCGACGTTGGCAGTGGACTGTTGAGACCAGGCCGCTGACCGGGGCCAGCTCCTGAACGCTTGCAGGATCAGCGGCAGCTGGCGGTCGAGAACCCAGACAACCCGCTGCTGCAAGTGCGCGGCAACGCGGGCACCCACGACATCGAGCTGGGCCGTGCCACGCTGGAGGCGCTGACATCGGCATCGGCCGCTGACTCGCAGGTGCTTGCACGTCCAGTAGCACTTGAGGCAGTCTGTCAGAAGGTGTGGGATGGACTCCAGGATGCAATGTGCTTTCCAGGTGCCTATTCCGCGGTATGACAAGGCAGCGCAGGCGGGCAAGGGCGATCGCGCTCCGCAGGTGAGTCGCCGCCCTCGATTTAGGCCCACCCATCCACCCAGCATGTCTTTGCACAGTTGCTAAGTGACAGTTGCTTGGTGATGCGTTGCTTCGCTCGGCTCGGCCCGGCTTGCAGCCTGCCATCCGAAATGCATGCTGGTGCTGTGACGGTCATTATGACGTGTCAAACAGGAGACGTGGCCAGTGATTAGCGGGCCTCTTGACGTGGTGCTGTTCGAGGGCTGGATGCTGGGCTTCCGGCCCCACGAGGACGATGCAACAGCTGCAGCAGTGGCGCCCCACCTCGCGTCCGTCAACACACTGCTGCGGCGCTATGTTGCGGAGTGGGACTCCTTCGTGGATGCGTGGCTGGTGTTCAAGATCGCCGACCCGGGCTTCGTCTACAAGTGCGTGTGTTGCGCAGTATTGCTGACAGGGCCGTGAGCCTCTGAGAAGACAATCAAGAGGTCACAATCTTGACAGTACTGTCATAGCGCTGCCAGGTGTGCAGTGGCGGTCTTCTCAGGGTCCTATGCGACCCTCTGCTTTGCCAATGCGCAGGTGGCGCATGGAGGCAGAAACGAAGATGCGGGCCAAGGGCAAGGGGGGCATGACGGATGCCGAGGTGGTCGACTTCGTCGACCGTTACATCCCAGCATACAAGGTGCTGCTTTGCTGGCTGTAAAGTAATAAGCTTTGGTGTGGGTCCATTGCCACTGCTTGGTGCAAGGGGATGTCGACTGACTGACAAGGCTTGCAGCATGACTCTCTGATGGTGTCGCAGGCCTATCTTCCGGAGCTTTATGCACATGGGCCGTCCACAGCGCAACACGGGAAAGTGATCGTGGTTGAACTTGACGACCACCGCACGCCAGTCGCACAGCAGACGCCTGCCGACGTGTGATGGGCAGGTTACCAGATGGTTGACACTGCATGGAGCTGCAACTTTGAAATATCAGAGTCCTTTGCAACCCTGATATTCACACTGGTTGCTCAGCACATCCGACATGCTAACGTCGCATATAGAAGGGTCTTGCAATCAGTTTCCCCATTATCGGATTATTTCAACGTCAATAGCGCCATGACAATACAAGTGATGAGATGTGTCGTCACTAGTGCTGCTGGCTGCAGTGGGCAACACAGGCCTCAAAGCGGCATCAGTGCTTTGCAAAGGCTGCAGCCGGGTCCTCTGCTGAGATTGCATCATGCAGCGGGAAGTCGAAGGGCATGGCGTCATACCTGCACCACTGATGTCAGCTCAATAGCAGTCCACATGACAGACACATACCAGGCAGAGTGTACCCCTGAAATGGGTGGATCGACATCCACACTATGCCACACACATCAGCAGCCCTGGCTTGACAGGAGGAGGACTCACCAGAGGTGGGGCAGTCGCTCGTGGATGAGCTCCAGCAGCATTTCAAACAATGCTTCTTCACCACGTGGCGTGAGATGGAGGCCATCCGACAGACATGTCCGCCACTCTGGGTCCCGCTGAAACCCTGTAGCAGAACAGCCAATGACACTTTCAACTGTAGAGCACCTGGCTTCACTCCAGCCGATGCCTATTTGCTTGGCACTGCTGTAGGGTGCATTGGGCAACAGCGCAGGATAGGTGGCCCACCTGTCCACAGGTCAAGCGCAGGAACACCCTCGCTGGCAGCCACCTGTCGGCATGCAGCCGCATACTGGCCTGTGACCGTGTTCAACCGGTCCGGCTGCTCACTGAACTCATTGATGCCCCACTTCTGCGGCAAACAGAAGGAGGAGACAATCATTGCACTGCACCCGCTGGACGCAGAACACATCGGGGGAAGTTATCAAAATATTGACACCACTTGCATGCAGCATGTGTGCAGGGTCACCCGCCTCCTTCCTGGAGGCTATGCGTGCGGGTTCATCCACTGGCGGCGGTGTTATAATGACGATCGCAGTAGCTCCGCAGGCCCGCACATGCTGCACAGTCGCCCGCAGCAGCTTTGCGTAGGACTCCAGCGGCACATGCTGCCGCTTGCTGCATGACGCAGCCACTGCTGTGTTGTGTGACCGGCCTGACGTATCAGCATCTGTGTGACTGGACAGTATAGCACCATAGCTAACCGTCAGCTGACTGTACTGACTTGACGCCTTCTGCCAGCGCCGCATCGTTGGCCCCAAAGAAGATGGTGACAAGCGACGGCTTGACAGCGGCATCACGCGGGAATACCACAGGCACCAGGTGCTGCGCCCAGGCGATGTTGTAGCCGCTGTAGCCCCGCAGGACAACGTCCGCCTGTTGCCGAGACACGTCGTTGCAACATGCTCACAGGTTGTGGAGGTTGCCGAAGCCTGTTGTCGCCTATCCTCACCTTGCGCTGGTATTGACTGGCAAGGCGCGCGCCCCAACCACCTGCATGCAGCAGGTGGTGCAATGTGTCAAGCTGAGGGTGCCATCTTCATCCTCGGATCCTAGACCGGATTTGCCTGAGAGATGACACCTACGTTCGCACCTTCGTCAAAGCTGTGCTGCGTCAGGCTGTCTCCAAACAGGATGAATTGCGGGCGGTGCATCCCGGATGCCACACGGGCTGGCTTTATGCAATCATGCGCCAGCAACGACTGCAGGGCTATGCAATAAAGCCAAGGCGACGAGAAGATCAGCCTGGAGCTGCGTTGTGCTCTGTTCAGCATGCAAGGGCGTTTGGCGATGCTGCGCAAAGCGGGAATGTGTTGCGCATGTGGCGGTCTCAGGCATCATCCGCTTTCACCATGGCGACATGTCAAGCTCATGATATGCGATGCCGCCTGCAGCAGTGGACAGGCAGACTTGACGAGGTGCAGGAGCTTCTGCCGTAGATTGCTCATATTGAGCGAGCTGTCGCCAGCTTTCGGGTCCTTTGCTCCTTTTGCGCTGCTGCAAACCCTTTTGTGCAGCTGGCCTTTCAACGCTGAGCGAACATGCACTGCAGTTTGTGCGTTTGCTGTCCAGTGTGCAACCGTTGGTGGGACTATAGACACCTCACAGTTCATCTGCTGCACATGGGCACAGCCTCGCCTGCAAACTGCAAGTCGCTGAGGAGAAGCCTTCATTAGTTGATGTCTTGCTGGCTATCAAAACAAAAAGTGTGTAGGTAAGCGTCACAAGCGGGCGCAGCATAGAGTTGGCTGTTGGCGTTCACTCAATTTCCCTGAGGCTGCGTGCGCAGCATGTCAGCAGCAGCCCCAGATGAAGAGCAGAGGTGAGCGGTCATGACGGCACTCGCCGGATGTCCATCGCCTGCTGACCGCCGGCGCCTCCTATGCAGCAGCGGACATTGACACAGTGTGACTGTGTTCATCAGGAGAAAGGAGGCGCAGGATGAGTTGAGAAAGAAGCTGCTGCAGCACAAAGAAGTAGACGCCAAAGTGCGAAACCTGCGGGACCAGGCAAAGGAGCTGAAAGTGGAGTACGACAAAACAGAGGACGACTTGAAGGCGCTGCAGAGCGTGGGGCAGATCATCGGCGAGGTCCTGAGGCAGCTTGACGAGGAGCGATGTGAGACTTTCCACCTTGCTCGCCTTTGCGCTGTGCATGCTGCACTATGCCTGCCGCCAGTGGAGCCCATGTCCCTATAATTAGTCAGTGCTAAGATCATGGACTTGGGTGCTCATGGAAGCTCGCTGCATGTTCAGTCATCGTCAAGGCGAGCAGCGGGCCGCGATATGTGGTCGGCTGTCGCGCCAAGGTGGACAAGGCCAAGCTGACGCCCAACACGCGTGTCACGCTGGACATGACCACCCTGACCATCATGCGCGCACTGCCCCGCGAGGTGCAATGCTTGTCACTGAAGTACTTGGCATACCTGGCAACGTTGCTTCAGCATGTGTGGTCGAGCAGGGGTCATGGCTGTCTGTGCGGGCCTGCGGCACATGCACCCTGGTCATGTGCAGGTGGACCCGGTGGTGTACAACATGCTGTCGGAGGACCCCGGCAAGGTGGACTACTCCATGATCGGCGGCCTGTCGGAGCAGATCCGGGAGCTGCGCGAGTCCATCGAGTTGCCGCTCATGAACCCAGAGCTGTTCCAGCGGGTCGGCATCAAGCCGCCCACAGGTGCGCAGCCTGCCGCCGCCCACCAGCCTCCTTAGTTTGTGCGATCAGTCCCACCTGGCAAACTGTCTAGTCATGTCGAGCAGCCAACAATACCTTGGCTGCTGCAGGTGTGCTGCTGTATGGGCCGCCAGGCACAGGCAAAACACTGCTGGCCAAGGCCATCGCTGCCAACATCGACGCCAACTTCCTGAAGGTCCATTCTTAAGCCAAACTGTGACTGTGTAACTCATGCAGCACACGCGCCCTCTGGGCAGTTGACCAGTTGAGCAGCGCACATCTGACGCTCTCAAAGCAGGTCACACGACACGTTTTGCACCTGCAGGTGGTGTCCAGCGCAATTGTAGATAAGTACATCGGTGAGAGCGCGCGGCTCATCCGCGAGATGTTTGGGTACGCAAAGGAGCACCAGCCGTGCATCATCTTCATGGACGAGATTGATGCAATTGGCGGCCGGAGGTTCAGCGAAGGCACATCCGCTGACCGCGAGATCCAGCGCACACTGATGGAGCTGCTCAGCCAGCTGGATGGCTTTGATGCCATTGGCAAGGTCAAGATGATCATGGCGACCAACAGGTCCAACTCTGTTCGTGCACTCCCAGCCGCGCCACCAGTCGTTGCGCTCACCGTGCACCATGCTTGCCTGGCCCTGATCTCCAATTTTCTGCAGACAAGTCTGCAAGCCTGTCCACTGACAGCGGCCTTTGCCCCTGCAGACCAGATGTGCTGGATCCAGCCTTGATGCGGCCAGGCCGGCTCGACCGCAAGATCGAGATCCCGCTCCCCAACGAGCAGGTACAGTTCCCACAAGCTGCGTTGATGTGCACGACTTGCGAACAGTGTAACCATGGTGTGGGAACAGCAGCCTTGGTGCCTGCCTAAGAGACGCGCTGCACAGTGTATGAGCAGTGTGCTCAACACCTCGGCATGGTTCCATCTGCGTACCCTCACGACTTGAGGCATTCTTATCGTGCAACAGGCGCGCATGGAGATCTTGAAGATCCATGCGGCCAACATCACAAAGCATGGCGACATCGACTACGAGGCGGTCGTCAAGCTGGCAGAGAACTTCAATGGAGCTGACTTGCGGAACGTGTGCACAGAGGCGGGCATGTTTGCCATTCGCGATGAGCGCGACTACATCGTACAGGTGAGTTGTGGTGTCTGCTCGACAGGCCTGCAGGGTGCAGTCTGGCGATCATTGCTCGTCAGGGCATTGGTGTTGTCAAGCATGCTGCGCCTTCTCGGCGACAAATCTGTCAGGCAAGAGACACAGTACGTGTTACTCGGTGTGCAGGAGGACATGATGAAGGCTGTGCGAAAGTTGAACGAGGCAAAGAAACTAGAGGGCAACCTCAGTTACGATCAGTCGTTCGGGGAGGGCAAGGGATGACCAGGACCCTAATGCTGTTTCCGCTGCCACACCTACCAGTGCTCAGTGACCTCTTTGCGCGGTGCTGTACCACATATACTCAAGTCTTGACACGGTACCGCACATGTAAGCATCGACTCAGCATGTGTCCTGCTGACGCAATGTGGTGAAAAGGTATAGTCTTTCCGCACAGTATTGGACTGCCAATGTCATAATCAACGAGAAGGCTGGCGCTGCAATATGCAGCTTCTCAGCATAGCAATGCTGGACGGAGTTCGGATGACCGTTGCATCGGGCACCCCTAAAATCCCTGTATGCGTCACAATGCCTCGGTAGCATGTTGGACTTTCCCCCACCACTTCACATTGGTACTCTTCGGTCAGTCAGCCCCACGAAAGGTCCAGTGCACGCCCCGGCAGGCTGTCTCATCCAGCTGCCACATGCCCCAGTCGCCATCCTCCTCCTGCTCTCTCCAGGTCATTGCATAGCCGCAGTGCTGCACATCGTACACTATTACATGCGGCATGATCCTGCTGACCGCTCGCCCCACCGCCTGTGCGAGTAAAAACATGTGATTTGAGTATGCTGCTATACATCGAGAACAGCAGCCTTCCTGCTGATGCAAAGGCTGCCTGATGCTGCAAGCAGTAATGCAGACACTTGCCTCCCCATGGCTGACAACCAAGATGTTCTCGCCCGGGAAGCGATCTGCAATCGCCTGCAGTGCCGCAGATATATAGCGTGTTCATTGCAACACTGCTGCTCAATGTGCATTGTGCAAGGCTGCAGTCTGGCAGACTGACCTCGAATGCGTGCGTGTATCGCACGTGCGCCTGCTCAGCTGTTTCTGGGAATGGCGGAAAGCTGGTGTTTGCCACTGTCACTTCCGCTGCGGCTGCAGCAATAACGGGAACATGTCGTGCACTGGTGTAAAGTACTACCGCTGAAACGCAGTGGTTTGGTGTGCGTGCATGAGCTTTGCTGTGATACACATGGATCGCTGACGTACCTTCTTCGCCGACCACCTGGGCCAGCGCAGCACGCAGGTTGCTCTGACCCCACATCCAGTCCTTCGCGAGCCCCACTGGCGGCTCCAGCTGGGATCCCACCAATGTTTTAGGACTGAGCACCTGCAACACAGGACAGACGACCGTGATGGTGCCCATCAGGAGACTTTGATTGTCACTCGCACCAGCTGTGCACAGACAGAAGCGTTGTCTGATCGGTGCGGAGAAGACTTGCCTCGCAGACCTCCGAGTCAATCTGCCAGCTGGAGTAGGGCAGCTGCAACTGCTCGTTGAGCTGCTTTGCAGTTTCAAGACACCGCTGGAATGGCGAGATCACGAGTCGGGTGAACCCAAGTGGAGCCAGCTGCTCACCGACCATGCCCACCTTGGACAAGCAAGAGCAGAAAAGGTCAAAAGGGGGCGGGGCTGAAGGCCTTGGAGAGCATCCTTGCTAACTTCAGCAGACTGCGGCACTTTGGGTGATGTAGCTAGAACCGCACATGCGAGGGCAATGGTACAATGCACGTCCTCTGAAAGGTATCTATCGGTCGCACGCACGCACCGCAACGAGGCCTTCCGTCCAGAGAGGTGGATCCCAGGGTCTGTCTGCTGTGATGCGCCAAAATTGCTCCACTTCGTCAAGGCGCTTCCCATGGCGTATCACTGCGAGGAGCTGCCGCCCCATGGGCAGGCGGTCTGAACGGCCTACACCTTCCCTAACCCCTCATGATGTGGCTTGAGCGGAGCACATAGGCGTGCCCAGCAAGGGGTCCGCACAGCGACTACAGCAACATGCAACTGGCAAACTGTGTCAGCGCATGATCAAGCGAGGCGCGTGTACTGATGTGTCAGCTCACGGTCTGCGCAAGTGCTGGTGCAGGGTACAGGAAACGTGTCTTATCTGCTGATGCACAGGAATGCCCGGACAACGAGGCTTGGATCGATCGTCGCCTTCTTGCTTCCGCCCAGCTCCGCATTGCATTGCAGCCACTGTGCCAATGCGCCAGCGTCATTGTGTTGGGCAATACACAGCCAAGCGAGCGCAAACATGCTTCGCCGAGCTGCAGTGGTGGCTGGCCGCCAAGTTGGTGGCCTCCTTCATGCAGATGTCGCTGCTCGGGCACCAGTCATGATGAAGCCGCAGGTGAGGTTTTGGCGTGCAGTCGGATTCATGCCCGGTCTCAGGACACTCTGAGTATGTGGCACCTGCTGAAGCACGCGCAATCAGTACACACGCATGCATGGATGCATGCATGTGGTGCGCAGGAGCTGGTGGGGTTGCCTGGCCCACGCTCCGAGACATGCTCCGGACTGCAGTCTCTGCAACAGTGGTTCTCGACGTCGACTCCGCACGCTGCCAAGGGAGCCCATGGCAACGACGAGGCGCAGCCCGCACATGGCTCTAGCAGCGCGCAGGCACCAGCAGGGCAGCAGCAGTCGCAGCATGCGGCCGCAGACAGCGCAGAAACTGCGAATGGTGCCACCGCACCGCAGCAGCCGCCCACCATCGAGGGCCTGCAGGCGGAGCTGGACACACAGCGGGAGGCATCTGAGGGCCACGCGGCTGAGGTTTGCACGTGTGCAGCTGTAGAGGTTGAAGCAGCTGTCTAAATGCATTGTGTGACAACACCTGCTTCATGCAGCACACAATGCAGGTGTTTCCTGTAAGCTGATGACTGCATGCATGATGCCCATGTGCTGTGCGCATGTGCAGGCAGCAGATATGAAGGACAGGCTGCTGCGGGCGCTGGCAGACATGGAGAACCTGCGCGAGCGGTCGGCACGCCAGATAGACACCAACAAGCAGTATGCTGTACAGGTGCAGTCGCACGCTTGAAAGGTGTCCTTGAGTGTACTCCTCTACTTGATCATGCCCAAGTGGCTGGTCATCAGCCCAGCATTCCAAGGAGTAACCTTGCACTTGGTCTGAACACTGCAGGGCTTTGCCAAGAGCCTGCTGGATGTGGCAGACAACTTGGAGCGTGCGGCAGGGGCAGTGCCAGCAGATGCCCTACAGCAAGACAGCAAGCTGCCTGCGCCGGAGATAGCCAAGCACCTGCGCACGCTGCTCCAGGGCGTGCAGATGACGGACAGCCAGCTCACAGCAGTACGTTGTCGAGTGTTGTTCGTTGTTGATAAGACTGCTCACCAAACAACTGAGGCAAAGCCGAACCGAATAGCCCTTCCCGGTGGCATCGTTGTCACAGAGATGAAATCCTTTTGCACCGCGTGCAGGCGCTCAAGCAGCATGGCATCGAGAAGTTTGTGCCGCTTGGCGAGAATTTCGACCCAAACGTGCATACTGCGCTGTTTGAGCTGCCTGACCCCAACAAGGAGCCTGGTACCGTTGGCGCTGTGACAAAGGTGAATCATCAGATATAGCATCATCCTTTGTGGGACATGCTGTGCCTTTGTTTTGGTGTGCACAAACCCCAGGCTGTCAACAGGATTTCGCTTGACCTTGCAGAGTGGCTACATGCTGAATGGACGGCTGATCCGGCCAGCTGAGGTGGGGGTTGTTCGTGCCCCACCTCAGCAGCAGTAGTCATAGTAGCAGCTCTCACCACGACCGCAATGTGCTGCGGCCGAGCCAGTGAATTGCATCGTTTGTGATGCTTCACCATGTTGCACAAGAAGTGTTGGCACGTTTCCCGGACATAAGTACGTTGTTGCTGGGGTTGTCGTGCGTGCAGTCGGAGGGTGTGTTGCGAGTCGGGACAGGGTGCGTGTAGATCGTTGCATCTCAAATGTACAAGCTGTGCTTCACACGCATGCTCAGTGGCAGTCGCATGCCTCAGTCAAACTCGAGAAAGTCGAAACGCGTTGCCATGGACTTCTTCATCTGCTCCTGTTCCCGCTCTGCCTTTTTGGCCTGCTTGATGGCATCCTCTGACACCAGCTGCAGCGCTGCCGGTGGGTCCTTTGACTCGTCCACCTCCCCGAGGAGGACCACATTCTCGCCTCGCACGATGTACAGACCCAGCGGCACCTCTGCATACTGTGTCCCCACTATGATGCGCTCCACGGTGTCCTCCATGACCAAGTTGGCAAACTGGTCGAAAGACCTGCGCGTCCCGGGGAACGATGCCATCAGCATGTTGTGTATGCCAAAGACGCACCAAGGCAGGCAGAGCAGGTGGGTCGTTTCGTTCCAGCTGTGCACTGTTGTTGTGTTGGCCCCATTGGGGTACCATCACGCAGACTTCGGGGCACCTGAGAATCCCCAGTATCTTTCTGCCATCCCGCAGCTGCACCAGCAGGCGTCGGTCCAGCTCCTCCACCAATGCTGTGCCTGCGATCAACCCGTGCGATACGGACCTAACATCAGCACATGCGTTGCACAAGCTGAAGTCCAGTTGCTAAGCGCCACTGCAGTCGGATCGGGCAGCAGACGGCTGCACACCTCAGACTGCTGCCTCACCTGGCGGAGGAGCCTCAGGAATGTTCATGCGGCGCCTCCACAGGAGGCCAGTGTGCAGCTAGCCTGTGATTGTCACCAGGTACCCTTCACCACATGCTGTCAGTGTACGGGACTGTATTTGCAGGTTAACTGTCTGTGTTGTGCGGTGTTTGAGGTCAAGTGCGGTAGCGGCAGGGGCAGCACGTTGAGCCAGGGATCAGCACAGCGCGTCTGAACGATATGTGGACAGGGGACAGCATCTGATTGAGAAGCAGGTTGGGAAGTGCAAACGTGCTGTGCTTTGGGTGCACGCTGAAGCTTTCAGCTCCAGGGTGGCAAGCATCGCTGCTTTACGTAACCAGCTTCACTGTGCTTCGATGCCACTCGAGATGCCGTGTGCAGATGTTGGTCGCTGCTTGAACTCGATTGGCACACACAGCGAGGTCAGTTGACCTCGATACGAGGTGCAATCTTCACCATGCAGAGGGCGCAAGCGGCTGCGATGCTACTGGTCATAGGGGTGGCCCTGCTGTCCCTGCACTTTGCTGCAGCTGTGCCAAGCATTCGTGTGCAGGAGCACTTGCGCGTCGAGTCATTCGACAAGCCCTGGTGTGCAGTGCCGCGTCGATGCGCACGCCCCACACTGCTGTCATGAACATGAAGCTGTCATTGCAAACAGACACCATGCACACGATTCATATTGCATCATCAGCCTTGTCTTGGCCTCTGCAGGTTCTACCATGATCTGGAAGGGCCTGAGTTCAAGGTGAAGTGCCTTGCATTGCTGTGCGCATGCGATGCACCGTGCGGTTTGCAGCCTTACTGTATACCTATGTGTCCTCAGGTCCTCAACCGCACGGAAAACTACGAGGAGCGCTACTATAGCAAAGGGGCGTGGCATCCATCAGCTTTTTTGATGATGTTTCATCTGAGATGCTTGCCCCAAGTATGAAATTTGGTTGGTGTGGTATACACAGGAAAGTGGGCGAGCACCAATGTCAACTCTATCCTCTACAGCAGTGCCGTGATGACAGGGTTCAAGGTCAGTCTGGTGTGGCAAGACCTCGCATCGAGCTTACTTGGACTCCCGTACATGTACGCAATGATGCTGACGGTGCATGGTGGTGTGCAGAGGCTGTTCGGCTACATCCAGGGGCACAACGAGGCCAATGTCACCATACCGATGACAGTACCTGTCAGGGTCAAGATCACACCCGGCGAGGTGGGGTCCGTGCTGCTCGCATCACACACACTTGCAGATATGAGATGCTTGAGAGTTTGGCAAGTAATGCAAACAACTGACGCACACCGCTGTGTGCACAGGGTGTCTTCTGCCAAAACACCTTCAAAGTGTCATTCTACGTCCCGAAGTGGAAGTGGTACGAGACAGGGAGATCCATACCATGATGCCCACTTACCATGTCTACACGCACCTGGCAGCTGGTGACTCCGCGTTGGTTTGAGGCTGTTGTGTAGACGCCTGCTCAATGCTCTGCTGTGCAGGGATGACATTCCAAAGCCAAATGACCCCAAGGTGCGTCTGCATGGCTGCATCTTCCACAGAGGCGTAACAATCTACGTCTACCTGTGTGTCCTGCAATTATGACATGCCGACCGACTGCAGTGGTTTTTGCGCTTCTCGGTGCTGCCTGCACCCCATGAAAGCGTTACATCATGCTCACTCACTGAGCTTGCAGGTCTTCATCGAGACCACCAGCGATGAGACATTTTATGTCACCTCGGTGAGGCTGCTGGCACCCTCATTATGACTGCCAGCACTAGATCAACAGAACTGCATAGCTGCATGCTGTTGTGTACCGGTACAGATTTGTACCGACTCATCTCGTACATGTCATGCAGTACGGCGGCTTTTCAATCGACCCGATCCTTTTGGTCAAAGCAAAGAGCTTCGTGAGTGCGCTGGCAGAAGAGGGCAAGCCCATCGACACAAATGTCTTCTACTCTGCTGGCTATGGTGAACTTTGCTCACTATCATCACTGTGCTTGAAGGGCATGTTTCTGCTGCTTGGTTCTGACTGATGCAGCATGAACCAGCCTTGACATGGCACTGACGTGCTTGCTTTTCATGGATCCCAGACCCGCCCTTCCGCCTCACGGGACGGTGCGTTTTTGGCATGTGGGACCCGGTGCCTGCCTGCACAGTGCACAGTGATTGCAGCGGTCCACTTGTACCAACTGAAGGATGCCCACGTGTTTGCAGGCACAATGAGATCTGGGTCGAGAAGCAAGACGAGGACAGCAACAAGGCGGCACACTGAAGACTTGCAGCCCGCAGGCACACTGTAGTACAAACTCAGTGCAGCTGCATGTCCTCTACTCCACTGCCTTCACCTACTGCTTGTCTCAACTCTGGTGTGTTGTCAGCAACGGCTACATGTAGCTAGTCTGTGAGTTGTGGGTCTGGGCATCATGTCAGTTCGACCATGTTCTGCATCAGAGTGTTTTCCACTGCTTCTAAGTGTTATTGTTCTCTCCATGTGACCAAGACATCGTCTGTTCTGAAGCGCTGTGTGCAGTCTGCCTCTTCCAATGGTGTCAGGCTGCCCTGCTGGAATGCCAGCAGCCCCGGCCAGGCAATCATTGCGCCGTTGTCGATGCAATACCGGTCGTCTGTGGCATACAGCTTGCCGCCTCGCTCCTGTGTCATGACCCGCATCATCTCCTGCAGCCGCATGTTGCAGCCGACGCCGCCCACAATCAGCACGTCCCTGCAATTGACGTGCGCCATGGCGCGCTCCGTGACCTCCACCAGCATCGCGAAAATCGTCTCCTGCGGGCAGCACATGCAGGTGCAGCCATCACAGTACACCAGAAGCTGTTGGAATTGCTCGCCATGCTCTAGAGTGGTGCTGGCTCAGAAAAAAAAAAGCAACCAGTGTGCTGTCAGGCTGCACTGCTGACCTGTAACGAGAAGCACAGGTCTGCTGGTGTCGCCTCTTTGCTGGCCAGAAGCTGTGCTGTGCTGCCCTCGATGAAGGACAGGATGCCAGAAAATGACACATCCATGCCTTTCACAACATATGGAAGGTCGATGAACCTGGTGCCCTGCAGCAGCGCGAAAACCATGTGAGCCCCGCCAATCACAATTGTCAAGTTCCGCATGATGCCATGAGTGTGTGCTGCGGTTTCATTGAGTCGCCTACCTGCTTGGCTAGTTGCTCAATGTTATAGCCCGGGCTGGGGTCGTTGGACAGGTTCAGCACCCGCGCAAAGCGGTCCAGGCAGTTGCCGACAGCCATGTCGATGGTCTCACCGAAGATCTGGTAGCGCCTGTTTGAGTATGCAATGACCTGCGGGTGCAGAACAACAGCTACAAACGAGCAGGCCACTGCAGCGTGTGTGATACGGACAGCAGAGCTTGGAAAATCACCGACCTGTGTGTTGCCGCCGGAGACGTACAACACCACGGGGTCTTGGGCGCCCGTCACGATCCTGCCCATCTCGATGTGCCCAACGCAGTGGTTGACTGCCGCGATTGGCACCTGCCAGAGCTGCGACAGCATTCGCGCCACGACCGCGCACGTGACCAGCGGCCCGCCCATGCCTGGTCCCTGCATCTTGCACCCTGGGGCCGTTGACGCCCGGCCCGCCATAAACAGGACTACGCAGAGCCACACATGACTCACATTAAGGCCAGTGAAAGCAGCATCGTCATACCTGGCCACGTGCGGTGCCGCACCTTGGTGTATGCTATGCAGTCGATGCTTTCAGGTGTGAGAGCTGCATCGCTGAGCGCCTGCTGCACCAGGTGAATGATGTGCTCCTGTGCATTGTCACAAACACAGCTGGGCGTGATGCTGTGATCGGACCACAGCAGACCTGCACACGTGCCTCAGCCGTTGGACATGCTTCTGCAGTGCATGCGCTTGTGTCTCGACCCAATGGCTGTCACCTGATGATGTACGGCTGTCTCATTTGGAAGAAATCCCTGCCCTGGCGGCGTGATGTACCTGAGAGACCATCCAGTTGTGTCAGCAGCGTTTGCTGCAGAGATGATGATCGCTGTATGTAAATGTATCTGCGCACCAAGAATGATTGCCAGAACAACTTACGTGTGCCTTGGGTTCGACAGCACGGTTCCATCATCCCGCACGATGCCGACGCCAACCTTGTTGGCTGACCCCTCGATGCCCAGCACTAGAACCATGCTCGGCCTTCTGCACACCGAGTGCCGCAGACTACTGCGGTATGCTGTTGCATTCAGTGGGTTGACAGGCAGCTGCCGAACAGCGCTGCAAGCGGCGGCAGAGGACACTGACTTGTTGCTGTCAAAGTACGACACCGACGGCAGCAGGCCAAGACACAGCACTACACCGACGTGTAGGTACGCGCTTTGAAGGTGCCGGTGGACAACAGAGGCGAGCGCAAAGCGGCTGCACTTCAACATGTCGTTGTCGTGCAAGCTCACGTGATCACGGGACTCAAGAGCGATTCCTAGACAGACGGTGGGTTGGCAGCAATTCGCCTCGTACTCGGAGAATTTCTGCATTTGTCGTTTCATCTCGCAGCGCGCGGTGTTACTGTGCAACCATGGGTGTGAAGATATGCTGCATCGGTGCAGGCTATGTCGGTGCGCCTTGCAACCCCCTTGACGAGTCAGTGGGCGGTACTGATCTGTCGTGCGTCAGTTCTGGGTGGTGGATCTGGGAGACAGAGTGCTTTTCCACTCATACTGTTGTCTCATGCATGTCTGCAGGTGGCCCAACCATGGCGATGATCGCCCTGAAGGCCCCTGACATCGAGGTGCGATCTGTTGCGTTGTGCAGTTGCATGATGAGCGATATTCGTCCAAACAGTGTGGCATCCGTGTGCACGCTCATACATGCAGGTGGTTGTTGTTGACATCAATGAGGCAAGGATTGCCGCGTGGAACAGCGACAGCCTCCCAATTTACGAGCCTGGCCTCAAGGAAGTTGTCAAGGAGGCTCTGGGCCGCAACCTGTTCTTCAGCACAGACGTGAAGAAGCACTGCGCAGAGGCCGACATCATCTTTGTCAGGTGGGCGCTGGATGTGCCTTCGAGGTCGCATGGCCATGCAATTGCATCACCAATCACCCACACAAGGTGTGCTGAACATGATTACCAACTGAGCCAGAAAAGCTGCGTTGCGTCCGTGCAGTGTGAACACGCCCACCAAAACACGCGGTGTTGGCGCTGGCAAGGCCGCCGACCTGACCTACTGGTGCGCCCCACGGACCTGCCTCACTGTGCACAGGAAGACGGTAGTCGACTTCAAATCGGAATGGTACTTACCACTGTTCGCAGGGAGGGTGCTGCGCGCATGATTGCATCGGTGTCGACCAGCAGCAAGATCGTGGTGGAGAAGTCCACAGTGCCGGTGAAGACAGCCGAGGCCATTGAGAAGGTGCGGCTGGCGCACACATCCCTGCTGCGTTCCCACAGAAAAACATGCCTCGGTGCTGTGCACAAGACCTTCATCTTCGCATTCGATGCCAGGCAACGATGCGGCTTGATGCCGTGTTGTGCGAGTCTCCCGTAGGTGCTGAGGAGAAACTGCGCGGATCAGAATGTGCGGTTTGACATCCTTTCCAAGTGAGTTGCAAAACAGCATCTGCTGCACGGGCGCACTGCATGCATGTTGCCCAGCGGCTTCATGCTTCGAGTCCGAACAGGCAAGTGTCAAGTGTGTCTTGCCTGCGTGCCGCAGCCCCGAGTTCCTGGCAGAGGGCACAGCCATTGCAGACCTGCAGAAGCCTGACCGGGTGCGACCCACTTGCATTCAGCTGGCCCCGTGCCGACACCCATGTTGCGCCTGTTGATTTGCCACTGCACATCCCTTGTGTCAGTCAGAGCAGCATTAGCACCTGCAGGAGCCGGTGCCATAAAGCCAGGCAGCAGGGGCACCATTTCAGTCCTACGTGCGCAGGTGCTGATCGGCGGGAAGGACACGCCCGAGGGCCGCAAGGCGATGGAGTCGCTGCAGGCGGTGTACGCGCACTGGGTGCCCAAGGACCGCATCCTCATGACCAACCTGTGGTCCGCGGAGCTCACCAAGCTCACCGCCAACGCGATGCTGGCGCAGCGCATCTCCTCCGTCAACTCCATCTCCGCGCTGTGCGAGATGACGGGCGCCGACATCAGCCAGGTCGGACTCTTGGCCTCCAGCATGCGCCAGGTGGCAGGGGTGTCGTCATGCGCTGTGCCAGCTGCTGGGATTACCAGACACGGACAAAGCGGGAACAGCGTCCACACACCCAAGCCCTTGCAGCTTCTTTGCAAGACACGCAGCTCCTCAGGAGATGCGCCCAGCTGCCCTGGCAGGGGCTGCTGCTTTGGGAGAGCAAGGCTGAGGACGCCCCGCCCTGCAAGTGCAGGTGTCGCATGCCATTGGGACAGACACCCGCATCGGCAGCAAGTTCCTGAATGCATCCGTTGGCTTTGGCGGCAGCTGCTTCCAGAAGGATATCCTGAACCTGGTGTACATCTGCGAGACGCTGGGTCTGAAGATGGTTGCTGACTATTGGAACTCGGTGAGTTGGACAGTCGGGACGTTGACTTGGCTCACAGGCACTGCACTGCTGCACACAGGACGTGCCCCCACAACCTCGGTGCCCCTGTGACAGGTTGTTGAGATCAACGACTATCAGAAGCAGCGGTTTGTGGAGCGCATCATCGAGTCGATGTTCAACACAATTTCTGGCAAGCGCATCGCCATCCTGGGCTTTGCCTTCAAGAAGGTGCCAATGGTTTGATCAACCCATCTTGTGGCATCTATGCCTGCTGGGTGGCTGCCTGCACTCATCACCTATGCACAAGTCACCACCTGAGGCCGCTGACTCGCTGACAGTGTACACACATCCGAGTCGTCGTGCAATGCTGCAGGACACTGGTGACACGCGCGAGACGCCGGCCATCGATGTGTGCAAGGGCCTCATTGGCGATGGCGGCCACCTGAACATCTACGACCCGCAGGTCTCAAAGAAGCAGATGCTGTCGGACCTCTCGACCCCCAAGTGAGTGGCCACGCTGGCTGTTTCTGCACAGCACAACCCTCAACCTGATCAACCACCCATGCCGTTGATTGACAGCGTCATGCTGCATCTGCAGGTTCGAGTGGGACCACCCAGTGTTCAGGCAGGCGACCACTACAGCTGTTGAGAAGCAGGCAAGTCGTGACTGCACTGCCATCCTGCGAGGCAGCGGTGCCTGCATGTGCGCCGGTGCAGATGCCAAAGTCCAGGTGGTCAGATCAAGGGTGCTGTCATAGGTGGAGACATTCACGGATGCCTACTCAGCAGCAAAGGGGAGCCACGCGCTCTGCGTGCTCACGGAGTGGGACGAGTTCAAGGAGCTCGACTTCAAGAGGATCTACGCCGACATGGTGCGAGGCTTGCGTATCTCTTGCTGGGCTGTCGGGTCGTGGGGCCAGCAAGCTGGCACTGCAGTGCGGTGGTAGCAGATACGGTGCACATTGGCTTCGGTTCATGCCTCAACGTGCTGCTCGTCCATTGTCAAAGCACTGAGTACCACTGGGTGCGATGCAGGTGAAGCCAGCATTTGTCTTTGACGGTCGCAACATTTTGGACCACCAGAAGCTGCGGGACATGGGCTACATTGTGTACGCACTTGGCAAGCCGCTGGACCCCTTCCTTCACAAGTCCATCATCTGAGAGGCTCACTTCCCATAAACTCGTCCAGCGTTCAGGCAGCAGGTGCAGCAGTCCAGTGCAAGCCGCGGCAGCGCATCGTTGACCTGCAGGCAGCCAGCTCCGTAAAGGTGCATGCGAAAATCAGGACACCTGAACATAGCTCGGTTCATTCGACAGCTGCACGGCAGCAGCAGCACACAACGTGCAAGACTGTGACTGTCCCCACTCTGCTGGTACGTGTCTTTACTGCGTTGGTTTATGGACTAGGAGACATGCGCTGTGTGACAGCATGTGCGATGCAGTAGTTGTTTTGCAAGGTCCTCAGCACGGCGTCGGATCGCTTAAACATCTAGACTTGCTGTTTTTGAACTGTGACAATGCACCAGACCGAGGGTCGACAAACCCCAGCGTCAAGAGTGTTGATGCCTGCGATGTGCCGCTCTGCTGCCCTGCCCGCCTCACATCAAAGCCTGATCGTTGTCGTCATCCCCATACGGGTCGTCATACCCCTCATCGTCATCCACCTGCTCGCCCTGCAGATGGTGCAGCAGTACGTCAGCCCACATGCTTTGTGCTGGGAAGAAGAAGCTGAAGACGCCCATTGGGCCATCCGTTCTCCACACCATGGAGCATGGTCCGATGCCATGTGATGCACCTGCAGATAGTCGTCGTCCTCCTCGACGTCGTCGTCTTCGGCCTGCTCCTCCTCGTTGTCGTCTGTCTCCTCCTTTTCCTCGCCGTCCTCTGGCTTGGCCTGCGGACATGTCCAGAGGGCATTCCTCACCGCTGCTTGACGTGTGGTTGAGACCAAAAGTCTGTATTGCAACACCATGAGCACTTGATGCCGGTGTCTCCCGCCTCGACTGCTGCTGCTGGCGGCTCCTGCTGCAGCAACCTGCTGAGTGTCTTCCGCAGCTACGTGGCATAGGTTGCGGTGTGCGAGCTGATGGACATGACAACCCACCTTGGCTGTCGGTGAAGACACTTCGCTCGCCACTGAGCCCAGCTCCTCCTGTCTGTCCAGCATGCTAAGTATCTTGGTGGCTCCTGCGCGTGCATAGGGTGGCATCGTGTGTGATACATGGACACTGTAACAGAGCATAGAGCACTGTAACAGAGCTGCTCGCTGACTCCCCACCATGCGCAGGCCTGCACTCGATGACCGGGTGGGTGGCTGACAGCTCATCGCAGGCAGCCACCGTGGTTGCACGACTCACTGTCTTCATCAGCGTCAACTCCAGCGCGGGTGGAGGCCGCCCAGAATTCGAGCTGCGCCTGTCGCGATGCTGCCTTGGCCGATGTCCTGTCGGTGGTGACAAGCAGTTGGTGCGTCCCATCCAGGAATGCACAGGATGCACCTAGCAGCATGCCGGCTTGATGGTATCTTGCCACCAGACTGAGCTGGATCACAGGGCAGAGGCATGGTGTGATGCGTGGCCACGCTGGTCTTTCCCACCGTTTATCCTTTGCAGAGTACAGCTCCTCCGGAAAGTACATTGGGTCCAGCGTCATGGCCTGCTGCAGCGTGCCCCCTTTGCTCTTGCCCGCCTGCCGATCCTGCCACCGCTCCACCTTGGCGTACGACGGCACATCATCTGCAGCGTGATCCCCATCATGCTCGCGTATGCCCGACGCAGTGCTTGTACCATGCCATTGAACAGCAAACAGGACCACGGTGGGTGTTGTCGCAGACAGGGAGCTGCATGCGGCAGACAGCACTTTGCCGACAGCCACAGCAGCAGTGCACCAGCAGTTTCGCCGGTGCTTAGCCTGTAGACTGAGCCCCGCCAAAAGTCGTTCAGCTTCTTCTGGTGTGCCCGCAGCTCTGCGATGCGGCGGTCGTCGCCCGGCCTGTCTGGCAACAGCACATCCTGCAAGGGAACCACAATCAGCAGAGGTGGTGACAAAGCTCATTGCGCCAGCCCTGATGTCAGGTGCATGGCTGCGCAGCATGAGCAGCAACACCCAGGTGCTCGTGAGTGTGCTGGCAGCAGTTCGGACTGGCAGCTTGCCGGGAACAGCTTGGGAGGGGACGCCGCCTCCAGCACGTTCCCGTCATCGTCACGCGCAGTGGGCCCCAGCTGGGCGGGCCCCCCGCGGCCGCGTCCCCGACCTGCCATGCCGCCCGGCGGCGACGTCTGTCAGGGATGCCCGCCTCAAGGTTCCGGTTTGCACGCGTGCCGAGCGGTCGCAGAGCCCCGCACGAGCCTCATGTTGGCGGTCATGTCACCATCATGGGGCATGCTGGATGCGCCGCATGGCTCTGCAGGTCTGCCTCACACGAACAGTGTGACGTCCCAAAGGGTCAACAGCTCCGCGAGCTGAGTCGCGAATGTATGTGGACGCTGCAGCAAAACTCTGCTGGAGCAATGGTAGCCCGTGCGCGGCTGCACAACCCGCAGGACGGCGGCCGCTTCAGACACCCTGACAGTATGGCGCATGTACAGGGTACACACACCAGCGCACTGCGAGCCCTTCTTGCAAGTTGCTTTCTGTCCTGATCGCAGACACTCGAGTAGGCGGCATCGGCCGATCGAAGAAGCTCGCTTTGCAGATCTTTTGATCTGTTGTAAGATCTTCAAGTGCAGTGCAGAGAAGCAGAGGCTGAATGCATGTCACAGTTTGATTTCCATACAGCACCTCACACAAAGCCCAATAGAAGTTTGGCAGGCGATCCAAGCAAAGTCAGGCCTGATCTGTGAGGACAGGGTGTCCGCTGTTGCGTCCATGCACAAGCAGCGCATGACGCAGCGGGCAGCGATGACATCGGATCCCAGCGTCGGCAGGCACCATAGCACCCAATCAGTTTCCAAGACAGCCCTAGCTCTGCCCCACAGATGGCTGTTTCACAAATCAGCCAGTGGTCAGCGACGTCGCCGCCACAGACCGCTCACACTCACTGCGTCCGCGGCAGCCTCGTCGGGCAGCTCCGTGCATGTGCTGTCTGACGGCACAGCTATTGGGTTCTTTAAAAAAGAACCTACTGCTGGGGTGCGAGTGGCCTGCGTGAACAATGTCAAGTTGGAGCAGTGCATACCTCCAGCCGCTCCCGCCTTGAAGAGTCGATGCCACCAGCTGCTGTCCACTTGTTGTTGGGGGTGGACGCCGCGCCGCACCCCTGCTGGGCACTCTCTGCGATCCCCATACGCCACACATGGTCCAGTTCAGTGGGTTCCTCCAGGGGACTGGAAGCCCATCAGCTGAGATCATATGACCAGCTGGCCGACATGTGCTTGCGCCAATGCAGGGAGGCAAGACACCGCTGCTGTTCTTGCACGGCTCCGGCCACGCCGCATGGTGTTGGACGGTGAGCACCGTTTTTGGACTGTCACCAGCCCTGCACAGTTGTGCATATGATACTCGCACCGCACGACATGCAATGGAAAATGGCCCAGCAAATGTAATTGCTGGGCTACGGTCATGCTATCGCAGGAGCGATTCATGCCGTTCTTTGCGGAGCGGGGCTACGACAGTTTCGCGCTGAGCTTCAGGGGCCAGGGCGGCAGCACAGTGCCGCCCGGCGTCAAGCCCATCAGCCTGGAAAGGAATGCTGCAGACGTGGCGGAGTTCGTCACCACGCTGCCGGCCCCGCCAGTCGTGGTGGCCCACAGCTTTGGAGGCCTGGTCCTGCAGAAGTGAGCGCATGCCGCCCCACTCTGTAGCCGTGCAGTGGCGAGCTGCGACAGGCGCCTGGTCTTGCCTGCAAACACTCTGTGACGTGCTGTAGCATGGCTTGCGCAGGTATGTTGAGAAGATGGCCGTGCGCAAGTGGCCATCGCTCGCTGGGACAGCATTTCTGGCTTCAGCGCCGCACACTGGCAACAACGAGTTGGTGAAGCGAGTCATGCGGACGATGCCCCTCAAGTCCGTGGCTATTACATGGGGTGTGCGAACCGTGGCAGCGGTGTGCCTTGCTGGGCCAGGCTATGTTGGTGTGTATTCAGCCTGGAGAACATCATCGTGTGCGCCCGCAGGGTTCATCACCAAATCATACTTCAGGAGCACACCGGCTGCCAAGCGGATGTTCTTCTCGGACGACATCCCTGATGCAGACATGAACAGGTGAAACCCGCTACTCACCATGTACTCGACGAAGACAAGGATGGCCGTACCCTGAGGGCAGTGAGGTCATCAATTGCTGAGTGGCATTGACAGTCTCCGCGACACGCCGCATGCGCAGACTTGCGCTCACAGTGACACCCTCACGCACAGGTATGGGGAGCTGTTCAGGGCCCACCCCGGAGCAGTGGGCCTGGTGGACCTGCAGAGACTGAAGGAAGAATTGCCGATCGCATTCCCAGCAGAGCGGCCGCCGGCGTACGTGGCCGGCGGCGATGCAGACTGCATAGTGGACGTACAGGCTGTGCAGGTGAGGGAGGAAGCCCCTCCTGCGTTGGGTTGAGTCGTCTGCCGCGCTGCTCCAGCACGTTGCATCAACGCAGGCGATGCTTTGGTAGCAAGGCCCTGTGTCATCATTCATCTCTATAAGATGGTCCTGTGCCAAAACCTGGAAAAGGGCACTGCTGCAGCACAGCAAGATCTCGTCCTCCTGCACAGGAGCTGGCAGCGGAGCTGGGGGTAGAGCCCGTGGTCCACGAGCACACTGCCCACGACCTAATGCTGGTGAGCTTGCGGCAACCAACTGCCGGTTGCTCGCAGCGGCTAGATGTGCCCTGAGCATTTGACGACTGCATGAATTTGAGCCCTACCGTGCAGGACACTCGATGGCAAGAGGTTGCTGAGAGCCTGGAAGAGTGGTTGCAGACCCTGTAGTTGAATGAAGAAACAGCAGCATGTTAATCGGCTGCACGAAAACAATTGGCACAGCGGATGGCCAGCGCGCCGTTGATCCTAGCTAGACGTCTGTTGTTTAGTAGAATCAATGGTGAACGTGGCGCACGAGTCACGCTCAAGTGCTACACTTCTGACTTGCACGACTATGACGTCCCGTTAGCCGCCGGCTGCAATGCGCCATTGACAGCTCCGTTGAGGTATGCCTTTTCCTTGTGCAAGTCGTGTGGGTGGAACCAGCTGCGATCGAGGCCACCCTCCGACCCGCTGTCTGACAGCACCACCGTCCGCAGCTCACAGTTTGCTGCACGCGACACAGATCAAATCTCAGTCTAGCTGCACGCGGGCAAACGAAGGCCCTGTCTTCGCTGATGTGTTGGTGGTGGCATGGCTAAGGCAAAAGTGGCTTGGCATCCTGCAAACTGCAAGCAGGTCATGTACATGAATTGTAGGACAAGTCACGGCCTCACCAAACAAGCGACGCAGGTCTTGCTGCACAGCTGGCGCTGCGTCCCGGGCAAAGTTGCTGAGCATGAAGTGCAGGATGCTGCTGTGGCAGACGACCGCAATCTCATTCTCCGGCCGCTGCGACACCCACTGCATGACCCACAAGCGAGCCAGTGAAGCTGAATGTCTCAGATGCAGGCTGCCATCTGCGGTTGCCAGATGTCTCACGTGCACATGCTGTAACTGCTGTCACGGCCATGTGCGTGGTATGGCAGGGGAAGAGAGTCACCTGCAGGAAGCGATAGCCGCGCTCTGCAATCTCCGCATCAGTCTCCCTCACATCGGTCTTCCACATGACGTCCTCATCCGTTTCGATCTGCGTGCAGGCCATGTCCAGAAGATCATCCCAGGGATGATGGCGCTCACCATTTCCGCCTGATGCCAGCAAATACTTTGCAGCAGTGCCTCAGTGTTACCTGGGAGAAATCGACGCCAGGGAACTCCTGTTTGTACTCCGACACGCTGCGACGCTTGTCGCAGGGATGCTCGCCTGCATACAGCAGCGGTCGGACATGTGTGTGAGTGCCAATTGTACCTCATGCAGGCCACCTACAGCAATCCACTGGAGTGAGGTGTGAAGAGAGGCACACGAGCGGGCCAGTTTTACCTAGGTGCTCACGGCACAGCTCGTACGCCACAAAGGGCACCGTGAAGCGCGATGAGATGGCTGGGTGTGCGGTGCTGAACTTGCCGCCAGCAACCTCCGCCATGAGCGGCAGCTCAGCATCGCCCTCATGCCACAGCGGCCCGCCAAATGCCCCCGACGCAGTCTCCATTGCCCGTGTCTGCAGACGTGGCAGTACATGGTGACTCTTGAGCATAAAGCATTCAATCACAGGGGGTAGCCCAACCTGGTGATCACTGCTTCCTGGCAACGTTGTGCAGCAGCCAGAGCGCACCAGCGGGCTGACGATGACAACCTCCGGTCTGATGTTGCGGTTTGCGTTGATGTGCTTCTTCAGGGCAGCGCACTGCAGACGGTCAACTCTGTCGTGACATTGGGGTGTTGCAACCAACAGCTGACGATGGGATCTTAGCAAGCCTCTGCCCTGTACTTGCATGAACGCCACGCCACGGACACTGTCGATGCAATGGCGTTTGGGGGGATCAGCCTACCTGCTCCCACCCCTTTGCAGTGAGGTGAGCATCCAGAAAGTCGTAAGACTTGTACAGCTCCTCCTCTGCCTCGCCTGCCACATTGTGGTAGCCTTGGCCATGCCGCACCAGATGCACTGTCTGCGGCATGCACCTTGGGAAACTAAGGGTCTCGCCATCAGGTTTCACCTGCCTATGCAACGCGAGCATCGAGGCAGCACCTACAGACCTTGGTGTGCCTAATCGGCAGAAGTGTTAGGGACGGGGACTGCTGCTGCTCATGGGCTGTGGACGGAAGCTGCTGCTCGCTAATTGTCGCATCGGTGCCGTTCGTCTCTGCTTGCAAGTCAGCTGCCTGCCGCTCATCGGTTGTGCTCATGCTGCCCATTGTGACGGAAGAGGTGCTCGATCGCCAATGTCTTCTGTGAGGTGCGAATATGCAGGCTGGCAGGGTGCTGTGACTGCTTGCCGAGGCAGACGGCGTGGGGACCCTCAGACTACCGGCGCAAAACATCCAGTGTGTGCATCAGGCTGGCGCACCGCTGTTGAAGCACACGCACTCGTCGAGCTGCAGCATGTGCACTGTCCAATGAACGCTGGCCATCAGCATTGCATTTGGAAGCAGGAAGCTGCCGCCGAGTGACCGCACTTGGGCGGGTGAGCTACCTAGTACCCTGGGTACTTCACACACATGGAGCCAGTGGTGCTGATCGCAGGCAGGCAACAGCGCGATCAAGCTTCGTGGCAGGTGGCAGCGGCCTGCTGCACTGAAGGAGTCCTTGCTGCTAGTCGAAGATTCGTACCGCCCCTCGCCACTGACTTGCAACTGTCCAGCAGGCCATGATAGAAGCTGCTGTGCACACCAGCTGCAAACGTGTCTCAGTCCGCACATGTATACACCCGGACCCCCGCTCACGAGCCACATGCTCAGAGCAGCTTGTTCCGGATGTCCTCCAGCTTTTTGAGCACCTCGCCAGGCGTGCGGTCCAGCTCCTCTGCAATGCTGCGCTGCTTCTCCGGCGGCAGCTGCAAACAGCCCAACAAGCCCGCTGGTCAGCCTGCCGCTTGTTTGATCGTGGCAGGTCAGATAGTTCCAGCATGATCAACTGCAGCCTGAAGTCATCATGTTGCTTGCTGTGAACACGCGGGCTGACTGCCTTGGCAATGCAGAGAGCAGGGCTGGGTGGGGCGGTGCGCACCTGGGCGTACTGCTCGCACAGGTCGCCGTCGACCACGTCCTTCACGGGGAAGTAGGCGGAGCGGAAGGCGAGGTGGTCCCGCCCGCAGAGCGGCGGGTTCTCCTGCCGCAGGTACATCTCCAGGTGCACGAAGAAGTCCACATCCTCCCGCGACATGAACGGCAGCATCGCCCCTGCAGCAGCACCCAGGAAGACATCGTCCACTGATGTCGTTCCAAGGTTTGATCAGCGTTCTCTGCTTGATGCAGCTGTCACCTGTGTAGTGTCCTCCTTGTGCACATGTCCATGCATTTCGGACCACATGTTCAGAGATGGTGGTAGTCACATCCGTGTGCTAACGGCAGGACACGAAAAGGCTGCAAAACAGCATCACAAGAAGGGCACCAGCGGTGCTCGGAAGCGCCGTGCATCCTGGTGCATGCAACGGTGTTCAGATGCTGAGCGCAACAAAAGAAGTAAAGACTTCGGCCAGGTCGCTGCCGCCCGCTCACCGATGGCGCCGCCCAGGGTGCCGTACAGCAGCGCCTCCTGGCCGCCGGGCTGCAGCGCGGCGCGGCCCAGCGCCTTGACCACATCGCCCACGTGGAAGTGCACCACGTCCTCCAGCTTATGGGGCGCGCTGTTCAACGTCCCCCCTGCAGCGCTGAATTTGCCGCCCGTTGGGTCCTCCTCCACCTGCGTCGCAGCAGTGGCAATCGTTGATTTGTGACGACGACTCTTCCACTGCTAGGCATACCACCACCACACGCAGCAACTGTACACTGCAAGAGGCAGGCTTGGACCCCAGCATGCAGCGACATGCCTGTAGGTGCCTGCATCCACGTAATTTGGCAACATGAAGCATGATCGCTGTCAATCATCCAGGAGTGCAGCCCACACACCTGGTTGGAGGTGTCAGCGGGCAGGCGTGTCATGAAAAGATTGCCGAACTTGTCGCCGCCCGCCATGGTGTCGTAGTCCATCAGCAGGGAGCACGTGATGTGGCGCGGCACGATGTCATCCGCATAGATGTACAGGCTGTTCTCACTCCGCTTGTACTTCATGTAGTGGTATGACTCCTGCAGGTGATGTGGCAGGGAATACACCTCAATTGATGGCTGATGAGATGTCAGATGCCAGGTTGCGGACTGCATGCTGTGCTGATGCTGGCAGCAGGTGCGCAAACTAAAAGGCAGAAAGAAGCAATGCCCACCTGCAGATCACCAACGAAGATGCGGTCGCCCATAACCTGAAGTGTCGTCACGAAGCTGGGCAGCCTGCACACGGGGCGAATCTGCTCGTCAGTACATTGATTGGGCAGTCTACATCTTCCGTGTGGGAGCTGCACTAGATCGAGCTGTACTGGAGCGCTGAAGCTGACACAATGGTACTCACTTTCGGTGCTCGCACTTCCGAAGCAGCTTCTTCTTGCCCATGTCATAGAGCCGCACTGTGGTCTCGATGCCTGCTAACAACCGCCCCTTGAAGCCGATCAAGGCGCCTGGAATGCCATCCACCTGCAGCAGCCCGACCACGCTATGTTATCAGGACGACGTGCACAAACTTTGTGAGTGCTACAGCGATAGCGGGAAGCTCGTGCAGCCAGCTCACCCGTGTTTTGTGCAGCAGGGTGAGGCTGCGACCACCCTCGCCAATGGCATATATCCGGATGAACCCATCTGCCGGCAAGAAGAGACATCAGCTTTCAAAGTTGAAAGTGCCAAGAGTGTAGGTTGCAGCACATATGGTGCTTGACAGCAGCTCAAGAGTTTGGCGTGACGCCATGCACACCATCAGCCTGCCGGGGGTTGAAGGTGAGGCCCTGCGCTGTGCCGACTGCAAGGTAAGTGCCGGCGTTGCCTGGCGTCTCAAACCTTACAAGCGATATGCATGTCGCGCCCTGCAGTGCAAGCAGCAAAGCCTGGTCGGCAATGTGGGACCAAGGACCGGAGGCAGTAACATGTCTGCATTATTCACTGCGGCCAGGATGCAGCGTCATAAACACCACAACCACTGACGGCGGCTGGCAAGACATTGCAACTGCTGTGCACCTCGTTCTCGTCGAGCTCCAGCACTGCTGTGGTGGAGGCGCCTGCGGGGTCGATGACGCGGACGCAGGACGCCCACTGGCCAGCGGCGCCGCGCGGGCCGCCAAACTGCATCTCTGTCGCCGCCCGCTCCTCGTCCAGCTCCGGACCCTGCACATGCGGATTGTGCGCCATGCCCACGTGAGTGTCTCAGTGCAGTGAACGTGCCTGCAGCACATGAGGCAGCCAGCACAGGGCATGTTGCCCGCGCCTTGGCGCTAACGGTAGACAGCGCTCATCTGCTGCCCACACTGCCGCACCTGGTCCAGGGCTGCCGCGCCGTTGGCAGCGCCGTCCATGGGTGCCGGCACATCAGGGCGGTCCGCCAGTGGGACGGCTGCATGGTCTGCCTCCGCGACGTACAATACCTGTTGACACCCAGATCTGTCCCTGAACGCGGTTGGCCTTGGAGCGTCCAGCATGCAACTGTAACATGGTGCAGGTATGTGCACACAGCAGCGGTGTGCTCTGCAGATGGGTGCGCAGCAGAGCGGGGTGCGACCACACCTTGTTTGCCTCGTCAATGGCAAAGCCGCGGGGTGTGTAACGCAGGGGCACTGATGTCTGGTTGAAAGTCTCGCCGAGCCGCTCGAGCATCAGGATGCGGAGCGAAGACTTCACAACTGCCACAAAGCCCTCTGGGCATTGCTCTGATGCAAAGCCTGCAAGAAGGCCACAATCTTCCTTACTGGCCGTGCGCGATAGAACAATCAATACAAAAATGATCGGAAGGCATGCGCAGCTATGTTGATGCAGTTGCTACTACGCACTTGACGCATAGTCGAGCGCCTCGAACGACAGCGGGGACAGGTTGTAGCGGCCCTGGTCGCTGTAGCCCAGCCAGGCACGGCTGGAGAGCGCCAGCATCGAGCGCCGCCCGTTGACGGCCGTCGCCAACAGCTTCACACATGAGAAGAGGTGTTGTTAGCCAAATGGTCCGTCATGATGCAGGATGTGACTGCAGATGGCAGAGCCATGATCACGAGACCTGCAGGGCTGGGAGCAGGTCGAGTCAGGGTCCACCTTGGGTGGCCGCGTGCCCAGGAAGCGCGTGCGTGTGTCTGACAGCTGGCCCGTGACGTGGTCGACCTCCGTGCGCAGCAGCACACCATTCACCAGCCCTGCAGCAGGAATATACAGCGTGAATGTGACAGCACTGGTTTGAATGTAACAGCACTGTGGAGGAGGTGAGAGCGTGAACTGCTTCGGCTGCTGTTGCTGCAGGACTATTAGGTCCACTTGGTGATCCTTCTAATAGGGGGCCTCACCGACGTGCAGGAACAGGGCGCCGGCGCCTGCACCCTCCTCGCTGCCACTGGCGCCCATCGCCGGGCTGTCCAGGAAGAGGCAGCTTTCCGGCGGCGACGCCACCTGCTGCACCGCGAGCACCTGCACGAAACAAGCACCAACAAAGCTGAATGCCTGCACCAAACCCTGCCGCAAACCCAAGCTGATCTGAGCCACCATGCTGCAGACGTGACAGTGGGCAGAAGCCAGGCACCTTCATGGTGTCTGCGGGGTCCAGGCTGATGACGCGGATGGTGGAGTCGTAGGAGCCGACGGCCAGGAAGCGGGAGCGCTGGCGGCCGGGGGGCACCGGCCCCACGTCCAGCGCCGCAACATCCGCCCCCATCTCCCGCTTGTCGGTCTCCGCCAGCTGCCCCATCGCGTCCAGCTCAAAGTACAGCAGCTCGCCGCCCGTCAGCGCGATGATCACCTGCGGCGAGCCAGCCGTCGGTCAGCAGCTGTTCACGACACCTAACCCGGCACTCCCAGGCTGTGAAACAGGAATCGAGCATCACTGCAGGGTTGCCAATGAGTGCAGGCAATGGTCCATCAATCACCTGGCGCTCGTTGGTGGCTGCCTTCATGATGGTGCGGCGCCCGGGCGCCCGCCACTCGTTGACACGCCTGTCCGCCTTGATGTGGCGCAGGCCCGCGCCATGCACCTGCGCACCATGCGTCAGGTGTTACATGTCGTGCAGCCACAGTCCCATAGCCCGATGCAGTGCCTTCAATGTCACAATGCGCAGCAGTCTGCAGACGTCCTGCATGCCTGCAGCATGGAGTCGTCGGCCATGAGCTGCGTGCGCAGGGTGGGCGTGCTGCCCAGGAAGCCGCTGTCGTTCACCTCCTCCACTGTCTCGCCAATGGCAAGCACCTGCACATGAGCGAGGTGCTCGCATGGGCTGGTTGCGCTACAAGGCACAGCGACGTCCATGACATCCGTGTACAACCAATCTCTACAGCCAGCTGCTTGCCGCTGTGTAGGACCAGCTTCTCTGCTACATTGCTGCTGCTCATGCTCCCGCACCAGGGTGGCGTTGGCGAATGACACCACGATGAGGGCATCCAGCTCGTCCTGCTGCGTACGACGGAGTGTCCACACCGCCGTCGGCTGGCCAGGCAGCTGCCACACCGCCAGCTCAGCAACCGCAAGGCCGGGCCGCAGAATGCGCAGCGCTGAGCGTGGGCCACGCCCGCAGGTTGCATAAATCTGCGGGATTTCCTCGTCCAGCACGTTGGCCACCTGTGCGGGAGGCAAGTGGCATGGTGATGAGGAGAACGCCACAAGGTCAGCCAGCTGGAGTATGCCTTGCGGATATATCCTGCTCAAGTCAGCTGGACACTCTTGACGATGACCCCTCAAAACGAACAGCAGCGCAACTGTATCAGTGACCCAGCTTGAGCAAGAGTGGCTGCATCTACATATACAGGCCAAGACAGCTGCTGGCTGCTGGCGCACCTTCATGTCCATGATTGGTGAGAGCGACTCCATTTCGTCAATGGGCGTCAGGTTTTTCAGTGGACGCGGGTCAAAGAACACCGGCTGGTAGCCCTCCTCTGTGGCAATGGTGGTGGTGCTGGTCGACTCCACATCCTCCTCGTCACCAATGCCCTGCACGAGACATGGAAGGTGTTCACCTCAACCCACCCATCTTGCACAGCAAGTCGAGAGGACAGCGCAACAGACACACAGCCAGGTCGCAGGCTCACCGCAAACTGATATAGCGAGTGGTTGCCGAACTCGGAGCCGGCGAACAGGAAGCCCGTCTTCAGTACGCAGATGCTGGAGCATGCCGGCAGTGAGTCGAAGTACTTGACTCGGACCTCGGACACCACCTCCTGCTGGAACTCCAGCGTCACCTTGTAGATGTCGCCATATTCACTCTGCAGGGACAACGCAGCCATATTCACTCTGCAGGGACAACGCAGCCAAACTCAAAGCACTTGGCCATTGGCAGCTGTCTGGCATGGGCAATGTTGCAAGCCATCCATAAAAGCACGGCTGCTCGCTCTGCTGATGCTGGCTGCGCGTCATTGTATGTGTGCAGCGGGGGCGGTCACAGGTATGGACGTGCCTGCAGAAGGAAGAAGAAGCCGCGCTTGGTGCGGTGCGTGGCATGGCATATGATGAGCACGCCCCGATCACCCGGAAGCGTAGACCGCCGGGGGATGACGGCACGAACCTGCAATATTGCAAGAGAAACACTCTTGTTGAGCAGCAAACAAGTACGTAACCAGAGGCATACTGCATCACTTCACAGCATGGATGCACGTGTGTGTTCGAGTTCGACTGTACCTCCTCATGCCCCTCATCGCGGTAGATGATGAAGTTGTCAGCAGCGACCAGCACGCCGCCCGGGCCGTCGCCGCCGCCAGGCACCGGGATGAGCAGGTTGGCGCCGTTGTCGATCGGCTCGCTCCACTTCCGCAGCACGTGGTTCAAGCCCAGGTCCAGCTCGTAGTACGTCAGGTGCTTTTGCGCCTGCGATGCCGCCTCACCCGAGGGGTCCTGTGCAGACACGATGTACCAGGTTCATTGACTGGCTATTGGCTGCTGGCTGCTCGCAACACCCTGAGACAGCAGGCAGCCTGCGTGGGCCAGCCTGTCGTGGTTTCTGTGCTGGCACTACCTCGCCTGTACGCTTACAACAAATCTGCCAGCACCTGGTCAGCATCGGAGTAGTCAAGCTCGATGGCTGCAAAGATGGGGTTGTCAAAACCGCAGTCCAGCCCCACGATGTCAAATGTGATATTGTGCGATTTGTGTGCCTCCAGCGGGCTGGAGATGGTCAAGTTTGCTGCTGAATCACGATTCAAGACGTAAACCTGCAGAACAAAAAGAACTCGCTTGTTGGTGCAGTACCATATGCATGCCTCGAGACAACTGCAGGACACCCCTGCATATGACAGGTCAATGGCATGCCACACTGCACGTACCAGCTTTTGCTTCTCAACAGCCCCAATCATGCATGCCCGGCCCTTGGGGTCAACAGCAAGGTACTCGCCCGGCACAATACGGCGGCAGCCTGACTTGCCGAACGTCTCTTGGTGCACCTGCAGCATTCCTGAGCCCTTGCAATAGCACTGCGGCAGAATGGAAGCGCATGCCCCCACTAGCATTTGGCTGTCAGCCGAGTCAGGGAGTTGCGAGGGTCTGCCCCACCTTGATGAAGCTGTTCTTCTCCTTGGAGTACTCCAGGATGACGATGCGACCAGAGTCGGAGCCCACAATGATATAGTCTCGGTTCCCGCCCGTCAGCCGGAACGGCACCAGCGCCCGGATCTGCCCAAACACCTCCGTTGCCACGATCGTCTGCATCTTGCCCGACTCATCCGGCCGCAGCAGCTCCAAGACTTTGCCGCGTGAAACGATGATCTCCTGGGCCTTTGGGCCCGAGAAGTTGCCATAGATGGCCCTCTGCGCAAACCCAGTCATGTCGCCTCAGCAGCCAGCACCAGTGAGTCTGCTTGTAAGTAGTTGCTATGATGCGGAATAGATCTCAACCGACATGCATTTTCTGCGTAGTGCAAGCGATATGGCCGTCCGAGTCTTCTTGCAACCGAGCCAATGGATGGCGCCGGCAAATGCAAAGTGCATGCAGCATCCCACGCCTGACCTGTATGCCCGACGCCCGGCTGAGCGTCAAGGAGTACAGGAACATGTTGCTGCTTGCTGACGAGCTGCCGCCTCAGGCAGCCCCAGCTGCCGCCGCTTGCTCAGGAGGCCATTATCATGTCTGCATGCTGCTGTAACAGCATGCAGATGAAAGCAAAATTCTGGTTGCAGGCCGGTCTGAAGTATGTACACTAGCACCTGTGCTCTCCTCTGATGCGATGGCCTCTCCAGGCAGCTCGGGCAGCACTGCGACAATCTGATGAGCTCCGGACGGCTGACGCTTCAACAGGCACGGCTCTGACAGCTGACACAGCTCGATGGCTTACTTTGGAAGCTTCGTACTGAACGCACGGAATACTCAGGTGTGAGCTGGGGTGTTGGCTTGTGCATTCATGACTGCAACCTGCTCTACTAGCTCAACACCCATAGGTCGTGATTAGGTGCCGCGGGTCTCATTTACTGCGGCCACCAGCCAAACCAATGTGATTCTGTACAAGCACATGCTTGACGACAAGCTGTGATCAAGCTCAAGCCGTGGCTTGCGGCCCTGCGCGTGATGAAGCCCGCGTGTCCAGGACCTGCTTGAGCCGATCCACTGCCATTCCCCACTGCTCTAGGGTGTCTGCGGCCTGCGCCGACAGGCATCATATCAGAGTGAGTTCACCAAATGGTCTGGTGGCACCGTGACAAATGAGCAGTCAGTTCAGGTCCGAAACCGCTGCGGACCTGCTCGACAGACTCCAGCCCGAGCTGCAGCGACGCAAAGTCCAGCGGCAGGCTTGGCGCATATGCGGAGACCATTGCCGCCGCGCCGCGCCGCTGCAGGCGGCCCGCCAGACCGTCCATGAGGAACGGCGACATGCGCGGCGCGTCCAGATACAGTGACGTGAAGACGCTGTAGTCGCCCAAAAAGAATGCTTTGCAGACCTGCATGCTCACAGGGCATGTTGTCGTGTACATGTCATCCCGCAGAAGCAGTGCAGCAGAGCGCACCGAGAGCACTGCAGGGGATCGCAGCTCAAACAACCTTTATCTTGCATTTCTGACTGAGACTGCGGGATGACTGAAGTTGAATGTGCAAGGTGTGCTGCATAGGCAGCTCAATGAGCCAGGCCACACCAGGAGGGCATGTTGTGTGAAGCTGTGGTCCAGAAGGGCCAGGTGCGCCTGATCCCTTAGCTCTGCCTGCAGAGGGGTTACCTGAACCTTTTTGAAGCCGCACAAGGCAAACAGTGCAGTATATCGCGGCACTGAGTGCAAGCTGCCAAAATGTTGGCCGCAACATGATGAACGCTGTACGAGAACGTGGCGTGCCTGAAAAGGTCGCGCTCCTAGTGAACATGCGTGCAGCAATCTGTACGCAGCAAACTCGTGGGCACTGGTTGCCACCGTCTCGCCCTCATCAACCTGCGCAGCGTAAGCTGAATTGGCGCTCTCTTGCATACATCCTACCCTGACGCAAAACGGGCCGGATTGACTCGGTGATTGCCCTATACAAGGCGATAACCGCCGCAGGAAGTCAAGCAGGGGCATAGCTGCAGGAGCAGCAAACCTGCTCTGGATACAGCTGTTTGAGCACCGACTGGCACTGGTTGAACTCTGCCCAGTCTGACACCTCAATGGCAACGCGGGCGTGCGTCTCATATGTCTCCACGGCAGTCATGTCCCGTATGTGCTGTACGGTCAGGTCCTGCAACAGCATCTTTAAAAGCCTTCGTGGACTGCAAAACCCACTGAAAGGAGACACACACCGACGCAGGGTGCTGCAACCGCACCTGCCGCATACTCTTCAGCTGCTCGCACGCGTACACATACTGCACTATGCCCTGCACGCAAAAGGGTCAGGTTCACAGGCTCGATCCCAGCTGCTTGCACGCTGCGTGAGGTTGCTGTTGCAGGCATCACTGCATCTCACCACGACAGCGGACCTGCTGCCACTTCGCTTTGAGCACCGAGAGGGCGCGCTCCAGCACGTGCGGCGGCCGCACCGTGTCAGCCGCTGGCGCCGCCGTCAGCCGCAGATACTGCTTCTCGAGCGCCGTGCTGGTGCCGAAGGCTGAGCCGCCCCGCTGCCTGGCTGCAACCAGCGTATCCGCCTGCGGATGTAGGACATGCATGTGTTTTCGTCTATAGTGCACAATGCCTGAGATGCACAGCAGGTCAATGCTTCGCCTCGACTGATGTTCACCTCGACTGATGGCAGATTTGTTGCGGCACTGGCTGCCTGGGCGCCGAAGCGCTGTGCTCGCTCCGCGCGGCGCGCCCGCTCCTGTGGGTTCGGCGCGCTCACGGCCGCCCGCCCCAGCAGCCCGGCGGACCGTGCAGCAGGTGCGGTGGCTGCGGCAGCCTGTTCACGATGACATTCGGCACCGTGCTGGCGCCGTGCGTCGTGCTGTGTTGTGTTGCTGCCAGCGGCAATAAGCACTGTCCACTCCAGTTGCAGCGTTGCACCTGGGGAAGTGCCGGCTGCACGATACCAAGCGGCTGCTTTGCATCTGCCAGCATTGCTTCGAGCTCCTGCAGCTTCTCAAGACGCTTGCGCTTCTTGCTGCTCTTCTCAGCATCCTTCGCGCCCTTCTTGGCCTTCTCCTTTGCTTTCTTGGAGGCACCCATGAGCGTGCTGCGCCGGGGACTTGTCTACATGGCGCTTGCCATGAGACACTATCTTCAACTCGATCCAACCCTGATCCAACACTGCTGGGTGATTGGCCTGACAGCACACCCTATGTATCAATTAGTGCAGGGTTCTAGCAGCTGCTGTTGCCTGGTCCTGCAGCAGAGCAGCTTACTCGATGGGTGCATTAGCCCCGGCGTCCTGGATCGTTGCAGCTGCATCGAAACTGACCATCCGCATCGAACCTCACCAGCCTGAGTTATGGTGTCTGCGTGTAATGCTTTTCACTATGCAAACGCAGCGCATGTTTTGCGAGCATCCTGCCGACCTGCCCTGTACAGACTCCTGAGATCTCCCCTGTTGGGGAGATTGCAGGTGCAGATCATGTATGCAGAATCGCCACGAAGATCCACGGCGCGAATACGACTGTTTACTCTGCAAAATAGCGTAGGGTCGGCGCTGACGGCATGGATCGACTGAAGCGCCATTTGCAGGTGCCACTGCTGCGACATGCATGCCCTCCTGCGGTGCTTCCACACCACAGAGTTGCAAGCTAGGTGTATCGGAGCTGCTTGACCTCTTCATTTTGGCCATGCAGGACCAGGGCATCACCGCGGCGGATCTGCCAAAGGCGATCGTGTTTCATGAGGTGCTGGGCGCGGCGATGGCGATCGGCTTCTGGAGTGTGGGTTCTTGCAGCCAGTATGCAACATTGTTGCTGGACCTGATGATGCTGAATGATAAGCCTTACGTGCTGTAACCCAGCATTAGCGCTCTGCACCGTCCCACATGACGCGGGCATGACTGACCGTAGGCTGAGGATGTCGATCTGACATGACCTGACAGGCATGCTACACAGTTCAGCCATCTCGCACTGTGCTACGGCCACTGGCGAAGCGGGCTTCCAATAATGCTGTGGCGAAGAGGTCATACGATGCGGCGGTGCAGTCTGCACAAAGAACAATGACGCGGTTGCCATGGCTACAACGGGTGTGTACCGCTGCATGGTCCGAAATGGTCAAGCATGAGTTTGGCATGAGCATATGATATATAGACCACAGAGCTGAGTGGTAGAACGAAGTGAGCGCTCTGCTTGCAGCTGGGTGACCCGGGGCGGCTGACGGCATCTTTGGCAGAGAGCATCTGCGTCAGAGCCAGCATGAAACCAGCGACCTTTCCGTTCAAGGCGAGTAGTGGGTGCGCTGGAGTTGCTGAGGTGGTAGCATGTGGTCTAATGCACCCTACCTGATGTGGACCTGTTGTGCGCAGATCTGGGCGTCATACAAGTTTGTCCAGGTGAGAGGATACCACCATCAGCATGCATTCAGTGTTCGTTTGCCCTACACCGGTTTCAAGCCACATGCAGCGGGTGAAGACGTCACTCTGGTGTGGAGGAGTTGTTTGCCCCTGTGCAGATGACAAAGCGACGACAACAAGCCCTAGTGTAATGCTACCCATGCCATTAGACGCCGCCAGGGGTCTGCATCACTTGTTCAGTCTGGTTTTCGTCACTGTGTTGCTGCTGTATCAGAAGACCGGTTTTGGCTTGTTCACTATTTGTGCTGTGCCCTGAGTGGCATGGATCTGATAGCCAGCTGCTGCAAAGTCAAACACATCTAGCTACACTGCCTACATGACTCCTGTCATGCATTGCCACTACAACTGGGACTGCATGGAAGCAGCCGGCACACATGCTGCGCTTCTGCTTAACGAAGCTGTCACACAGGAGCGAGCCACAGTGCCTGCAGGAACTCTGCGATTTCGGCTTCCGCGGCGCCGTGCCCCTTCTTGCGTGCCAGCTGGGCTGGTGTGTCGCCAGACACATCTCGCCACCGCAGCGCTGCCGCGCCGTGCGGCCCGCACGTGCTCAGCAGCAGCCGCAGCATTGGCATGCAGCCACGTCGTGCTGCCAGATGCAGTGCCGTCTGCACGATCGAAACACCCTCTGACGGCAGGCTTACCGGGACCATTCCAAGGATGCCACGCAAAACTGTGCATCCCATCAAGCCTGCTGCGTGCGCGTCACAGCAGTGTCAGGCACTTGCTTGATGGTGCTACAAGAGACGCACTTGGCCATATTTGTTGGTCGCCGCCACCATGCGTGCCACACTTGGACCCGCCGCCTCCAGCAGCCGCTGCGCCACCTCGACACGGTCTGCGACTGCTGCAGCCATCAGCGGCGTCCAGCCTGCTTCATACAGGGCTGGGTCCTGCACGCATGTGGTCAACACTCACTCAATGCCACCACCTTGTGCTTTCCACATCGGTCACAAAGCTGTACCAGGGTGGTTGCAAAGCAGCAGGATCGGCCTTGGCAATGCAAGCCCGACCTACACAGCATGGGAGCGGATCAGTGACAGGCGCACCTGCCAAAGCAGGCCGCGGCTGCGGTGGTTAGCCAGCAGCAGGTCGACGGTGGCGACGTGGCCCCGCAGCGCTGCAATGTACAGCGGCGTCTCAAAGTGCGAGCTGGCCTACAGACAGCAACCCAACCATGTCAGCCCCTGCAGGTTTGGCATTGCCATTGACGGCAGTAGTCTGTCTTTAAACATTTGGGCAGTACTTGCAACGTACACCATCTGCAACACTGCCTTGACGTTGGCGGCACTAGCCACGGCTGGGGGGCACCTGCAGCACATCGGAGCCAGCGGCCAGCAGCGCGGCGGCGACAGGCGCATGGCCGTGGAAGCAGGCACGGAACAGCGGGGTGCCACCGCCACGGTCGCGGGCCGCCACCGAGGCGCCCAGCCGCAGCAGCACCCGCGCATTGTCCAGGGCACCTGGGGCGAGAATGTACAGTTGAACCTGATCGCAGAGGTCAGGCAAGCTGTGTGCCCCTGTTGGCGTTTCGGGCGCACACTCAGGGCAAATCACGGTCCAGAGTCTGCCCTGCACAGCACATGGGGCTTGACCAAGTCCTCGTGTCTGTTGCAAAGGGTCTGTGGTTCTCGTGCGGTCATACCCTGTTCAGCGGCAATGTGGAGCGGCGTCCTCCGTCCAGCAGACGAGCAGGCGGTCGCTGCTCTGAGCGCCATCCTAGCGGCTGCCCGCCCCGCGGGACTGCCGGCTGCCCAGCCTCCCGGCGCCGGCGGCAGCTCGCTCCCGCCAGACGCCAGCGCCGCCGCCTTCCGCAGCGTCGCAGCCTCACGCATGTCCCACACCTGCAGGTGCGGCTGCTGCTGGTGGTGCCCCTGCAGTGTAGCATCGGCGGCAGTCATGGTCGGAGGCTGTGCAGCTGTAAATTACCTTGAACCGGCGAGTTTGATCACAGCTCGTGGGGGTGTGCTCTGACAGTTGACCCTGAGCTGCCTGCCGACGACCGCTGTAGCAGAGGTTCCGGCACCTGTGTCTCATGGCACGACAGCAAGGTCAACACGAGCAGCCACGGACCTGATGTTGGTGCAGCTGCTGCTCGATGACGTCCCGGATAGCCTCGGCGATGCCCGGCGGGAAGAAGGTGATCTCCAGGGCGTGCAGGCGTGGCAGCGAGACCGCCATCATGGCGAGCTCCACGGCGAAGGTCTCCACGCGAGGCACCAACGCCAGCTCGCTATCATGGCACCAGGGTGTCACAGCTTCACCACGCATGAGCTTCAGGTGGTTTCACATATCCAGCCGTATGCACCAACTATTGCCCCAGATGGTCGCAACGCAGGTTTCACAGACACCAGCACTCTGCGCTTGTCAGGGGCATCTCAGGTGGGCAGCACCTGTCAGAGTGCGCGTCAGTCCAGGCACGCACGGCCGCCACCGCTGCATCCCGCGTTTCCGCATCGCCTGGCACCTGGCCGGCGCGACCCTGCGGCGTGGCTCCGATGGTGCTGCCGCCCAGCAGCAGCAGCTGCAAGTGTTGGCAGGATGCCGCGATGGCCTGCAGTGCCAGGCAGCAGCCTAATGGATTGCGCACTGAGGCCACGGCCGCAGCAATGTTCGCTCCAGACGCAGAAACGCTGCCGGCAACATGCATGTGAGGCTGTGTACAGTCACATTGCGTGTGTTCAATGAAGGGGGCCCTCACTTGCAGGCCGGCGGGCGTCAGCATCACGCAGTTGTGCAGCGCCAGCACCCGAAGCAATGCCGGCTGCAGAGGCTGGGCGCAGCCCAGCTGGTGCCGCGCCGAGAGCGGCGGTGCACCGGGCGGGGCGCACAACTGCGCAGGAGCCGTGGACTCGGCACCTGCTGCGCAGTCTGCGGTGGCGCGTGTGCGCGGCGCCCCGCTGGGCGGCCAGCTGTCCATGGTCAGGTGCGAGCACAGCACCGCGGCCAGGGCGCAGCTGCGCAGCGCCGCCAGCACGGTGGACAGGGCGGGCGCCTCCAGCTGGAAGCAGCGCTGCATGTCGAGGACCTGCAGCCCGCCCGTGTGCGATGGTGTTGTCTGCTGCTGCTGCTGCGGCTGCCATGGGGGACTGCTGCCACTGGTGCTGAACTCCTGAAGAGTCGGCAATGCACATTCAGGACCAAGCTGTGCTTGGGCTCGCGGGCGACCAGGGTGGCTGGTGGCCAGACGGCTGCCGCGCACTAGGATGTCAGCGGCGCCCGGAGACAGTTTCTGGCAGCCGGAAATGTCCAGCACACGGAGGCGCGGCAGGGCCCGCAGCAGCGCCGACAGGTCACTGTCCTCGAGTGGCAGGCCTGCGACGCTCAGCTCCACCAGTCCTACAGCAATGTCTTCATGTCAGTTGCATCTGCTGGTCACCAGCACTGCTCATCAGATAAGGAATCGGCATACACGATATAAGTGGTCCGGCAGCAGAGGGAACGCATGCATGCACCGTGCCGGACGGCACCTGGTGAGAGCCTTTGCAGGCATCTACAGGCCCTGCGCATTCTTGGAAGGGCAATTGGCTGCCCTTGTGCGCGGAGCAGCTGCACCCTGAGGGGTGCATGCCCAAGCACCCGCTGGAAGGATCTACAGACGCCGGCAAGCCGCGCGACATCGCGTGCATCACTGATGCTGGCCTCTATGATTGCTGCGACGATCTGCATTGAACAAAACGCAGCAGTGTCAACTGTTAAACCGTCGGCACATACATAGTGTGAGAGCGCTCGGCTTTGCGTTGCATTGCAGTGTAGTGCACCTCATCTGGCAGTTGCTCAAATGCGTCTGGGCCGGTGGGCGCAAATGCAGGCTGAGCTCCGGGTGTCTGCAGCACGGGCTGTTGATATTCTGGACTGTGCACATCACGCCGGAGAACCGGCACGAACACGCTTGCATGCGGATTCAAAGAGGAGGAGTTGCTAGTGCGTCGCGCCATGCGGACACTACCTAACGCCAGCTGCCTGCTGCCCGTCAGTACACCTGCGATGAGCACAACGTAAACGAGCTACCAACCTAATCAAAGCTAACTATGCCTACATACCAATGATGAAATGTTGCAAGTGGAAATGGGGAAAGTTGGCCCTCCAGATATGTTGACGACAGCTGCCATGCAGTAGCCATCTGAGAAGAAGCAGGAAGCATCTGGCAGGGAGTGGCCACCTTGCTCGTGGGCCATGATGATATTCAACAACTGCTTGCATGTCTCATCGACGGTTCTTGCATGTAAATCACAGCAAAAGCATGGCATGTGCGGGGTTGCACCCTACCGCAGACATGCGTGGCTTCCTAAGGTGGCATGAAGATTACTGACCGCCTGCGCATCATACAAAATACACCACCTTGGAGTGGCGCAGCTGGGTTGACTGTGTGCGCACCCCTGTCAATCATGGAGTCGGACGTGCAGTGCCTATGAATCCGCTCTAGCATCTCCACCCCCACATTTCGATAGGCAGCTGCTGCACAAAGCAGAGCTCACAGCTGCAGCCGCCGGACTGCCCTAGAGCATGTGAAATGTGCAGCCTGCTGCTGGCTGTGTAACTCCGGGCCGTACAGCGCAGCGTGTACAGACGAACAAGCTGCACCGCCAGTGGTGGCTGTGCCTGCTGTGGCGGCACGGCAAGCATCGGACGATGCTTTTCCGGGCGCGGCTGCAGGAGGCCGTGAGCCGCAGCGACATCCAGGGAATGCCAGCCTTGACCCTTGCAAGGCCGTGTCCCCGGCCAGCGGCCAGTCAGCGGCGGCCCTTGCGGCGGTTCTTCTTGCGCCCCGGCGGCCGGGACCCGCGCGGCCCTGCAGACGCCGGGTCCCCCCGGTCCCGCCCCCGCGCAGCCGGCTCCCCAGGCGATGCGATCTTCACGATGACGCTGCGGCAGTGCCAGCAGACCCATCTTCACCGCCGTGAAGCTAGGCTGTTGCATCTGGGTGCTTCCGTCAATGTGATGATGCACTGCTGCAAGGTGCAGCATGGCACATGTACGGTGTTTTTGTCCTCTCTGGACTGGCTGGCTCCAGCTGACGCATGTCATCAACGTGAGGCAGGGCTCACATGTGGCTGTTGGCATAGGTGTTGTACGCCGGCAGTGCGCCCACAGCCTCTGCCCACTCCGTGATATCCCATACCTGTGACACCGCCATGTTGACAATCTGAGATTCGCCATGCATGCTGTAACAATTGCTTGGCGACACACCTGGCGCCTTGGTCTTGCACATGCGCCGCCCTTCCGACACGACAGCTCTGACAAGTTGCAGCTGGTTCATGCAGCAGAGCATTTTCGCAGCTGTGATGTGCACGCAAGGTTGCTCAGGCCAGCAGGCCCTTGCACCGCAAAGGCAGTCGGTGCACCTTGTCGTCCTGGCAGGTCAGCATCCGGTACGTGTTGCCGACGAGGAAGCGGGACTCTCGCCACACCCACGCATCATGGTTGCGCACGGGGTGCATGCCATTGCACAGGTCGCACCGCCGGGCGCGTCCCATCGGGATGTCTGTTGCCTTGGGCGGCACCGGGTGACCACTGCACAAAGAGTCACAGCAGCAGTAAGCAAGGGCTGGCTACCTGCACAAACGGTAAGGATGAGAGCAGGTTACTCATAGTGGCATACGCAGCAGCAGCAGCAGCAGCAGCACGCTGACACTCGTGCCAGTGTCGGTGTTCGGTGCATAGGAAGAAGAGTGAAAGGAAGCGCACTTGAGGTCGGACATCACGAAGCGCGGCTGGTCCCCAGTGGACGCCTGCTCGGCGAAAGCCTGTGACATGCGCGCTGCCGACTCCAGCTCCTCGTTGTACAGTCGCCGCTGCCGTGTGTCCATCAGCACCTCGAGCGCCTGCCCGAGAGAAGGCATGTGGGCATCAACCTGTCTGTGCAGTGCTTCCTCTTGCAAAGCGAGGCACTGCTGCCAAACACGCATCAACACATGTGGACCCATGAAGCGCCTCCACGAACGAGACTGGGATGCCCATCTCTGCCGAGGCAGTATCAATATGCTGAACAAGCAGCCGCAGAGCATGCAACAAGTGGTCGCTGCACGGCGTGATGGCAGCAGGTCATTGACAGCCGGCACCTGGGTGACGCGCCCCACTGCGAGGTTGGCACCAATGGTGTTGGTGCCCAGCTTGTCCGGATGCGTGGCAAGCAGCTTGTCCCGCTTTGCCCGCTTGAGCACCGCATCATCTGCCAACGAGCGCAGCAAATGTGTGAAAATGATGACCTCGTCAAGGCACGACAGCCAATGAGCAACCATCAAACACTTCATGCTGGCAGCAGCCTTGTGGATGGCACGAAGCACAGCACCAATGGGTGACATCGTGGCAAGCCGGTGGATGCCAGGCTCAGTCCGACCACGCTGTGAGCACACCTGCGTCGTGGGGCACCTCGAGGACCTCGTAGTGCGTCGCGGCCCCCAGCACGCGCGCGACCTCGCCCGTGGCGCCCACCGGCACCTCCGGCCGCGGCATGTCTGCCTCCCGGGGCTTGGGGCCTGCGGAACCACCCGCTGCATCTGTGCCGTCTCCATGCACAGCTCCACTGTGCAGCCGCAGGCTGACCACTTGCATTTGGATCTCCTGGACTAGCATGCAGGATAGTAGCTGCCGTCCGAGACTGTTCATCTGCAGTCACTATCCCAGTGGCGGGCTGCAAGGCGTACCCATGCCAGCGCCTGGCGCGCGTGGCATCGTCTGATTGATGTAGAAGCTAGCGACCACGAAGAGGATGGCTGGAACTTCCAGCCAGATCCTGCAGGTGACAGTGCTTTGGTCAACACTTCATGAATTGACTTGAGAACGATGCAATGTGATGGGCGCGAAGGACAGCAACACTTTGAAGGCCAGTGAGCACATCCTGTGCAGTTGGGTGCTGCATGTGGGCGGAGGTGGCATGGGGCAATATGCATACCGCAGCGAGCAGGCCCATGCCAAGAGGGCCCAGCAGACCAGGAAGCCGTGCAGCTGGCTGGGTGCAGTGAACACGCCCTGCAGCCGTGCAGAACGACATGCACTGTGCCATCGACTGATGAAATCCCCCAAGACATTGTATTACACATGCAATCCACAGCCGACCCCAGAGGTCGAATCCAGAGGCACAGGTAGCACATCATGTGGCTTGTACCTTCAGCAGCAGGGCTAGATGCACCACCATGCCAATCAGCCCCCACCAACCACCGCCCACGGCCCACAGCATAGCGGGGTAGCCAATGACCAGCCCAATGAGCACCTCCACTTGCATCATCGCTGTACATGTAGAAACTGCAAGGGTAAGGGCGCCTGGACGGTAGTCTCGGGACAGGGTGACCAGACATTGGTCTATCCCTGGTGCATTGTGTGTGGACAACCGTCAGACATGGGAACATGCAGGGGCCAATTTCAAGGCAAGTAGTGCAGAGGCGCACCCCAGATGAAGCCCATGCCGAGAGCCGACGCATACCAGGTGGGGCGCCACACAAACCACACCCAGAGCGCCGACACCAGGTAGAACGGCCACAGAAACAGGTCAGGCGCAATGTAGAACAGGCTGCCGTAAACTGCGAATGCCACACTGCGCACACCCCACGCCGCAGGCCCGCCCACAATCAGCGTATCCTGCAGGCCGTGACGCACCGTCAGGGGATGCAACCTTCACAAAGTCGTAAAGACATCGCTTGATGCCGTGCCAGGTTCCTCGACACTCCCAAGCCGAGTTGCAGGGCAGCCCAGGCAATGGTGACACGTGGCCAAATGCACCTGCAGCCAGCGGCCGCGGCGCTTGCCGCCGAAAAAGCGGAAAGGCACAACCATGCCCAGGCTCTCGAACATCTGCAGCGCATAGGCGCCTGCCCACCAGGCCAGATGCTTTGCGACCAGACCAAGGTAGATGAGCACCAAGACGCCCATTGCAACATAGCGCTTCCAGGGCTCCAGCGCAGACAGCTCTGCAGAACAACCGTGCCAGCTTCGTCAGAAATGTTGAGATGGGCTCAACCATGCAATACAGGCAGCGTACAGCCTACTTGCTGCACACTACTCATCCAGACTAGTGACCTGTTGCATTGAGGGTCCACCACCATCGGATGGGTTCACGCTGCGGCTGGTCCCCCGGACCCTGGCCCCACCGCATCCCAGGTCCCCACTGGCGCTCCTGCTGCTCATCAGCCTCCTGCCCCTTTGGCGTGGTGCCTGCAGACAAAGCACTCACAGGGTAAGCTCCGATGCCCTCACGATGACCTGACAGCAACATGCACCTCACAATCATCGACATTTTTCTCAAAATCCAACACGCCCGGCATGCCTGCTGACTGTCCGCCATCAGAGTAGCGGCTGGACGTAGACGCGGTGGGCGACGGCGGCTGTCCCCAGGCAGCACTCCCTGCCGTAGCATGGGGGCTGTCGGACGGCGTATCAAACTTGCCGCCACTGGAGCTGTTGATGTCCGCTGCGGAGCTGGCGGGCGGCGTCTGCGGGGCGCCGCCAGCTGCGCCGCCAGGCACGCGAGGCAGCGGCGAAGAGTGCGCCTGGGAGCTGGGCGCAGCTGGTGACTGGCCGCGTAGCCGATCCGCGGCATCCAGTGCGCGGTCCAACACGGCCTCGTGGCCCAGGCCAGGCGCCAGGCGCACCGCCTTCTCCAGCAGCAGGATCTGAGCAGTGCGCATGTTGCACACGTCAGCAGGAGTCAGACAAGGTCTGCCCTCAACCCATGGGGTGCGCTCAGCATGCATTAATCCAAGTGTCACCCTGGTCCTTGCGAGATGACAGCTGCGCAATGGATATGAGCAGGGGCACAGGAAGCGCACTGAGCGCTTTGTGCTCGCCAGGTCCCCAGTCGACAGCAGCTCCTTTGCACGGGTTGCGCATGCAGCTGCAGCCTCCTGGTTCTGGCGGACCTGCCGAAGATACACCTCATCTGAGTGCTTGGTGATGTTCTGGGCAATGTTCTGGGCAAATCAACGTGTGATGGCCAGGAGCTTCTGTCTGCTGGCACACCTTGGCGGCCTCATAGATGTCCTCCTCCAGACGCTGGGGTGCCTGCGGGGTGGCCGGCCGGGGGGTCGACGGCGCTTCTGCCTCTGCATCCGAACCCACAACACAGCTGCCGCTGCCGCTGCCGCCTTTGCTGTCGCTGCTGCACTGCTGCTGTACTGCCTCCTGCTGCTGCACTTGATGCTCAACTGCCGAGCGGACGGTGCTGCCATCGCCAACTGCGGCGCCTTGTGCTGTTGCGCTGGTGCCACTGCCGGTGCCAACGTCATCATCGCCACCACTGCTGCTGGCTGTCTGCTTGGGGTTGGGCTTGCTCGCGCCGAAGAAACCGCGCCTCATGCCGCTCGGCCTCTGCAGTGGGGGCGCTGCCGGCACTGACATTTGCTGTGGCATGCCAGGGCTGCCTGCTGTAACGTTTGAGGCGTCCATGGGCGGCGCGGCCTGCGCTTCGACAGCACCACCCCGCTGCTCGTCCGCATGCCCATTCACTCCGGCAGTCACGCGCGGCTGTGCTGCAGCGTCTTGGGCGACAGCTGCCGAAGTGCAGTGCGGCTGCTGCTCTTGCTGCTGTGCGGTGGCAGGAGACTGGAGGTCTTCCAGCCCGCTGGAAGCTGCCTCTGCAGCAGACTGGGCTGGCAATGGCTGTGGACTCTGCCTCTGAGCGCTGCTGCCAGTGCCAGCGCCGCTGCCGCATGTGTGAAGAGTGGGCGGCTCATTCTCCTGCTGGCTGCTGGCATCAAAACCCTGCGATGGCTGCGCCGCACTGCATGTGTCCTCCAAATGCAGGATGGCCTGCAGCAAACACATGTGTATGCCAACTACATCACTCCGTGCCGTTCGATTTCATGGGCCACGCTTCTCTCACGAACCACTCCTGCACATCCAAATGGATATGTCGCTGTTCACCCGCAGCATTGCCTTCTTCCGTACAAACTTCACGGACTGAGGCTCTTGCGTCACCGGCAAGCCGAGGGGAAGCTCCTGCACAGCGTGAAGGAGACACTCGTCAAAGGCACGTAACGAAGTTCATGTTCTGCAAGCGTGAGACCGAACCGGCTGGGAGCCTGTTCAACTTCAGGTTGCGCACCAGCCGGAAGCGATCAGGCACTCGCACTGAGATGCTCCTGTCGGTGATCATGAAGCTGATCTCTGCTGCCGACTGCACACCTGTGCGTTGGTGCAACAAGGGATGTTTTGGCATCAATCAGCATCCAGCAGGCTTACAGAGCAGCAGTGAGTGACCGCAGGTCCACACACAGCAGTGCAGCAGCAGACCTGGCAGCGAAACCTCCAGCTGGAGCTTGCTGACGCCATTCTCCTCCATTCGCCTCATATTGTGCATTGGCACCTACAGAGAGATCTCAACGGACATCAACGATCTGCATCATGCACCAGCCATGCAGCGCCGGCAAGCCGCAGTACACAGGCTTGGCGACCGTGGTTACCGCCGAGTTGCACACAGCAGCATCTTTAGCAGTGCGAACACATGCAGAGGTCGGTACACCCACCGCTTCGTCGGCCGGCGGTGCCATGGTTTGAACCCCAACCAATCCTGCCGACACAAGCAAACGGCACAACGGTGCCGCGCCGCTGCACACGGTGCATGTGCAGCACGGCGGGCGGGGTTTACATCATCGTTTGTGAATGCCCATCAGCGCGAGGCACCAAGCACATTGCGCAATCACGCTGCGTTCGAGACGCCCAGGGCCAGGCAGGTTGTTGCAACTTGCCAAGGGCGAGGTTGCGCCCGTGCAAAATGGGCAAGTGCGTAAGGGCTTGGCACAGACGCACAGTGCCCCACTCTGCGAGTTGAAACAGTCTGCATCGTCGTGTACGTATCGCTACGGGACGGCAAGGCGTCACACTGCAAGTCGCACAGTTGCAACTTGACTATCCTGCTGCACACTTTACAACGGACACAAGAGGCGTAGCATCACGCTGCAATGTCAAACGATTTGCAGCAACTGCAGGTGCGGCTTCAAGCTTGCCTGATGATTGCTCAAGCCTCGCCAAGGTGCCTCTTCACAACATGCACAGGTGACTGTCTGGTTCCATCTCGCAGCGCAGTGAATCGACTGTGACACTGCAGGCGGCGTACAGCAGGAAGGATTGGGATGCCTGCGCTCGGCTGGTCCCGGCAGTCAAGGTGCACCTGTGTTGTCGCAGCGTGCAGCTGCAGTGGCATCATGCGGTTTTGTGCTTCCAGAACTGCCCGATGACGTCGGTGTTCCCGTTTGCAGTTGCAATTAGCAGAGGGCCGGGCCAGCGGCGTGCCTCAGGAGCAGCTGCTGCCTGTCGCACGTGGGTTGCAGCGGGCACCTGCCTTGCATTTGCGCTGCCCACTTGAACTGCACCTCAATGGTTGACAGGCAACTCAGCATTGCAATTTCAACTGCACTTTCGACATGCTCACAGGGGAGGTGCTAGAGCTCGCCGTCCAGATCAGCGTACAGACTCATGACCAGGCAGCGTTCGAGCGCAACAACCAGCAGCTGCGTCAGCACTACATGGAATCACGGAAGCTGCTGCCGCCGTCACAGAACGAGGCGGTGCTGACTGGGCTCAATCTGCTGCGATTGCTCGTGCAAAATCGAATCGCCGAGTTCCACACCGAGCTCGAGGTCATTCCACCAGAGGTGACAGCCCTAAAATTCCTGGGATGTCCAAAGCCGAGGTTGCCTGCTGTACGTATGTTTACTTTGACAGCTCACACACTGCTGGCCGCTGTTAGATGTTGACTGCACACTGCCGTGAGTTGCAGATGCAGCAGCAGGAGTGCGTGCGATACATCATCCAGCTGGAGCAGTGGCTCATGGAGGGCGCCTACAACAAGGTGCTGCTCATCGTGTGCGAGACACTCGCACCTGGTGGATTGATGGCCGCAACGATTGATGATACCTTACTCGTGTCCAGTCCAGCATGTACGTAGGTCAACATAACTCGCCTTCACCACTTGCGGAGCAGGTGTTGGAAGCGCGCAGCACTGTGCCTGCTGAGTCATACCGCTACTTCATGGACCTGTTGTCCGCTACAGTCAGGTCAGCTGCTGCGTTCTGTGTCATGATGTATGCATGACGATACAGGGTTGCTTCCTGTTGTGACTGCGGCGATGTGATGAGCTTCGCACATGTGCAATCGAAGTATCTGAGGTACGGACAGCTGGGGCCGTGCAGGGATGAGGTGGCCGGCTGCAGCGAGCGGGCGTACCGCTCCCTCAAGGTGGAGGATGCGCAGCGGGTGCTGCTGATGCCAAACAGCCAGGAGACGTGCCACTACGCTGCAGAGGTGCAAGCACTGCTATGCGGCATCACACAGCGTGCTATGAGCCTGTCAATGCATGCAACTATCTCGATTCGGCTCCAAATCGACGTCGTTCAATGTGATGCAGCGGGGCTGGGATCTCAGAGAAGGCCGTGTCTTCTTCCAGCCGCCAGACACATCAGGAGCGCACAGCGTTGACGCCCTCGAGATCATCAGCAACTCAATGACATATGCACGCGAACTTGAGCGCATTGTGTGACATGTTATTGTGATGCTCGGCAAGCATAACCTCGCGAGTTGCCGGTTGTCAGGCTGTGACCGAGTAGCATATCTGGCAGCACCCCACACTACTGTAATCAAACGATGCAGAGCCTCGTGTGTTGCATGGCATGATCAGAAGAATACAAGACTGGTACTGAGTGGCAGCACAAAGGGTTCGAGCAGCAAGCGCGCTGCGAAGTAGAAAGCCACCCCGAAGCTGATGGACACTGGCAGCGCAGGCAGTGCCTTCTGGTACAGCGCCAACAGCAGCAGCGTCATACCCAGCCCCGCCACGATGGCCAGGTACGCTGCACACCAACACGAGCATGGATGCACACAACAACGATAGATGCACATCACATGACCATTTACATACTGTGCAACCTGGGGAAGGCATGCTTCAGCAGCGTCCTCACCCATGTAGGCCGTAAGCATGTCAAACATGGCAGCGCGGCCAACTAGCACAGAGTAGAATATGAAGTCGCCGAGACCAAGCTTGATGGCATCTGGCAGCAGGCCTCCGTCATAGGAGTCATCGGCATGGTCATGTCCCTGCAAATACATGAGAACATCATCGATCATTGTACCTTGGTCCCTTTGTGGTAAAGTACTGTTCGCTGGCTGCCCCGCTTCACCTGTTGTTGGTGCGGAGGCGCATTATTCCCGGCGGCATCCTGCACCCGAGGCTGAGGTAGTGCGCTTCGCCCTGCAGACATTTGGTGATGGCCTGTGACTACTTGCCATAGATGTGAAGCCGCTCTCCTTCCATAGGCAGTGTACCCTTGAGAGCACCTGGCCTGACTGGCGAGTGCGATTGCAGCACGGGCATCTGCTGGCCCCCCACCGCTGCTGTCTCCATGTGCAAGACCTGCACGCAAGAGGAGGTTCGCTGCATGCGATGATATGTTTGCAGCTGTACACACATGTGCGCAGCAGCAGGTGCATAGCATACGCACCTCTCCATGAGTTTGCTGGGGGTCGTCATCCAATGCTGTGGCGTGCTGGAGACCTGATCCTGCATCTGTGTGCGGGTTCACTTGACAAGCTGTCACTGCTGATTTGGGGAGTGTTCAGAGCAACACACGCGAATGCCAGCTGCTTCGGTCGCCAATATACGCAGAGTCACATGCCAGCCCATCCCCGTCGTTCAGCTGATGCCTCAACATACCTTGCCGCCCGGTTGCTGTGCCACCGCCTGTGTTGACATCATGCATGCGGCGGGGACGCATCGCATGCGCCCATGCGCTGTCTGACGCCACCTCGTGCAGGTGCTCGGCTGAGTCCCGCCTCACCTGCACAACCAGGCTGGAGCCGTTGAATCCACTGCGTGCCAACTCTGCAGCAGCTGCCCTGCAGGACTGAAAATGCAAAACTGTCGCACAGTGCTTGAACACTGCTCACCGGCCTGGCTTCGTAGACCAGCGCCGGGATGTCCACCTGCCGCTCCTCTGCAATCTGCACCAGCTCCTGCGGCACGACGCGACAAGGCTGGATCACCCAGCCTTGACATCGCGGCCAAATACGAAACAGTGCTGCCCAGAATAGGGAGCGGCAGGTGGTGCTCTCGACCGCTGCCGAGACGCACCTTAAGTGGGCCGCCCGGCATGAGCACAGCAAACACGTCGTAGATGGCCATCGCAACGAGCAGTGCCCAGGTGGTCCATTCCGGCGTCCATGTGAACACATATGCTACGATGACGCCGGTGATGGTCAGGTAGATCTGCTTCAGGGTCATAGGGGCCGGCCACACAAACAGTGCCAGCACACCCACCACCTGTGGGCACAGAGCACAGCATTGTGCAATGGGAATATTGCATGGTCAGGTGTGCATGGCCGGCTTACGCCTCTCGAATCACCCTCATACCGCAAAGTTGTACAGTAGGAAAAGGTAGGAGATGGCATCGATTGCAGTGTCAAACTTCTCCAGCAGCTGCAACAACAGAATCCCTGCAAGGGAGCGGGAGATGCTGAGCGCAGTGTCCTTATGCATTGCCTGTTGCTAATGCTGCACAAGGACTCGTCGCTCTGGTTGATACCAGCTAGCACGAAGAAGATGCTGAAGCCCGCAAAACACATGTACCCGTAAATAAACCCGGTGTACTGCAGCCAGCGTGCGAAAAGGAGACGTGATGGCTATGACAAAACTGGGTATCTGCGTCGATAAATTCAAGCACGACAGCAGCAGGACTGGCAGCCACAGCAGCAGGGCTGGCAGGGTCTCCACCCAACGCACCCCTCGCTTGAAGAGGAACACCAGCAGGAAGGTCATCAGTGTAACGATGGCCACAAAAATTGTGGCATTGATCAGGGCGCCAAACGTCTTTGTAGATGTCGAATCGGTGTCCTGTGCAGGCAGTGTACTTCAACCAGATGTCCACGCAACAACCTGATCACCTCCTTGACATGCTTTGCAGGTCAGCCTACACCGTTGTTCTCACCTTCTCGCTGTAAAAGGCAGACGCAATGAACACTGAGCGTGCATCGGAGGCACCAGTTGGGTTGAGCGTCTTCACCAGCATCACCGTCAACGCCATGCAGATTGACACAGGCGTGAGGATGCTGGTGACTTCCTCGCCGAGATCATCTAGTATGCTGCGCTGCACATGCTGCGAGCGTGCGCCCATGTCGGCGGTTGTTCAGATCCCAGACATGTCCATCATGACCTCACGAGATCACTGTGCTAAGGTGTGATATCCACAGCAACAGGAAGCCCAACACACTGCTTAGGTTTTATGCCAGGTACCATCTGCATCAAGTGCTGCGTGTGGATGCGCTGCGACATGCGTGTTTGTGACATACAACCTTTCGTGGTGTGCTGAGCTGTGTACAAGATCGTACCAACCTTTTGTATACTACGTGTTGCAAAGGACGTTTGTAGCATTGCAACCTGAGGGAGCTCTGCTACTCCTGCTGTTGGATTAGTCATCATGTCTCGGAGGTCCATGCCAGAAGAGCGGGTCGCCGGCATATTTCACAAGCTGTTTGCGTTTTATCCCGCAAAGGTGGCAAGTTCAGACAATTGTGGCAGCCCAGCTGTAGCCAACGTGGTCGAATTTGCAACATGGCTTGCACCATGTGCTTGCGCATGTGCGCGTCAGACATACTTGCCTAACTAAATGCCCAGCAGGCGCTGCTGTTAGCAAACAGCTTGTGGTGTTCATTTTAACACGCGCACGAACACATGGCGAAAACCCCCAAGCGCAATGCCGTGGCGGCTGGCGGAGACGCTCCTGCCGCCAAGCCGCCGGCCAGACCCAGAGCTTCGGTGGACCCGCGATTTGCAGCGCTGCAAACGGACCCTCGTTTTGAGCGTTTCCCAGCACCGAGCAAGGCGGTCACAATCGATGAGCGCTTTGCAGGTGAGAGGAGCATGTTGCTACACTTGCATTTCTGTGGCAAGCCAATCCGCTGCAGCACTACCTTCGAAGGTGCATACGTTGCTGGCACTCGGCAAAGCCGATTTTCCGGGACGCAGGCATGTTCAATGACCCCGACTTCGGGTCGGGCCGGACAGTGGACAAGCGCGGCCGGAAGGTAGGCACAGCGCCCTTCGAGGTGCTCAGGCCAGTGCCCCGGCATATAGAGGTCCCACCCTGCTTGAGCGGGTGCGCACCCCACCTGCAGGTCAAGCGCACCAAGCACAAGGAGGACATGCGCAAGTACTATCGCCTTCAGGGCGAGGTGCTGTTGGTGCCTTGTTGGAGCTTTCATACCAGACTCCTGATGGGGCGCCGCATGCACGAGCCAGTGCTTGTGCACACAAAACATGCATGAATGTACTTTCTGAACGCATCAGGGGCAGGAGCAGGAGGCCGAACGTGATGCAGCGCCGGTGGCATTGCAGCAAGTGAAGAAGCAGCGCCACAAGCCTGGAAAACAGACGCCTGTACCAGGTGCTGCTGCTCGGTACACCTGTTTCGGCCCGGAACACATGCATGGCTGTATAGCGGCTGTGTTGCACCTGTGCCACCAGTCCTAACCATCGCAAGCGTACGTCTTCAGGACCTAAAGGCGCCGGTACTGTTCGAGCCAGCAGCGGCAGTGCAGACGAGGCTGACGATGACGAGGCCACAGCAGCAGAGAAGCGCTGGGCGTATATCAGGTATCTCATGCATCAGCTAGTCGACCGCCAGAAGGGCGTGAGGTGTCTTCACGCTGATGGTCTTTCAAGCTGTGGTCACACCAGCTGCGCCGGTTGCCTGGACAGGGGCGTGGGGCAGCCGTCGGACAGCAGCAGCGGCGGGGAGGGCAGCAGCGATGAGGGAGAGGAGGGAGAGGAGGCCGACGACAGCCTCGATCTAGCAGCAGCGCAGGCGCAGTGGGGTGTTGGTGCGCTGGCCGCAAACCCAGCTGAGCGGATACCAGATGGTGCGCTATATGAGTTGAAACTGTGGCACAGACTCCTAGAATGTAGTGCTGGTCAGACAAGACTGCACATCGTGGGGAGATCGCTATCTCACATGAGGAGCCTGCGTCTGATGTCGCAGCATTTCTGCCTTCAGAGCTCATCAGTGTCTTGGAGGGTGTCACGGCAGCCTTCCCTGCTGCTACCTCATGATCAGCCAGCGCAATTGCGGCCGCCACTCATCCAATAGTGGGTGTGGCCAGATGGCAGGCACCTGCACAGTTGTATCTGAAGCTGGTGTTCGTGGCGCACACAGGCACGGAGTCACGGCGGTTGGCGGCGGTGGACCTGGATTGGGACCACGTCCGGGCGGTGGACATCTACGCTGCGTTGCGATCCTTCCTGCCGGCGGATGGCAACATCAAGTCAGTGACGGTGTACCCCTCGGACTACGGGCTGCAGCGCATGCAAGAGGAGGCTGCTCATGGCCCGCAGGTGCATAGCAACCACGAACCCACCCGTCACCCGCATGCCACCGTACTGGACTACGCTCTGCAACATCTGCTTGGCACCATCATAGGCCTGAACACCATATGATTTGCGTGTCTGGCTGTGAGCTTGCATACTGTGTGCGGCAGGGCATGTACAAGGCGCTGGAGAACGGGCACAGCAGACCAGCAAAGCAGGGGTCCACCCGACGGCTTGCAGCGAATGACCGTGCCAATAGTCACGCTGAGGACCAGGCAGACAGTGACGAGGAAGCCTCCGATGGCAGCGATCCTGAGACAGACAGCCAGGTGAACGAGGCATTCTGTTACGCTCATGCGCCACGTTCATGCACTAGAGGCATCAACAGAGACATCTGCTCGCCCATCTGTATACCTGCTTCTTGCTTTTCTGCAGGACGAGCAGCAGTCGGAGCACGGCCCAGACAGCGCCTCCGACGGGGAGGACCCATCTGGCGAGTCTGAGTCAGATGCAGCGGCTGACAGCTCGGATGAAGATGCTGATGTCACGGACGAGGTATTGCACCTGAATTGCCCTGCATCATCACCCACTGTCGGCATGCACAGGATGTGGCGAGTGCACGGACCACAGCTCACACAGCCGATGACTGGTGCATGGCCAGATGCCCAAGCCTGGTCAGCATGATGTGCAAAGTGGCATGCGCAACATGCACCATGCCTGTGCAGGTGGACCAAGCGCAGCTGCGCCTGTACGAGCGCTCCCGATTGCGCTTCTACTATGCAATTGTCGAGTTCGACAGCATCAAGACTGCGACCCGGGTGTACACTGAGTGCGATGGCTTGGAGTTCCAGCTGTCGTCCTGCAAATTCGACCTGCGCTTCGTGCCTGATGAGCAGGTGGGATGATGTGACTGCATATGCATGTGTTCCACCACAGTACCACTTGGCACATTCAATTGCACGGCACCCCTGGTGGGTCTCCAGCTTGTGCTGCACAGCATGCATGTGCTCAGTTCCACTCATTGCAAGCTTACACCTGCTGAGATGGGCACTTGCTTGACACAGAGCTTTGAAGGCCGCAAGGTGCGGGATGTGGCGACATCAGTGCCAGAGGACTATGTCGCGCCGCCTGCATTTGCGACACTGGCGCTGCAGCACACCAACGTAAAGCTGACCTGGGACAAGGACGATGACGCGCGCAAGCGCACGCTAGCAAAGCGCGTCACCAAGGACGAGCTCCGAGATGATGACTTCAAGGTGCACCTGTGTGGTTTACAGGTTGACGGCCTACAATAGCCTTTCAGACACTTGGCATGCATCCTGCAGCCTATGGTGACGGTAGGGAGTGCCAAATGGACTGTGTATGTCAAGCAGTTTCATCATCACCACTTATATGACTGTGTTGTCAATCCGCGTCGTCATGTTTTGCAGGCATACCTGGCGTCAGAGAGTGAGGACAGTGAGCCTGATGAGGCGGCGCAGGCAAACTACCGTGCCTTGCTGGCTGGCGTCAGCGCTGGCGCTGGCGCTGGCGCTGACAGCCGCAAAGGAGGCAAGGGCTGGGGAGCGGCTGCTCCAAGCGACTCGGAAGGCTCTCAGGTGGCTTGACCCCTGCACACATGCTGCGCAATGCCTGATGCAGAGCTCGGTCGCACTGAAGCTCATGAGGTGCACTCACCACCACTGCACACAGACAGAGGGCGCTCATGATATGCAGGATGCTGGCGAGGGGGGCCAGCGGCCCAGGGGTGACCGAAACATGGAGATGGAGCTCACATTCGGCGGTGGCCTGGAGGAGCTGGGCCAGCGGCTGCTGTCCAGGAAGCAGGAGCGCGAGCTGCGCAAGAAGGACACCGTGTGGGAGGCCTACGAGCGCCGCCGCAGGTCGGTGCTGTGCCTCATGCAGACGTATATATCACATTTCACTGCACATGCCGAAGAGTACAACGTCACACGGCAGGGTATCAAGGTTCGCCAAGGCAGTATTCGACTGTGCTGACTAAGAGCAGCCAGGTTCTGGTGGAGGGTGATGCTCTGCATGCTGATGCGGAGCTGTGTGCCCCAACAGGGAGAAGCGGGCGGCGGCCAAGGCACAGGGGCGACGCCACGGATTAGACAGCGAGGAGGTCAGCGAGCCGGATGTCAGCGAAGGCGAGGGTGTGGCCCACGGCACTGCCGACCCCTTCTTCGAGTACGATGACGATCCCTTCAATGACCCCTTCTTCCAGGTGGGTGCAGCCAAACTTGCAGCGCCATGGCAATAGGGAGCTTTGCTATCGTACGACTGCTTGCCTTGCTGCCTTCTGCAGCGTGTCCTACTGATGCGACACGCCTTCATGGCACTGCAGGACGACGGCGGGGAGCAGCCAGCTGCCCTGCCTGAGGCGGCAGGCGCCAAGGGTGACAAGGCCAGCAGCAAAGCAACTCGAAAGGCCGAGAAGGCTGCACAGAAGGTCAGCTTGCTGTTGTCATGCGGTTGAATGCTATCGCATCCCTGATGATGCAGTTGAGAGCGTGTGCTTCACATGTGGCTTGGCACTTTGTCCGGCTGTCAATGTCTGTGTGTCACTGTGCAGGCGGCCGATGCAGCGGAGCAGCAAGCAGAGGCGCGCCGGGTGGCAGAGCTGCAGCTGCTGATGATGGACGAGGGCCAGCTGCGGCGACCTGCTGGTGCAGCGGCTACTGGCACCCAGCCGGGCAAGTCAAGCGGAGCACGGCCACACATCGCGCAGCAGTCGTCATCACCATCCTTGATGATACATTACAGTCGTGCCACTTGGCTGCCTCCTGTGACCTCGATGCCTGGCACCTCTGCAGGCGAGGCGAAGCCAGCAGCCAAGCTGAGCAAGAAGGAGCGCGCACGGCTGGCCAAGGCCCGAAAGCGGCGCGACCGAGAGGCGGGCAGCGATGATGAAGACCTCGGTGCGCCGCCTGCCTTGATGCCCACTGCGCACGACACAGCCTACCACCGGCGTGACCGCAACAGTCCGGGTCCTGCGAGTGCCATCTGCAAGGCCCATGTCTGATGACAGGCATCGCACCATTCCCCTGTGCATGGTGGTACTGGCTGTGCCTGCAGGGCTGGCTGCCGCCCACCAGGTGGACTTGGGCGACCCGCGCTTTGCGCAGCTGTACACTGCAGACGACTTTGCACTGGACCCCACAGACCCGCGCTTCAAGGCACGGACGTCCACTTGGTCAGACGGAGCTGTGCGAGCTGGGTGCATCTGTATGCAGCTGGCGGCAGGCGTCGAACCGCAAAACTTATGATTGACCGCCAACTGCAGGCCAGCGAGTCTGTTGCGGCGATCCAGCAAAGGCGGGCTGAGGCGCGCTCGCAGCGGCAAGCCGGCGCGAAGCAGGCACAGCCGCGTCTTTCAAAGCAGCCAGCCTCAGCAGGCCCCGACTCAGGTGCAACCTGTGCATCGTTCCTACATGTCCGCCAGTGTGCATTTTCGAGGGCGATCGGCGCTGTGACGTCTGACAGAAGCAAGATATGACGGTGCCCTGCCTTACAGCTGGAAAGGTGCCGCTGCAAGCAATGGTGGCCTCGCTCAAGCGCAAAGCGGGCAGGGCAGTGGCTCAGGGTGGCGGCACTGATAACACACACAAGGCTGAGGCTATGAAGCTGAAGAAGCGCAAAGTGAAGCTGGTCAACTAGACCAGCGGAGAAGATACCCCTGCCGCCGATATTTGTAAAACACAGGGGGATGCAAATCTGCAACGAAGAGACACTGGACCTTGCGCACCCAGCCGCGCTGCATGCGTCAGCTATTGATAAAGTCGGTCTGGCACACTTTACTCCGACCATTTAGTCTGTGCGCGCAGCAAGCACAAAAGTCACCGCGAAAGCCTTGAACAAATTTGTTGTCGTTGACCAGGTTGCCGACTTCACATTTCAACGATGCAAGGCGCGCTGCAAGGCCGGCAGGTGCTGCCTGTCAGATATCGCCGGAATGCACACAGCCATCTGACGCCGCGTCAATGCGTGATTACTCGGGCGAAGCACACTGTACGTGCAGTGATCGCGGTAGGTGCTCTGTCGTGGTGCCATGAAGTCCCTATAGAGACACTTTCGTGGCCCAGTTAACCGCTCTCTTGGAGTTTCATATATGCTGGATGTGCACGGCAGCTCAGTCAGCCCCTTTGTTGGGTCGTGCTGCCGTTGCTGCCCACGACGCCGGCGGCAGAGAAATTGGCACCTGGCACAACCCACTATCGTGGTTCATAATGCAATGTGCGCCCTCCGCTACATGATGTGAACCCAGGCGACTCACAGGCAGGCCTGATATGCACGAGCACATGGCACAGGAACCAACACAACAAGAGCCGCCGCGCTCGCCGCAGCCGGACAAGCCGAAGCAGACACCGGCGGCAGCGCAGCAGCCGTATGACCGGCTGTTCAACTTCTCGGCTGGCCCCGCGGTGCTGCCGCTGCCAGTGCTGGAGCGCGCACAGGCGGAGCTGCTCAACTACCAGGTACAAATCATGACATTGCTGGGCAGTGATCGCATTTGAGCCGTGACCTGAGCCGTGCTGCACATCCGCACAGCAGGCACTGCTGATCGCGTGTCGGCGAACCTCCAGCAGTGCAACACATGCATGGACACTGCAGCTCAGCCCGAGGTGCGCACATGCTGCAGGGCAGCGGCAGCAGCGTGATGGAGATGAGCCACCGTGGCAAGGAGTTCACTAACATCATCAACAAGGCGGAGGCCGACCTGCGGCAGCTGCTCAGCATCCCCGACAACTACGAGGTGATGGTCCCTACCGTGCGCTCAAGTGGACCTGCAAGCGGGTTGGGCTTGATGCTTGTGCCCGATGATCCTCACTGGCCACCTGTCCTGCTGTGCTGCAGGTGCTGTTCATGCAGGGTGGCGCCAGCGCGCAGTTTGCAGCGGTGCCGCTCAACCTGACGCAGCCCGGCCAGCAGGTACCCTGCTCATCGCATGGCGCCAACAGCTTGGGCACAGATGTGGGGCCGCCTCCGCCAATGCTGCAAGCGAAGCCGGGGATGTAAACGAATGGCGGTCATGAACGCACGGACGTATCCCGTGCAGGTGGATCACATTGTGACTGGCTCCTGGAGCAAGAAGGCGGCGCAGGAGGCGGCCAAGTACTGCGAAGCAAACACCGCGGCAAAGGGCGACAACAAGTCAGTGCCCCCGCGTGACAGCTGGCAGCTCAGCGACGACGCTGTGTACGTGCACTACTGTGACAACGAGACCATCCAGGTGGGTTGTCACTGTGCATCATGTGGCTGCATGTAACGCAGGCGCAGGTGTGCCCAAATGGATGTTTATGAGGTCCTCGAGTCCTGGTATTGGCAGCATTACCGCAGGGCAGCAGCACGCTTGCCAGCTCTCCCTCCTGCATAGCGCATGCGCAAATACTCAAACTTGCCACTTGGCTGACAGCCCATCAGCGATCCTGTCAGCGCCCTGCACCTGCAAGCATGCGTGTGCACATGCGCAGGGCGTGGAGTTCAAGGGCGCGCCCGATGTGGGCGACCGGCTGCTGGTGGCGGACATGTCGTCCAACTTCTGCTCCAAGCCGGTGGACGTCGCCAAGTACGGCCTCATCTACGCCGGCGCGCAGAAGAACATCGGCCCCGCCGGCGTCACCATCGCCATCGTGCGGAAGGACCTCATCCCAGGAGCCCGGTGAGAAGCAGGCGCAACCCCAGTTCCACGACTTGATGGACAAGCTGCGCCGAATGATCGCCCTCGGCCGCATGTGTCGTTTTCCCATATGGCAGCTGCTGCCTATGGTGCACGAAGCATGGGCTGTGTGCAATGTGCAGGCCAGACACCCCGGCGATGCTGCACTACGAGACGCTGCTGGGCTCGCTCTACAACACACCCCCATGCTGGTCCATCTACATCTGCGGCCTGGTCTTCGAGCATCTGCTGGCACAGGTGGCCCATCTCAGAGCCAGCTCGGTTCACTGCAGACAGTGGAGTGTGTGCTGCCCATAGAGCCATCGCTGTGCAGCAGCTGTCGGGATGCATGCCAGTGCCTGCAATGCAGGGAGGCATCGAGGCGGTGTACCAGAACAACCAGCGGAAGGCGCAGACAGTGTATGATGCAATCGCCAACTCGAACGGCTTCTACCAGAACCCGGTGGACCCAGCAGCGCAGTCGCTCATGAACGTCCCCTTCACCATCCCCTCCAATGCAGATTTGGAGAAGGAGTTCATCACCAAGGCTGCTGCAGCTGGTCTGGTGCAGCTGAAGGGACACCGCTCAGTGGGCGGTATGCGGGCTTCCATCTACAACTCCATGCCGCAGGAGGGTGTGCAGGCATTGGCTGACTTCATGACCGACTTCCAGCAAACGCATGCCTGACCTAGCACTGTGATTCTCTGATCCCTGACGATGGTTGAAGTTTCAATTATTGCATGGCGCTTCATCAGCTTCAGTATTTGGGGGTTCAGTCAGGTAGTCGAGTGCAACTTCTGATCGATAGGAGGGGTAGTTAGGCAGCGTGTAGGTTCCCCAATTTGTTTACATTGTAGTATGCTTCCTGAGCGTTTCAACCGATCATGGCACGCTTCCGCCCGCGCATCCGCACTGCACTTGGCCACGTTCAAGTATCAGTGCCCAAGCATTGCACGATGCAAAAGCCATGGTCACCGTGGGAAGCATTATGAAACGAAGTCACTTGCCTTCCGCAAACTTCTTGAGTGTGGGATTCCATAACCTTGACCTCTTCTTGTATGCCGCAAGCACTACCTCGAACTGCAAGCACATCGGCAGGCACTGTTATTGAGCAGCTCACGGGTCCACCCGTTGCAGATACAAGCACAAATTCCCAGCTTCCATACACGGGCAGCAGACTGACCAGGTCGTCGCCGTCCGCTGAGTGCGCGCTCTTGAAGGCGCGCTCCAGCACGTACAGGTCCACACCCTTGTCCTCAGGCAATGATGACGAGGTGCTGAGCCCAAAGTCCAGCATCACCTGCATTCAGACAAGTATCTCGTTTGACGAGGAGATGCTGCTTGATTTGTAAGCTTGCAGTGTGCACATCAACAATCACGGTAGCAGAGCTGCCTCACCAATGCAGTGTCCCGGCTGCGGACCATGAGGTTGGACGTCGTCAAGTCGCCATGCACCAGGCCCCCATCGTGCAGGACTGCGAGCGCTTCGCCTATCTGGGTCAGCACTCTTTGCAGCTCTGCATAGCAGCTCAAACTTCCGTCAATTGCACCTCGCCGTTCGGCAGGCACGCTCGTCTGCACCACCGGCAACCCAGCAAACGCTGCCGTGCACTGCAACGCCAGACGCACTGTCACCTGCGCCCTGGAGGGTGCTGCTGTGAAGCAACGCTTTCACGGTGCTGCCGTCGACGCGCTCCATGCTGATGCTGGCTTCCGGGAGGTCCACGGCGTACAGCACCGCCGTCAGCACCCCCAGCTTCCTCGCCCGCACCATGCATCGCACCTCCTGTGGACGGAGACACTACTGCGGGTGGAGGACCGGTAGAGGACACGCTTTCCTGCAGATGCTGCCGCCGAGCAGTGCACGGACTCGGCTCACCTGTTTGAGACGTGCTGTCGTGAGCTTGCGGTCCAGCGTGGGGTGGCGGTACTTCTTGCTGAAGCGCTGCTTGATGACTGCCGGCCGCCCGCATAGCTGGCACTCGAAGATGCGCTGCAGCAACATGGTGTACAGTGGCGTCATTCAAGTATCATCAATGCAGGAACCGTAGCGATGAAGTCGCACTCGACGCATCGCCATGCTGCCGGTACCATCGCACCGATTCAGCGCCCTGTGCCAACAGACGCCGTGGCTCGGTATCGGCCACTGTCTCGGCGTTGGCCAATGTGGCCACGTCTTGAGCCATGCGGATCGTGCTACAGGTCACGATGACCAGTCGAGCAGATCGAGGCCGGCTGAATCCTACAGCGGCGCACTGGCTGCGCAACGCTATAAAATATTGTTTTTAGAGTATCAGAGCTCTGCCCTCCGCTACCCCAGCATCATGTCCGAAGCAATGGACAAGGGACGTATGCAGTCAAGTGATGTGTGAGGAATGCCGCCAGTATGGCGCTCTGGGCGTTCATGTCCAGCAAAAGCTGCCCTGTAGGCTGCCGACTCCACACGCTTCCTGCTTCCGGAGCTCGTCATGCTTCGCTGGAGCGTGCATCTGACAGCAGCTGCCGCTTGCGTCCCTGCATCTGCTGCCAGACAAGCTGCATGTTGTAGACACAGCACAGAGGTGCAGGAGGGGCGTCAGGACGGCTGTGCGCAGCATGGCAGAGTCGCACCCTCTGCAGGACGAGACACCGAGCACCGAGACCGCAAAGCTACAGCACGCACAGCTGGCCCGCAAGGTGGCTAGTTTGCTGGCTGATACATCAGGTCTGGGCGCGCGCCTTGCCCACGCGGCCCCGGCCAATGGAACCTCCGGCCTCGAGCAAATCGATCTCGAGCTTTCCTCGTACTTCGCGCACAGCTACGAGCTGGGCCAGCGTCTGAAGCAGGAGACATTCTCAGTGGCTGTGCTCGCCCTGGCCAAATCTGGTAAGATTCACGAAGTGGCTCAACATCCTTGCCTTGTACATGCCTCGAACCAGCATGCCTGCCTTGGAGTCTGTTTGGCAATGGTGGGTGTCGTCGCGTGTGCTGACCACCGCAACAAATCCTGTGTGTAGGAAAGAGCACGCTGTTGAACGCATTGGCTGGCGCACCCATCTTACCAGTCAACAAGTGCGCTTACTCCCACTCTGTAACAGCGGAATGTGATCGTGTTTCTTACATGTCTGCTGCATGACATCACCGAGACAGAGGACCTTTGTGCCGTTGTGATGCAGCATTCCAGAGACTGCACGCGTCTGCCGTATCACGCACACCCAGTTGGCGGCGGGCGAGCAGGCGGTGCTGCTCGACCGAAGCAAGGGGTCCGATGCCCAGAGGGTCACTGGCGAGGACGCCATCCGCAGCCATCTGTCCAACCTGAACCGCGAGGTTGGCATGCTCATGGCTTCCGAATGATAGCGGCTGACTCATGATATGGTTGCATCGACAATAGCAGAGCTTAATCTGCGCTTATGGCGCAACATGCGCAGGTTCGCACTCGGCAGCATCAGCTGCACGACGAGGTGCTGCTGGACGTGCAGCTGCCCATCGCATCACTTGCAAGCCGTGATGGTGCAGCTGATGAGATCGCCTTTCAGCTGCTGGACACCCCTGGTCCAAATGAATCGGGCAAGTGCTGGCAAATCCACCTTGCCTATGGTTTCACCCTGCATGCACGTCATTTCCACATAGGGCAAGCTGCTGCAGTCTCATGAGCACCTTGTGTACAACAGCTGTACATGTGCCTAGAAGTAGGGCAACAGACTCGTGCGCCACTGATGCGTAACACATCTGCAACAGGGGAGGAGGCGCTCCGGTACCAGGTGGAGCGCCTCTTAGACAGTGTCGATGCCGTCGCCTACTTGCTGGACTACACCAAGCTGCGCACTGCCGAGGAGGCATCCATCTTTGCGCGCATCAAGACCATTAACCCCGCCCTGGTCAGGCGCCTGTCCCGCAGGTGTGCAAGTCCACCTTCATAAATGGCATCAGCTATCTGCACATGATGCAGGACATGCTTGCACGTATGACATTCCACTTTCGACATGTTGTGCAGGCTGTTTTTCGTCGTCAACAAGGTGGACACCATCCGCATGTCCGAGGGGCTGGACGAGGACGCCACCCGGCAGTACGTGGCGGAGCTCGTCACGCAGCAGCTGTCGGGCGACGGCTTCCAGCTGCACCCCGACCAGGTGCTACCTTCCTCTGTATGCCTGCGCTGGTCAAGCTGCAGCCCTGAATGATATAACTTGACACGTTACCTCGCGTGCAGCCTTCAATGACGTGGTTACCAACTGCGCTGATCTCATGCTGAGCATCCGGCGCTTCTGTGCAGGTGCTGCTGGTGTCAGCGCAGGAGGCGCTGCTGTCACGGCTGATGCTGCGGCAGGATCCGCAGCCAGCGGCACCCGTGGTGCAACGTTTCAAGGAGCGTGCCTTCGGCAGCAGCCGCGCTGTACAACGCAAGAAGTTCTCTGCCGCAGAGCTGCAGGCTGCTGCCCAGGACATGCTCGAGGATAGTGGTGAGTGCCCATGTTGGCTTTCACAACAGCACATGTCCGGTCTTGACTGCATGGGTTGATCCTCTGGAGGCTCTCTCATTGGCCTGGTCGCATGCAATGTCACAGGCATCCAGGAGCTAGAGAGCAGCGTATTTGGCTTCCTCTACTCCCACGCCGGCGTGCTCAAACTGATGGCTATTGTTGACGACCTCGCTCGCATGCTCAGCCAGGTGCAGTTCTTTTCTATGGCTCCTGACGCCGCAGAAAATTGTTCACCCCTGTCATGTTATAGATTGCCAGCACATCTGTATGGTTATCAGTGCTGACCTGTCAAGCATTGCGCTGCAGATGGCCAACTCGATGGCAGTCAGTGAGGGCGCGTTGATGAAGGACATGGCCGTACTGCAGGTGCACAGTACAGCTGCAGCTTCGATCCCATGCTGCATAGCACTCGGTCGCCCACTTGTCGCTGTGCACGTTGCCCAAGACTGTGTCATGGACATCGCAGGACGAGGCGGCGGCGATGCAGCAGACGCTGGAGGAGACGCTGGCCCGCTTTGATGAGGTGCAGGCACAAACTGCCACTGTGGAAGAGGAGGTCGTCGACGAGGTACATTGCTCCTGATCCTATTGTGAATACGTTCGTATTGCAATCTGGCTGTCATGTCGCAGAGTTCATCATGTCCCAGCACACTTCACTGCCTGCAAAAGGGCCTGCCACTGTAGTGTCTTCCAGGATATGGCAGTGCTCCAATGCTGAGCAATTTGCAGGTGCGAATGAGACTGGGGTTTCTCCGCGAGAGGCTCGTCGATCATGTGGTGGCAGTACTTGACAGTGCTGCTATCGGCAATGAGAACTGTGCGCCGACGGGACATTGGCGGGCTGTGTTCGACAAGGTAATTCGGAAGGCAGCGTGATACTCCTTGTACATGATCACTGCTGAGCATCCGCATGCTGCGCACAGGCCTGCCTGTGCATGTCAAGCCACGCTGCAGCAGGACTTCAGGGCATGATGCCAAGACCGCTCATTGCACAGGCACGTGCGTTCCTGGGTCGCCGCGAGGCTGGGGCAGACCGGGCGGAGCTGCAAAGCACGCTGCAGGAGCTGCACGCCGATGTCTTCACGCAGATCGACCAGGAGGTGCGGCTGGTTTCGCTCGTATGCTGCATATGTGCTGTCGCTACTGTGCCATACGATATTTCATGTGCATCCAGACACCGCACATGCCCCCTTGCACAGGTGCGTGGCTTCTGGCACCAGCTGGAGACGGCAACCAACGAGCGCCAGCGTGCGCTCCTGCGCCGTCTCAATGCACATCTGGAGGGCCTGTCACGCGCCATCGAGGTGCAGTTCGCCAACATGTGGCCTTCGCCAGCATCGAATCACAGCTTAGATGATGCGTTTAAGTTGTGCCCACTGTTCAGCATGCTGTTAGGTATGCACACCCATTCACTTGCTGTCGCTGTATGTATGGCCAGTCGTGGTTTTTGGGTAGTGTTACACTCACAGTCTCTGCACTGTGCAGGCGGTAGTCGAGGAGCGGCTGTCGGTCCGGCTGGAGCCTGTTGATCTTCGCCTTCAGCCACCGTCCGCGCAGGAGTTCCATGACTCCCTGCAGCGGTTGTTCACTGCAGGTCGTGCTGCCGCCTGCTGATGCTGTGATACCCTGCTGCGTGCATGGCTTGACGAGCTGGTGCTTGAGCTGAGAGATGCTGGCAGCACAGTTGGAAGCTCATGTGCCTGTGTCTTGCTCTGCAGGTATCACCCAGCGCAGCATTGTCAAGGAGCGATCCCGTGAGGTCGAGTACACCCAGTGGGAAAAGCGCTACCGCAACGGTGAGTGGTGCATTGTATGGAGGCTCTTGGCTGCCTGGGTGTTTCAGGTGCATCGTTCATATAAAGCACCACAGCCACGAGGCTGATGTCGTGTATGAGGAAGAAACTATGTCTGCAATGATGTGCAGGGATATGCAGGACCGGCGAGTATTATGTGGGGAGACCGACCAAGCGCACTGTACAGGAGCAGTATACGGAGCTCGAGTACGAGATCCAGCCGGAAAAGGCAAGCGGTCGATCTCTCTTGGGCAAGGCTACTTGACCCGTCCAGCAAAGAGTAAACTTGCAGCACACATGCTTGAGCAACCCAGCTCATTCTGCAGCCATGCACCTGTGAGAACATCGACAGCAATGGCCTTGACACTGCCCACCTCGTGAGTGTGCAGATCAAGGAGTACTTCTGCGAACTGATAGGGTCCACCATCGAGGCCAGCGTGCGCAGCGTGCGCGCTTTCGTCAAGCAGTACCTGGTGGGGCATCACCCGCAGTGCTCTGCGGCCTTTTAATTCGTTTCCTTCGGTTGATCTATGACATGCTGCAGCAAGCTTCTGCAGTCATCTGAGCAGAGTGAGGTCTTGCGACCTTGATGCTTGATGGATGCTGATGTCAGCTGCCCTCACTGCAGGCGGCAACCATTGACGAGGCTCGTGGCAAGATCACGACATATGCGGAGCGCTTCACCGCCTCGATGCTCAATGCGCTGGCCACGAGCGAGCAGGGTGTGTGCGCATTGCTGCTTGCCATCAGCGGGGACATTGCGCTGTCTTCTCTTGGCACCAGGTGACCCGTTCACACTGCGGCACCACTGACGCTGTGGGCATCTGCAGGTGAGAAGGTGCGCTTGGCCGCACTGGAGCACGTGCGCCTCCACAAAGATGGCCTCACCAAGCTGCTGGAGGAGTCTGCTGCATTGCAGGCCGAGGTGGGCTTCACTGACGTGCATGTGTGCTAGAAGCACCGTTCCTGAGCGCCAAGCGCCTGCTTCACTTGCTTGACGTGCATGTTTCACATTATCTTCACAGGATTTTCTTATGCCGACCATCTGAACATTCGCTGTAGGCTGAGGCCCTGTTTCCAGAGGCGATCGCGTGTCCCTCAAGGGCACCCTCGCTCGAGTTCGACGATGAAGACTTCCTGCCAGCCTCAGAGGTGTGGCTTTGACCATAGCAGCTCCTGAAGCTCCCTGCACACCTCGTGGAGGCATACGAACGCACTATCGGCAGGCCATCCTGGGCGACACGCCTTGCATGCTGCTGCTGGCAACAGGAGGCGACCTTTGAGCCGCAGTCGACTGAGGAGGCGCCGGTGTTGGACTCGCAGCCGTCGGCTGCCAGTCCAGCTGCAGACTGCGCAGTGACTTCGCACAGTAATACAGCTGCTAGCCGCAGCGTCATTGCTGCAGAGGACACATTTGATGCCACGGAGGCGGCGGCCGCTGCCACAAATAAACAACATGGCTCGGCAGAAGATGCTGCGGCGGGCGTGCGTCCCGACAGCACCAGCTGTCTGCTCTGCGGTGGGGACGGGCACTGGACGAATGCATGCCCCTCTGCTAGCCTTGCCTCGGTGCCAGTCGCGAGTCAGCAGACCGCAGCCAGCATGGGCGCTGGCAGCGCCGCTGGCAGCCTGGCCGACAAGGAGGGCGGCAGCATGGACGACTGCAGCGTCATCAGCAGCACGGTTGGCAACAGCACCACCGCGGCGGCGGCAGCCAGCAGTCCCCGCAGCAGCCACAGCGCCCGTGACGCTGAGGAGGAGGAGGACCACCTGTACGATGCGGCCAGCAGCCTGGGGGGCAGCAGCTACTACCAGGCAGCGCCGCCGGACGCTCAGCACAGTCTGGCGGATGCGCAGCAAATCTCGACCGACGATACGCTGCATGTGGAAGATGGCGTGCCTGCACCCACGGCAGTGGTCTGCAAGGGCTTTGTAGCCAATGTGCAAGGCACGATGGTCGAGTCTGACGCCCCTGCTGAGGCTCCAGCGGCGTTGCCGGCTGAGATGCCCGCTGCAGAGGACGCCTTCTCCGGTGCCGCACTTGGCGGCAGTTATGCCTCGGCGGCTGCAAGCTCCTGCAGCCACGTTCGCATGGTTGCTGCGCCAGTCCCAGCGCAGGATGGGGCCGCTGCGGAGGAAGCAGCTCATGGTGCACAGGGTGCAGATGACCTTGCAACCATCCCCCTGGATGGCGGCACCCCGGCCAGCAGCCCCTCGGCGGCCTCCGCTGAGAGCGGTGATGACTGGACCATGGTCGAGGAGGATGATCAACGCGCTGCTGCACCTTGATGCTGGCGGAATGGAAGCACGGAACGCTGTGCATCTTCGGTGGATTAGGGTCACCAGGCTGTGATGACAGGGCTCATGCACTGTACAATCTGTAGGATAGCAGCTTGTGCAACAGATACGATTTCTCCATGAGGCTGCAGGACCTGCATGTGTATCGAGGTGTAGGACGACATCTGTGTATTGTATATCCGTGGAGGCGAGCTTGCATACATACCATGCAATGGCAGCGCCACAGCAAAAGAGACTGACAACAAACCATAACTTCAAGTCACCTACCCTCAGGCAATCGTTACCCTCAGCTGCCTTACGATTCAGGCCGTGACAAGCTGAGTGGACCTCCCATTAGCTCCCCAAACTCTGCCTCCAAGCGATCGTGCATAAGGTGGCCGTCCCTCAAGTACACCCACTCGCCACTTCTGAAATCATACCGCGCTGGCCCGCTGCGGAATAGCGCAGAGAAAAGCGTTCAGCCAAGTTGGATGCCGTGCATGCCACTGGGCAACCCATGCAGGTTGCACACCTGATTGGCGATGACAGCCAGATCTGCTGGTTGGGTGCTTGCTTGTTTAGGACGTATGTGCCCTTGCCCATGAGCGTGAGCGTCAGCACTCCTTGCTGCAGCATGAATAACATGTGATAGGTCACATCATGCTTTGCAAAGCGAGCAGCAGGTGCATGTGCCCAGACCAAGAAAGCAACAGCAACAAGTGCGGCTTCGCACCCCGTACTCGAGATCTGCTCCTTCTAAGCCCCGGTCATCAATCACTGCCTGGCGTTATGCAGTGACCTTGTTGGTGACAGGAACAGTGCATCGAGGATCCAACCAGCAGCATTGGCGCCAATGACAGCATCGCAGTCCAGTGCGCATCGCATTGCTCAACATAATACCGTCACCTCAAGGTCTTCTAAGAGCGCGTTGAGCGTCTCCTCTGCTGCTCTGTGGTACTGCTGCTCAGACAGCTGGTCCCTGTTGGCCAGACACTGCGGATTTGATGATGCCATGCCCCTCCCAATATTGTTGCTGGCAGGGTCGGTGAACTCGATGGCAAGTCGACGCACGCGCCAGAGGCGAACGTCCTGCTAGCAGACGCCTGTGCAGCTGATGACGCCTGCTGCACATGCGCCCGACGCGTTGAACACCCGGAAGCTGCTGCATGCGACTGCTGAAGCTGCTGTGCTACACCTGGCAGTCCATCCCACCAGCCGCTCGTCGTGACTGCCGTATATGCTGAGATATCAGGGCGTTCGTGCATCAGCGAGCTGCACGCTCTCGATGCCAGGCGCCCTGCATGGCGGTGCATGTCAACTTGTGTCCTGGCGACTTGAAGCAGGAAGCCAATCAGCTGCTGATCCTCTGAGAGACTGCAGAACAGGATCGAGTGTTCGAGACGCTTGTGAATCGGACGTTGCAAACGTTGAATGGCAACATGCATGGAAGTTGGTCACATGCACTCACATGCATGTTGCACACCCTGAGCATGGCACTACTTACACGCCGTGCGTTGGCAGTGATGATTGTGTATTTGCACAACACGTACATGCACGTTGCACGGCTTGTCTACCAACAGCTGCGCTTAGGTATACGGCAGTCGGTTTTGCCGGGGCAAGATTGGCACAGTGGATGCACAAGCTGACCGTGGATGCAGACCTGGTGTCATACGTGAACTGCTTGATCAACAGCCTCAACGATGATGCTTGAACGTCAGATGTCACGGACTTGAGCGGGTGGCAAGCAAAGCTTCGGGTTGGGCTGCGGCAGCCGCCGGCTGCGTCGCCACAATGGGCAAACGCACCTCGGCTGGCAAACCGCTCAGCGCACGCAAACCGTCAGAGCCGCAGCAGGAGCATCGGCAAGACTCTGACGCGGAGCTCCGGGAGCCAGACCTGTTTGATTCGGCGGCGCTCGATGCCGCGGATGAATCGGAGTCTGATGAGGAGGTTGAGGCAGGCACCGGCTCAGACTCCGACGACAGCGGCAGCCCAGCTCCCGAAGACTTTGCGTCGGGCTCAGACGACGAGGAGGACTCAAACGCGGACACAGACGATGAGCTGGATGCGGCAGTTTTGGAGTATGCAGATGCCGCAGCAGCAGCCGCTGCAGATCAGCCAGGCATCACAGACGCACCAGGAACAACGTGAGCGCATGAATGTTGCCGCTTCGGCATCTGCTGTGTTCGCCTGACTGCACTCGTCAGCAATCTCTGCTGCTGACTTCACGACAGCATGTGTGGGCGGCGATGGACGCACCAGCGGCTGCCTCTCGTCTGTATGCTGAGCATCTCCTCACTCGAGCGCACTGCCTTCAGGGTCAAAGCTGGGGAGGCTGATGCACGTGCCGCCGCGGCGCCAGGGGCTGGTGGCCAGCAGGACCAGGAAGACGCAGCCAGTAGCTCCTCAGACGACGAGGAGCGGCCAAACCGCAACACAGGTGGCTGGCTGCTGGTGCTGGCTGCTGCGCACAACTTGCGTGCAGGCCATTAGTGTTGCATGCAATAGGATCGCCTCTACTTGCAGATGTCGCAGTATGAGTGGCATGCCTCGGGGCTAGGACTGGTTTTCTGTCGTGATGTAGTTGGGGATGTGCCGCTGGAGTGGTACAAGGACGAGGAGCACATCGGCTACGACAGGGGAGGCAGCCGCATCATCAAGCAGGGCAAGGCCGACAAGCTGGACTCCCTGCTGGCGCGCAACGATGCCTCCCAGGTGCACTGTGCCCTCTGCAAAGCTTCTGTGCACGTGGCGCTTGGCCCACCCTCAGCTCTGTGAGCAAGCAGGGCCCTCGGACCAGCAATGCAGGCTAGCAGCATCTAGGCCAGGTTGGCTGGTGTATCCTTCGGCGTAAGGGGGAAGCACCAAGTTGCATGCCTGTGCTGCTGCAGTGGCGCACGGTGTACGATGAGTACAACGACGAGGAGGTGACGCTGACGAAGGAGGAGATGCAGATGATCCAGCGCATTCGGGCAGGCCAGTTCCCACATGTGGAGGTGGGGGCCCTCCCGCCTGCAGGCCTCTGAGCGTGCTGCGTGTGGTGACGGAGTACAAGCTCGGGCAGGCTCAGAGCTGCTGGAGCGCAAGGGTCATACCGCATACGTCATCCTGTAGGACTTGCACCTGCATTTGGGGGGACCTGCGGCACATCCTGGAGGAGACCGCAACCGTCAAGCCTGACCTGTTCATGTGCTCATGAAAGCTCTGGGGTCGAAGTTGTCGCTTTCGTCCATGAGCCAGGTGAACGCCTACGAGCCAGAGGTGGACTGGTTCACGCGGGATGTGGAGCTGCACCCCCTTTCCAGCATGCCGGAGCCCAAGCGGCGCTTCCAGCCCTCCAAATGGGAGGAGAAGAAGTGCGTTCTGGGGCCATAGCCTTCCTCAGGAACCTGGCTGCATGGCAAACTGCAAGGAATCAGCTCTGCAGTAGGGCTCTGTAGTAGCCGTGCACTCTGCGAGAGCATGATCCTGGGCGTCCACTGCGCCAACGCCACAGTCACGGGCCAGATCCTGTGCTAAAACACCACTGGCATATCAGTGCGCTGATGGGACAACTGCCACACTGCCACAGGATTGTGAAGCTGGTGCGGGCGCTGCGCAAGGGCTGGATCAAGCGCGACCGGCAGGTCGCGCCGCAGGAGCCGGCCACCTACCTGATGTGGGATGACGACCTACAGACCGAGGACAAGACCCTGGCCGGTGGGTTGTGCAATGTTTCATGTTTAGTTGTCCTCCTATGCACTTTGCTAGCCAGTTTGGGTGCTCTCGCCTGGGATTGTGACAGGGGTATGGAAATGCAGGGCAACACAGTCATGATTGCAAATGTGTTTTGCAACATGTGTAGGTCTCACTCGCATTGCGGCGCCTAAGCCAAAGCTGCCGGGTCACGAGGCGTCGTACAACCCGCCGAAGGAGTACCTCCCCACAGAGGTGCGCCCCTTGCTGCGGTTGACCAGAGAGCTGCGATCTGTGTGCATGTCAAGCAGCAGTTTCGTGCTGTCTTGACATGTATACCGTAGCGATGACCAAGACCTTCACTTACGACCACCGGGTTGTCCTGCAGGAGGAGAAGGCGGAGTTCGAGCAGGCGGATGAGGAGGACCGTCCCGACTTTGTGTCGACTGCATTCCCCTCCCTGCGCCTGGTGCCCGCCTACGCCGCCTTCATCAAGGAGCGCTTCGAGCGGTGCGTGCACCAGCCACCGAAACCTGGGGCTGGAGTGTTTATGGTTCAGATGGCGGCAGCATCTGTGCGTTCACTACCATTGTGCCACCACCGTCTGTCTGACGATTGCCCTCCCAGTACGACTGCAACACCTTTGCAAATCGCAGGTGTCTGGACCTTTACCTGTGCCCGCGGGTGCGGCAGCGTCGCGTGCACATCGACGATCCCAAGTCGCTGCTGCCCTCGCTGCCCAAGCCGCGCGACCTGCAGCCCTTCCCGACGCGCCTCGCCAAGCGCTTCACAGGCCACACCGCACATGTGCGCAGCAAGGGTGGTGATGTGCTGCATCTTGGCACAGTCAACAATCAGCGGCCTGCTGCTGAGGCAGCAGGTGCACAGCGTGCCAGAACACTGGCTGATCATGCAGCCGACATCAGATGTTCGCAGAGTCAGTGATGCCTCGGCTTGTGCTCGCAGGTCACCAGCGTGGCGGTGGACAGCAGCGGGCAGTGGCTGGCGTCAGCGTCGCGCGACGGCACAGCTCGGGTGTGGCAGGTCGCCACCGGGCGCTGCATGCAGACCTGGCAGCTGGGCAGTGGCGGGCTCGCGGTGGCCTGGTGCCCCGACCGAGCAGTGCGCATCGTCTCTGCGGTCACGCGGGACCGCGCGGTGCTGCTGCCCTTCGGTGCGAATCCAGCTACTCCACAAGCTCCGGACCTGTGCCATATCCTGACTTGTTGCTCTGCAGTGATCGTATCTGCACTGATGTGTCTGGTTGATTGGCTGCGTCACTGTGGGTCAACGATCACACATGCAATATGTGGGTGCACATTCAATCAATCACGGCGCTGCGCGCATGCCTGCTAGCTATGCCAACTGTGCCAACTGGCCGTCTTGTATACCACAGACACTGGGGAAGCAGAGCTGGACGAAGCGACAGCAGGTGCGCTGAAGCTACCAGACACCAGCCGTGAGGCAGGGGTCGGAGGTGTGACGTGGGCGTCCCGCCCCGATGGCGGCCTGGACCTGGTGCGCACAGCAGCTCAGCCGTTTGCACCCCCCTGGTCTCCCAGAAGCACCTTGCTGACCTCAACACCTCACACAGTGCGCTGTATTCCTGCTTCCACACCCTCATCACGTGACACGATGCGGTCGCAGGTTCACAAACAGGCGCTGGCCTCGATTGCGTGGCATGCGCGGGGCGACTACTTTGCCACAGTCGCACCTGCCGGCAACACGCAGGTGTGTCGGCGTCTCTGACCCGTATTGGCTGTGTTGCAGGCAGACATTGAGCTGGCACCAAGCCTTCCAACATGTTGTTTTGGTTCCAAACATCATATGTTGCTCGTGCATGATTGCAGGCTGTGATGGTGCACCAGCTGTCGAAGAAGGCGACACAGAACCCCTTCCGCAAGAACAAGGGCCGCGTTGTGCGCGTGCTGTTCCACCCCAGCCAGGTGACTGTCTTCTCGCTGTGCTTAGCAGACATGCAGCCCACCAGTTGCCTGTCAAGGCCCCTGCTCTCACAGATGGCAAGCTTACTCGTCCAAAATTGCTGCACCTTGACCCTGATGTCAAGCTGACCCGGCTCGTGCAGATGCTTTGGTTGCCTGTGCAAGTGTTTTCACCTTGCGTTCCCCTCCTGCAGCCGCTGTTCTTTGTCGCCAGCCAGAACCATGTGCGCGTGTACAATCTGGTGAAGCAGCAGCTGGTGCGCAAGCTGCTGGGAGGTGCGGGCCGCTTCACCAGCCTCGCGCTGCACCCCACCGGCGACCATGTGCTCACCGGTGCGCTTTCCACTCCGCAGCATGCCTGCCCTTGTCTGCTTCCTCTTGCCTGCAGCTATCCGCACAGCATCTTGAACGGCTACCAACAACCATCCTGCTCCTGGGTGCATGGTTATCGTTCAGAGGCTGCTGCAATGTGCTGGTCTGGAAGCGTGTACTGGAGCCCCGCAGGCGGGGAGGACAAGCGCGTGGCGTGGTACGATACGGAGCTGTCCACCAAGCCGTACCGCGCCCTGCGCTACCACCAGGGCGCTGTGCGGGCGGTGGCCTACCACCGCTCCTACCCACTCTTCGCCTCAGCCAGCGATGATGGCTCTGTGCACGTGTTCCATGGGATGGTGTACCAGGTGCGACCAGCATGCTGCAGTGTCAGACTTTGAGGCCCTGGAACAGAACTCGTGGGCTGCCGCTGATCGTTCAAGGCAGGGTAGTACAAAGTCCTGACATATAAGAGCCGTGCCTATACGGGTTTGCCTGCTGCAACTGCAGGATCTGATGACCAACCCACTGATCGTGCCAGTGAAGAGCCTGCGAGGCCACAGCATCATCGACTTTCAGGGTGTGCTGGATGTTGCATTCCACCCCTCGCAGCCGTGGCTCTTCACAGGCGGCGCAGACACAAACATCTTCCTGTTCACCGATTAGTCCGTACCCTTTTCAGATAGCTACAAGGACATCGGCAGTTGCCAGATCGAGCTGCTTTTACTCAGCATCGTTGACTTGTACTTCATGTGCTGCAGCCAATCAGATTGTCCACCCTGGATGGCCCTGCTCATTGCAACGCCTCCAGCACTGCATGGATACGGTACACGAACCAGTCTGCTGCCACTGCCACGTTGTCCCGCGCCACAGTCCCACCATACCTGCAATCAAGGCAGACCGCAGTGATGAACCACCTTCTGCAAGAAACATATATGCTGTGCGTACGCAAGCATCGTATGATATCCCGCCCCTAAGATCCTCATACATTACCGCCTGAACCAAGTGCGCACCCGATGAATAGGTCTGCGCCGCCAGGCTGCCTTGTCTCCAGGTCTGTGGCGCCATCGCCGATCATCACCAGTGACGACAAGGCGTGCTTTGCCTACATGCATGCGGCTCCTGGTCCTCAACATCGCAGGCGAGCAGTAGAGAATGGGGCAGATGACTATGCAGCCAAGCACAGTGCCGCACCACACCTTTATGTGCTTCACAGCTGCAGCCTTGCCGCCGCTTTTCGAGGTGAATTCTTCGCTATCAAAGCCTGCGTAGCTACCATCGTCCTGTGGGGACAACATGGTTCATGAGCTTCAGGTGAGTGAGGCTTCAGCCAATATGCCTATGCATGACCACTCGAGTGTCACAATGGACCCACTGCACAGCAGGTTGGTTGGCGAGCAACAGCTACACCTGGTACAGGATTGTGTTGGCGTACACATTGTCCAGCGGGATGCCTAGCATCTGAGCGATGGGGTTGATGATGGGCCGGAACCCACCAGAAACCAGGAAAACATCCTTCCGCAGCTCTTGCAACCGCTGCACCAGCTCCGGAATGCCTGTGGGTGGTGCGTACAGTTTAGTTCGTCACAGCCAGTGGTCTGTGAGCACAACGTCCTACAGACTGACTCGTGCTGCGGCAGGAGTGCATGCAAGGTCTCTGCAGTTAAGATCAAGGTGCACATGGTACAGTTGCCAGCTGCTGCTGACCCGCCAAGTGTAAAGGTTGCTTCAGCGTAGTATTCCAGTGACTACCTGGGCTGAGACGGGGTGGGTGATCTGCCAGGAACGCCTCTACAGTCGCCTGTGACACGTTCATGAGCTCCAGTCGCGCTTGCAGCGCCTCCTGAAAGCTCATAGTGCCCCCCATTGCGCTGCGACGGCAGCAAATACGTTGAACCTATAATGGCATACAAGGTGACATTGTGCCATGGATAGCACCAGATTGCGCTGACCATTCCACACCTCTTCGTGAGGGCTGCGACTGCTGTGCCAGCACCAACATATGCAGCCAGTTCATCAATGGATTCATCCTCACACCTGAGCAAGCGCATGGTCAACACCTCAGTTGCACAGCACGCACAACACTCTGTAGGCTGGGATGTGCCATGCAGCACTGTACAAAACCGAAGCAACACTTACAAGGTGCTGTCGACATCGAATGCTACAGCATCTGTGTCCCGCAGCATCCGCAGGACTGCCTCTGATGGTTGCAGTCGTGCTCCTGTATGCAGCAGTGGAGTCAGGGCCCGTGAACAAACTTCAAATCTCCCGACGACGACTGCTCGAGTGCACGAACGTAACCGACCAGCACGATGTTGCAGCAGGCAGATCACCTGGCGGCGCCACAGGCTGCCCTGGAGCCGTTGCTGTACATCTAACGGCCATCTGAGCTACACGTCTACATACATTTGCACGATGGTACGATGATAAGTCCGTGGGAGCTGGCTTGGGCAGTGTGCCAGTCAGAAGCATGGTCAAGATGTAGCACCGCCCTCCGCATGCGCACACTGCCTGGACTGTCAAGGGTTCAGATGTCCGTGTGCGTGTGGACGCGTATGCGCAAGCACAAGCCTATAATACACCAAGCAATGCGTGCAACATGCCCTGCCCACCGCTGCAAAGTGGAACGCAGGATCGCGAATATATGCTGGAAATTTTGCCCGTACCCCCGTACACAATTCCTGCATGCCGTCGCCAACACAGCACGCTCACCACGCATTTGGCGGCACGCGTTGACGTATCTGCGATCAGAGCTGTGCTGGTATATATCACAGCCGCTTGTCGTAAGCCTTTGCGGAATCTTGAGCTGAAAATTTCAAGTTCTGTCGAGAGGCTTGATCTGGCCATTTGCAGCAGGCCTTCGATTGTGCGGTCGGTCCCAATATCCAATGCACCTCGCAGCATAGCGGTGCACAGACACGAGGCTGCGATCGGCATGGGTAGCTTTGTGGGATCTCTCAACTTGTGTCCCCTGAACAGCGCCAGGCGGCACCCTGCCGTCGCGTCAGTCTTGCCTGGGGAGTACAGCAGACAGGTGGGCGCAGATGTGTGATCCTATGTGTTCGGTGCATTTAGTCTGCTGCCTGTGATCCACTGCACATGCTGTGCAGGTGCCGCAGAAGCATAGAAGCGGCTATCGGCAGCGGATGGCCACGCTTCAATCGGTCGACTGCTCCACCGCGACACGCAGAGGAGAGCCCCTGCGTGCAGTTGCTTCTCCGGCGAGTAAGGCAGTCAGCAGGTTCACCTCAGAGCCAGGTATGTTGCCAGCATTGCACGATACAATCCGCTGTACTGCTGCATACTGTGCGATGCAAAAGCAGTTCTGATGCCTGTCGTGCAGGCAAGGCCGAGCCGCTGGGGGCATCGGACGCAGGCAGCGGCGTCAACTTTGCTGTATACGCGCCAGCTGCGTCGTCAGTGCACCTGTGCCTGTTTGATGCTGCGGCGTCTCCACTTGACAAGGTGCATTGGCTGTTCGCAGCGTCTTGCAGCAACTCCCGCCACAGCCTGTCTCCAATTGTATAAGCTCTGCATACTTGAATGTCAAAGTGTACGACACCAGTCTGCTGGCTACTTACAGGTGCAGATGCACAACGAGGGGGGTGTTTGGACTGCCCTCGTCAGCAAGCTGCCCAAGAAGGGCGTCCTGTATGCCTATTGTGTGGACGGGCCTGGTGGCTGGGACACCGGCTACAGGTGGGTGGACATACAGCGTGTGGAGCATGGGCACCAGCAGTGTGGGCAGCAGAGGGCTGCCGTGCATGTGCAGCGCAAAGTTGCATTCCAAACTGCAACATGGGTTGAAGCTCAGCAGCTTATAGGCATCAACACCAGCTTACACCAGTGTATCCCGTGGACGTTGGCAGCATGGTGCGTGTGCAACTCATAGGTGGAGCCCTGACAGGCTACTGCTTGATCCGTACGCGCGGCATGTATCCAGCCGGCAGCGGTGGGCTACACGTGATGAGGCAGAGCAATACAAGCCAGACGTGAGCATCCAGACTTCTGCAGAACTGAACTGTAAAGTGTACAAAGAGTACATATGTCGGTGATGTTGTACATCACCTCGCTGCTGCTGATGACATGAAGACGGTGTTCGTGCACAGCTGGGCAGCCAATTTTATGGCACCTTTGATTTCACAGCGAAGCCATTCAACTGGGGCAGGGGTTACAAACGACCAGAGGTGCGGCAGACACAGTTGTCTGCATCAAATTTGCTTCAGACATACCACATTGACAGGTATGCTGAATGAGGTTGTGGACTGCAGGTGGGGCCTGGAGAGCTTATTGTATATGAGGTGCCGCTGCGGACTTTCACCGCACACCCGAACAGCAAAGTCGGCTCTGGCAAGCAGGGTACCTTTCTGGGGTTCCTCGAAAAGGTCAGCTTCTTACATGTTGTCAGAGACAGCATATTTGTGGCAGCGTAGCAGCGAACGACCAGATGTGTGTTCAGAAAACGGCAGCTGGCAAGCAAGTGACCTTGCTCCGTGGCAGATACCGCACCTCGTGGAGCTGGGTGTGACAGCAGTGGAAATCCTGCCGGTGTTCGAGTACGACGAGCTGGAGTTCCAGAGGTCGCCCAACCCCAGGGTGCTGCTTTGCGACCTGTCCAGACTCTGCACAGCTTGTTGCGCACCTGCACCGTCAATCAGCATGCAGCATTGGGCCTTCACAGCTCCGGCTGCAGTGAGTGCCGCGGCAAATGACATAATCAACCTGACATGCCTGGTACCAATCGAACTGCAGGACCACATGGTGAACGTGTGGGGCTACTCCCACGTCAACTTCTTTGCGCCAATGGCCAGATTTGCAGCCAAGGGTGGCGGCACATTTGCCGCTGGCCGAGAGTTCAAACAGCTGGTCAAGGCACTGCATGCAGCGGGCATCCAGGTCATCCTGGACGTGGTATATAACCACACCAACGAGGGTGAACGACGTGTCACAAGATAGCTGCTTTTTCTTGCTGCTTCAGATGTTACTGAGAGTGCAGGATGTCCCGTTGACATCTGGTCGTGTGCATGCTGTGATGTGACAGAAGACAGCGTAGTCGGATGCTGAGAGCCACCTGCACCTTGCATGTTTACCATGTACGATGCGCGCAGTCTTGCATGCAGGCGGCGATGACGACCCATATGTGACGTCCTTCAGGGGCCTCGACTGCCCAACGTACTACATGACAGACACCGAGCAGTATGTGCAGCTGCTCAACTACAGCGGCTGCGGCAACACCACCAATGCGAACCACCCCGTCATGCAGAAACTCATCATGGACTCGCTGCGCATGTGGGTGCCCAAAACTGGTCCACCGAAGTTATCGATCTGTATCCACCAATAAACAATTCACTGACTGCAGCAGGAGCAGCAGCACACAATGGTAGCAGAGGTGTATTGATTGTTGAGTACTATACCGAGTGGCAATGTCGAAGGTGGGTGGAGGAGTATCACGTCGATGGCTTCCGGTTCGACCTCGCATCGGTGATGTGCCGCGATGGCAAGGGCCAGCCGCTGGCCGCGCCGCCCATCGTGCGCGCCATCGCCAAGGACCCTGTCCTCAGCCAGGTGCTGGCCCCAGCACCCGCGATGTGGCTGATCTGCAGCTCCACCATGCACGAGTGTTGTGAGGTCGGTTCCAGCATTGGGGTGATAGCTTGCAGGGCACAGGAAGCAAAGCAGTCCTGGACCGCTGCATGCCTGCCGCTTGCTGTGAGTGTGCACATTCGCAGCGCAGTGACGATGTGGATAAAGCACAGGTTCACCTGCTGGCGGAGCCATGGGACTGCGGCATGTACCAGGTCGGCACCTTCCCCAACTGGGACACCTGGGGCGAGTGGAATGGCAAGTTCCGCGACGACCTGCGGTGCGGCGCTCCAGCCCCTCGATCTCCTGATGTACAGTGGTCCATCCTCCGTACGTGCATGCTCCATACGAGAAGCTGTGTCTAGTTGACACGGTGCACGCGCAATGCAGAAAGTTCATCAAGGGCGATGCGGGTATGAAGCGTGCAGTTGCCACTCGCATCGCCGGCTCGGCAGACCTGTACCAGACGAACAACAGGTACATGCTCCGAGTATGCCATAGGAAGTTTGTGCAAGCCCTTCAGAGTGTGTGCATGTGCAATGCTGCATCGTGACCAGCATGCTCCACAGCCGAGGTCCCCACCGCGCACTTTGCAGGCGGCCGGACCAGTGCATCAACTTCATTGTGGCGCATGACGGCTTCACGCTGCATGACCTGGTGGCATACAACGAGAAGCACAACGATGCCAACGGCGAGGGCAACCGCGACGGCAGCAACGACAACTTCTCGTGGAACTGGTGAGCAGCATCAACCCAAATGCTGCAGGGTGCCTCGCCTGCGGTCCTCTGCCTGTAGCCGAGCTGGCGCACGGCCGGCGGCTGAGCTGTCCACACCCAACCAAGGTCCGGATCCATGCCTATCGAAATCGTAGACCCCACCACGCTCATGCTGTGCAGTGGTGTGGAGGGCGCCACGGAGGACGGGGCGGTGGCGGCGCTGCGGGGCCGCCAGATGCGCAACTTCATGGTGGCGCTCCTGGTGTCGCAGGGCACGCCCATGGTGCTTGCAGGTGCCCTGAGACGCAAAACGGTTGCTCTCCTGAACCCTGCGTGCTATACAATGCATTGTGCGTGTGTCGCACCCATGCTGCCACGGTCCAGCAGAAGCATCCAACAGTGATGAGGTGCGCGAAGCACCATCCGCATGTCCACCTGGTGCTCCATTCACCTGTGCAGGTGACGAGTACGCCGCGACGCGCGGTGGCAACAACAACTGGTACGGCCATGACAACGAGATGACGTGGTTCGACTGGGACACACTGGAGGAGCAGCGCGATGGGTACTTCCGCTTCTACAGGTGGACAAAGTTGTTGACGATTGCAGTCACAGGCTTAGGCTCAAGCAAACACGGTGGCCGGCTGCACACATGGCAAATGACATAGCTTGATCGATCTGAGGGCCAAGCCATCGCCAGTTTCCAGCAGAAAGCAACATTGCAACAGAACCTATGGGACGTGGATGACTTTCGATGGTGCAGCCACATGCTCAAGTGGCGGCGGGAGTGTCCCCTGCTGGGGCGCGACACCTTCATGTCAGAGCAGGACATCACCTGGTGGGAGTCCAACTGGGACGACGAGGAGTCCCGCTTCTTGGCCTTTTCCCTGCACGACTGGTGCGCTGCACTTCTGCGCTCTACACGAGATGGATCACAACAGGTTGTCAGAAAGCCTCTCCTGCTGGAGGTCTGAAGGGCGCTGCGCTGCGCTGCCATCCAGGCCGGTCAGCCTTCGTTCAACGAAGGCTGTCCCAGGGTGTACCAGGCCACGAAGCATCAGCTCTTGCTTGTATAAAAGCAGAGTGGTCGTGCGAAGGCATGAAACCGAAAGCGGCATGTGTGTGGCTGCAGTGGGCAAGGCGGGGGTGATGTGTATGTGGCGTTTAACGCGCATCACTTTGCAGTCCAAGCAGACCTTCCGCCGCCGATGCCGGGTCACAAGTGGGCGCGGCTGGTCGACACCAACCTTGCACCGCCAAAGGTGGTCTATTGTGTGGGAGTGGCAACCCAATCACAAGTACTGTGTTGGCTGCTTTCAATATGTCTCTTCACATGCGAGCCCACGGCAAGTCTTCTTTTGCCTGACACATGGGCAACCCCAACTGCATACAACTGCGGTGTGCAGGATTTCACACCAGGCGGCAACAGCGGCGTCACGACGCCTCAGTATGACATGCAGCCGTACACGTCCATCGTGCTGGTTTCGAAGCCAGAGTGACCACCTGCTGCTCTGGCAGTGGGGCGGCATGTAAATGCACACATCAGCATTGGATTGTCTGCTCGATTGCAGCCACATGTTGGTTCTCTGGTCGATGTAGCCATGGTGACCGATTGCAGCGGCTGATTGCAGACAATATACGTGCTGAACCAGTTGCAATGCGGCACTGCAACCTTTCGTCTTATCACCGTGTGTCAGACTCCCAACATTGTTTAACATTGACGGCCATCACTGCAAGTGCACAGGTCAACACCACGACAAGGCGTTACAGTTCAGCAATTTGCAGACTACCTATCTATCTTCTTAGCACAGGGTCATCATGACGGCGCCATGGGCTGCAACCGATACTCCTCTGCTTCTTGAGGCGCAAGGGCTGAACTGAGCATCGCCTGCGTTTGCCGCTGTGTATGCACTGGCAGCCACCACCGCCGATGATCAGCACCAAAAACCTGTACAGCATGAGAAGCACAGTGGTGAGCGCTCAAAATCACGACTGACTTTTGCGAGCGCGCTGCAACGAGTTGCAACGGTGCAAGTGTGTTGGTCAGCAGGTGCGGACCTCCTCAAAATTTCGTCGCCACCCCTTGTCATATGGCCACGATGTGATGTATACCTTCTCGTACATCTCAATCGTGGTGCGGTTCTGCGGAGGTGCACAGCATTGTAGAATTCGCAGGGAGGCTGTCACAGGATCCTGTGAGCATGCAAATATAGACATGTCGTCACATGCAGCAGCTACAGCAGCACCATACAGGAAAGCGTACCTGAGCAACCATGCGACCATGCATGATGAGGAACCCGCAGAGGCTGAGCGAGAAGGCGGCATCCAGCACAAAGGCAATAAAGAAGACGATCGCACTGCACCCCACCACGTGCAATTTTGTGTGGGCATTTCACAGCATCTGCCGACTCCAGTGCGCCTGGTGGCATGGATTGATGGCTACACTTGGCAAAGCACCGCACACCTGGTGAGGTCCTCAAGGTCGCTGTCTGTGAAGAAGCTGATGAAGGAGCGCATCAGCAGCGCCGTCGCCAGCGTTGCTGCGAGCATAGTGTACAGCAGGAACAGCAGGAAGGCCTTGTAGTTGAGAAGGCCCACCGTCTGCAGCACCCTGCCAGGAAACAGCACACGAGACGCCTTTGCCGATCTGATGAGCAGCACAACCGACTAGCCGACAAGCTGACAATACACAAGGCTACTGCAGGGGGTGCAAGCACGCGCAGGGCGCGGCTATATATAGAGTATATACTCGGCTATCGCGAAGGTGATGCCTGAGCCAGCCAGCCACCCACCACAGGCAGTAGTGGTCCATCCGCAGCACGCAACGCCCGCTGACGGAGCAGTGGTGGGCGCGCTCGGGCTTCCACTCCCCACACTTTTTGCACCAGCGCGGCCGCCGCACGTCCGCACGGTTCTGGGCGCGGGCGATGCCATACGACATCCGCCGCTGCTCGGCCTCCGCCGTCTGTGCAATACGTTCTCAACATTGCATCCTGACTTGGTTGCCTTGAATGTGCCATATGCGCTGCCGAGGCCTGTCTGACTGATCAACTGTGCAGTGCACGCGTGGCTCGCTGGTCACCTCTGGATCTGGGAAGGGCGACCAGTGTGGCGGCACATAACCCGGCGCCGTGAGGCTGCACGCAAAGTAGCTGTACAGCAGCATTGCGATCTGCACACAAAAACGGCAGCTGCTCGACAACATCGACATCATGTGCAGCATGGCATGAACACGGAGCTTGTTGCTGTTGCAGCAAGCCGCTGTGCAGCAACGTCAACGGCGCGCCTGCACACAACAGAGTCTGCAGGCGGCAATCCCCTCACCATGAAGTTGAACGCCAGGACCGCCAGAAGGACAACCAGTGCCGTTATGCCGCCGTGCGCGATGTCGCCGCGGGTGCTGGACATGACGGCCCACCAGGACATGGCCACCACCGCCAGGACAATGACGTACATGATCTTGCCCAGGTGCCGCAGCCAGCGCAGGTACTGGAATGCATCCCACCCCGCCATGGCCGACTCCCTTGCACAATGCTGGCACCAGCCGATCTTACTCCACACATACACCGCGACAGCTGGTGCTTGCTGGCATCAGCACAGGCTCAAAAACCATAACCGTGCAAGCTCTGCCTAATGCACCATTCGGTGCATGACATCCAGAACTACGTCAACCACGCTCACATCATGCCGTGTCCTATGCAAGGACATGCATTGTGATTTGTAATGATTTGATGCGGACGTCGATGTGCAATTGCACGCACACTGGAAGAATCAAAAGCAAATACTCAGCAATCTGTACCCTGCAGGGGCTCAGCTGCTGGTGCAAACCCGCGAATCATAAGCGACGCACATGCTACTCACGATCGGATTGTTTCTGCTCGAGTGACAAACGATTGAACGGCACACCGTGCAATGCAAGTATGACGCTGACGTATGACGTTATTGTTTGTCACATCTGTCGATCATTTGGTGACCTGGCAGTCCTGAACCCAACATGGTCCTTTGCAGGTCGCATTGATAAGACCATCACACATATATATATGATGTGTGCCAGCACCCGATGTAATGCTATGAGTGCCGTTTGGGCCTGTACCAGATACATATGTGTCAGTGGCTGGCACAGGGACAGGACCAAAGAAAGCCATGACAGCGAGGGCATCATTACAGATGTCGACCTAGCTGCCTTGCATCATGGCAAATAGGTGGAACGTCAGATGAACAACCCCGACATCACGAAGCTTGTGCCGCTACCCGTTCTGTCTCCTGCTTCACCTGCTGCAGCCGCTTCGATAGCTCTGCCTGATTTGAGCTTGGCTGCTGCCGCTTCACATCTGCAACCACACCCGCTGCGCATCACGTGCGAATGCAATCCCCAGTCGCAAGACTAAATCAAGATGCTACACCCACCAGCTCACCTTGTATCATGCGATCCAGCAGCATCCTGAAGAAGTAGCGATCGTTCATGGTCAGACGCTCAACAGTGTCTGGCGCTATGTACACCTGCATCGGAAGATGTCATGAGGACACAGGGTTTGACGATGTGTCGAGGATGACAACACTGCAGAGTGCTCACACTGTGCCGTGATCTCCCCTGGAGGTCTCGATACTGCGGGGTTACCTTTTGTCGCTCTGACTGTGACTCGCAAGCTAGAAGTGTGTTCAGCAACTGGATCTCAGGCCGCAACGTTTTCTGCTTCTCCCCCATTGCAATCTGGATGACCTGCGAGCAGGCTGTCACACTGTCACGCTGAAGGGTGGTTTCTCATTGCAGTGCAAAGGACATAAGACCTGTACTAGCCAAGCAGGTGACTTCTTGATGGAATGCTGTTCACAATGGCATGAACTCCCATACCTGCTCCAGCTTGCCTGACACATCAGGATTGCCCTCCTTCCGCGCCTGGATACATGAGCGAGCATGTTCGCTAGCATCGGCAAGAGGGTGCACATCAGGGGATTCACATGCAGCAGCAATGGATGACAGGGTGTCTCCTGCACACTCACCATGTCGAGGTATGTGCTGGACATGATGAAGAACTCCTCGGTGAGCGAGTCGACATAATCGGCTGCAACGGACTTTGCATCGGGCGCCTGCAGCAGCCGTGCCAGCAGGTCTGTGGCCTGGATCTGCTGCTGACGCGCCTCCCGGATTGTATCCTGCAGCACGCCGCAGCAGATGTCTCCAAGAGAACTACGTGCGACTACTGTAAAGTTGAATGCATGCACTTTGGCACTTTGGCACACAGCACCTCGTCTGCTTTGGACATCGACGGCGACTCACCTGTGCAGCATGAGATGTGTTTTGGCTGGCACGCACTGCTGCGATGTGGCAACGATGCCGCTGCTGCGGCATCAGAATGGAATGCTGAGGATGCTGCAGCACTGCTCCACGTGTGCCTGCACCAGGTGCTAGCATGGTCACTTGGTGACAGCAGGGCTCGGATGGTGCGCAAACATGTCATGCAGGGGCTCCATCAGCATTCGTGATGCGCTGTGCGGTGCTACTCACCACGCAGCATGGCGGCTGCGGCACGCATCAGCATGACTGCGGTAGCAGAACCTTCACCGATGCCGAGCACCCCAACAATTCTGCAGCCTCCGTGCACCTGCTGGGCACGCCCCTGTATCAAGCTGACCTGCTGAGCCACTGCTACCACAACGGAGGGATGACCGCCCGCACACCCCTGAGATGCTCTTATCGATGGTAAGCACTATCGGGGTGCAAAAGATGTTCTGCGCACACAAACTGCACCTGCAGATCTTGTAGCATATATCCAGAGATATTTGCTGACGTGGAAGTCGTCATGGTAGCAGGAAAGCCATTGAATGTTGTCAATGATCGAACATCCGACATTTTGCACGCGTCAGCGAGGCTTTCAGACTGATGAAAGTACCACCTATGTAAGACGTGCACGCTCGCACCGAGACGAGTCGCCGGATCACTCCACTCTCTGCAGCTGCCGCAAAGTTGATCAATGGCGCTGGCGGATTTCCCTCGATGCTGCTTGCGACACAACACCGCCATGAAAATCTGTGTTGCCTAGACCGCTGGAGGCAGGCATCTGCTCACAGCTGTGTCCTGTTTGCCACAGCTGGCCACCGCTCAGCCCAGCATGCGTGCCGCTGGAGCTGCTTGTCGGTCTGACGAGTCGAGGGTGGAGCACCGGCGAGCGTGACCGGAGCTCATGCTGCACGAGCGATATGGGGCTGCTGACGGTGATCAGAAAGGCCAAGCGGAAGGAGAAGGAGATGCGTCTGCTCATGGTGTAAGTCCGCCCTCCACGATCACCATGAGGGGTGCCTGCCTCGTCAAGGTGGACGCCCTGCAGTCCGACGAGTGCACCGTATCGTCGCCTCGACGTGACTACTGTCGGTTGCTGTCAGCTTGTAGCCTTTTGCTGCCCTGCAGAGGGCTGGACAATGCTGGGAAGACGACCATCGTGAAGCGCATCAATGGCGAGGACATTAGCACCGTCAGCCCCACGCTGGGATTCAACATCAAGACGATGGAGCACAACGGGTACTTTGCAGTCGTCAGACCAGGCATGACCTGATGGGCAGCGTGTTGCATCCTGATGCGGTGCGTCACGATCGCAATGCCCCTCACGCAGATACCGCCTAAACGTGTGGGACGTGGGCGGGCAGCGGACCATCAGATCCTACTGGCGCAACTACTACGAGTCAACGGACGGCCTCATCTGGGTGGTGGACTCGGCTGACGTGCACCGCATGCAAGACTGTGCCCAGGTGCCATGGCAGGCCGTTTGAGGGGACGCCAGGTGCTGTGAGGTGCTGCATGACGCACTGAGAATGCGTAGCCGGCGTGCCAGGCGCTTCAGCCTCAGGCCCAGCCGTCCAGTCAATGGCGTGCTCCCGGCAGGAGCTGGCGGCGCTGATGCTGGAGGACAAGCTGGCGGGCGCCTCGCTGCTCATCTTCGCCAACAAGCAGGACCTGGCGGGCGCGCTGCCCGTGGACCGCGTCGCCCAGGTGTGCCGGCGGGCAGGGACTGCGTGCCTCCGGCTGCAGACGCGCGAGCGCGCACGCCTGTGCCCTCTCGCAGAGCGCATCCCAACCCTGAACCCTGACTGTGTCGTGTGCATTCTCAAGTTTGCCTCCCGCATGCACAGGAGCTGCGGCTTGCGGCCCTGCCCAATGCTGCTAGCGGCGCCGCACGTGCCTGGCACATTGTGGGTTGCAGCGCGATCAGCAGTGAGGGTCTCCTGGACGGCTTCGATTGGCTTGTGAAGGACGTGGGATCCCGTCTGTACCTACTGAACTGACAAGCTGTACGGCATACGGGGTCTGCTTCTGCATCTGTCAGATGCGAGAAGTGCAAACTGCACAACTGCTGTACCTATCGGGGTTTGTGACTGTGCACTACCAAATTTCACTCGTGCTATGGTCAAACGATGCGAGGGGAAAGCATGCGTCCTGCTATCATGATGTGGCAACGGCGTTCAAACAGCCATCAGTGACCAAACCAGGTGTGAACCTGCGGACCAATCTACACTATATCTGCCTGCGGAACAAACATGTACATGCGCCGGTTCGCAACGCAGCAACGAAGCTGTGCTGCTTGCATCAATGGCCTTGCCTAGGATAGATCCGCGTCTTGCTTGCCGTATGTTGCACTGTCCTGTCGGGGGTGCTTGCACCACACCCGACATGCCGAGCGCCGTCTGCCGCTGCACCGCACCCGGGTGCGGCTCCCGGGCCTGCCACTGCCTCATCGTCCGTCATGGCTGCACGTGCAGCAGCACCAGCGACACATCATCACGGCTGCGCTGCGCATGCGCCAGCTGAAGCACCGCCTCCGCAGCAGCCTGCAAAACGCGCAAGTGGTTATTTGATGCTCACATGTTGTTGCAGATTGCCGGCATTGGGCCAACCCTGCCACACCACAGCCTTATACTTTGCTTGTGCTATGTGCGTAAGAGCGGCAGCGCAGTGGCGGCAGCAGACGCAAGGGAGCAGGACGTCCAAGCAACGGTCCACGTCGTGCCTGTGGGCCATCTGGCAGGAAGCGCAGCACCACGTCCGCCACGGCGGCGGCGTCCGCCACGTCCCACAGCCCGTCCGACGCCAGCAGCAGCACCCCGCTGCCGGCGCCCGGCTCCAGGCGGATGACGGTGCTCCTGCTCGGCTGGCAGGACAGCCCCAGGTCCTCGTCCTGTGGGAGGGACCATATTGATGGTCAGTGCCTGGGGTGCTGAACAAAGCACGGCAAGTGGGCAAATCTCAGGTGACGCAGTGTGTGTGTGTGGTTGTGAGCAAGATGCAGTCACCGCAGGGAAGCATCAAAAGGTTGCGATGTGCGTCCCCATGGAGCACGAGGCTGGCACCTTGAGGAACTTGTCGCCGAGGCAGCGGGACAGGTTGAGGCCGTACAGGCGGGTGCGCCCCTCCAGCTGGATGCCCATGCCGGCGAGCCGGGCGCGCTCCTCCTCGCTGGTCCAGCGGTGGTCGCTCGTCAGCACCGTCACCTGTCCAGGACCGAGCAAGACCCTAAATCTACTGCCCGGGACAAGCTTTACTAATATGCGAACACGGAAGTGAGCTGCAGCACAGCACCCAGCTAAAGTGAAGCAGCCACGCTGTGTATCATTCGACCGCGTTCTTGTCGCCATGCGCGCAGTGGCGGCACCTGGGGCGGGCCGCGCGGCGGGGCGGCGGGGATCCAGACGCCGGAGGAGTCGCCCACGTTGGCGGTCTGCAGGTTGAGGGCGCCCGCCTCGTCCAGCCACGCCAGCGCGGCGGTGGCGGTGCAGCCGTCGTCGCACTCCAGCCCCTGGTCCGTCGCGGCAAACGCCTGCTCCCACACCCCCGCGTTGGGCGGGTGCCGCTGCGGGCAGGGAGGCACACCAGCATCAGATCGCCAGGCACACAGCACCAGATCGCCAGATACGACACGAAGTGATGGGAAACGCTGCCACATCATGAGAAACAACAGGCCAGGATTCTATTGGGTGACTCATGGAAGATCAGTGCTCAGATGCACAATGAGATGTTGCACATCGTCCTGAAGGTGCTAGCAGGGTTAGTGGGGGCAGCCGCACAGGCAACCGAGAGTGGATGCCATGAAAGCAGCAGGTCTGGTGATATCTTGAACATTGTTGAGCAAACACGAGGGGCCCCACAGCTTGCTCAGTGCCGGGAGCGGCGCACACCTGCAGCAGCTGGCGGGGGTCGATGCGGTCGGCCAGCTCGCGCGGCAGCAGCTGCGCGGCCTGCTCCGCGGCCAGCCGACCGCAGTGCCCGTCAAACACGCAGAACAGCGCCGCCAGCGGCTGCTCGTCCCCAAAGTCGTCGCGCCCGCCGCTGCTGGCGGCCAAGCTGCTCAGGCGGGTATTCATCCCGCCGCCGCTGCCGCGCCGCGAGCTGCCCACGCTGTTCTGCCTGCTGCTGCCGCTGCTGTCGCGGCGCGTGCCGCCCTGCTGTTCACTCTGCTCCAGGGCTGCCTCAACCACCGCAGCAGCTCGCCGGCCTGCATGCAACGTTCCGTACTCTGACAATCCCACGGCCATGTCACTTTAGATGATGCCATGGCAGGGGTTCATGGGTGCAGGATCGACAGCTGGGTCAAACATAAGAGGTTGCCACACCTGAGGCGCGCTGCGTGTCGAACAGGATGCTGGCACCACCATCATCGAGCGAGGGCCGGGCGCTGGTGGCGGGCTCCGTGGAGGGGCTGCCCACCGGCAGGGGCTCCGGCTGCGGCGACCACCTGTCGGTGGCGGCGGCTGTCTTGAAGGGCGGGCGGGCGAGCTCCGTGGCTGCGGCCCAGGGCGGCGGGCTGCCGTCTGTGGCGCCAGCAGCAAATGTCACAGGTTGCCGCATGCGCATGGCACAAACATCAAGCGCTAACATGGCGCCGGCAGAATTGCGCCACACCAGCATTGCTGCCATGTGGGCCAAGGACAGCTGACGTGGGTGCCGGTGCAGCGTGACAGGAGCGGTCACCACCCGGGCCGCACCCGGTGCCTCGCCGCCGTACAGCGCCAGGAACTGCTGCAGCGCGGGGGAGGCCTCGCAGGTGGTGGTGCGCAGGAGGGCGCGCTCGGTGCGGCGCTGCAGGCTGGCGCTGCTGCGCTGCAGCTTGGGCGCCACCAGCAGCAGGTCCGGCACCCACCGGATGACGTCCTCGCACGTCTGCGCGCATTGCCACCCAGGTGATGGAACTGCCAACATAGCGCACCACACCGCGCGATGCAAACTGCTGCGCGCTTTGCACGTGGCCGATTTGCAGAGACAGACAGGGTTTCATCATCATGTGTCACACACCTGAGACCTTCGCTGATGTTCGCTGCCCACACGCGACAGAGCATAGCCATTGATGTGCAGGTCCGGCAGGTCGATGGGGCAAGAAATCATTGGCGCAGGCTTGGCCTGCGGGGCGAACATCGGCGGCAGTTCAGCACTGGCAGCCTGGCATCTCAGATGCCCTCAAACAACTCTCGGTACAGGTCAGCGTACCCCGGGGAGTGAGGGGGCACGGTGGATGCCATCACGGGAGGGGGTGCGCTGGATGGGGGGCGGCGGCGCATTGACACCCGACAGCCGCCGCAGCATTGGCGCCCGCGGTGCCTTCTGCTCAAGCAGCTCCCGCGGCAGGTACGACACCTGCAAGCACCAAATGTCATCAGAATACACTGAACACAGGAACAGCCGACTGCCAGGCACAACGAGCATCAACAGCTGGCTCCACAAGCCCTTGGCATACTGGAGTTGCCGGCACGCTGCAAGTTGTGCAAGTCAGCTCCCGAATATGGTGAGGGCTGCCGGCTGCCGTGCACAAGCCAGCAGTTTTCTCGCCTTGATGGCCGTGGAGGTGCCCAGTTGCAGCAGGTCGTCGCTGTTGAGGCGGTAGGCCGCGCCGCGCCGCCGCCCGGCGATGCTGATGCGGGTGCCGTTCAGCAGCGTGCCGTTGAGGCTCCCGGCATCCGCGACCTGGCGGGACAGGACCGGCAACGCTGCTGCTTGCACGCTGCTGTGCTGCTGGTGGTGACAGCACGGTGGCACGCTTCTGAGAATGCAGGAAGGTTGTATGCGATGTGTAGCCCATGGCCCAGGCATCCTGGGGTGCGGCCGCGGGGCGCGCGTCACACCTGCCAGCAGCAGGGCGACCCGTCGTCGGGCTCCAGCCAGCGCAGGATCAGGTGCGTGCCCGACACCTCCGGGTCGTCCAGCGCCAGCGAGTTCGTGCCGAGCCGGCCGATCACCACCTGCACGCACCACCACGAGGTGATGACACTTGCACGACAAGATCTACGCCAGGTCCCACTACTGTCGCTGCGGCATGGTCACAAGTGGATGAGCATCGGAACTGTTTGCAGCACACTGCAGGCTTGCCTGCCGTGTGTCCTTCTCGGTGGTGTAGGACGCGTCGGTGGACGGGCCCGAGACCACCGTCAGCTTGAGTGCGAGCACATTGTTCGGCTGTGGCGCACTGGAGCCAAGCAGGTGCCGCTTTGCTGCCGCAGACGCAGCTGCTGGCTGGTATGACAGCACACTGTGGGGTGGTTTGCTCTGTGATGCTGGCTGGTGATGCTGGTGATGGTCCACAGTCGCGGGCGGCCCGTTTGACTCTGTTGACTGCGCCCGAGCTGCTGCCTCCGCATCGTGCCGCTGCTGCGCTGCGAGCGTCTCGGCGATGTGCCGCTCCGCCAGCTCTGCTGCGGCGGCACGGATGACCGCCGGGTCGCGCACCTCGACGCTCAGCGAGGACACCGTGGGCGCCTGGGCCAGCGGCTCACCATGCGGCGGGGGCTGCCGCTGTTGGTGGTGGCTGTGGCCGCTGTCCTGCCCCTGCTGCACCAGCGGCGTGCCGGGCGTGGAGGCGCGGCTGTGAGCGGCCTGCGCAAAGGCTGTGTCCGTGCCGCCGCTCCTGACGGGGCTCCCCAGCAGCAGCGCGTTCAGGCTGCGTGCCGCGCCTGAGCCGGGGCTGCGCACGCCGCGGGAGGGTGGGGGGGAGTCGCTGCCCGAGCTGGCGGGCCCGGGCCGCAGCGCCGGCAGCCGCGCGTTCGGGGTGGCACCGCGGGAGAACGCGGCGCCGGCGGAGCCGTGGTACTCCAGCTGCTGCCGGGCCATCGGCGACAGGGGGCTGCCGGGCTGCGGGCCCTGCGGCATCTGCGGCGACTCAACGCTCATGCGCGCCAGCTGCGCGCGTTCGTGGCTCGGTGCGGTTGCCCTGGCCGGCTTAGGCCGGCTGCCGGGCGCCCGGTGCAGCACGCGCAAGCCAGGGGCCCCACTCTGCGCTGACCGTTGCGGAATCACATGCCGCCCATCTGCTGCCTCTGCCTACTGCAGTACAACGCCTCGCCAATACAGTGCCGCGCAACAGCGTAACAGCCTGACGAGCTGCCTTCTGTCCAGTGTAGGAATCGCGGACTCCGGAACGGCTGAGCTTCACCAGGATTATCAAAGCTCTGGCCGCGCCCGCTGCACGCAAAGTGGCCCAGGTCTACTGATAGCGGGTACAGCCAATTGCTGAAGCCTCGAGGCTGCGTGCACAGATTCTCGACTCACGCAAAGTGCGTTTTCCAGGTCGCTGGCACCCTCGGCCGTGGTGCGCTCACTGGCGCCTTCACCTGCCCACAGATGTGGGCTGTAGCATTGTCACTTGCGACTTCTGCCAGCGCGCGCTCTGCACAGCCGCTGCAGCTTGCGTAAAGCAGGGCACTGCAGGGGCAGAAAGATCGCTGCCAGCGCACCCGGGGTCTTAGGCCCGTCGGGAGTCTGTTGCGCCCTGTTCGCGCAGGAGCGTTTGCTGCAAGTCGCTGCATACTGTACATTGGCTGCATGCATGCTCCGGCGTGGCACTGCACAAATTTGATAGCCTTGTCGGGTTTGATTGCCGAGCTTGGGAACACACCTCGCTGCTTGACGACCTGCATATCACAGAACGGCGTGTCATTAACACGTGCTCACATTGCGAAGCGAATGGATCGTAGCAGATCAGCACCGCCGCAGCATGCTTAGTCATGCCGCAATTCAGGATGCACCAGCATGCACCAGCGTCATGTAGTCGCCGCAGTTATCAGCATGCTGCCTGCCTCCGGCAGCATGTAGGCATGCATGCGCAGACGTGACACATGCAGTCTGATCGGCAGTCGCAATCGCTGAAGCCCATCCTATATGGCATGCTCAATGTCGTCAGGTGAGGCTGGGCGCGCCAAGGGGGAATGTAGTCCTTGACGGTAACAGCCTGGTCGAACTCTGAGAGGATCTGAAGAAGCTACAAGATAGTAGCTGCACAACTACATGCTAGAAGGCAGCAGTCCTGGCGTGTCTGCAGCTGACTCACCAGCGCCTTTTCTGCTGTATGCAGCGCGTCTGCGGTGGTGTTCGCCAACAAAGCCGTGTTTGCAAAGTACAACTTCCGCTTCACGTACATGCTCACCCTCATTCACACCCTGTTCACGCTGGTGGGCATGTGGGTCATGTCCTCCGGACTGGGCTTGTTTGTGGTGAAGCCACTGCCGCTCAGCAAAGTCGCGCCTCTGGCGGCAGCATTCGTGGGTGAGCCCATGTCATGCAGGCTGATTGGCGTCGTGTCATGTTCCTAGTATTGCAGCCTTGTCATGCCACGTTCTGCAAACACTCCAGGATACATCGTCTTCTGCAACCTGAATTTGCAATTGAACACTGTGGGCTTTTATCAGGTGTGCTTGCTCGTGGTTATCCTCGAGGCTGAGCAGGTGTCCAGTGTCACGGCTCTGCAGCATGTGACAACACGGTCCTGTGATGATGAGGTCGCGCAACACTCTGGTGCATCATGTGCAGATCACCAAGATTGCAGTTGCACCGGCGGTGCTGCTCATAGAGTTTGTGCTCTTTGGGAAGACAGCGTCTGCGCGGGTGGTGGCCGCGATCGCGGTGGTGTGCAGCGGGGTGGGACTGTCCACGCTCACCGATGTGAACCTGGGCACAACGGGCAGGGGCCTGGCAGTGGGCGGCGCTGCAGTCATCGCCACTGCGCTGTACCAGGTGCTTGCTGTCGATCTTCGCCCTCATATCCTGGACAAGCTCTGGCATCTGTCGGCTACCTGGGCGTCATTTCCCTTTCATTGCCACCTGCAGAATGTGCCCTACTGCTGTGAGCGCCATGTCCAAGAAGCATGGCGGCCCTGGGCGCTGACACCCGGGGCTGGCGTGCAGATATGGGCGGGGTCGAAGCAGAAGGAGCTGCGCGCCAGCAGCATGCAGCTGCTGCAGCAGTACTGCCCTGCCGCGGCGGCCATGCTGGCCGCGTTGGTCCTGGTCGCCGAGCCGCTGGGCGTCCGGCCGGGCCAGCGGGGCGCCGACACCCTGCTCGGGTGACGCGCACCGCCGCGCCACGCCCCGCCGCACGCGTTGTCTTCACTCGCGCTGCAGCTGCGTGCCAGCGGGGGCGCGTCACGTGCCACAGCAGGGCACCTGGGCGCCGATGTGACGGGGGGCGTCATGCTGGCGCAGGTACCAGATGACGCCGGCGGCCGCGGTGGCGATTGGCCTCAGCGCGGTGCTGGGCCTGCTGGTCAGCCTGTCCACCTTCCTGGTCATCGGCGCCACCTCCAGCCTCAGCTACAACGTCATTGGACATGTCAAGGTGCCGACCCGCAACCCCTGGCTGCCCTGCCGCTCACGCTTGACATCTGTCGACCCCTGCTACTGACCAGCACCATGCGGGCCACTGTACACTGACTAGCAGCGTCCTGCTGTCGCAGACGGTCATCATCTTGACAGGTGAGCCAGGGTGTTCTGCTAACTCTGTTGAAGCTGGCGCTGCCCATGCCGGTGGGTCTCTTGAAGTAGTGTGGTAGGCCATGCAGTGCGCCGCTGACGTAGTGTGCTCCGCCTGTTGCCCAAGGTGGATGCCTGCTGTTCGGTGAGGAGATGCCATGGATGCGGCTGGCAGGCATCTGTGTGGCAATGGCAGGGATTGTTTGGTATTCGATTTTGAAGCTGAACGAGAGTTCTGCTGCAGCTCGGCAGATGCTGCCATCCACTGCAAACGGTTCGATTGCGCCCCTGCCTCACCTTCTGCATGATGCTGGATCTGCTGGGATTTTCTGACTCGGACTGAGCGACCCTGCTTCACAACCTGCAGGTGTCCGTCAGCCTACAGCACCTGTCCCCGTCTGGCGGCAAGGGCTCGAGCATGACTCTGCCACCAAAGATGTGTGACTGCAAAGTCACATGAGGCTGCTGGCATGCTTGTTGTTTCGTGCCAACAAGCCCTGTGGTTGTAAGCGACCTGTATTCTGCTTTCAGACACCTAAACTCCTTGTTGGGGTCAAGCGGTCCACATGTGCGACACCAACGTTTCTCAAACCAGTAGCAAACCTTCGAAGCATCGTCACACGAGAGCATGTTGTCAAGTGCGATAACCAAATTTGTGAATCAGCCAGCTCAAATTGCCAGCAGCTCAGCCTCAGGCCGACTGGCCGCCACGTAAACCTGGCAGGGTCCACTTGCGGCACAGTGGCCACACTTCTAGGGCACCCACTGTATGTCCGGCGCGCTTGACACTGCTAGAAAGCGGTGCAGCAAGATGTCGCAGAAGCCACCGGATAGCCGTGGCCGCTTGTCCTGACTGTGAGCAGTCACTGCTGCTGGGTTGCATGTGCCTCTGCTGCGGGGGGTGCAGATGAAAATGGCTTGCCCTGCGACACAGCAACGCCAGTCACCAGGGGAGAGCACTGGCGACATTGAGACCTACGAGGCGATTGATCAGCAGTCTGCAGCAGATGTGCTGGTTCGACACCGCACCTGGCCGTGCAGCTGTGACATGAGAACATCCACCTTAGCCTGCAGCTGCAGATTTTCCTCCTTAAGCCTCGCATTGTCCGCCTGCACAACAGCATGTGAAACATTTCTGCCGTTCTGGGCTCACAATTGTCATTGAAACAGCATCGACACTTGGGCGAGCACCGATTGCACGCTGCACACATATCAGCACACGTGTGCGGCGCACCGATAGGATCTTGACGGTCTCGCCCAGGTTCTCGCACTCGGCCTGCTTCTTCATGCGCGAGCGCCGGGCAGACTCTCGATTGCTCTGTTTCCGGCGCAGCCGCTTTGTCTCCCGCTCATCTCCTGGCTGCAGCAGTGATGCACAAGCCCCAACCTCAGGCACGCAACTCAAGCAACGAAAGGGTGAGGACTGCTGCACCACAGATGGCGTTGCTGCGTATCATGCACGCTTTCCATTCGCCCCAGTTCATGCCTGCGATGTACTCAAAGATGAGCTGGACTAGGACCGTGTGCTGGAGTGTCATCGACTCATGAGGGGTGGGCCGCTGGTCACCTCGCCGTCGCCGCTGCCGCCGCCGTCGGCGGAGGGCGCCTGGTTGGCCCACGCGACCGCGTTGGCGGCCGCCTGCGCGGTCATGGGCGTGGACGACGACGGCAGCCCGGCGGGCGGCCCGGCCTGCACCGCCTGCTGCTGCTGTTGCTGCTGCTGCTGCGCCGCCTGCTGCACGTGCTGCTGCAGCGCTGCGAGCGCGGTGGCGCCGTTCGCGGCCATGCCCGGGGCGCCCAGGCTCATCGCCAGCTGCTGCATCTGCGCCGGGTTCAGCATGCCGGGCAGGCTAGTGGCCACCGGGGCCTGGGGCCCGTCGACCTGCGCACGTCGCACAGCAAGGGTCTCAGGATTGAAGACGCATGCGTACGCACGAATTCGCATGTCCTGGACACATGTGCGACGATCAGCGCATGGAAGTGGCAAAAGCACAACCAAGGAGCCTCGTTGCACACCTGCGTCGTGCCGTCGGCCGGCACGCTTGCCGCTGCAGCAGTTACGGCGGCGCTGACAGCTGCTGCTGGATCGACGGAGGCGTCAGGCGCTGCGGCGGCAGTGGGGAAGGTGTAGGGCAGCGGAACGCCGCCGTACAGGGCGGCGTTGTAGAAGGACTGCAGTGGACCCGCCTGTGCATGTCAACGAAGCGAGCTCAGGCGCGTCCAGGTCACCATGTGTCAGTGGGATCGCAGGCCATCCCCCACCTTCCGCTGGCACAAATGCTTTCTCGACACGATGATACAAGCGCGATGCACTTCCAACGCAACACATAGCCCTTTGCTCGACATCTGATCAGCAGAGCAGCGGGCGCGACATGATGCAACGGCGTCACTGCGAGGCAAACGGTCATGGGAAGGATAGCGAGGGGTTCGACGCACCTGCCCGTTGGCCTGAGCCCAGAAGTTGGCGAGCTGCTGCGCGCTGCCCTGGGACGCCTGCGGGAAGTAGGTGGCCTGCGCCGGGGCCTGCTGCTCCGGCGGGGCGGGCCCGTCCCCCTTGCCTTTGCCGGCGTTGCGCTGGCTGGTGCGGACCTCCTGCATGCTTGAGCGCCGCACACCGCAGCCGATAGCGCAGCTGGATTTGAACGCCGCTGGTGACAGCCCCCGTGTGTGCGGGAAAGTGAGCTGGCTGCCAGGCAAGGCCGTGCTGGCTGCCCTGCTGGCGGATGACGCGGCGGAGGCTAGGGTGTATGTGCACATAGCCAGTGGAATCTAGGGAACCGGACCATTGCTGGTCACGGCTGGCCGCCCCATCAGGTAGGAGGATTCTGGCACCCAGGCCGCTGGCTGCTGCCTCACTCCTCAGCAGCACTGGTCATGGCCATGCAGTTGCAAGTTCTTTCTTCATATTGCCGCCGCCATGGGTGCATGGTCTGTACTAGCCCACCGCGGATGAATGTGTGGTGCAAGCTGATACTGTACAAGCTGATGACAAACTCTACGCGCTGATTGCTCTTCGAAGCATCACCGCCCACGTCGCATAGTCGGCCTCCGCCAGCCGCAGCACCACCCGCAGCTCTCCGCCGCGGGGGGCTGAGCGCTCCACACGCGCCCAGGCGCCCGAGCACACCGTGAGGCTGCGCTGCCCGGCCTCCAGCTGCAGCCGCGCGCCTGCGCCAGCAGCGGGGTCGGCATGCATCGTCCATGCCGGGGCAACACAGAGTGACGCAGGCAGCCGCCACACGCGTGATGCCAGGTTCTTTCTGCAGCACGGCTTGTGGCGCAAGGCGATGACACCCTGCCAGGCGGTGTGCACCTCGGAGGCCGAGGCACAGGCGGAGCAGGGCACCCCCGTCCTCACACACCGCCAGTGTGCCTCCCGCCACCAGCACAAGCGGTGCCGTCAGCTGCAGCACCTGCCGGCAGCAGAAGGAGGACAGACCAGCTGATCGTGGATCCCGAGATCTGCAGGCGTCTGCAACATGTGATGGCTGCGACGGGGCACAGGAGCGATGGTCGACCATGCACACCTCTGCCGCAGCAGGATCCACGACGGCCAGCACTGCTGCATCCACTGAGATGGGGCTGCACGCAAGCAGCGTGTCCCCAGCAGCCATGCACTGCCCCAAAAGGGTGTGCGCCTGGGCGGCATGTGCCGCGAGGCGGGGCAGCGATGCTCGTGCAGCCAGGTGCGGCGAGCCTGCGCCGTCAGGTCCCAGAGGTCAGCAAGCGTAGCCTCATGAGCAGACAGACGGCCGCATGTGTACAATCAGAAGCTATATAAGCTCAAGCCAGGCAGCTAATGGATCCTAGGCCAAGCACCATTTCGTGGGTACAGCACCTGGGTCGGGCACTTCGCGCTGCGGGACGGCGATGGGCGACACGCCGCTGGCGGCGGCGATGCCGGAGGTCAGCGCCTCGATGGCGGCAAGGGCGCCGCTGACCGGCAGCCCGACGGCGCCCGCCAGGCCGCGCCCCAGGCCCCGCACCACGCCGCTGCCGTCTGCATAGCCTGCAATTGGCGCAAGCGGCTCAACAGTGCTGCCAACATTGCACTATCACAGCGCTATTGTGCATTGTGCACCAGGGTGCAATGTTCATTTTGGAGATGTATCCTCCTGCCATGGCCCACACACCTTGCACTGGCGCAGACACGATGCCGGTGACGCCGGAGGACACCCCGGAGTAGAGTCCCATGAGGCCCTGCGAGAGGCCGCCCGCAAGTGTGGTCGGCGCCCGGCGCTGCTGCCGCTGGCCGTGTGCACTGCCGCCGCCGCCGCCGCCACCGCGCGCCGCCTGCTGCACGGTGAGCGACCGCTCCAGCAGGCGGGAGGTGGTGCCCGAGAACCCGGCGATGGACGTCAGCGTCCAGCCTGTGAGGTGGTGCACCTGGTGGACGCCTGCCTGGACGTTGCCCGAGGCGGCAAGCGTGCAAGTTGCTGGCAGCTTGTTCTCTGCATGTGAGGCGCTGATGCATGACAGCCCCTGCTGCCCCAGGGCGTGGGCAGGGTCGCCGCTGCGGCACCTGACAGGTTGCGCAGCAGTGAGGCGGAGCCGGTGCCGAGGCCCGCCACGAAGGCGGTGGGGGAGCCGCGGCCCAGCGCCGCCAGCGGCAGGCCCACCAGGTCGCCCAGCCCGGCAGCAATGGACCGCACCAGGCCTGCACCTCAAGGGCGCGTCTGTGCATAGGCTGCTGTGATGACTGGTGTCCCTCATCTGCGCACTCATCACAGCATCCCCGCAGACAGCACTCACATGACAGGTGTCTGTATGGAGGCAGGGGCGGCAGCCCACCACACAGCAAGGCAGGTCGGGGCAGGAGGCGAGTGGCCAACGGGCGGCGAGCTGCTGGTTGGGCGCCCGACAGCGGCCCGACTGCAGGCGGCGCACCTGTGGGGTTGAACACCAGGTCCAGGGAGCCCAGCACCTGCGGCGCGTTGAGCAGCGCCTCCGCCAGGTAGTGCGCCCCCAGGCCCCGCACCAGCGTCCCCGGCCACGCCCACAGCCGCAGCGCCGCCGTCGCCGGCAGCGCCAGCTTGTGCAGGGTGGAAGCATGGGCTGTCAGCGGCCAGCTGGACGGGCGCATGCGTGACAGCCTGGGCTCCAAGCAGCCCGCAGACCCTCTGCTCGACCAGCTTGAGAGTGCTGCTGCGGTGTGGCCTGCGCACCGGGGTGGCGTGCGCATCAAGCGGGATGCGCTGCGGGGTGGCCTCCGCCACGTGCACGTCCAGCGTCAGCTGCACCGCACCCACGTCCAGCTCCTCCACCAGCAGCCTGCCGGAGGAGTGCACACGACCGTGACTGGCTGGTGATAATGGGTCAAAGACAGCAACATGACCTGCACTGAGGTGAGGCACTCTGTTCAGCACGGTTGGTGTGTCCAAGCTGCAGGGTGAGATCCCATCACACCTGTTTGCCGCGCAGGTTAGTGCCTCAGCATGCATCTCAGCATGCAGGTCCTGGTCTTGTGCAGGCACGACCATGCGCTGGACAGCGCCATGACTGCGCAAACCATGAGGTTGAAGTCGTCAAGCTCATGGTGTATGTAGCAATGGGTGATGGTTGCATGCGAACGGCATGTGACCAATTCTGGCGCCGCCCCTCCATTCAGTAGGTCACCTGGTGTCTGCCGCTGCATCTGGTGGCTGCAGGGTACGCTGCAGGGTGTCGCCGAATGTGAGCAGGGCGTCATCGGCTGCCAGTGCGACCAGCGGCAGCGTCAGCCGCGCCCGGCGCACCCAGGTGTTGCTGAGCGCCTGCGGTGGCTGGTGCCCCGCCTCAGAGACGCTTGCCACCTGCAGCCGCAGTCGCGCTTGCCCTTCAGTGATGCACCCACGCACTATACTACCATTGACCCCGTAGGTCTGTACCATGATCAACCAGCAGACGCAGCTGTGTGATGCGCCATGCATGCAACACACCTCGAGGCTGCACAGGAAACCCGGCGGTGCAGCAGCACTCCTCTTTTGCTGCTGGGGTGCAGGCAATGATCTGCACACGACTGGAAAGTGCGCATCCGCAAGATGGCTGTCAATCTGCAGGCTGGCTGCACTCAGCGCTAGGTCCCGCCGCAGCTGTACGCCCACACCGCCATGTCCTGCACAACAGTCTGACTGTCGAAATATATTCTGGGTCCGATCAGCCACAAGGCTACCAGGTCCACATCATGGCACCCTCCAGAAAGGGTGTCTACGCACCTGCTGTATGACGCTGCGACACTCTCAGGCCGAGGCCGTCAATGCTGATGCAAAACAGGCGCTGCCCTAGCTGCCGCTGGGCGTCATGGTGCGCCAGAGCCGCTGCTCTGCTGCTGTTCGCCGAATGCGCTGCCGCAGCAGCGTCGACCGCAGGGCTGACCCGCCCGCCGCTCAGACGTCTGCGCTCATCGTCCCACAGATCCAGCTGCAGGCTGTGCAGAGCCACATCGCAAACAAAGGGCTGCGGTGGCGCTTGCTGCTGGCGGTCCTGCCGTTCTGATGTGTGACTGCAGTCGTGCACTGTGACGCTGAGCGTGCCTGGGTGCTTGCAGATCTGCACCTGCCAGTCGCCTGTGGGTGTCCACCAAAGAATTGAATGCAATGGCGCATGTGGACTCTCGAACATGGCAAACCTTGTGGAACATCGACTGTGACAATGTACACCATGATGCATGCCAGCTGCCTGCATGCATGCTGCCCCGGACCCATCTTCCCGCCCCTCACCTATGCTGTGGCGCCCTGGGATCAGCATGCAGGGCGGCGACCACGGCGCGGTTGTGCTGAGGGCGCCGTGGTCGCCGCCACTGACGTGACGAAGCCGCAGCATCGCTGGTGGCGGACCCATCGCGGCGGAGGAGCGCGCGGCCAGCTGCTCCACCAAGACTGCCTCGTCCTCCTCGTCAACATTTGCTGCGGCAGACGACTGATGATCGGCTGAGAAACATAACAGGTTTGCTGTATGCTGAGCAGACACTCGCTGAAGCTGCAGAGGGATGCGACTGTGATCAGCACAGCCATGTACGGACTGTAGGCAAAGGACTGCTGTGGCCCTGTGCAGAGCACCTGCAGTGCTGTGCTGCTGCTGGGGTGCATCGCTCACAACCGTGGGTAGTGCAAGCTCGCAGTCCACTTGCTGGCCAGGGGTCATGTCAAAGGCCTGAGAAATGCTGTCTCCACATGTGAAGCGCCCCATGCTGCGTCAGAGCGTGTGGACAATGTCAAGGTGTGGCATATTGCATGGTGTCACATGATGAACCGGATGGTGTGGCATGTTTTTAACATGCAACAACCCACCCCTGATGCTGCGGCGCCGTGAGCCCGACCTCGAGGTGAGCACTGGCTGCGCTGATAACCCGCAGTGGGGGTTGCCGCTCTTCGTACACCACCAGGTGATGCCGACCATGGGTCCGCAACAGTCGATACGCCACTTGCCGGTGCGGTTGGCCGCTGCCAGTGACTGTAAGCCACTGCCGACGGCACGGCTCCGCCAGAGACACATGTGGGCTGTCCCCAATGACGGCGGTGGCAGTGCAGTTGCTGCCATTGCCGCCAACTGTGCTGTCGCTGCTTGCGTCAGCCGCCTGCGCTCCTGCCAGCTGCAGAGCCACCTTGCAGGGCCATGTTGCTGCTGGTAGCTGCTGCGCTGCTGATGCCGCGGCAGATTCCGCATGTGCACCATCTGCAGGCATGGTGGCCTCTGACGCTGGGGCTGGGTCCGCCGCTGGTGCTGGAGCTGTGGCTGCACCCGCCCACACCACACTGACGGGTGCCGTGGCTCCGGGACTGCAGACTATCAGGTGCCGGGCGGTGCTGACAGCACCGATTGGCCGCAAACCCACTGGGTGAGGCGTGAGATTGCTGACATGAAAGGTTTCCCAGCAGGTGACATGCAGCGCAGGCACATCTGCAAGCTGCCCCTTGAGAGCCCCTGCGTGGTGTGCCACGGTGTGCATCGGGAAGTTTTCTCTGCAGATGACCAGCATCCGCAGCCACGCTACTGAACAACTGATAAGACTCCACCGCAACAGGGTGCACCTGTTTGCTGACGCAGCTCAATGCTGACAGTGACAAAGTAGCCGGCTGTTGTTCCATCTTTCAGCAACAGCTGATGCATGCTGCCATGCTTCAGGCTGAAAGGCACAGAGTCCAGCGTGCCTGAGCCAAGCCTCAGCATCAGGCGTGCCTGCAGCACACAAGTGGTATGTGTGGCGACATGCGCGCCATCTGAGCGCCTCCATGTCGGTCAACCCCAGCATCACTAGGCAAAGGACGTGACACTGCTGCGGGCGCACACCTGGTCAGGTGGCGCTGCCGGGTTGCCTGTGCTGAAGGCCGTCCTGCTGCCTGCCAGTGCTGCAGCCGACCATGCCGCTGACTGAGGATCCTCCAGGACGAGGTCCCGGCTGGTGCAGTTGTGCAGCACGCCATGGGGCAGCAGCGAGAATATCATTGCCGAGCAGCCACGGAGTGGCTCCTGAGCTGCAAGTGTTGCTGTCAACTGCTGTCTCTGCCTGTCGCTGCCGTGATCGCTGGCTGCAATCGTTGCTGCAGGTGCAGTGCTGTTCACAGGTCCGCTCGGCATCTGCACGAAACTGCTGGTGCCAGGCGATGGCAGCGTAGCAGCAATGGGCGTGGCGGCGGCAGCAAGCTTGCGCCAGCTGCCATTGCTTGCCTGGCGGCGGCCCATGGAAAGTGGCAGCGACCACTCGCGAAGCCCCGACTCTGATCCGTCAGCAATGCCAACAGCGGTGCCCTGACCACGGGGTTTGGCATTGCCTTGGTCATTGCTCCGGGCCTGCATGCCTGGCTGCGTCGAGTTGGCTGCTGCCTGGCAGATCCTGAATTGCAGGCACCTCGTGTCGTCCCGATGGCCTGGCAGTGGCATGCCTGCCCCTGGAAGCAACCGGCCTGAGGCAACGCAGGATGTGCTCGCACCTGCGTAATGCCACATGGATTGAGATGTATGTGTAGGGAGTTGTAGCATTGAACAATGACCGTGAACGCACAGCCTGCAGACAGGACTTTGAACATACAACTGACCGTCAGCAGAGCTGCCTTGCAGCAACTGCCATTCCAAAATCTCTGGCAGGCAGTTGCGCAGCTGCATCAGCGGCAGCAAGGTGATCACCACCTGCGCAGGCATGTAGCACTCAGAAGCCTGGCAGCCGATGCATCATGACCATGTTGAGGTGTGTAGGTGCAGTGCATGACAGCAGAAGTACAGTCGCACCTGCCCACTGCTCTGCTGCTGAATGCTGCAGGCTGCTGCCACCGCAGAGCTGCTGCCCAGTGCATCTGCCATGGATGGCATGGATGTATCAAAGCCCCCCGCCTGCAGCTCGACAGCCTGCGTGGCCACAGGATCCCGAGACGCTTCGATTTGCGACAACATGTGTTCCTGAGCAGCTTGTCACTTAGCCAGCCACCAAACACATCAACATCAGAGAGGCAAGCACAATGGTATGCCGCTGCAATTCCACCTCGTCAGGTCCTGATGGCAGCATCGGCAGGGACCGGGACCAGCCGCTGCCACCGCCCAGCCACACATGCATGCTGATGGGCTTCGTGTTGCTTTGCCGTAGCCACACGGGGAGCACGGCTTCCTGTAGCATGACCAGCAACATGTGGATGTATCTCATCGTATTGGCGACCGTGTGCTTTTGAATGAGCACTGCCTCGGCAACATTGCATTCAACCGAGCAGATCTACCTGGTCTGCAGCCACCTCCACGACCGCAGGCACAGCCCCGCTGCCTGTGGCAGGCTGACCTGCACACCAACCGAGTAACTTCAACTGCTTGACTTATGAACAGTGATGGGACCTGTAGCAAGGTGGACGAAAGTCGCCATGGCTGTCGATTGCAATGCGGACCTGTGAAGTGTAGGCGCACAGCCTGCCCGGTGAGGTTCTGCAGAGAGACTCCAGGCTGCAGTGTCACGCTCCACCCGATGCCACTGCGAGCCACCACCACCGCAACAGCATGCACCGTGCCATCCGGTGCAGGCATGTGCAGCAGTGTTGTCCCAGCAGAGAGCACCTGAATATTGAGTCAGCAACAGATCAAAAGCTGGATCAACCAGCGAAGCACCCACAGCAGCTGTTTAGATCCTGGGCAGAAGGCACATCCGCAAAGCAATCGCATACAAGCTGGCAGCTGCGCAACAGGTTGCAAGCCACCGCTCACACCTCAGCTGGCGGGCTCCAGGCCGCCTGGTACACCTCCTCGCAGCATGCTGACAGCTGTATTCGGCGCTGGGCACCTGCTGACAGTTCCGGTGGTAGATCCCACATGAGATGCCTACAACGGGGCACAGCTCACATCAGGGTTACTGCACAAACAACAGCAACTGGATCTCGTGAGCTATCCACACGCGAATACCAGATTGCGGATGTGGATTACCTAGTTCTCTGGCTGTTAAGGACGACTGACGTTTGGCTGCCGACTTGCCGCACCAGCAGCGGCACAGGACAGCGGTTTGTGACAGCAATCACGCCCTTCTGCCGCGCCAACAGCTGCTCGTGGTCCGATGCATCGTCAGGTACTGCTGGACTTGCTGTGGCGAGCAGCGTTGCCAGCCGTTGCAAGGAGTACACCGACAGCTCGTCCATCCTGACCGATGACGGCGCCCCAGGCGCCCTACGGTGTGGAAAGTCGCCCTTGTGGAGGGGCACCAGCCACCCACAACTGCCCACAACCAGCCAGGCAAACGGGTCTACCCGATGGCAGCTTCAACGCACAACCTTCACTTGCCTCAGGACCACACGTATGCCAGGCCGCGGCGGCATCGGCTGCGGCATGAGAAGCGAGCGCCCAGATGGCTGAGACGCAGCTGCATCCAACCCGGTATGCTGAGGTTGCTGGCCGTGCGTCTGCTGCGAGATCAGTATGTATAGTATAGTAGTATGTATAGTATCATATATTCAGTACGTTGTTGGCGCTGTCTACATGATCATGAGCATCCGCAGCCCAAGTAGGCCGTTCAAGGGACGGGCAGCTTACCTGACTGCCTTGCTCTAGTGCCAATGTCAGCTGCGGCACATGCAGCAGCGGCTGTAGCACCCCAGCATTGTGCTCATGGAGCCTGACCACAAGTTCGCAGGCTGCCCGTGCTGCCCAGGACTCGCCTTGCCACAAGTGAGTAGCTGCCTGAAAGCAGTCATCCATTTGAGTGATACTGCATGGAGAGCTGGTAAGCGAGTCTGTAAACAATGCAACAGCATTTAAGACTTCACAGCCTTGGAGCAGCTTACGATGAGCACCTTTAAGCCGATGCACCGGAGGCTGCCCAACTGCTCAGGGCACTCTGCCGATCCTGCCTCTGATGATCCCAAAAGGGAGACATCGAGAGCTTCCGCCTCCACAGCCAGCGCGAGTGGCACAGCCAGAGGCGCAATGCCATGTCGCTCCAGGACCGCTGGCGGGTTGATGCGCAGGTGCGAAAGCAAGTCAGCAGCGTGCAGCGCTTCCGTATTCCAGCTCAGCTGCCACTCATGTGCTGCAATTGGGACCTGCACCCAGGTCGTACATGCATACTCAGTATCAACACGACCTCAAGCACTGGCGCATGCTTCCCTTCACTGTGGCCATACATCACAGGTCACATCTGAAAACCGGGCACCCGGTGGACGACAGACAACCCTAGGTGATGGCAGCATTTACAAAGTTCACCTTGACGACCAGAGTCAGGCTGTCAGCGTCACTGCTGCGCTCCATGTTGGTGTTCTCGAGTGGGACAAACTCGCCAGATGAGCTGTCCAGTCGGGCCAGCTCGAGTTCGTTATGCTGTGCATGCGCTGCATTGCCATACAGGACCAACCCGACGACTGGCCTGGCATACGGATAGCGCCAGCAAACCCAGCTTTCCCCGCCGCCCATCCAAGGCATCGAGCCCGCCGCGTTGTCACCCAAGCTGATCTGCATGGCACCTGCATACGCAGACATTGTACTATCCAGCAGGTTGAAAGTCGCATCAACCAGACATGTGATGCAGTCGTCGACTGCGCACTGAAGTATGCAGCACCACAGCGTCTGACGGACTACCTGGACGCCCTGCCACCTCTGGTGCCAGGCTGAACAGACCAGACGCCAGGTCATCTGCTTGCTGCGCGGCGGCTGCTGGAGGCGCCGACATGCCACCTGCGCCCTTGTCTGCCTGGTCGCTGCTGTGAGACGGCATGAGTGCGGCGTGAAGGGCTGCCAGCGCCTGTGCGGCCGCAGGGGAGGCGCAGGCTGTGAGTGCACCCGACCGCAGCATCACGGCCGTGCTGCATGCTGCAGCGTTCTGTTCGAGGTGGAGGTCCCAGTCTTGCGGCGCAAGCAGCAGGCTGGCTGCCGGCGGCACCTCTGGCGCCTGCAGCGTCACTGCCAGCCCAGCAACCAACACGTCGACCTCCTGCAGCTCTGCTTCTTGTATGCCCCACCTGTGTTTGCAGACAGCGTGATGCTCAGTAAGGGAGAGGTTGGCTGCGAGCTCGTACTTGCTTGCATGACAGGTGCTCGTGTTCACCCTGTTTTGGTCTGAGGTGTACCTGCCAGCTGCAGCTGGGGGGCGGTGGCGCACGACGGAGACTGCATCGGTGCACAGCACGCAGGCTACATCCTCCGCGGGTGAGGCCGACTTGCTGCCTTTATGTTGCAGCTGGACCAGGACCCCGTCTACCAGCAGCTGAAACGAGGACCTGCCCGGCTGGTCCGCCTGGCCTGCATCGCCAAATCGGGGACAGCTCTTCAGCAAGCGTGATACTGCACGAAGAGCATTGTCCGAAGCACTGGGCTGATACTGAGGCGAGACAGCTCGGCCTTGCTTGCCCTCTGGGAGTGGTGCAGCGGCTGTGTTCGCCGGCATGTCTGCCAGCAGATGCGTCAGGCAGCCCACGGTGGCGCGATCCATCAGCAGTTCCAGCCGCCGCAGCCGCAGAGAGCTGTGACTGACGATCAAATCCTGCGCCTGTGTCGTTCCGCTGAAGTGCGCAACCGGCGGCGGGGGGCTGCTGCGTGACCCACGGCGCTGCTGCACCCTGCAAGCACATCAATTTTCGCCATCAACCACCAAGCCTGTCGGTGCAACGACAGCATCACACCTGCAGGACATGTGTCCATGCTGTAGATGGCGAATCACGCACCTCAAGAAGCTGGTGTATGCAGCATCTGCCGCTGCATGCGTGCAGCACTCAAAGTGCTGCAGGCTGCCTGTAGCTGTGCTGCCCATTGCCTCCTGCATGGCAGAGCTTGATGTTGACGTCACAATTTATGCTGAACGTCTGCCGCTGAATCCGATTCGACCATGCAAACATCCTACCTGACAAAGTCGGTAGGCTGCACCCGACAGCGTGATGCTCAGGCTGTCTGCCTCCAACGCCGGGCACCGTGTTGGATGGAGTGTGATCAGGGCAGCACCCAGCGTTGCTGCCAGCTCGGAGGTGCAGCCGGCTGACTGAGCCTCAACAGGAGCAGCTGCATAGCTGGTGTATGGCGGCAGCAGTGGCCCCGAAGTGAGGCTGTATATGGCATTCAGCGGGCTCTGCCAGTGCTCAGGCGCGAGAGCCGCGGAAAGGCTGTGCAGCTGGAGGCTCGACCGCCTCAGCTGCGTGTCGCAATCTGAGATCGCCTGCACCCCAGATGCAGGTGCTGGGTTTGCGCTGCCCTTGCTGCCAGCGCTGCTAGTCATCAGCATGATCGCAAAGCCAATCAGCCGGAGCGGCATGCTGCTGTTGATCTCTGAAGGGCAGCCACATCCCGCCTCGATGACCGGCACCCGCAGGCCAAAGCCGGGGGATGCTGCCATGCTGACGCGGTGGCAGGCGAAGCGCAGCTCTGCATCAGCTGCTGCGCATGCCAAAGAGACCTCGACTGCTGCTGTGACGAGACTGAGGCTGCTTGACTCATCAAGACACCGCTCAGCAGCTGCAGAAGCAGACACTGCTGTGGCGCCCAGCGGCGAATATGCAAGCTGCGCTGTGGATGTCATGCTGATGGTCAGGAGGCCCAGGGCGGCAGCTTGCGCAGCAGTAGTGGATTTTGCGGGCTGGACTGGACAGTCCAGGCGTGCTGAAACACCGTTCAATGCGGCAAGCACTGCGGCCAGCTGTGCTGCTGCCAGGCGCATTGACACAGGCGACACCACCGCCCAGGCACCCCAGCTGCCACCTGCTGCCTCCTCGGCACTGCCGCCAGTGCCGCTGCCGCATGCCGCCATGAGCAGCTGCAGCTCGAACTGAGTGCTGACAGGCTGCAACGTGTCTGCAGGGACAATGGTAGGCTGCTGTGTTGGAGACATCGCCGCTGATGGGCTGCTGCTGCCACTGCCTCCCGGCATTGCTGCAGTACTGTCAGGCAGCCACACTGGCGCTGTACTGAACTGCACGCCAGACACCGCGACTCGGAGGCCATGGGTAGGTGGGCTGCCTTTGATCTGGTGCTGCAGTACCGCTGCCATGCTGTGCTGAACGCTGTGTGTACGAGCCTTGATTGGGCCCAGCTGCCCGCTGACCCTGGCAACATCAAGGACAACGGCCTCGGCAGGTGAATCTGCCGCTGCCAGCACAACAACCTGCACCGCTGACACCACCAAGTCTGCCGAGACTTCGGCAGCAAGCCACTGTGTCAGCGCTGGCGGAGGTGCTGTGGCGGTTGCCTGCCCTGCGTCAGTGCTGCTTTCTGCAACAGCTGGCAAGGGCGCAGCCGGTGCTGCACTAGCTGGAGCGCCACTTGCTTGCTGACATACAACCAGGCGCTGTAGCTCCTCAAAAAAGCACGGGATGTGCGCTGCATATAGCCTGCCAACGCGCAGTGACACTGATGGCAGCTGAGCCTGCACGCTGGTAGCTTTGCCGGCAGCGTCTCCTGCCTGCCACTGCATCCAAAGAGCTAGCGGCATGTCTGCTGCTGACTGCCGCCCTGACCGCACTGGGTGCAGACCAAACACCTGCTGACCTGCAGTGCTGGTTGCTGCAGCTGCAGCTGCAGCTTCGGGGCTGCCTGGTCCACTCTGCGGCGGCCAGGGTGGATCCAAACGCTGGGCTGGTGGCCGAGACACTGTCAGCTGATGAAGCCGCAGTTCTGCAAATTGCAGGCTGGATGCCAGCAGCTGCACCTCAGCGCTCACGCCAATGAGCTGCACTGTCGCCAGGCATGACGGGCTGGAGGTAGGGCTGTTGCCTGCAAGACGAAACCATGTTGGCGCATTCAGATGCAACACACTCTACACGCTGCTACCAGCTGCATTTTGAACATGATGTGTGGCTATCGTACCAGCAACAGTTGTCGTGTCGTCAGCCCGAAGCAACTGTGCCTGACCACCTGCACGGTTCAAGAAGCAGTTTTGAGGGCGCCTCCTGCAGATTGCAGGATGAGTCGAAGGTTTCATGCAAGGGCACCGCTCTCGGCGCGGTAAAGGTGCCGTGCCTTGCAGCTTGATACTCATTGAGATGGCCAACTCGTCCAGCTGCTGTGCTGCTGCAGGGGTGCCACTCGCCGGCTCACTTGTGAGATACTGCCATGCAGCCCAGCCGAAGGCATTGACGCCTGCAGGTACCAGAATGAGTGTTGCAGGCATGGCACCCTGCCGGTGGGCCCACCCTTTCACGTGGCCCTGCACCCCGCAGTGACAGGAGCACATGCTCACCTCCAGGTGGGCTGGGCGTGCTGCCTGGCTCCTCAGACTGCGGCGTGGCGCCTGCTGTCTGTCGCTGATGTGCATCTTCACAGGCTGCCTCATCAGGGCCTGGTGTCGCCGGCAGCGCTGCTGAGAACGTTGCCATGCAACCAAGCTGCTGTCTGCTCAGCGACACACTCAGCGGCAGGATATCGACAGCCACATCAACTGAGGGTGGAGAGCCCGCCTCGCTGGCAGCCTCTTTCAGCAGCACCAGGGCTGGCAATGTGGCTGATACCTGCGTTGTCAAGCAGGCTCTGGTTTACTCTCCTAGTGAGCCATCGTTGCTCAGCAGTGCTGTGATGACAACCATCGCACCCAATCCTGTCGTCAAGGCAAGTTCACCAGCAGGCGTGGCGTGCGCAACAGCGGTGGCTCCTGCAGAATGGCTGCCATCGTTGGCAATGACTGCTGCTGCATGTCCAGGCTCAGCCCCCGAACTTCCAGCTGCTTCGTGAGCCACCCCTCGTCCTCCTGCGCAAAGATGTGGACATCGGCCTTCACCTTCTGGTGCAGCCTACCACACCGAGCAGAACACTGCAACACGCTCCATCTCCCGCCATGGTCATTGCCAAACCTAATGTAAATGTCGGCTGCCAGACGCTTACCGGACGGTTTGCCGAACCCGTATCCGTCACAGAGACAGCCTTCAGCAGGCTGCATGATGCCGACGCCATCACGCCGCTTGCATGGCACTGCACTGCCACATTGCGCAGCACCAGTGTCATGTTGGCCAGCGCCTGGAGCAGCGTGGGGCGGAAAGCATCCAGGAACCACGATGCGCCTCCTTCTGCTGTAGGCGCCTCGGAGACTTCTGCAATGCCATGTGGTACAGCTGCTGTTAGCGCTCATGCCCATGCTGCGACATCCATACAGGCCAGCGAGCATATGCGCACTCCGGCTTGTCGGCTGCCCTGAGCAGCTCACCCTGAGACAGGACAGCACCCAGCTCATCCGCCAGCGCCGACGGCTGCGGGTGTAGACCCCCGTCTGCTTCGTCCAGTGCCAGCACCACCTCCACATCATCCAGCTCCACCTGCCGTACGGACATGCGACGCACAGAAACCTCAGAGCATGCAGATCTGATCCGATCAACATCTGTGCATGCATGCCCAACACGGCTCCGACAGCGTGCATGCACGTCACCAGCACATGCAGGAATCCCCGCATCGCACCTGGATGGTGAGAGATGCCCAGCGCACGGTGACCGTGAGCCTGTGCGCAAAGGCGCGCCGCACGCTGAAGGGCACCCGGCTCAGCAGGCTCTGCAGGTCCAGCTCCAGGTTGTACAGCACCATCGACCCAGTGGCCGACAGGGACGCCCGCAGCGTCGAGCCCGCCTGCGAAGCCAGCCCGGACGTATTGCGCCGTCACGATTTGCATGTGAGCACTTACGAACGTGACGGCAGACATGCTGCACAGCACGTGTGGCGAGTCACCTCGCCGCCAGCAGACTTGATGAACCGGCGCAGCAGGCGGTTGACCGCGCCGGTGAGCAGCGTCTCCATGGCCTCACTGTGCCGTGGGTTGCTGGGCCTTGAGCATGACGGTCAGCTGCCCAGACCAGCATGCAGTGCCACCCTGCGAGGTGGTGGCTGCATGCGGTGGCAGGGTGCAGCGGTCACCGATGCAGCCGATGTACTGCAAATTTTGATACGACGACCGGCTCGAGCGGTTCAAGACGGAAACGTTCATTGCCAAGCATCTTGTTGCCAAGCAGCTGGTGCGCTTGTGCAACCACCTGCGGCAATGCGCGTGTTGCCCAAATAGCGGGCAGCTACCAACACGTTCGAAGTTTTGCAAATGGGAGCATCCGATGAAATTCGGACCAACAACTCCTCGACAGCACCGCCTAGGGTATATTGCGCCAGTGCGCAGTGCATGCCATGTTACAGATCGCTGATGTCACCAGACTTCCAGATGCAGACTAGCACGCGAAACGTGGGAATCAGGTGCGAGATTGCCACATCAGTGGCAACACACACATCAGCACAGCAAAGTGGGATGCATGCCGAGGGCTCGATGCTGTCACTGATCAGTCTTGACTGACAGATTGCACAAGATGGTTGGATGGGTCCATGCATGTCGCCCTGCTCATTTCGATGATCGCATCTGCGGAACAGCGCACCTGTGCTGTACTGCCACCTTGTGTCGAATCTTGATGCAACGCCTGGTTGCATAGCAGCGACAACGACTGTGGTGTTCGGTTGGAACACTTGGGCAAGGCCAGCAGCAGCTGCTGTTTTTCTACTGAGCGGTTAGATGCCATGGTTCGCCAAGTCGACACCCGTTGCTACACGTCTCGTAGCATCAGCCTTGACGGTGCAGAGCTGCACAAGAGCAGCGTCCAGGTGTGGCGCATCATGCGTCAGGCTTGCTGCAGCCTCGCCCGGATGTTGCCCCTGCAACACTCAGCCCCCTGCTCACCCTTGCTTTGATTGTGTGTGACAGGAACCTGAGCAACGTGGCGTCTGGTGAAGCTTTGCTGCAGACTCTCAAGAATCATGAGACCACCGGCGTGCCGAAGGATGCTGGCACAGAGAGTCCTGCCGGCTTTGATCTGGTGAGCAAACTCCGTGAGACGTGCGTCGCAATGCATAGCACGCACGAGCTGTTTCACTGGGCGCAGTCCTGGCATTCCAGACGCTCAAGACTCCGCGTCAGTGGTGGAGGCCATGGGCGCAGGCGCCGATGCGGGCGCTGCTCAGCGCACTCGGCTCGCCGCACGCCGACCTGCCAGTCGCGCACGTTGCCGGCACGAAGGGCAAGGGCTCCGTGACGGCGATGCTGCAGAGCATCCTGCGGGAGGCGGGCTACTGTGTCGGCACATACACCAGGCACGACATCGGCGCTACCATCCGGGACTCCTGTGCACCTGCCAGTTCATGGCCACACACAGTGTCCCTCACACTGCCGCCCTACATCGCACAACCACCTGACCGCAGTCCACACCTGCTCACGCTGCGGGAACGGATCAGCATTAACGGCTGCCCTATCGCCAGCGCTGATTTTGATACGCTGGTGTCCTCTGCAATGCCTGCTGCGCAAGCAGCTCTTGGTGACCGTTTCAGCAGCGTGACGCACTTTGAGATGATGACGGCGCTTGCACTGCGCCACTTCCAGCAGCAAAAGGTTTGTTGACTCATTGTCGTTGCGCATGTTGCTGTAGATGTATTCAGTCCGCTCGCCTACCAGATGTGCTGTAAACGGCATGGCAATGTATTCACCATCTAGGCCACTGATATGTGTAGTCACCCTGACATTCAACAGGTGGACATCGCACTTGTGGAGGCTGGCCTGGGTGGTGCACGGGACGCTACCAATGTATTTGAACCAGCGCAGCTAAAGGCAGCCATCTTGACGGCAGTGGGCCTGGAACACCAGGCTGCGCTGGGTGAGACACCGCTGTCCTGCCACGTGCACGTCAGCAGCTGCTGTTGCTAGCACCCAGCTGCGCCATGCAACGATGGACCACATCTGGATATGTCATGCCAGCGCCGCCAAACAGGCTATATTGGCGGTCGTGCTGGCACAGGAGGCAGCCTGGAGAGCATCGCAGCAGCAAAGGCGGGCATCATGAAGGCCGGGCGGCCGGTGGTGATTGGGTGGCAGCCACACCCCGAGGCCAAGCGTGTGCTGTGCAGGCGTGCGAAAGAACTGCGCTGCAGGTGCTCGACTGGGTTGCGCTTGCAGGGTTCTTGGGCAATGACATCTGTGCCAGGAGCACCGCATGGTGCACGCCTCCTTCCAGCAAAGCAATGCCTTGCGGCCCCTGCACGGCAGTGCTGATACTCCGGTGAATTTGGCACAGGATATACGACTCCCAGGCAGAGGTTTGGCCCCAGCAGCTGTTCATGGAGCAGGACTGCATCTGGCAGGAGTGCAGCGTATTCCTGCTCAACGGAGAGTGCGGTGACGCAGTCGGTGGGCCTCCACACGTCTCAATGGATGCATTGCTGCTGATATGCATCTTGGGTCGCAAGCACATGCGGAGTGCAACTTCCTTTGATCTACACCTGTCTGATGGCAACCCGTTCTGAACATCATTCCCATCATTTTTTGCTCAAGCTTGGCACAAGCAACAGCAGCAAAGCAAGTTGTAACTTGAAAAGCGACGAGGGCCAGCTGGGTCGTGTATTGCAGATGTGCGGATGGGGCTGATCGGCAGGCACCAAAGGGAGAATGCAGTTACAGCGGCAGGAGCGGCGCTTGCGCTGCGGCAGCAGGGCTACACAAACATCAGCGTCCCGAGCATCCTGGCCGGCCTGTCCAAGGCCCGCCTGCCTGGCCGCTTCCAGGTGGGTACAGGGCAAAAATGCTTTTCATGCTGCTGTGCCATACTGACAAATGGCGAAAGCCTGCGACAGGCTGCCAAGGGAGTGACAGCCATGCAGTAGCACCGCCAGCGTGCATTCCCGCTGCCGTAGGTCGGGCGCTTGGACTCTGCAGGCGGCAGCAGCTGCTGGCTGGTGCTAGATGGCGCGCACACAGGCGACTCCGCAGCTGCCCTGGCGGACACGCTTCGGCGCGTGTTCCCCAAGGCACGCATGATACACCAGTCGTTCCCAGCCCCGTGTGCAAACCGTGTTTTCACACCTATACACCAGCATGCAGCTCATGTACGGCATGCATGTCGTGGCCGTGCATGGCACTTTATAGCACACCCTTCTTCATGATGTCACGGCAGGAGCAGCACCGGCTGGCGCTGCTGCTTGCCAGTGCAGATGACAAAGACCACGGCGCTATTGCAGCCGCGCTGCGGCGCACCCAGCCAGCTTTGGTTGTGTTCACAACCGTGCCCATTGCAGGCAGTACAGCCAGGTGCGGCCATGTGGTATTGCACCTAAACAGTGTTAGACACTGTCGTCTCAACACTGTTTGACAGCTATGCTTTCCTGCCTGGTGTTCAAGTGACAAGGTTGTCCTGCGGCACAGATCAGCACCACCCGGCATGCTAGCCGCGCAGTGGCAGGCAGCGGGCATGGCAGAGGCACGACCCACCCGGATGCGTGAGATGATCCAGGTGGCTGGCAACAATGAAAGTGCACGAATGGCTTCCCGCAATGCTTCGCTGTCGTGATGCTGGGATGCTGCTCACTGGCGTTCGCTGTCACACAGGCATCCCTGGCAGCTGCAGTCGAAAAGGCACAGGCAGAGTTGGGGGACGACCACCATGCTGTGATTTGCATCACGGGCTCCATGCACGCCGTGGCCGAGGCCCTGCGTGCCAACTTGATGCTGCCAACAGGCAGTTGAACGTCTGTTGAGTTGATGCAATCGTCGTGAATTTAGATGTGTACCTCTACATTACAGCAGCTGCAATCAGCATTACTGAGTGTGTCAGGTGTGCTGTGCCATCTGCCCATCTCCGCTGACATGGACATCTGGAGAGATCCAACATTCAGTTGTTTGGTGCCCGACTGTTCGTTTGCAGTTGTGGTCAGGTGCCAGGCACCTCATACAAGCTAGGCACACCGCATGCCTTCAGGCGGAGGCGCCACTGCTGCCAAAAGTGCCCTAGTTGTTGTCACTGCCGTCACCGTCATTGGCATTGGCTACATCCATCGGACCCAGCGGCTGGAGCGCGAGGTGATTGCCTGTGCCACCATGTCACGACACCCTGCAGGAGCCATCCGAAGCCTTTCTCAGGCTGTACTGTTTGCAAGAGATCTGCGAGATGGTCTGAATTGCACAGGGGATGACTGGCTGCAGAACCTACACAAGGGCGTGCTACGGGACGACGTGCTGTACGCAGTCAAGAAACGGCAGCACGAGGAACGGCTCAGGCAGCAGGCATCCCGGCAGGAGGGGTAGTGCTGCCAGCCAGAACGAGCTTGCAGAGTACCGCATCGCGGGCCGGCGTGCACATGGCTGCTTGGCACAGCAGAGTTGGTGCAATGCAGAGGAGACGCTACTTGACGTGTACACACTGACAGTACGCTTGCATGTGTCAACAGCTGAGCGAAGCACTTGCTCCTACGGTCAGTCAGGCTTGAAAATGCAAAATGACATCATGGTGTTTGAAGCACATCCGTCTTGATCTCTTCGCGCCAGCGCTGGAGGGCGGCCTTGTGCTCTTCGGCCCACCTCCACATCGCCGCCTCTGCCTCGCTGGGTCGCTTGTCGACGAGAATCTGAACGGCTGCCACCTGCGGCAGCAGATCGGATTGCAGCTGTTGGGAGCGGTACAACTGCTTGCCAGAGCACTGCAAGTGGGCCAGGCTATAGGCTCTTGCAAAGCACAGACCGCGCAGCATGCAGCGGCCTCAGGCCAGAGGCAAGGCGCACATCTGTGGCATCGGCGTCCCATAGGCGCAGCCCGGGGCGGGCTTCCTTCAGCCGCAGGTCCCGCATTGTGACGAGTTTGCCGATGTGCTGCGCCGGGTCGAGGTACTGCAGTGCCTCTGGAGCCGCATGCAGCTGCACCGCCAGCAGCCATGGCCGTCGCGGCGGGTCTGCTGTTGCACTTGGCGTCACTGCAGGATTGCAGCCGTGCCCAGCGGAGCTGGGCCTTGCATCGTCGGCACCTTCAGCAGAATGCACCATGCCAGTGCCAGTCGATGGATCTGCCAGGAACACCCACTGCTTGCGGAACACAGTGTTCTTGCCTGCCCACTCATCTGCAGTGGCAAATGACATCCTGGTCAATAGAAGCTTTCTTGGCTTCCATACTTCAGAGGGAGGTGCGCTGCGTTCTGCCTCGAGCACAGTGTAGAAAAGCTTGCATACCTTGTGGCTCGCTAATGTGCACAGCCACTCCCATGTAGTCGCAGTCTGGCGTATGCTCACTTCCAAAGCTCTGCTGCAATACGTCCTGTGTCAATTGCGCAACATTGTCTGAAGCTGTGAGGTGCTGAGATAAGCTGCAGTAAAGCTACAAGGCAGTATGCATATGGCTTGCGGCCCAGCGGCACCATCACCAATCCAGGGGACTGACAGATGATGCACCTTCAACTGGATACTCCGGCGGGGTCGGTACTGCCACTGCAGTGATACTGCTTTCTTTGCATCAAAGCGCCGTATCTGGCTGCCCACTGCAGTGGTCAACTCCAGCAGCCTGCAATATCATAGTCATGGGTGCCACTGGCACATATGCAGTGCTACCTCGTGCAACTGACACAGCTTGCAGGACAACCACCGCCGGCTGCAGCTAGCATGGTGTGACATTCCTCGAAGCTGAAGGCAGGTAACCGTTGCACAGGCACACCTCTCCCGGCAGCCGCCCCTGCTGAAGGGCGTCAGGCGGGTGACCCACAGCAAATCGCCCTCCTGCGCCGACTGCAGATCCTCGCCGGGCCGCCACACCCGCAGCAGCGCAGTCTGCGGCCGCGCAGGTCGGCCCTGCACCCAGTCAACCGTATGTCGTCGGCCATGTATGCAGCCATGCCCCAACTGCATATTCGTAAGGGAGCACGAGGCCGACGAGTGGAGTGTCCAGGACCAACCACAGCAAGACCCGTGCGATCACCTTGTGGCTGACGGCCCCAACCAGCAGCTGCTGATACGGAGTCGGATCACTGACTGCCGCCGACACTCCGGCATCCTCCAGCACAGCCATGGCGCGGCACTCCGCATCCTGCTGCATGCGGCTGTTCTGCTCCTGGGCATACCTGCGCAATGCCCAGCAAGCAAGCTGGCTCGTCTTCTGGGCAGCGACAGGTGCGGTATGCATGACACGCCATCCCCGTCACCCAATGCAGAGAGGTAGTGGCCTGTTTAGGCAGTTGAGGCCGCACAGCTGCAGGGCGCGCTGCTCGGCCATGCTGACTCCCTGGCTCACAGCTTCATCGCCAGCGACCCGCATAGCAGCATACATGTGCTCCCCTGCATGGCAGAGACATGGCGGCGTGAGACACCCCCCCAAGCGAAGCTATTCGGCCAGCCACCTACAGCAAAGCAGTCACAGCCTGTTGACATGCTGGCGCGGGTGCCTGGGCTGCAGGAGGCGCGGCCGGCGGCGAGGATGGCGCGGCAGCGGGCGACCTCCTCCGCCTCCACCTGGGCGCCCGCCCGCTCCCTGGCCTGCTTGCATGCGAGGCCGCGCCGTTGCATGCACGAGGGCCCTTATGTGATACGGTCACCGCCCTGAGTTGCTACTACTAGGCAATAGGTGCAGGCGTCTGCTGTGCTGTTGGCATGGACAGGTTCCGGTTCCTGGAGGCAGGGATGCCAAAGTACCCGAGCAGCGGATGCTGCATACGCCGCGGCAGCCCGCTGCGCCGCTGCAGGCGTGCGGGTGACGACCTTGCCGTCCGCCAGCCTCACGCTGCACAGCTGAGGGTACTTGCGCTGCAGCACCTGTGGAACGAACCAATCGTCTTCAGCATCCCGAAGCACCAAGCGGCAGACAGCATTGAGGCACTTGAATGCAGCATCATCCAGCTGTGTGCGTGAGCATGTAGGCATGGCAAATTCAGTCATGGCGAATGTGAACAGCATGTTGAACGCTAGCGTCTCAATAGTGGAAGCAAGCAACAGTGTTGTGAGATACGCACCACCAGGGTTCGGGACAGGGTGCCGCCCTCAGGACGGATGGCACTCAGCGGGACCCAGCTGCTAGCCACGGACTTGCATGCACCAAGCCGTGCCTCCTGTGACACCCTGCAAACAGAAGACTCGAACAGCTGCAATAAACACTCATATCCATCTGTAGTCATCCCCTGCACTTTCACGAAGCAGCTAGGCAACAGCATGTTGGGCGCACAGAGAGCAAAGGTAATAGTGCAAGCGCGCCTGAAGGTGTTGTTGCGGCATATCTTCAGGCGTGCGGTGCTGCACGCTTGCAGCGGGCTCCCCGCAGCATGTGACTCGAGCTCCGCCCCACAGATGCGCAGCTTGTCACCTGCGTGATACATCGCTATGGCGGTGAAGATCCGACCCGGTGAAAATGGGCCTGGCAAGCTGCCTACAGTGTGTACACATGCTGGGTGCTGCTTGCTGCTGCATGCATGTGGCAGCTGCCAGCCAGGTGTTGCACGCACCGATGTTGAGGCGCCGGAGCCGGATCAGGTCGGCCAGTGCCCGGTCGACAGTCGCCTGGATCCAGTACCTGCACATACAAGCTTCAATTCAGAGTCTTCTTTTGCACATTGTGGCTTTGCAAGCATCATGCTCGGCTCTGACGGTGCCCGCACCAGCCGTCGGTGAGGACCAGCTGCGGCTGCGGCGGGTGGCCGCCGCCGGGCGCTGCATGCTGCGGCGGGTGGCGCAGCGCGGCCACCGCCAGCACCATCAGCCGCCCCGGCGGGTCGTTGTGCTCCATGACGCGCTTCAGCACCGGGTGCTGCGCCCGGTTCACCTCCCGCTCATACCTGCAGCGGCACCAGGGTTGCCATTTACCTATAGCCACCGCACTTTGACGGACAGGGCCTGTGAGGAATTGGGTGGCTGGCCGCGCTGGGCTATGCCGGGTCACTCACCGCAGCTTCAGCAGGTCCAGCACCACGGCCCCATCGAGCAGGCGCCCGGCCAGCGCAGGGTAAGCAGCCTCGTACCGTGCGCACTTCCACAGCACCATATGCAAATGATGACGAACCTGCAGCCGAACAGACGGTCGTGCCACTGAAACGCCTGGCAAGTGCGATGCAATGTACATGTACTGTGGGGTGCAAGAGTGTAGATGCATCTATGCCACACAAAACTGAGCACGATATGGCGAACACATGTCGTACCCACTCATCTGTTGCCAGGCCGGGATCAGCTCCAGCTGCATGCAGCTCTGCAGCTGCCAATTGAGGCGTCAGCGCAGCGCCTTCGGCAGCGCCTTCAGGAGCAGCTGGCGCTGCGGCTGGAGCTGCTGTAGGATCTGCGCAAGGCGCTACTCCGCCATGCTGCACCCATGTAGAACGTCGGTCAAGTGCGACCCCAGGCTAGCTGCTCAAGTGTTCAAGCCCTCGCAACTGGTAATGCATGAAGTCCGACACATCGGCGTGTGCCATGTCCCACCATGTCTCACCAGATGCAGTAAAGGTGGGCGTGCTTGAATATCGTCTATGCTGGGGTTGGGTCCAGGAGGCTGGTCTGTATGCGGGTTGCCGGCGTTGGGCAGCGCCTGGCTGAACAGCGTGCTGTGCAGGCTGTGGACCGCAGGATGACATTCTGCAGCACAGCACCACGGCGCTTTAGACATACTGAGCCACTGATGGCATTGCACCCAAAGCCATACACATCAACACAGGCAGGTCGTCGTCCCAGCTTGCGGTAAGGCCTTCAAGCACATGTGACTGGAGATTGCTGTACGTGCACAGCAGCATTTGCCAATATAGGAAAGCGGCCTACTGATGGGGGTTGAGGGTGTGCTGCGGTGACCGGCCTGCGCAATGGCATCCATAGTGGATCAGCAAGCAGCATGTCACTCAGATGATTTCTACCAGGTCCAACCCAGGTAGGAGGCACAGCAGACCATCACCAATTGGCATGCGATCGACTTGGCACTGCACACCAGGGGCTTTGGCCCTGCAGCTGGGGTTGTCTTGAGGCCGCCACGGCGGCCAATGGCGGGCCTGGCTGCGGCGCGCCGCTGGACGGCTGGCTGCTTGTCGGATGTGCCTGCTGCCGGGTCGCTGTCCTGCCGCATTGGTCGCAGGGGCGTGAAGGTCTTCTTGCAGGGGACTGCCCCTGCAGGCGACATGGCTGCCTGCCTGGCGCTGGCCTCCTGCAGCGCTTTGCTGGGAGCAGGCTGAGCTGTGGCTTTCAGCACGACTGCACCATGTGCTGGCATTGGGGACCGGAAGCCAGATGCCCCCGGCTGCACAGCAGCGGTAGGGGACTGCAGGGCTGCCGCATTCGCTTGCGCCTCGCTTGAGGTTGTGGGCCTGCCGCAATCAGTGTGCTGCGCTGCAGCACAGTGCGTGTCGGCACGTGAAGGCTGGTGCGGCTGCTGAGCAGGCACTTCATCAAAGAAGGAAGCTGCCTTCCTCAGTGCTGCTGCAGACGCTGGTAGTGTCACGGTCTTGCCTGCTGCTGTCTGAAACCCTGCTGCCATGGGCGCCGACGCTGTGCCAACTGCTGCAGCCTGGGCTGACGGGCTGACAGGCCGTCTCATCACACCCTTGATTGGGGCCGCCTGACAGTGGGCTACAGGCTGCAGCTCATGCTGCGGCGGCTCAGCGCCTGCGGGGGTGCCGGCTACTGCAGGGGTGGGGCTGTAGTCGCAGTCGCCGTCATCAAACATGACTGTGGGCCCAACTGCCAGGATCCTGCCAACGGCCTGCGGTGTCAAGGGTACCAGGGGTGCAGCTCCAGGTTGCACCCCTGGCTTGCCGGGTGACCCTGTCTGAGGGCGGGCTGCCTGCTCATTCCTGGCAGACGCTTGTGCCTCTTGGAAGTGCATGGGCCGAGCCGCCGCTGCAACTGCACACGCTGTCGTCGGCGGCTCCTCAGCTTCAGCAAGGCAGGCGTCCAGCCGTGTGGCAATCTGCGGCGGAATGCCAGCTGTCGGTGGCGAGTTGGCACCCCTCCTAGGCATGTGCAGCTGCGCTGCTTGTGCAGGCGCCTTCACGGTGAGCAACTGCCCAGCCGCAAGCTGAGAGCCTGCCTCCAGCTGTGCAGAAGCATCGGCAGCTGGCTGAACGTCCGCATGCGCTGCCAATGCTGCTGCTTGATCAGTGTCTGCGTGTGGGCCAGAATGCCGACCAGCATCCGCAGTTGGTGCTTGGACCTGCTGGCTGTTGGCAGGAAGGCTGCCGCTACCGACGCCGCTGCCTTGCTGGCTGAAAAAGTCTGGAGGAATGCTCAAGTCCACCATTTGAAGGCCCTGCAGAGGAGCATGAGCTCGTGCTTGGACCACCAGGCCAGTTTGGATCATCAGTGGCCATCATCCATAGCATACAGACTGCACGGCAATGCGCCTTACCTTGTGCTGCTGCAGCACCTGCGTCCTAGGCGCTGCAGGCGCACTGCCATCCTCTGCCAAGCAGTGAGCGTATTGTGCATCAGCCGTTGGATCTAGGTCCTGAGCACCTCCCACCCCAGCGCACACTTTCTCTGATGCAGCTGGAGGTGCTCGCGCCGCTTGGCCTGCCTGCATCCGATCAGAAACTGCTGCAAGCAGCAAAGACTGTTCCATGGGCATGAGTAAGCAGACGCACAACAGCAGCGGGCAACAGGCATGTGCAAAACCCATACTGGCTGAGGGCGCGGCCGGTTGAATGGCTTTGGCGCCCGGAAGATACTCGGCTTCTGTGGCTGCTGTGGCGCCGCCGGGGGTTCGGCAGCGCCGCCCGCCTCCATCTGCGCCAGCAGCGCCTCGCCCTTCCGACGCTGCGCATCTGATATCTGAATGACCTTGCCCTTGGCGGTTGCAAACAGTCCGCCGCTGGCGGAGGCGCGGGTGCGGAGGCTGGCGGCTGCGGCGTCGGCAGGCAGTTCATCACCCGCCACTTGGCCAGCATCAGCTGCTGTTTCTGGTGCTGGAGCGGCATGCTGGTGGTGCTCCGCTGCGCCTGACGCTGCGTCAACATTGGCATGCTGGAGGCATGGCACGGCATGGTCCTCGGGGTCTGGGCCAGAGGGGCCCTCCTGCCCATCGCTGCATGCCTGGTCGTGCTGTTGCTGCAGTTGCTGCTGCTGCATCAGTATCGGGGCTGACACCAGCTCAGCGGCGGTGGCAAAGGCCTGCGCTGCTCCTGCAGTGTGGCCGGAGGCCGGTTTGCATGCCCTGCCGGCAGTAGCAGTGCATGCTGATGCATACTGATCATTCCGGCAGTGTGGATCAGCATCATTGACTGCAGCATCGCCTGCCGGTGCTCCTGCAGATGCAGCAGCACTGGACGTTGCTATAAGTGTCAACATCAGGATGATTTGGCCAATGAGAACACAGCTGGATTGCAGGTTGGAATATGTGCTCACCCAGTTGTGTCTGCGCCTCTGTCAGGTCATAATGAAACTCCTGGTCATTCTCCTCACCGCTTGCATCGCAGCTTTTCCCTCCTGCACCAACGTCGTAACCACCCTCTTGTTGAAGTGACATGAAGCGCACAACTGCAGTACTCGACAGGCACCAGGAGCACCTGGATACTGCAGGGATGGGCAGTGCCGCTTCGCCTCTGGCAGATGCTGCTCGAGAGTGGAGCGCTTAGGACTAGAGGGACGGCGCTTGAACGGTGATCCACCTGCGTCATCAAGATGTGTACTCTCGGCGTCTGTATACTGTGACGCGATACGAAGCATGGCTGCCCACAGCTGCGCACACACCTGCAGCGCCGTGTTCCTCAGCTTGCAGCCGTGCCCAGCCTGCTTCAAGCGAGGCGTAGATGCTGCATGGGTGCACTTCCATCACAATGTCCGCGCTGGTGCGCCCATCATCTGTGGCAGGTTCCATGCATGTTCGCGAAGTCCCTGAGGGCGATCGTGACTACACAGAATTGAAGGGATCGCAGTGGTGCACTGTGGGATCTGGGACCCATGTTCGCAGCAACTTCCCTTCAGGCTGTCAATGAACAGCAATGATGCATTGACCACGTTTTCAGTGTGCTCGATTGAGCATAACACGCGGAGCAGCAGTTTGTAGAAATAACAAAGGTGGTAGTTAGGCACTATGAAATTCGAGTGCACAGTTGCGCATGCCGAACTTATCTTTTGCACTTTGGGCCATATCTATAAGCCCGTTTGCCGGCAGCACCGACGGCACGCATTGCAACATGAGCAGCGAGGCACGCTTGACGCGGTCCGCGATGCGCACGAGAGCGTCCCGCGGTGTTGCAGGTTCGGCTGATGGCTGCTGTGTTCGGGTGCCATCGACCTCATGCGCTTCTATCATCAAGGCTGCAGCATCGATGCAAGCGGATCCACACCGTGTATCCGTTGTTCTGCGTGCACGCTGACTGAACCTCAATCTGCTTGCAGCCGACTTCCTTGAGCTGCCAGCCACGCCTTCGAGGACACGCGCAACAGGCAAGACGCCGGGCAAGACCCCGAGCGTGTCACGGCAGCCCTTTGACGAGATCTCCACTGGCAAGGTGGGAGTCGTGCATGCGATGCAGTCTCGTCATCGGTGGCAGCTGCAGACCTTCTTGTTGCGCAGTGGTGGGACAACAGCTTGTGTTCCTGATTGCAGGCCAGCAACGGTGCGAGCGAGGTATGCCCGACACCGGCAGCCAAAGGTCCGCATGCCGGCTGCTTATTGCAGTACAGTCACAATGGCGGCTAGAATCATGCGACTTCGCAGATGCACGATTTCATGAACTGACACCGGCGCTCTACTCGCAAACGTACAGATGTCAGCACGCTGTCAGACCTTGAACGCCTACTGATGTCGCCTACACCGCGGCTGACGCCCGAGACCACCAAGAAGGTGCAATACCTAACAATCATGTCAAGGCGGAGTTCCACAGCATGCATGCACGCATGCATGCAGTGAAGTTGGTATACAGCAACACATGTCATGGCAGTGCCGCACGCCCGCACCGTCTGCTGCCTGCAGCCACAGGATGCACAGCGCATGGAGGAGGAGGCATCCGCAGCAGCCACAGCTGCAGTGCGTGCAAGCACGCCAGCGGCAACAGTGGCAACAGCTGCAGCACAGACTGCGGCATCCGATGCACCTTCTGCGCAGGCAGCCGCAGCAGAGCTGGCTCTGTCAGAGGCGGCGGCAGCAGAGCCGTCAGCAGCCGCAGCACAGCGCTTGGCAGAGGAGCAGGCATTCGCTGCCTCGGCGGCAGCAGCAGCACAGCGCCTGGCCGCTGACCTGCAAGCCGCAGCTGATGTCCAGGCTGCGGCGGAGGCTGCGGCGGCGGCAGAGCGCGACGCAGCAGCCAGGGTGGCATGACATTGACATTGATTACATACTGGTGGTGGGCCATTTTGGCCTAGCCACAGGCTCTGGCGGAAAAACCCAGAGCAACATGCACAACGAGTCGTGTACGAAACCGTTCACTCCCCGCTGACAGAATGGTTCCACTCAATCCCGGTTGGATGCACACCCCTCCAACTCTGCACATTGATCATGACAACCCCGCAAAAAGGCTGCCAGTTGCCCGGCATCCTGCTGCATAAAGTCCGCCACTGATGTGATGTTGCTGTCCTCAAACAGCTCCGAATGCTGCACCCTCTGATCTACTAGGGCTGGACACCCCCAGACCATATGCGCCTCATCATCCACCACGCCGCAGTTACACCGCTGACACAGCCGCTCTGCCCGCGGCAGCCGCTGCCACCTCCCTGTTTCCACCCCCAGCATGTGACTGCCCATGCGAAACTGTGCTAACCGCCGACGACCGGTCTTGGAGGCGACTGCCTGCAAGTAGCCGGCCATCTGGTAGTTGTCACTGTTCACAGGGCCCCTGACTCCCAGCCACTCACGCACTTTGCGCAAGTCGCTGCCATTCACAGCATCGAAGGTGCGGCGCTGCAGGTGTGCAGTGACAACAGATGTGTCAATGCGCTGCGGCACGCCGTCAACGATGGGTGACATGAAGTGCAGGAACGAACACACCTGGGCAGCCCAGCATGCTGAGCTGCTGGTGCTGCGCCCCGGCCGTGTGGCCAGAGCACAGTTCTCCAGGAATGCCTGCTTGGTGAGGCGGGTGTCCGGGATTGCGACCAGCCGGTTCCAGAACCGGCAGATGGCCAGCGTTGCCGTGTGCGCCACTGGGAACCGCCCAAGCTCCCCCAACACCGCCACGTTGGGAGTGCCTGTGCGCACGCCAAGAACAGACCGAAGGAACTTCCGATGGACAAGCTCACAAGTATCCATGCCAGTACCACATAACGCCCCAGGTCCCCATGTTTCGACACCATATAGCATAACAGGACGTACTAGTGCATCAAACAAATGCAGCTGCAATGCTGGGTCATGCAGGCTCAGGTCGTGGCAACGATGCTGCAATGCAAGTGCGGCGCGCTGGGCGGAGGCCGCTCTGCCGATGCTAGCGGCAGCAAAAGAACTACGAGTAGAGATATCAACCCCCAGATAGGTAAACGAGTCCAGCACTTCGATGGGAGCATGCATGTAGGTGAGAACCGGTGGTGCAGCAGCCTGGGCTGCATACACCACGACCTTTGTCTTCTTCACGTTGACGGTGAGGCGCCAGCGCTTGCAGTACGACTCCAGCAGGTCGAGCTGCGCCTGCAGGCCGCGTACGGACGTGGACACCAGGTCCAGGTCATCTGCATAGAAGAGGGCAGGTGCCTGCACACCACACAGGGTGGGCAGGTCCAGGTCCCCGCCGGCGGCCTCCAGTTCCGCTTGGAAATCGTCAATGTAGATCCCGAAAAGGGTTGGAGATAGTGGACATCCCTGCTTAACGCCCAAAGTGCTCTGGAATGTATCGGACATTCCCCCCTCAAACTGCAATGCCATTGGCACATCAGCATACAGTGCCTGAACCCCCCTCAGAAACTCCCCATGCACCCCAATCCGCTGCAGCTTCTCCCAAAGCAAATCACGAGGTACAGTATCGTATGCCTTCTTGAAATCGACAAAGCAAGAGTACAGAGGCTGCTTATCTGCCTTGGCCTTCTCGATGAGGGTGCGAACGACGAAGGTTTGATCGGTGGTGCGGTGGTCCTTGCGGAAGCCCGCCTGTCCGCGTGCGCGCAGCTGGTGCTGCTCGGTCCACCTCATAAGCTTTTCGTTAAGCATGCAAGCATATAGTTTTGCCAGCAGAGACCCAACAGCAATGCCACGGTAATTACCCGGATCAGATGTGTCGCCCCCCTTATGAATTGGCGTGATGCCGCACAATGCCCAGCTCCTTGGCAACGCTGCAACTCGTTGACACGAGTTAAAAATACATGCAAGACAGGGTGCAAGCTGCGCCGCTGCAACAGATAAAGCATCCAATTTGAGCAATCCCACCGTCGCTTTGCCTCCGCGCAGGGCTCCTATAGCCTCTTGCACGGCGCCGGCTGTGAAGGGCGAGTTGAGCTCGCTCCCGTCGGCAAAAGGTGGCGCAGCCCCACTACCCGAGGTACCTGCAGTGCTTGATGGAAGTGTGGGGGCATCCAGTAGTTTACGGAAGGACTCGAGCATCACATCATCTGCTATGGGACAGGACCGCTTCTTAGCAGGTTTGAACTTCTGCCAGAACTTCTTGGAGTCGGTAGAGCGAGCCATTTCAGTGAGAGAAAGAGCCTGACTGCGGGTCCACTGGCGCTGTGTGCGGCGTAGCAGGTGCTGGTACTGCTGGCGCAGTGCGCGAGCAGCAGCTGACTGCGGGTCGCGACGCGCGGCTTGCCGCGCTGCGCGGCGCCCGCGGGCCAGTTCAGCGTCCCACCAGCGGGGCACAGCGTTGCGGTCACGCCCCCGCCCCTTGGCGGCCGGCGCTGTTGCAGCCACCTCAGCCTGCGTGGTCTCGATAAACTGGTCGAACTGCAAGCCCACAGCATGCATGTCATCAGGTACCTGGGTGGCCGCAGAGGTGCAGGCTGCTGCGGACGCCGCCCTCCTGGCGGCGCAGCTGCAGGCGGCCGAGGCGCAGTCCGCCGCCCTCCAGGCGGCGGCACCGCATGTGGCGCCCGTGAAGACAGACGAGCCGCCTGCTGCGGCTGCACCCACTCAGGCGCCCACACCAACCGGCAGCGAGCGCTGGGATGTGGATGCAGACGATGACATCATGGGTAGCAGCGATGACGCCGTGAGCCAGGTGTGGTCGCATGCTTTCAGCTTGTCGTTGATGTGCATTATGTCACCTTGCTATCCACCATGACCCTGAGCCAATGCATGCACATGGCTGAAGTGCGAGTGTGGCCGAGCGCAGCAGCAGCTCACAGACGCGGTGCCTCCGCGCTCCGTCGTCAAGTCCAAGGTTGTACCTGCTGCGTCCTTCGAGCCCAGGTATTGCACATGACACGATGCTCATGTACACCCATGGCAGTAGGGTGGACACTGCCTCCACAACGGCAGACCATTTGCTGCTGCTGCCCTTGCAGGTCGATCAGGCAGCTGAAGAAGGACATCAAGGCCCAGTATGTCAAGCAGAGCACCGTGCGTGGCCTCACGGAGGATGGCGATGATGTGACTGAGGTGCTGGCGATCATTGCAGCAGGCAGAGTCATCCATCGCTTGTTGCTCTGATGCATGCCTTGGCATCTGCCAGATGCAGACGGCGGTGGGGGTTGCCTCTAGCGACATCGTGTGATGCATGTGCAGGAGGAGTGCGCGCCATCAGAAGATGGTGCAACGGCAGCAGAGTCTCTAGCGAACGTGCTGGGCGGCCTGAGCATTGGCGTCGGCGGGGCGGCAGGCCCACTGCGGGGCGTCCCAGTTGCACAGGTGGATGTGAAATTAATGGCATCCTCCTACTACTGCTGAACCTGACAGCCGACCAACGCTGCTGCCTCGTTCCCTGTGGGCAATGTTGCAGTGCTGAGCAGCCTCGTGTGCTTGGTCTACAGGGCAAGCACCTGCGCTTTGATGACGATGGCTATGCAGAGGTGGGCAGCCCAATCAAGCTGCAGCTGCGGGGCATGCCACCAGCTGGCGGCAAGCACCTTCGCTTCGAATAGAGCGCCAGCATGCCAGGCACCCTTTAGCAGATAGGCGAGGGGGGTCGTCAGCGATAGGTGTGCATATTTGCCAGCAGCTTGTGACGGTGCTTCCGCAGCTGTCTCCCAGTCTCTGTTAGGGATTGGCTTGTGTGTCCGTTTCACATGCAGTGTGTCGCGACATGAGAGCCCTGCAGCATTAATAGCCATGCAGCCAGATGGTCAGCCAGAGGGACATTGCGAACAGCTGTTGGTCATGTTGCTGCACAGCCCATTACTGGGCAAGCTGTACCAGAACGTGACCGGCGCATCCAAAAGGTGCCTTTCAAGCTTCCAAGGCCCCAATCAACTTGAATTTGAAACCCCCTTGCTTGTGTAGTTGTGTTGGTCTCCACGCCCAGCCACCAGCACTTGCCCTTCACGATACTCTGCACGAAGCCCACAATGACGGGCGGGGCGATGATCGAGCAGAAGCTCGCGTTCCAAATTGTGGTGGCTGCAACCCGGAAGCTCGGCATTGGCAAGGATGGCACCATGCCTTGGAAACTGCCCGGCGACATGGCGTACTTCAAGAAGCTCACTACAATGACTGCCGATCCGCAGAAGACGAACGCAGTGGTGTGCAGGCCTGTGTATCGGGCCATTGTGCACTGCTGTCCGGCGCAGCATGCTGCACATATATACTTGGCTAGGTTCGAAGACTGTAGCTGCATATTGAAGCACTGCCGCGAAGCGTCCATGATGTTTTGCTGTACAGATTATGGGCAGGAAAACCTGGGAGTCGATCCCCCAGAAATTTCGGCCCCTGTCGGACCGCGTCAATGTGGTGCTCAGCCGAGGTGCCGGCAATGACGAGAACGTCAACGTCAACGGCGGGTCGAGCAGTTCAGCAGCGAGCCTGGCTTCGCTCAAGGGCGTGCATGTCAGCAACAGCCTGGAGGGCGCACTGGGCCTGCTGTCCAGCCCCAGCATGCGCTCAAATATTGAGACGGTCTTTGTCATCGGCGGCGGTCAGGCGAGCTGCAAATGAGAATGCCTCTTGCTTCCACGTGCATCACACTCGTCGGCTGCTTTCCACTGGAGCTTTGAATCAGCACCGTGTGAAGAGCATGTACATACCATCTCGATCTTGGGTCTTGTTGAACTCCCAACAGGTGTACGAGGAGGCGCTGCAGTCCGCAGAGTGCAGCGTGGTGCACCTCACCCAGATCGAGGGCGAGTACCCTTGCGACACGTTCTTCCCGCCGCTCGACGGTGCACAGTACCGCCTGTGGTCCGCATCCGCGCCGCAGCGGCACAAGGACGACCGCTACTCGTTCCTGTGCTACGCGCGGTCGGGGGACGCCGGCGGTGCGGCTCCGCAGCTGCCGCCGGGCCTGGCCAGCCAACACGAGGAGCACCAGGTGCGCATGGCAGCAGTTTCAGGCATGTGTTGACTGTGAGTGTGCAGCATCAGACAGCTGTTGCATGAGAGTGACAGTGCAGATCGCAACTCGGCACCTGCCAACAGGGCACAGCTCGTGATGCATGCAGTACCTTGACATGGTGGACGATGTCATCAGGACGGGTAACCTGAAGGGGGACCGCACCGGCACGGGCACCCTGTCCAAGTTCGGCACCCAGATGCGCTTCAACCTGCGCCACTCCTTCCCGCTGCTGACCACCAAGCGCACCTTCTGGCGAGGTGTGCCGCCCTTCAAGTCACGCCAGATGTCCCGCTTGGTTGACTGCGTGCTGATGCACGATGGCACCGCTTGTGGTGTATGTTTGATGGACGATGCTCTCCGGCCTGCTGCAGGGGTGGTGGAGGAGCTGCTGTGGTTCATCAGCGGCTCAACAGATGCCCGGCAGCTGCAGGAGAAGGGTGTGCACATCTGGGACGGCAATGCGTCGCGGGAGTACCTCGACCGGGTGGGGCTACAGCACAGGTGGGGCCAGTGGGCTGGGAGCTGGCGCCAAGTCGCAAGTACTGCCTGTGCTGTGCGGACCATACTGCTGTTGCTGTCACAGACAGGATACACTATGCAGGCAGTAAACAGGATACAGCTAGCAATGGAACATGTACTGCCGTGCAGGGAAGAGGGCGACCTCGGGCCTGTGTACGGCTTCCAGTGGCGGCACTTTGGTGCTGCTTACACAGACATGCACGCAGATTACAGCGGCCAGGGCGTCGATCAGGTACATCGATGATGTTGAGGCTTGCCACAAACATGGCTTGTCCTGTTTTCAAGCCATCTGTCTGAATTTCCCTTCGGACTTTTATCAGCTGGCTGGCTGCCAATGTGCAGCTGAAGGATGTGATCCACAAGATACGGAACAATCCAGACGACCGCCGTATCATCCTGTCAGCCTGGAACCCAGCAGCATTGCCCAGCATGGCATTGCCACCCTGCCACATGTTCTGCCAGGTGCTGACCGGCATGGGCAGCTTGAGTTTGTCTAGTTGCAAGTTAACGTTTCACTCTGATCAGATGACAGTTGTGATCAAAGCCGAAATGCGCCCCTTCTGCTGCTGCAGTTCTATGTGGCGGAGGGGGAGCTGTCATGTCAGATGTACCAGCGCTCATGCGACCTTGGCCTTGGCGTCCCCTTCAACATCGCCTCCTACGCCCTGCTCACGTCCGTCTTGTTCAGCCAATACGATCGTCAGGGTCTCTGTTATTTGCACTGCGTGTCTTCATGGGCACTGATGTGTGTCACCCCTGCGCAGGTGCATGATAGCGCATGTGTGCGGGCTGCGCCCGGGCGAGTTTGTGCATGTGCTGGGCGATGCCCACGTGTACACCAATCACGTTGAGCCACTGAAGCAGCAGCTTCAGAACGAGCCACGCCCATTCCCGGTGAGCCCTGCGGTCAGCTGCGCCACTGCTGCTGCGATGTTTCATGAGCAAGATGCCAAGAGCACCGTGCTATCATCAGCGCTGCAAAGCACACTGGGCTTGCTAAACATATGATCTCTCGAAATGTGCCACGCAGACGCTGACAATAAACTCGGCGAAACGGGACATCGAGTCCTTCAGCTTGGAAGACTTCAAGCTCGATGGGTATACTCCCCACAAAAAGATCGCCATGCAGATGGCGGTGTAAACGGCGCATGTGAAAGCCAGGAGCCCTATATGTACATGATGAGCGCATTGCAGCTGAGCACTCAATTTTGCACGTGGTTTTGAGATGTGACTGAACCTCCACTGTACTACTGTGGCTTTTGTTGGCAGCACAACATGTGATACGAACAGCATACGGTAGGAGGTGGAGCTCTCTGATGGAATGCACTGCTCGATGCTGGTACAAGATTGCCAGCTGTCCTGAGGCATTGCCCCAAAGCTTGCAGCAAGCGTGACAGCAGTGTTGTCCTTCTTCCTTGCACGACTTTGCATCATCACCCTCAGCGCAATTGGGGCCCGTTCACCCTTAGCAGCACGTGACCAAACATGCACCAAGCACGCATGTGCAATGCGCACATGTCATGCACACCAAACCGAACGCCACTAAGGACGACATATGCGTTGCCTCTACGGAGCGCGACGTCTTCATGTCGACCCAGTCAACCACTGGCTGCCTCCAGATGCACAGCCGCTGCGGCAGCGAACGCTTCGCAACATGGTGTCGAGGCGGTGGTCCTGGTGGACCATGGGTCAAAGCGTGCAGAGGCAAATGCCATGCTGGAGCAGTTTGCAGACGTCTACAGGTATTCTCTGCTGTATCGATTGTGATGTCATCGCGTCAGCAGTCCGGGAAAAGTCAACCCTTTTGAGCACGTTTAGCTGATGCGGCGCAGGGCCTCGTCCAACCGGCAGCTCGTGAAAACAGCACACATGGAGCTGGCAGCGCCATCATTGGCTGAAACTATTGCAGAGTGCGCAAGGCTAGGCGCCTCCAGAGTCATTGTGGCGCCGTTCTTCCTTTCAAGGTGTGTCATCACTGCATGCTGGCATGCCTGCTGTGGAGCCATCGTTCACAGTGCGTTCGCATGCTGCATCGGGTGATGCACGTGTGCGCGTCTGTTCCTACGCAGGGGCCGGCACATCAGCGAGGACATCCCTGCGCTGGTCAGGGCCGCGGCAGCGGAGCACCCAGAGCTGGAGTGCGTCATCGCCGACCCCCTGGGTGCGCCGCACGCCTATAATGTCCCGGCTCGCAGCAAGATCATCAACTGGTTGGTTCGCAGTGCATATAGGTTGTGACTGCTGCTGTGCAGGCACAGACGAGTTGCTGGCACAGCTGATTGAGAAGCGGGTGCAAGCAGCGGCAGCACACACAAAGCAACAATGACCGTGCCAGGTTGTACATCAGTGCCCGTGTTCATTGTGTCTATACACAATAGCCGAATTCACGTTGCTGAGCTCTGGGTCCTAGCGCCCACAGAATTTGTTTGGGTTGCCAAATGCCAACACCTGCAACATCGAAACCACACAAACCACCAGCGGCAATGTTGTGAAGAAAGCAATGAATGAGCACCCGACAGCACTGCAGAGCGGGACCGTCCTGCGTGACGTTCTAGTAAGCCAGCAGTTTGCGGCCAGCGCCGCTGCGCCGGCGTGCTTGGTGCGTGGGGTCCAGGGCCGCTGCCTCCTGTGCCGGCGCTGGGACCGGGGCATCGGCTGGGCCACCTGCCTCGCCTGTGCTCTGTTCAGGTGCTGAAGCTGGCGCTGCTGCGAATGGCTTGCTCGCCGCCTCTGGCACGGCGCCAGGCTGTGGTGCACTGGCAAAGGGATGCTGTGCCTCTCCTGGTGATGGCGCCGGCCCTGGACTGGGGTTGGCAGCAGACCCTGGCGCTGGCGCTGCCACCTCGGGGATCGTCGCAGGCGCGGGCACGGGCACCGCTGCGGGCTGTGGCACAGGGGCAGGCGCCGCTGCAGCCGGCTGCTCGTCTGCGTGTGGCTGCTGGCCGCTGTCTGCATGCGAGTGTGCAGCTTCTACCACCGGCTGGGCTGCACCGGCACTGCCACTGTGCTGCGTGGCGTCTGGCGCAGGCTCATCCCTGGTTACTGCCATGTTGGTCTGCGCCACCTGCTTGCCTGGGAACGGGGCGGGCTCCTGCGGTGGGGGCTCAACTGAGGGAGCCTTCCCCTTGCTGCGCGCCCAGCCAATGACCTCTGCAAGACATACCAATATGGTCGGACATGCCAGCCGGGAGTTTATCATGCACAACCTTTTCAGAGTCTGGCTGTCATTGCATCACCAATGCGCATGTGTCACGCTCACTCTTTGGTGCCTCGGACTTCTGGGCAGTTGCAACAACGGCGGCGGCCACGACAGCAAATATCAGTAGGCAGCAGATGCTGCGCGGGGTGCAAAAGCCCAAGAAGGCAGGCCTGCGCGCTCTGGCCTGCAGTAGTGATCCGACGCTTTAAGAACTGCACAAAAATAGTCCCGAAACACATGGCATCACAGGCGGGTCCACTCCGCACCCTTTGTGTGTTTTGTTTGGCAAGCAGCTTTGCCAGCTCGCCCTCCTTCCCCTCTTTCAGCAGCTCCTCGTCGATGAAACGGCTGAGTTCACTGGCCTGCGCATGGCAGATGGTGAATTAGGCAGGTTTGCCACTGCTGGCGCATGTGCACTATGATCGCGGAGATGGGGTCTATCTGAATGCCACCTACGAGTTGGGCTCACCATTTTCACGTTGTTGTTGGCAGGCTGTATGTGCAAGCGGCAATTGATGACAGAACACCTGCGCGGGCGTGCCAACAACCAAAGGCTGTGCACGGGGAAATTCTGTTGAAGCAGGACGTCGATCTCAGCCACGATCAAGTCGACCGAGCACTTGAAAAGGATCTTGAATAGTGATATCTGCTATCTGCAAGCTTGACTTCGAGAGCAAGGCAGGTGCAAAGGCTGCTAACTCGGTTGGGGATGCACCACCCACACACCAGCGTTCTTGCGGAAGGCAGGGGGCAACGTAATAAGGCTGGCCCTGCAGGTGCTCTCAGCCGAGATATCGACCTCTTTGACGATGATATGCAACGCCGCGAACTCTCCCATCCCCGCATGGCCCCTGTGGCCTGTGCACCCCTGTTTCCAGGGTTCAGAGGATCCTGAACGGAGCAGTCGATGGACAGTTCGATTGGGAAGCCGGCTCCACCATACATTATACAGGAGGCTACGAGACACTGGTCATGCAGCAAGCATCACAGTGGCAGATGCAATTGCGCTATATCACGCTCTCGACACAATTGACCCCTGTCGCTACATCTGCTGGGACGATCAACTGCACAACTGCTGATCAGCATGGTACACGATGGCAATCTCATTCGCAGGCCTCAGTCTCCTTGATACCGACGGAGCTCTGCTATACGCCGCTCCTGCTCTGCTTCAGGCAGTTTGAGAAACTCGAAGACCTGCGCGGCTCACGAAAGATCAGATGCCAGCTGCGTCTGCAAGTGACACCAGACCACCTATGCCGTGCCACAGTGACCGGAGGTCAAGCCGGGCATGAGTGCAGCAGGCTCGCACCGACTTGTCGCCCAGGTCATCCTTGACTGGCTGCGTGTACTTGCGCGCTGCGAAGATGCTGAACAGCACCATGAACGTCACAAGCAGGGCCCGCTGGCCGACAGGTGGAACCCACCTGCAAGTGCGACACTGTGTCAAGCATGCAGCCTGTGACACAAGCCATGTAACATATGCAGTCGCAGAGGCTGTGATGCAGTCAGGGGTTTTGAATTGCAGACTCACCCTGTCAGATGGCCCAGCAACAGCAGTGGTGTGACAAAGAACAGCGCCCCGGCCTCTGGCTTGCCATAGCACATGCCCTCCTTGAACGCAACACCTGCGTTCGCCAATTAGTAGCTCTCACGAGGTGCATGCATGCAGGTTGTTGCAACACGGCTGCAGTCTGGGTCTGACCGACCTGTGACGGCTGCAAAGAACGGGCCGATGCCCCAAACAGTGATGGGGTTGCTGACCACCTGCTGCACCAGTGGCGTGTCCTGCATACAGCAGCCTGCTGCTCAGCAACATGGCATGTCTGCGACGCTTTCGACGTTTGCAAGGCTCTGCTGTGACATGCACCTGCTTGACAGCCAGAATGAGCGCGCTGCCAACGCCCACAGCCCACAGGCCCTGCGTAAAACGATGTTACATCAATTGCATGGCTGACATGGCTTTCGTGAGTTCCTATTGCTGCTGGTATTAGCGGGCAGCACAGTATGTATATGTATATGTATCACTCGCCTGGATGAACTTCTTCAGCGGGGCTACATAGATGTGGATGTACCACAGCGACACCCCCAAGCCAGCCGCCCCGCCAAAAGCCAGCAGGTCCTCAAGCTGCCTAACGAATCGACAGGAAGACGCATGCTGACTTGCTGAGCCATGTCATTGACAGGCATGCACATGCGCTGGCATGGCAGAGCACCCACCCTGTCAGGCCTCCATCCACGGGCAGGAGCAAGCCAATGGCCGTCGCGAGGACCAAAGCTGCAAAGATGTGCAGTAGTGACTGATGCCCTGTCAGTCTCATGCTGTGCTGCTGCTGCGGTCAGCTCAGACATTCAGGTAGGCCGTACAATGCCAGCCACCATGCATGGCGAGCGCACCGACTGCGGCCACTGTCAGACCCCCGCGATACAGCGCAACCTCCTGGCGGTCGGCATCGTCTATGCTCCAAACTGAAGCAGCAGGAGATCCAAGGTGCGTCTCTGCCACCTCACACCATCACGAACATAAATTGAACTGTCATGATATACTATCTGCCATGCGGACTCACCGCCAAATTGACCCTGATACACTTCGTCTGCGGCGCGAACAACACCAGTGGTCAGCATGTGTGCCTGGTGCGCTGTGCATGTTTGCAGGCTCAACAAAGTTGCGGAGTACCAACTGCGCATATCTCAACGACATGCATGCTGCAGGCACGTACCCTGCGGGCTCTGGGTGTCAAGCTCGGCACGGCACAGCACTGAACGGATCTTCTGTCGTCCATGGTGCGGCCGGGCGCACTGCCGCAGCGTCTGCATGCCGTCTGGCGTCGCATGCCGCACCGCACAGCATGGCGCGCTTTGATGTAGGTGCGCTGGCCTTGTGCGCAGGGCGGAATAGGCTGCTGCCATCGGTGGCGTCGTGATGGCAGCCATCTGCACGTGTGCTCACTGCCAGGTTCAATCAAGTTGCTGTTGCCTACAGCACCCCAGCTTTTGCCAACATACGTCTACACTTTACCGAGACATTGCCTACACCCTGCACATCCCTCGACTGATGCCTGCACACGTCCCCCGTGCAATCTCTCGACCTGGTTCTGAGGCCCGGCGCTCAACTGAGTCGGCCCCGTCGGAGGCGGTGCCTGCGCGTGTCGGAACCGGCGCTCAACAGGTATTTGCGATCACACATCACTTAGTAGGGAGAGCCGCTGTCGCCTGGTGCTTCCAGCACGGCAGGAGGGGCCCTCAAAGCTGAGCTTCCACGCTTTTCCGGAACCGCACACCTTCGTTGAGCTAACCCACCGGCCGCGATCAGCACGCGGATCGTCGATTTTGGCCAGCAAGTGGCGCCTGAAGGAGCAGCAGGCTGCACAGCGGCGTCGGCAGCTCAGCATGGCGAGCAGAGCGGCTGCAGCCAGCAGCCTGGCCCGCTCGGCAGCAGTGGCTGCGGGCGACGAGGAGGACGTGGATGTGGACACGCTGGTGGACCAGGCGCCCGGGGCATACGGTGCTGCGGCCTTCGCCCCCGCGGCACCCGCACCGCCGGTGGAGGCACCGCCCCCCAAGACGGCCCGCTCACGGCCGACCAACAACCAGCTCCTGTGAGTATCTTGCCTGGTGTAAATTTTGCTATCAGCCGCCGCTTTGGTCGATTTGCCTGCGCAAGAGCGCCGATCCACGCGCACCTTCGCCCCGACAAATGGTGATGGCAGAGTGTCGGAGCGCCCTGTCAAGTTGGTTTACGCATGCACCTATGAAGCAAAGTGTGCACCTGCGTGGCCTCAACATGAGATCACAATGATTGACTCGATTGCAAAGGGCAATGAGTGTACGATCGTCGCCATAAGGCGCCATGCGGGTGTGCACTAATGTTGCACTCAGCTGGATTGAAGCCGAATCTCCAGGGTGCAGCAGTACTGACAAATGGCGGCCGTGCCTTGAAAGGACGATCATCGAATCCATCCACCCACCACCTGGGCGCGAAGGAGTCCTGTGCCAGCGCAGGTACAAAGCCTACTTCCGGTGGAGCCACTACCAGTTCAAGCTCCAGCCGGGGCTTGTGCTGCCCGAGGAGACAGAGGCGTGCGCATCGGTGACGTCAGCCTTCCTGCAGGTGAGGTTCAAAACATCTGGCGGACGTGTGGACTGGGTCACATTGTGCCGTCTGACACTTGGGTACCTGCTCACCAGGTGCTCAACACGCTGTTTTTTGTGGAGACGCGGCGCATCGAGAACCCGCGCAACATCCTGCAGCTGCTGTCCATGAACACGCGGCGGACGAAGGTCGTGGAGCTGTCCAGCGGCACACACAGGTAGGCACTCCTGGATGGGACCCATGTCATAGTAACCTTCAACATGCCAGACCAAGGACGGAGTCATACATTCACACAGCACCACATCACGTCGTGTGTGACGTGCTGCTGTGCACGGCAGGGTACCAGACGAGCTGAAGCGGCACTCGCTCAGTGACGGCGGCACAGGCAGCTACTCCACGAACCTGGATCGCAATCGCTATGGCAACGATGATCAATACCTGTCCACGGTCATCCGCTATGACCTGGAGTTCCTGGTGAGCGGCTGCACGGCTACTACAGTCACAGTGACGTGCTGGCAGGGTCACTGTGGCTGTCACCGGCAGCAGCAGGCAGGGTGCTGTGCACAGCCGAGAGCGTGCGGATGCTGGCTTTTGACAGTTCCCTGCTTTGGGCAAAGCTGCCAGGCTCGGTCTGAAACCTGCTGGTGGCCGACTCCCTCTACCGTCTGCTGCAGGACCTGTGCCCCTGCATGGTGGACGTGGAGATCATCGATGCGAAGAATGGGCAGGGCAGCATCCTGGTGTCGGCAGACCCAGAGATGTGCAACTGCGGCAGCGCCGGAGCCGGCGGCATGGGCGCCTCCCTGGCGCCAGCTGGCCACACGGTGCGGCAGTCCCGCGTCGCCTCAGGCTGCCACACTGAGTACACTGCATGCAGCAGCCTGGCTGTGCAATCTCCACTCTCGGCAAAGCTCGGGTGATGCAGCCGCCACCAGGAGGCTGCCATCACACCGCCAGACAGGCTTGTCTCATGTTTGTCCCACGTGCGTGCAGATCATCGGCCGGCACATGCAGCAGACGTCGCCGCTGGCGGCGGTCGCGGGGCGGGGCGCGTCCAGCCCGGCGCTGCCGGCGGCGGCGCGCAGCGGGCAGCGGGCGGGCAGCGGCGGCGGCGGGGAGGCGCCCGGCGCCGGCGCCGCCCCCATCGTCCACCCCACCGCCTCCAAGAACAGCGGCAGCGAGCTGTTCGACGCCCTGCTGATCGCCGCCACAGGTGTGGCGCACATGACTCTGATGAGTACCCTGCTCTCAATGCAGCTCATGGTCCCTTCGTGCAGCTCACGGCACTTCCTCCGTCTTGTGTGCATGGCCAGTGGAGCGGCTGGCAGCTGGGGCTGACTCGAGTTGGTGGCACGCAGTTGACGGCGCCAATGATGCGGGCGGCGCCACCAGCAAGCACGCAGCCTCGGGGCCGCCGCCCGGCATCCCCCGCGCCCGCAGCCGCCTGTGGCACACCGGCGCCTCAGGGGAGGGCGACAGCCTGCAGAACGCCGTCGAAGCCTTCAAGGTGCGGGCCCATGGTGCTGCCTCGCGAGTCAGCTTGCTACACAGCAGCACATGACCCACTGCCATCATGCTCACTCTGATTTGCCCGTGCCCTAGGCAGCCGCAGTTGCATGATCAGTGGTCACTGTCGTGTTGAGCTTGGCGCATGTGGCCCTGCAGGCGGGCGAGACCGAGGAGATCGCGTCGGGGCAGCCGTCGTGGGAGGGGGGCCGGGGCAGCCCGGCGCCGCTGCCGGCCCCCGGGGCCCGCGGCCGCCGCATCCCCCGCCGCTCCAGCCTGTCCAACATGGCGGGGCTGTCCTCCCCTGTGGCGGACGACGGCGTCGCGTTGCTGCCCCCCGTCGCGCCGCTGTCCGCCGGCCGCGCCCCCGGCCTGCCGCCTGCCCCCGCCCCGGTGCGCCCCCCCTGCAGCGGCCACCACCAGCAAGCGCACTGCGGGGGTGTTGCCCATGCTCTGAGGGTTCCCGGATCATGGCTGTATTGGAGTCTGCCACCGGAGCTGGCTGCTGTACAGGCTCTTGCTGATGTGCTCGGACTGCCTGCTGACGTGCACATCTGTGCAATGCTGCAGGCCCTGCCGACGGGCGGGGAGGAGTCGGCAGAGAACGGTCCGCGGCAGGAGGCAGAGCAGGCAGGCGGCTCCGATGCCGCTGCCGGCGCCGCAGCGGCAGGCGGCGTCGCACACGCCGGCAGCGTCGCCAGCCTCGCGCGCCTCGGCCGCGACCAGGACCTGCGCCGCCTGCAGGTGCCTAACAGGGGCGGGCCCCTGCACAGTGTGCTCAGTCTGGCCGTGCAGCTGCACGCGCAGCAGGGGTAGCCTAGCCAGGCTCATCAGCTGCGCAGGGAAGCACTGCTGCCAGGTGACTGACACCCACAGCACATGCCGTTGCAGGACGACTTCCGCGGCTTGAAGGAGGACGCGCGCGTGCTGGAGGGGCAGCTGCAGACGATGAAGGCGCGGGAGCAGGCGGCGGTGTCCGCCGTCGCGCAGGCCCGCGAGGACGCCGACGCGCAGCGCCAGGCGGTGCGCCCCGCCCCCCTCCCCTGCAGCCGCCCCGCTGATGCTCCCCCACTCGCATCATATGTGCCAACCCAACGTGCCCCTCTCCTGTTACTGGGGCAGTGACACGGTGACAGTGATTCACAGGGCGCTGCAAGGCACAGAGCACCTGCTGGCGCGTGCAGGTGTCGTCGCTGCGAGCCGAGGTCGCCCGCCTGACAGCGGCCAAGGAGACAGCCGAGAGGGAGGCCGCCGCCGTGAAGACGGCTGTGCAGGTGCGGTGTCCGGGGTGCACCACCAACACTTTGCTTGCTGTGACACCCATCGTACTGCCGAAGTGCCTGCTGAGAAGTGCCTGCAGACCGTCGCCCAGGCTTGCTCAGCGCTGCCGTGTGCACATGCAGGCGCACGGCGGGTCGGTGGCGACGCCGCCGCCGGAGGGCCCCCCCACGCCGGTGTCGCAGGCGGGCGACGGCTCGGCAGAGGCGCCGCCGCAGCCGAAGCCGTCGGCCAACGGCCCCGCCAGCGTCCATTCTGCTGACAAGCGGAAGCCGTATGCCGCCGCAGCGGGGGAGCCCCCCGGCAAGCGGGCAGCGGTTGCAGCGGCGCAGCCCGAGGCAGTCTCCTTGTCCGCGGGCTGACTGCCGCATCTGCAGTCTCTGCGGAACCTTTTTCGAATGCTGACTATGCTGTGGCATGGTACACCATGCAGTAGGGCCTGTTGTGCCATCCAGACAGCTGTGGGTGCCACAGTCGAACAGTGAGCCCCACGGCAGGGTGACACCAGTCTCGTCCCTGTCGTTGAGTGAACAGCCTGCTCTGCATGAGGTGCACAGCGGCTGCCAGTTATGACCTGAGTTTTGGACCAGACGGGCAGGCTGCCGTTTGGATCGGTGCACCAGTGAGACGGCTTGCACGTGCAGTAGACATCTGCTTGTTCCTGTGACCCGCAAGCTTGTTGAAAGCAATGGTTTTGCAAGCCCACCCGTCCACCACCAGACACTGCACAACAGAATGCTGCCGAAACTTCCTCAACGCCTGTTCAACTTGATCCGGAGTCTGCTGGGGCGACCCTCTGCCTGGTCGCTGGGCCCCGCGCCCGCGCGGCTGCCCGGCTGCTGGGGGCGGGGGCTGCCCCCCGGGCGCAGGCGCGCCGCGACGGGCTGCCGGGCGCTGCGCTCGCTGCGGCGGCCCGCGCCCCACGCCGGCAGCGGCGCCCCGTCGCTGTCGGCCTCCTCGGAGCCCGAGCTGCGGCCGTCGCTGGCCGCGTCGCGCAGGGCCCCGGGGGGCGGGCGGCGGGCGCGCACCCGGGGGCTCGCCGCGGGGCGGGCTGCGGGCGCCGCGCCGCCCCCCGCTGCCGCCTGCCCTCTGGGCACCCTCGGCGGCTGCTGCGGCGCGCCCGCCTCGGCGTACTCGTCCCAGGCGTCGTCCTCCGCGTAGTTATGCCGCTTGACGGGGCGGCCGCTGCGGCTGAGGGCGAGGCCGGCGTCCTGGCCGGCGGCGGCCGCCCCGCCGTCGACGGACGCCGAGCGCCGCGTGCTGCGCTGCGCCCCGCTGCGGGGCTGCGGCGGCGGCTGCTGCTGCCGCTCGTGCGCCGCCCGCGGGCTGCCGGCCTCCGCATACGAGGCCGGGCGCCGGATGGGGCGGCCGCTGCTGGTGTACGCCTCCTGCAGCCCGCCGCGAGCGTCGGCGGGGCTGCTGTGGCGGGCCCCGCCGGGGGGCGCCTCGCCGCCGGCGCCGCGCGCGTGGCGCCGGCCCGGCTGCCTGGCCGGCGCCGCGGCTGCGGGCCCGCCCTCACCGGCGGAGCCGTAGGCGAAGTCCTCGGCGTAGTTGCGGGGCGGGGGGCGGCGCGTGGAGCGCCGGGCGCCCCCCTCCCCCGGCCCCGCAGCGCCGCCGTGCACCTGCGCGTGCCGCTGCTGCAGCTGCTCGAAGTCGCCGTGGCGGGGCGCGGGCCCGAAGCGCCGGAGGCCGTGCCCGTGGTGCGCGGCGCCGGCGGGGCCGGCCGCGTCCTGCTGCCACGGCGCATCCTGCCGGCTGCGGCCCTCCGCCAGCCGCAGCGACGACCGCATCTGCACACACCAGGCGACGTGCTGGGCGCGCAAACATGCAGCCCCACATGAATCTTGGGTGCGGCTGGTGTCATTGGTCCACAGGTAACACAGAGAGTGAGCTGCGGTGCATGAGCTGGTTCGGAAGGAGCAGGGTCTGGCGGACACAGCATACCGGGTGCATGTGTGCATCGCTGTGGTGGCCGGCGACGTCGCTGTCGGAGGGCCCGGCCGCGGCGGGGGCCTGCCTGGCAAGCCTCCGCTCCAGGCGGCTGCTGTGGCGCGCCGGCTGCGCGGCTGCCGCACTGGCCTCTGCTTCCTGCCCTGCTGCGCCGCCTGGGGCACGGCATGTACATCAGGATGATGCGTGAAGACATGCACCAACAGGACGACGTGGTGCTCCCAAACTTGCGCTGCATATGTGGTTGCTATGACAGAGCATTGCCACTGAGACGAGGCGCTGTTCAGCATGCGGGATCGTGGCAGATGGAGGTGTGCTGCAAGGGATTGCGGGCAGCAAACGTTCGCGGCCCACCTGACTGCAAGCGGGGGCGGGTGACGCGGGAGGAGCGGCGGCGCTGCAGGGCCGCCTCCCGCTGCAGCCGGGGCGCCGGCCGCCCCTCCAGCTGCTCCGTCAGCTCCTCAACTAGCTCTGCGGGTGGCGGCACCAGCGGGGCGGTTTTGGGCCAGTTGCAGCGATGTTTTTGCAGAAGCCACATAGGCAGGGCTGCTGTGCACACTGATATCGACATCGGCATCAGCAGCACCATCGCACATAAATTGAGCAGACCTGTGACGATGTCAAAAGGGGTGGCAAACAAAATGCCCACCGTCAGCGACGGCGACGATGGCGGCCTGGTCGTCGTTGAACAGGCGGGCGTTGGAGGCCAGCAGCTGGAGGTCGTGGCGCAGCGCCGCCGGCTGCCGGTAGAAGCCGCCAGACAGCCGGATGGACACGTCCACCAGGCCCAGCGGCAGCGGCACGCACCGGTTGTAGTACACCACCTGGCTGCCGTCTGCACCGCAGAGGGGGACGGGCATCAACGCAAGACTCACAGGCGCCCCTGGCTTCTGGTGTCAGTAAAGCCAGTATCATGAAGCTGAGGTGTGTGGCTGCCACTGACGAGGCCTCAGATGCGGGCATGCGTGGCCCAGTTTGCAGCTGGCGGGTGCTCACCCAGGGGCAGCGAGAAGTTGGGCGGGGGCGCCTCCAGGAACGCCACGTAGCTGTCGTGGTCGATGGCGGCCTGCAGCGCCGCCAGCATGCGGTCCCTGACCCCAGCGCCCAGCCGCGGCAGCTCCTCCAGCGCGTCGTGCACCTGCGCCCCGTCGGCAGACGCTGCATCAGGCCCGATCGCCGTGCAAGCTTGACCCACAGCTGGCGTGGTGCCTGCTGATGTCTTGGCAGCGCCATCCGACGGGCGATGCCCTGAGCTGCTGTTGTTGCAGGGGCCACCGCTCACCGTCACACCCTCGTCGAACAGCTCCCAGGGGCTCTGCTTGTCCAGCTGCTCCTCGCTCGACGCCGCGCCCGCCTGCGCTGTGCGCAGCGGCCCCTCAGATGAGGAACCTATTGCAGCACCCTGACAACCCGCAGCGACCTGGCCTGCCAACAAGGGAACGCCTGCAGAATGTGACTAGGCAATGCCGTGGCATGCCATGCCAAGTGGGAACGCACCGCCGCACTGTGCTCCGGGTCCCACTGCACCTCAAACCGTTCCCAGAGTCCCCCACAGGACCAGGGATCAGCCAGCACCCCCACTCCCTGCACAACAAGGCCACAGTGTCACACGGCATAGGCGAAGTGATGTGCATGCGCACAATAGTTACAGGATGTAGGATCTACTGACAGCAGCCAGTTGTGGGCAGCAGCTGGACGCCTGGCAGACCTACCTGCTCTGGCCTGTTGTCGATGAGGATCTGCGCCTTCCACCAGGAGCCCTGCCCCTGCCCATCGGCGTCGGCAAACCACACCTGGTGCACGCAGAAGCAACCCTGGTTGAACAGCCCCAGCTTGCTTTGCCTGTGTGGCAAGAGCGCAGTCGTGCGGTTGTATGTGTTCGCTGCATGCTGCACAGCATCAACATGCCTGGCAGCGCTGCAGGGCGGTCCACTCCCGGCTGATGGCCGCATCAAAGCGGGCAAGCGGCACCACAAACTCGGGGTGCCCCGGCGCCGGCAGCGTCACCTTAAACTCCCGGCCATCGAGGGGCGTGCGCTCCTGTCCCTCGTGCTTATCTGTCAGCTGGAGCGTCACCTGGAAAACAGCAGCAGGCATTCTGACCTAGCAGCCGCAAGTAGCATGCAGGCTAACATCATTGACGCAACCGTGCCTGCTTGCCTCGAGCATCTGCCTCCTACAGACCACTGCAAGCTTTCTCACCTTTGCAACGGTGTGGTCATCTCCATCACTGCTGATGACGTAATCCAGGTGTGTGACAGTGCACGGCTCCGCAGGCCGCATACGCCAGTCAGCAGCAGATGCCTGCGAAGTATGGGATCAGCAACCTGTTCCAGCTGCCAGCAGACGGAAGAGGCACAGCACTGCAGAGGTTCCTGAGGCATCCTATGCATACATGACACACACCTCGGCGGGCAGCAGGGTCTCCCACGGCGGCCGCCGCTTGTCCGACTGCTCGGCCAGGAATTTGGCGTGGCCCTCCCGCAGGTACACCACCGCATCGCCCAGCTGCGGCACATACGCCCCGGGCTGCTGCCTCTCCACCTGCATCGCACCAGGGCAGGCCACAATCGGCTGCAAGGCACCTCTTCTGGTGTCCCGACAGTTTAGGCACACGGCATGCTGCTATCACCATGCAGTGCACCGATGAAAGCACTGCGGACGCTGACGGCCATGCTTCGACCTTGAGCCAGGCGTAGTCGCCGGCGGCGCGGGGGCGGTTGGCGTCGGCGGCGGCGCGGGCCCGGCTGCCGCCGCCCACCTGCCGCCGAGGCTGCTGCCGCGCCGCGCCCGCCTCGTACCGCGCGAGCGCCGCCTGCTCCTGCAGCTGCTCCCGCCGCTGCCGCCGCTCCGCACGCTCCGCCGCCCTCCGCTCCTGTCGGCGATGCAGCGCGTCAGCAGAGCGCAGCAGTGTGTGCGGCCAGGCCAGGCGAACCATGCAGAGGAGGAACGAGGCAATCATCTTGGGCAACGTGTGCCGCATATCAAGGGTCCATACACGACTGAAGCAGCAGTCGACACACGAAGCTCACAGACTGGTTGCCGTCCTCCTCCTCGCTGTCGTCAGATATGTCATAGTCGTCACAGAATGCCTGCGAGCGTGTGCGCTTGCGCGTCTCCCGGCCCTCCCCTGCACCTGTACACAACTACTTTCAGATCCAGCTGGGTGTCCCTTGAACGGCTTTGCATGCTGCGCAGGCGGTGTGTCTCCCAAAGCAGCACCAGCAAACTGCATCCACCTGCTGCAGCAGACCGGCGTGTGCTGACGCCCCCAGTGTGCTCAAGTGTGCGGCGTGACCGCAGCTGGCGCCCATCTTCCTCCCCGAGGCTGGAGCTGCATGACAAAACAACATGGACCAGGGGTCAGCCATGAGCTGGATAGCCAAAACAGGGGAAAAGCTGCCAAAGTGCCATCACATGACATGCCAGTTCCCCAGGTCGCCAGGCGTGGCCCTGCAAAGAGCTGCTGCGCCCAGTGCCGCTGACGCCACACACCTGGGCGCGTCGTTGGCCGCTGCGGCGGCACGGGTGAGGGCGGTGCGCCGCCGCTGCGGCCCCCGGCGCTGCCGCGCGGGGCGCCCCTCCTCCTCGCTGGACTCCCAGTCCCACTGGGGTGCAGTGCCACACACCGGTGAGACCATCGGCACTGCCGAGCAGCGCATTGGAGGGCATCACCTGCAGGACTGACTGCACAACACCTCTGTGACAAACTGCAGTGTCTACCGTGCTGGAAAGCTCACATCTTCCTCGTCTTCTGACATGTCCGACGAGCCGAAGTCGTCCAGGTCGTGCTGTGCCGCCTGGCCCCGCCCCGGCGCCTGCAGTCCGCACCACGCAGCAGCGTGTGGCAAGCAGTAGGCAACCCAGCGCACTGTTCCTTCCCAGGCTCAGCCAGCAGGCGGCCTCGTCACAGAGACTGGGCACCTGCAGCTGGCCGGAGGACTCGGTGGCGCCGTCCGCCTCCAGGCGCCGGATGCGCCGGGCGCCGGCGGCGGGCCGCGGCGGCGCCTCCGCCAGCTCCGCGGCCAGGGCGCGCTCCTGCGCCCGCAGTATCGCGCCCTGGATGGCCGCCTCCCCGCCGCCCTGCTCCTGCAGCGGCGCCGGGCAGCAGGTCATCAGCCTGCCGGTGCCGCGCCTCGAGGCAGTCTCTGCTGCAGGGGTGGCATGCAGCGTGGTGCCGCTCACAGCCTGCGAACTGCCCTGTGCCCCACTGCACACCTGGGCCTGCCAGGCTGCGGCGCTGAGGGTGGGCGGATTCTGATGGATGCCGGGCAGCATGCCCAGTGGGCACGCCGAGTTGGCCAGGGCAGCCGTGTGGCTCGTCTGGAATGCCGCCTGAAAGGGCTCCGGGTACGCATCGCCCAGCGAGTCGCACAGGCGCTCCCTGCACCACATGATGGTCGCTTGGTCTGCCGATGTGTTGCTCAGTCTACTGGGAGCTCATGCATGCGCACAATATACAATAAAAAGTGTGCAGCAACAGGACCCAGGGCTCACGTGGCAGGGCGCAGCGTCCCAGACGGCCCGGCCTCCGGCTGCGGGTCGGGCTGCTCCTGCTGGTGCCGCTGCAGCTCCGGCAGGAAGAACTGGTCGTACGGCGCCCGCCTGCATGTGTGCACATGGCTTGAACACACCGCCTGGCGCTGCTGCGGGGCAGGCCGCCGCTGCTGTCAGCGATGCCGGCACTGGCGGAGCGACACAGCTGCGGCCTGCTGCAGGGCTGGCTGGTGGCACGGCGCCGGCGCCCACCTGAGGCCGTCGCGCCCGCCCAGGCCGTAGATGTGGACCTGGCCGGCGACGTCCGAGACGGCCAGCGACTGGCCGTCGGGCGCCCAGTGCCCGTCCAGCATCTGGATGGCGTCCACCCAGGGCCGCCCGGCGGGGCAGGTGTCCTGGGTGGAGAAGCTGCGCGGGGCAGGTGGCAGCGCACGTCAGACACGGTCGCTCGCGGCAGCATCCCACGGCTGGCCCAGCGGGCGGCCTAAGCAGCAGGTGCACCCCGTCAAAGCGCAGCGCGGACGGCAGCGCCAGGAGAGCACCAGGGTAGGGGGCCACCTGGCAAGCTGCGAGCCCGCCACGACGTCCCACAGCAGGACGCGGCCGTCGTAGCCGGCGCTCATCAGGATGTGGGGCTCCCAGGGGTGCGACTCCAGGATGTAGGCGTCCGACTGGTGGCCGCACAGCGTGTGCCGCGGCGTGCCGTGGCGCGCCTCCCACACCCGCAGGCTGTTGTCCGTCACAGACGCCACCACCTGCAGGCGCGACCGCTGAAGCTGACCATGCGGCTGTCTGGACCCCACGAAAAAGCCAGGTGTAGTGCAGCACTGAAGCAGGCAATGCGCTGAGTGACGGCGGTGTTCACTCTCTGCTGTCCACACATCGAAGGTGCAGAACGGCACACCATTTCGTTGTCGCTGGTCCATGCGATCTGGTTGACTTGCAGGACTGGCGGCGGGCGGCGGCGGCGGGCGGCGGCGGGCTGCTCCTCCGGCTGCGGCGGGCTGGCCAGCGTGTGCTTCTGCGTCCACGCCTGCGGGCGCTTGCCACGCTTGCGCTCTTTGCGCCATATCTGCGCGGCAGTGTACTTGCTTGTTGACCCCGCCAGGCGGCATGTATAGGCCTCACGTCATTCACGATGTCCATGATAGCACCGTTATACCGCCAGCTTCTGTGCCGCCTTACCCGCACGTGGCCGTCCTTGGAGCCGGTGGCGATGCCCTCGCCGTCCGGCGAGAAGAGCAGGAGCAGCACATCGTTCTTGTGGCCCTCCAGGCGGCACAGTTCCGTTGGCTGCGGCCAGGGCCTGCCTGCAGCCGCTGGTGTCGGATGCGCAGCTGCTGTCTGTGGTCTTTGCTGTGGCGGGTCAGCTGCAGCTTCTGCACCCACCTGCTGCAGCGCCGCTGGCGCCCCCACTGGGCTGTTGGCCTCTGCAGCTGCCGCGCCCGGGATCGCATGGCTGGCCGCTGCCTCTGGGTCTGGCGGAGACGCTTCGTCATCTGCCGGCATCAGGCCCAGTGGCTCGGAATCTGCGGCATCTGACGCACCTGGCTGTTGCGCCGCTGCAGCGCTGGACTGCTGTATCTGCGCTGTACTTTGTCCTGCTGCCTGTGGGCGGTCACTGGCCGCAGCGGGACGCGCCGGTGTGTCACAAGAGTGCTCTGCGGCCGCCTTCGCTTGCAAGTCCGCAGCATCTGGGACGAGCCCTGGCTCGACTGCTGTGTGGTCGCAAGGTATTGAAGCTGTAGGCAAGCTGGTGTCCATGCCTGCTGTTGCTGCCACAGGAGACGCTGCCTTGCCGTCGGCTGCTGCTGCTGGTCCCGCAGGATCTTCACGACCTGCTTCAGAGCGTCCAACAGCTGGCTCTGGCTGATCAGGCTGCGCTGCCGGCACCATCGTTGTTTTGACTGCAGGTGCTGGGAGCTCAGGCAGGTAGCCGTTAGGCAGCTGACCATCCTGGCCTGCAGCAGAAGACGCTGCCGCTGCCGTCTGCCCATATACTTCGCTGGGAGGCTGTGGCTTTGTAGCATTGGCGCCAAGCTCGGCACCGGCCAGGTCCCAATGCCACACGTACGTAGAGCAATCATTGCTGCCGGCCGCAATGTAGCTGCCATCACGGTTGAAGTTGCACACCAGCAGGCCAGGCGGTTCCTGCAGCGCAAGTGTGTGCCCGTCACGGTGCTTGCTGGCACAGGCTTGCGCTTCGGTACATGCCGCGAAATGCAGGGATGCCGGCAGGCTCACATTGGGTTCTGCCGAGCCATCCTCCATGTCGATCTCGATGGGCGCCTCGCCCCGGCGGCTGCCAATCGGCGCAGCAGCACCTGATGCTGTGCGCAGCCCCAGGCCGAGCCGTGTGATGTTGCGCACCGGACCAAAGGTTGGCGATGCCTGGATGTACATTTGCTGGTGTCGTCCTCTTGCGCAAGGCATTTCGGAAGCCTTGACAACAGCAGTGTGTGTGCGAGTGCAACAGGGTGGTCTGCCAAACCAGGACTTTGCATCACGACAAGCAACGTTGTCTGTTGCAAGCCACACCTCCAGCACGATGGCGGGCACGGACGCGTCGGCGGCGTGCCAGATGCGGCAGGTGCCGTCGAAGGAGCTGGACAGCAGGGCGTCCGGCCGGGCGGGGCAGAACTCCACGAAGGACACCACGTTGGTGTGCCCCACCAGCACCGCCTTGGACTCCCCAATCTCGCCTGCCTGCAACACAGCACACAGGGCATGTCAATGTGCGTGATTCTGTGCTTTTGGAATGGGTGTAATTCTACGGTGCACTGCCTCTGGTGGGCATTGCTACAGCATCTACCGTCAGGCTCCAGGTTCGAACGGTCCTGTCGTTGGAGGCGGATGCAAACAGGGCATTGTCCGCGCTGACGCTGAGGTCAGTGATCTCTGCCGTGTGTCCGCGGCATGAGCACTGCAGCAGCCCTGTCTGCGCCGACCACACCTGCACTTGCACACCACAGGGTGGTCAGCCCCAAACCAAGCCACAAGGAGCGCATGCTGCGCTGCGCCGAGACCAACATATGAGCTGTGCAACTGTCCTGGCTTCATAACTTGGCAGGCCGGCCAACCTTGATGAAGGTGTCGTCTGAGCCCGTGATGATGTGGCGGCCATGCTTGTCAAAGGAGATGCAGTACACCGCAAACTGGTGGCCGCGCATCGACTGCAGGTGCTGGTAGTGGCCCGCCAGGTCTGCCGCCGGCAGCATCCATCGCGTGCTGCGCAGGCCGGCGCCGGCGCCCAGCGCCCGCAGCTGCAGCTTCTGTGCCAGCGAGTTGGTGTGGTGCGGCGGCCGCAGCCACTGGGGCAGCGGCGGCAGCGCCGGCGCAGTAGCAACGCTCGGCACCACGCTGGCAGCACCTATATATCCATGTCGTAGCCTTTGAAGGATGCACAATTGCCGCAAGTTGGAAAGTTAGTCTGGAAGGTGAAAATTCCATCACCACGTACCTGGTCATGCGGAGACGCCCCCCAAACCACATTTTCCTGACAGATGCAGAATGCAGCATATTGTGGTGAGCTGACCTGCATGGAGCAGGCTGTCGAGGCCGTGCAAGCCAGCGGCCGCCTTCCCCCCAAGGGCGTGCCGCAGCAGCTCGCGCAGCGCCTCCCGGGGGACGTGCCGGTATCGCCGCTGCAGCACGCTGTAGTCCAGGTCATGCTCCACACCTGGACGACAACAATGGCGATGGGCGACCCATATGCTTTTCGATAACAGCGTCAGCAACTATACATATTGATCACCGCGATCAGCAGGGTCGCCATAGCAACTGACCTGGCTGCACCTGTGCGCTACATTTTGAATGCGCCGCGGCGGCACACAGGCAGAAGGTTGCAACAACAGCTCAAAAGCGTCACCTTCAAAGTCGATGCGTTTGGGCAGCAGCCAGCGTGCCGCGGCTTCCCTTTCCAGTGCCACTGCTGCATTCTGGCACGGTCCGGATGCAAGAAAGTGCAGGATGAGAAAGTGCAGCTCCGCATCGTCCACCTGCACCGCGCGAAGCAGACGAGCGCGCCATTAGTTCTGGCACACAGGCATGGTCGAAGGTCTGCAAGCATGATCTGCCGAGGGGCTATGAGGGCCGTGGCCAGGCCGCCGATGGCCAACCGGCGGGCCCGGTGACATGATACCATTGCGCAGCGGTTCTCGGAACCGTCCTACAACCGTGACTTTGGGGCACAAGCAGCCTGCTGCACGGGCTACAAGCTCAGACCGCGGCTAGCGAGCTGCTGAGCTGTGGGTGGGTGCCAAATGCACCACGGGTGGCCCGCTGGCTCATGCATCGCCGTGCAGGCGGGATGGCAGCGTCAGCGGATCCAGAGCACGACCGAGATCTGCCCGTGCAGCTCGCATCGAAGTGCATGTGCAGATTATCAGCTGACGCGGACTTGCGAAGCGTGCACCACTTGGAGGTGCCATCCCACACGCATCAACGGCTTACCTGCGGCAAGCCCTGGGCTGTGTCCATTGACCCCGCGGCAGTGCGTCTGTCAGCGACGTGCATGCAAGCTGGGCGTGCGTGAAGACTTCATGAAGAGCAAGTCTCTATGCTACACAGCATGGCGCCCCTTACACTAGCATACTGAAGATGGTCTAACGTCGATTCAGCTATCAAAGCTGCCCGTCGAGGCACTGCTCAAAGTTCTCCACACCAAGGAATTGCTTTGCAACTTGCACGTACCACTTCCTGCATCCTTCGGTGCACAACTGCTTCCACGGCTCAGCAACAGTGCACCAGCTCGTGTTACGTTTGATGTGACTCTGCCAGCACTGTGCTCACCTTGGTGATGCATCCATTTGCAGTGCTCGCCAAGTGTAATCCCCAAACCCCGACTTGCTGTCATCAGCACCTTACTGATCTGGGCAGCACTGCCAAGCTGGCACAAGCCTTATGCACCTTTAGCTTGGAAAGCACATGCGACACCTACAGCGAAGCTCAAGTCGCTGCTTTGATGCTTTGATGACGCTGATTCGCATCGCTCGTCCGCATCATCATGACCTGATGTAGATGCGCACGGCGCAAGATGTGGGGCGGTTTTGACCTGTCCAGCATTGTTGAGGCCGGCACAAAGCTCAAAGAGGAGGTTGAGAGCAACATATCCAGCTGGGACCAGACTGGGCAGCGCGCTGATGACGGCAGCGCCCAGGCACCCGAGCAACCAGCGGCATCAGCCACGGCAGCGGAGGCACACGACGCCCTTGCACCAGGTACATTGGACGTCTGATCGCTCCACAACGCCGCCCTGCCCGCATGTGCATGGTATGCTGATCGAGGCGCAGCTGATAGGCCGCAAGGAGATGCTGACACTGCAATGTGCCCGTGCAGGCGCGGGCGCCAATGGATCTGCCTGGGGCCAGCTGTCAGGCCTCGGCGGTGCACTCAAGAAGGTGCAGCCCGGCAGCGGTACCATGACCGCGAAAGGGACATGCTGTTGTTCCATACTGTGCAGATTGACTCGAGGAATTTGACTACATGTTGCAAACTCAAGACGCGCGCATTGTGCACCCGCTGCCAACCTAACAGTCTGCATTGTAGGTGCAAGGCGTGGAGCAGTTGTGGGAGAGCAACATCACTGAGAAGCTGCCAGACTTCTCGTCGTTCCTGGCGAACAAGGAGAATGACGCTCAGGGTCAGCCTGGTCCCGATGCCGAGGTACAGCGTCAGCTTGCAGCTATTCCGCACCTTGGGTTGCGCCCTGCGACATGGACCGGCTGCCACTGACAAGTGACCTGGTGTGTATGTAGCAGGCCTTTGATGGCGAGCAGCTCGAGGCGCCTCAGCGGGCCACAAGTGCCAGCAACGAGCTGGACGCTGCCAGCCCACCTTTGCAATCTGCGGAGGTAGAGCCAGCTGATGCGCCCGCTCCGCCTGCCACGGAGCCTGCACCCGCGCCTGTTCCGGAGGCATCCACACACAGTGCCACCCTGCAGCATGAAGCAGACCAATGGCAGCAGGCGCAGGCATCGCAGTCGGACCCCGGGCATCCCCCAGGGTGGACAGACAGCGCAGCAGCAGCGGCAGGAGCTTCTGCAGACGGCACGGCAGACGTGCAGGGGCCGCTGTCTTCACGGGATGCTGCAGTTGGGCCAGCACAGCAGGACCTGGGCGAGCCCACAGACACTGCAGCACAGACCGGCGAGCAGGCTTTACAGCTTGAGCAGAACATCCATGCATTTGGGATGCCAAGCCTGAGTGGTGATGCAGCGGCACCAGCGACAGCAGGCTCGTCGCCAGATCACAACACAACACAAGCAGTTGGCAGGCATCCTGGAGCAGAGCAGGCTCAGCAACCAGAGATGCCACTTACTGACGCCCAGCTCTCAGAGCCTCCAGACGAGCCTTCAGCCGGGAACGAGCCAGCGTCGCAGCAGCTCATGCCGAATGGCATGACATCAGACCTGCACTGCGCCGCAGACAGTAGATCAGCCGTGGCAGCAGCGCTGGAGCAGCCCCTAGACAGGACGGCAGCTACACCAGGCAAACCAGAGCAGGCAGACCCAGAAGCGACAGACCCAGCTGCTGAGCATGCTTCAGCAGAGCAGCGCTCGGAGCAGGGATCCACCCGCGGCATGTCGACCGGTGGCGAGCCGCCAGACGACGGCTCAGCTGGTGCTCGCTCCCAGGGCGGCAGCAGCGCAGCATCCGCTGCAGCCAGCCCCACCGCAACGTCTGCAACCCTAACTGTTACTGGTAAGTGATGCATCACGTTCGCCAGTGATCAGCGTCGGTGCCGCAAGTCTGATGGGTGCACCTTCACCTGTCCAGCTGTCAAGGGCAGCTCACGCCCTCCACTGCTGCAGCTGAGGAGCCGCGGACGCTGGGGGAGGCGCGGGCGGCGTGGCGGGGGGCGGTGGAGGCGCTGGCGGCTCGGGAGCTGCAGCTGGAGCGCAAGGGCGCCGAGGTGTCCGACGTGCAGGCGCTGTGCCGCCAGCTGCAGGCGAGCAACATTCCGTGTCCGAGGCCGTCTGGAGGCGCAGCTGCCTATCAGCACATCCTGCTCGGAATGGAGAGTGACAGGTGCAGCCTTGGTGTGGAAGTGCCACACTGGCGCCACGGCGTGTGCAGCTTCGAAGCCGATTGTCTCCATGCAGGCGAGGAACGAGCAGCTGGCGGTCAAGGCGGCGGCCATCAGCGAGGAGGAGCTGGAGGCGGTGCGGGCCGAGGCCGCGCAGCGCGTCGCCGCCGCCGAGCGCAAGGCACGCCCCGCTGCAAGTTCTACCCATGCACCTGCCCAGACTGCCAGCTGTCTGATGAGGCGCGACGCTTGTGCCTGTCCCAAAAAAATCCACAATGCTATAAGGTGTTGTTGTTTAGACCGTAGTGGCCTGGCTGCGCAGGTGTATGCGCTGTCCAAGGAGCGGGACGCGCTGCGGCGGGGCTCCGACAAGCTGAGCTCCGCCGCGGGGCTGCTCAAGGAGAAGGACGACATCATCCAGCAGGCGCGGCAGCCTCCGCTGCAGTCGTCACCCTGCTAGCTCAGCGGCGTGTGACTGGTCGACAGCTGTGCTGATTGGCTGCTGTGCATAATGCTCAAATACAATGACACCTGATGTTTGAGTGCCTGTGGTGACATCCTCTGCTGAGTCGTCAACAGCGGGGGGACCAGGACCCTGCTCGCCGGCTGCGCGCAGGTGATGGAGGAGGGCGAGCGGCTCAGCAAGAAGCAGCTGGCGCAGGAGTCGGCCATCAAGAGGCTGCGGGCGGGCGCGAAGGAGGCGGCCGAGGGGCGCGCCGCCCTGGAGGCCGCCCTCGCCTCGGAGCGCGCCCGCCTGCAGGACGCCCTCGCCGCCCGCGCCGCCGCCGACGAGGCCCGCCAGGTGACCCCAAGCCGTGTTTCCGGTGGTGACGTCTGGATAATTGAGACTTAGTCAGACTCCCCACGTTCAGTCTCACAGCGTGGATCTATTCCATGTGTCATGTATGCCATGCAATCCAGCAGTGCCTTTTGGAGATGTCGAGGTTGATTGCCAGCCATCTGTCGTGTCGCAGGCCGCGGAGCAGCGGCACCTCGAGGCCCTGCAGCAGGAGCGCACCCACCACCAGCAGCAGCTTGCCAGGGCGCGGGCCGCGCAGGTGGGCAGTGTGATGGGCATAATCGGTGGTGGTCACCGCAGGTGCCCTGCACGTGTGCGCAATGCTTGGCCTGGATGCTGTTCCAGTGGGCTAATGAACGGCTGGCTGCGGGCCCGCAGGCAGATGCGGAGCAGCGGGCGGCGGCGGGGGCGCGGGAGGGGGGCGCGCGGCAGCTGCGGGAGGCCGAGTCCCGGGCGGAGGCCGCCGAGGAGGCGGTCGCGGAGCTGCGCCTCACGCTGGAGCGCCAGCAGGCCGCCTTCGCCCTGCGGTGGGGCCCTGATCCGCTGCACGAAGCTGTGATGCAGACCATGTCCTGGCGGCTGTGTTGGTCTTGGTGGCCAATGAGAACAGACACATGATATGTAACGCTTGAGAGAGGAGCCCCACAGCGGGTCGACACACAGCGGGGCCAGTGCCCTGAGGAGGGTGTGCTGACTGCGCCCGGCAGGGAGGACCGCTCGGAGCGCGAGCTGGCGGAGGTGCAGCGGCGCGCGGCCGAGGCCGAGGCCCGCCACGAGGTGCGGCCCTGCTGCCTCCCCGCACACGGCCAGTGTACATGCTGCTGCTGGCTGCCCTGCGCCGCAGTCTTCTACCACACAGCGACAGCTTCGTTTGTGGTGTGCAGGAGCTGGCCGCCCGGCTGCCGGAGGCCACGGCGCCGCTGCTGCGGCAGCTGGAGGCGGGGCGCGCCGCGTCGGCGGCCCAGGCCGCCGCCTGGGCAGCCGCCGAAGCGGCGTTCAGCCAGCGGGCCGCAGACGCAGAGGCCAGGGCCGCGGCCGCCTCCGAAACCGCTCGCACCTCCACCGAGCAGCTGCAGGTGCGTGCGTGCATGCATGCATTGAGGAGTGGGGCATGCTGCAGGGGCAACAGGACATTTTCATGGCTGAGCATGGATCACTCGTCCGTGTGTTGAGTGCTGCAGGCGGTGCAGTCCCGCTCGGCGTCTGCGGCGGCAGCGCTGGACGCTGTGAAGGCGCAGGCGGCGGAGTACGCCGCCGAGGCTGATGCGGAGCGGCAGCGGTGCGCCGCTGCCATGGCCAAGGCGGCGCGTCTGGCAGACCAGCTGGAGGCGGCGTCAGCGCAGCTCACTGCCCTGCAGGCCGAGAACCGGCAGGTGGGCGCAGCCAACATGTCCAGCTGACATTGACACGTGCAGCGCATGGCCAGACTGCCATCAGGTACTGCCCAGCCCAGTACCTGGTAGTGCTTCCGACGAGCCGGCGGCGCGTGCAGCTGGGGGTGCGGGTGGGGGCGCTGGCGGAGGACCGGGGCGCGCAGGACGGGGAGGTGGCGCGCCTCGTGTCCCGCCTCGCCGTGCTGGAGAGCGAGCTCAGGCAGTCGCCGGGCGGGCCGCCCCCCGCCCCGCAGCCCCCGGCCATGCCCGGCCCAGGTGCTGGCACTGGCTGTGTGCCTTAGACTGCTGCTGTGTGTGTCGGTTCTGGTCACGCAATGGTCCTGCTGGCTGTCGATCGCCATATGCTCTGCACGGCCATTCAGCTCCTTGGACACAGCTGCTTCGCCTGTAAGGGAGACTGTGGTACAGCAATCTCATCCAGTCCGTCCATGCCAGTGATTGACCCTGTGCTTACATGCACAGGCTACAAGTGGATGCTTGTGAAGGAGGGCGAGCAGCCACGCAGCAACCAGGCTCGCGGGCCGCCGTCGCCGCCGCCGCCCCAGCCAGAAGCAGACAGCGACCCTTGGGCTCGTGACAGCAGTGGTCAATCTGCCATGCAGGTACTGTGCCTGCTGTGTATCCTCTGACCACGATCATGATGCTCGTGCCACGCTACCTTGTGTATGATGGCGCATACAAGACATGCATCGAGGTGACCCTTTCCTAGCAGCAAATGCGGCCTCAAGATGAGTCAGCGCTGTTGTGGTGGCACTTATAGGTCACAACACTCCGGGAGAGCATGCGCCACCGAGACGACCAGCTGCAGTCGTTGCGCACTGAGCTCGCCCGCCTGGAAGCCACGCGCGACAGGTGCCGGCCGCCCCAGCCCAGCTGCTGCGCATGACTGTGCCCAACACGGCTGGCGTACGGCGTTAAGTGGCGCCTCATCATAAATTCTATACATCTGTGGCACCAGCAGCATCAGCGTGTCCAGGGATCCTCCACTGACTGCGGGCCTGTGCGCAGCCTGGCCGAGGAGCTGGTGGCGGCCGCGCAGGCGCAGGACGCGGCGCAGGAGGCGCGAGCCGCCGCGGAGGCCGCGCGGGCGGACGCCGCCTCCCTCGCGCGCCGGCTGGCCGCCGCTGAGGAGCTGCTGGGCGAGGTGCGATGCGCAGCCACCCGGAACCCTGCACGGCTTGCACGGGCCTGCCACCATCTCCAGATGTGACCCTCATCCAAGTCAGCAGGCAGAGGCGAAGCAGCAGGTGCGTGCTGGAACTGGGCCTCATGCAAGTCCGGATGCGCGCGACCAAGGCTGTTCTTGACACCTTTCCTGCAGCGTGAAGAGGAGGTGGCAGAGCTGGCAGCGGATCTGTCGGACGTCAAGGTGGCGTACAGAGAGCAGGTCGAGTTTCTTGTCGGCAGGCTCGAGGCAATACAGGCCCAGCATCAGCCTGCTGCATCAATGGGAGCTGCCGCAGCAGACAGCTCGGTGCAGTGAGGCATCAACAGGGTACATTAGACTCTCTGGTAGCGCTCCCCGACACCATCAATCAACTTGTCCGAGTGAGGAAATCATGGAGGCTTGGGTGGGGAACTCGTGGGATCAGATGCGATGTGGTTTTGAACATGTTTTGCCCCTGAACACAGCGCGCAGCACTGAATTGTTTTCTTGTAACTTGCTTCGGCAACCGTCCAAGTAGCTATCGAATATAGGTGGCAACATGCAGTTGCAATGTACAAACCTAGCGTACCATCACACGCCTGGACCTACACCGGCCTGCTGCTTGCGGTGCGATGTCGCCGCACAGTGCGGTCTGAGAGTGGGACTGCAAGCTTTGTGAGCAATACCAAAACGGGCGCTAAAAACACCTGCAACCAGGCGCTTGTTGCGTCACTGAAGGTCCGGTTTCCTTGCAATCAGGCATGTCGGGGGTGCACATGATGTCAACTGCAGGTTGCACCAGTGCACCTCGAAGACCCAGTTGTACACGCGTGGCGTGAAACCAGCCATGGAAGCCACCAGGATGTTCAGCCCGACGTCGGGGCCCCGTATGTGGTAGTCGCCCCGTGCGCTGCCACGCACGATGCATGCAGCCACCTGCGCAAAGCACAGCGGATGACTCGAGCTTTGCATAAGGCCTAACGCAACCCACGGCGAGATAAATAGCAGCCTCGGCGCCCAGCATTCACGCTTCATGTATGAACAACCCTACATGCCTGTTGGGCTGTAAACAGAGTTGCGCCGCCCAGGTCCTGGATAGCCCGCGCATCTTTGGGCTGCAGCACAGCAACATTCGTTTGAGCTGGATGTTGCCGTTGGTGCTGTGCATGCAACCAGCAAGGTGACGGAGTCATTGCCCCACCATCAGGTCCTTCTCGTTCGCGTAGCCAGGGGTGTCAGTGTCAGGAGGGTATGAGATACTGATGCCGACGCCAGAGCCTGCCAGCTGCAGCGGCCAAACACCAGGAATCACTGGCCGCTAGCATGGATATTGATGCTGTACAACCACAGCAGCACAAGACAGTAGAAAGTCTGGCACAAGGCGTTGGACCGTCGACTGACCTCGTTCCTGAGGCAATCACACAACCCTCGCACAGCCCACTTCGACGGTGCGTATGAGGCATACCCCGTGAAGCCTGCAGAACAAGGTCCATAAGGTTTGCCACTTCCAGTGGTGCGAGGACCCCCAGCACATTGCTAGTCTCAGTCAGCCACTGGCGCTTGGTCACAGCTGGCGATTCATGCGCACCAATGATCGCCATGACCGAGGCGACCGCCACGACATGGCCCTCGCCCCGCTGAACCATGCCTGGCAGCGCTGCCTTGAGTACGTTGACGGTACCCATGTAGTTCAGCTGCATCGTGTCGCTGAAGACACTGGTGTCCTGTTCCAAGAATTTGCCTGCAAAGGGGCGCGCTGCCTTCAGGCCTTGGTGCTGCAGTGCTGCTTGCATGCTGATGCATGGAGCAAGCTGCTGCCAGACCTGGTGAAGCCTGGTGGCATGTTCCTTCGGTGCACTGTCACGTACGCAATCCGCACCTGGCGTCGATGACCCAGCGCTGCATATCAGTCCGTAGATTGGCCCCTGCGCCTCCTCTGCATCCCTGATCACCCGCTGCACCTGCATGACCTCAAGCGGAGTTCACTCTCCCACTGACAAAGCCAGCAGACCTGACAGGTGCTGCAGGGAGCGCTGTCAAAGCTCTCACATCTGCTGCGTCCGTGACGTCTCCCGAGAACGTCCTGACGTGTGCTGCAGCACCATTGCCAACGGCGCTTTGAATCTGTGCTTGTGCAGCGTCGAGCTTGGGCTGTGATCGCGCAACTAGCGACACAAGGGCGCCCTGCTTCGCCAAGATCTCCGCAACAGCCTGGCCAATGCCTGTCGATCCGCCTGTGACCAGCACGTGCCTGCCTGCAAAGCTGCGCGGCTTGCGGAACCAGCCCATTGTCCACACCAGGGTGACTGCAGCTACCGTCAACACACAGGGCAGCAGCGGCAGCATTTCTTGCTGGCGAAGGGGCCACGCACGAGTGTGAGGCCGGGAAACGGTAGTTGTTGTGGTGCACCTCGCAATCTTGCAGCGAACGGGGACAGATCTTCGACACTTGTACCCAGTAGTGTCCAGGCTGGCATGCGTCAGCGAGTCGACGTCGACGAGGAACTTGGCAGGTGCAGGCCGTCATTGGCTGTCCAAAACACCATCCGCTCACCGCCCGCGGACTCTGCTGCGATGATCACGGTGCTGGCTGGCATCGGCGGGTGCCAGGCGGGGACCCTGACGAACTGCCGCAGGCAGTGCAGGTTGGGGACACGAGTGCAGTCGCTGGCAGGCTTCTGCTGTGCAACCAGAGGTCCTAGCAGCACGCTGTCACGCCGCATCAGCCCCTGTCGTGCCCAGACCGGCGCTGCCGTGATGGCACCAGCGCCACACATGCCGGTGCGCTGACGCCCTGTCCATGCTTTGACAGACGGCACATGAGCGGCAGCCCGATGCGCGTCACTGTTACAGCACGTACAGCTTTGGGCTGACTCTGTGCACCGCTGCCTGGCGCAGGCTCCGGAGCTCGAGGCTGGACCGGGTGACCTGCAGCGCCTTAAGTACAGGTCCGAAGGCTGGCAGTTTTGGGATTGGAAGGACAGCGAGACGGGGTTTCATAAAATCCACTACATCAGTGCAGGTGCGTTCTTGTCCAAAGGTGCACTGTGCTGTTGCAAGGGTGCATCATTCTCTTGAGGCAGTATATGTCATTGCCCGCATGGGATGCGCACTCCTGGGTTCCAGTCCATTGCTTACATATATGCCATCAAGACGTGGGCAACCAGCACGTGCGGCTGCTGTTGCAGGATTAGAGCACAGCACTACTAGCCCCACGATTCTTTTGGTCCATGGCTTTGGCGCGTCTGCTTATCATTGGCGCTACAACATACCAGCACTGGTGGAGGCAGGCTACAGGGTTTTCGCCGTCGATCTGCTGGGCTTTGGCTGGTCGGACAAAGCGATCATCTCATACGATGATTACAGCATCTGGCAGAGGCAGCTGTGCGACTTCGTACGGGATGTGGTCGGGTGGGTCAAGCGTTGTTCGTGTTACATGGCGCCTCCCTGCATGGTTGAGCCAGCGCTGCACATTTGCTGACAACGTATGCACGATCTACGGAGCAGCGTCATAGAAGCAGCGTCATAGAGAGCGTCTGTCCGCACCGCAGGGACAAGGTGGTGGTGGCGGGGAACAGCCTGGGCGGCTACAACTCACTGGCCCTCGCCTCAGCTGCGCCCGAGCTGGTGGCGGGGGTGGTGCTGCTCAACGGCGCCGGCCGCTTCGAGGACCTGAACGAGTCGGCAGCGCAGCAGAGCCGCGACGTCGTGGAGCTGAGCGCCATCGACACGCCCGGGTACCGCTCGGCATGCCTGCTGAATGCTGTGTGGTTGCTGTGTGTCACAGTGGCCATGTTCAGGCACGCTGCTGATCGGGCAAGCTGACTGCAGGCCCGGCCGCAACACGAGCTCATGCAGAGGCTCTAAGACGACAGCTGCACACCCTGCTGCAGGCAGCCGGTGCAGGCGCCACCCAGTGAGCCAACTCTGCCGCCGGCGCCCAGCATGGTGGACCGCATGATGGCCCTGCCGAAGGAGCTGGCCACCCGCGCCAGCCTGTACGTGGCCTTCATCTACGCCAAGCAGCCAGCCCGCATCAAGCAGGTCCTCAACCGCGTCTACATCGACACAAAGAACGTCGACGATGACCTGGTGAGCTCGCCCCTGGCCTGAGTTGCTATTGGACCCCCTGCAGCCCTGCTGTCGTCTGTCCACCTGCAACCTATGGTGCGCCAATCTAGCATGGTTTCCCAGCATATGTGTAAGTGCATGAGTGGGTTGGCGCCTGGACTGCAGGTCCAGAGCATCGTGCAGCCTGCACAGGACAGCTGCGCGGCAGAGTGCTTCCGGCTCATCCTAAGCGGCAGCGGCGTGTCGATCAACCGCCTGCTCCGCAAGATGCAGGCGCCCCTGCTGCTGCTTTGGGGTGAGCTGACATGCGTTATACGAGCTGTGCTTGAGTGAAGCAGACAGAAGGACGCTTTTGTTGTAGATTTGTTGTAGCAGCGTCGCCAGTTCTCGCCGTTTGATATCCAGGTGACCTGGACCCGTGGATTGGGCCGCGCTCGGCAGACCGTGTCATGGAGGTCAGCCTGCTTGATGTTGCCAGCACATCTCTCATACGTGTTCGGCAGAGTGAGGCATCTGCGCAGACCATGCATTGTGTACTGACAGTATCCTGCTGCCTGCAGCTGTATCCTTCGGCGGCACGCATCAGGTTGAACGCTGGCCACTGGTGCGTCTGCGTGCCATGTGACTGTCAGTTGTCCGATCGCCAGTGTACTGGCTCAGTGCAGCTGACTAACGTCGCCATGGTCACTGACTGTCCCTGCAACTATGCAGTCCACACGATGAGGCGCCGCTTGCGACGAATGAGGGGCTGCTATCATGGCTTGCAACGCTTCCAAAGGAGAGCAAGTAATATGTACAGTTGTGGACAGCACCGGAAAGAATAAAGCAAAGAGGTGACGAACGTGCGAGGAGATATACATCGGTGTGCACCGAGATGATTCATTGATGCGGTCAGCTGTGCCTGCCGCATGGCCATTCATCCAGCAATTGTTAGATCAATTGCTTCATGCTGTGTTAATCGCCACCTGACAGGCTCCCGGGCTGACCGGGTGTTGCCTTAGACTGTACTGCACGTATTGCACTGACTGCGGTACTGCTATCTCGACGAAGGCTTAAGTAGCTGGTATGGCATTTGTTAGCTCTGGAAACCCCCTATGTAGATCAAGCATGTCATCATTGAGAGGACGTCACTCCGGCCCAGACGTTTGACTAGTGTTGCAATGCAAGGGCCCGTCACGGTTGTCTTACTTCCTGTTCATCCTCGTCCACCTCATCCCCTTTGGCCTCCTCTGCTGCTCGCTGCTCTCTGATGTGGTCCATCACCGCCTCGAGTCGTGCCTAGACACAATACAGGTGTTGCTACGGCACTCATCTGATGCTTACTTTGCTGCACGATCCACCATGCTCCACTACCAACCTGTCACCAGCATCCACATACCTGCTGATTTGTGAGGCTGTCATGGCGCATCTCTAGCCGTGGCATGCGCCTGATAGCATTCAAACTTCAGTAGTCAAGACGGAAAGCGTCTGCATCTCGTTGCAGTTGGCAGGCTGTCATGCACTTCAGGGCACACCTCAGTTGCAATCGCTGTGCGGCAGCAGCTCGAAGTGTTGTCAACCTACATGGTACATGCACCTATCAGTAGATGTGGGCTGTGGCCCCAATGTACTTTCGTAGCAGTTGATGACCGCAACGGCAAGCAGTCGCAGCTCATGCCATGACATTGCCCGTGCCTTCGGTTGAGCTCCACTCTGGCCGCATCTTCATGTTGGGGAAACGCCCGCCACAGTACAAATGCCTTCATATTGTCAGGTGACATCCTGACCTGCAAAGCAATTGGATCCTATTGCTCCAGCATACATGCTGCAGATGCCCGGGGTAAGTTGTCATCAATCGAAGCTTGGCCCATCACAAGGGTACCTCCTGCACGGTGAAGCCATGCACTTGAACCAGAGTACCCCGTAGCGCAGTATCATGCAGAAGCGCCTGCTCCAGGGCTGCCTGCACCCTCGCTGCCACTGCATGTGCAAAGTAAGAGACTGGTTACAGACACTGACATTGACGTGCACAAATTTGCAGCAGGACCGCACAGTGTGGAGCCGCACTTACGCCTGCGCTGCTGTCGGGTAAGCGGCCACATCTCGTTGATAGCATCTCTGCGTGATACAGAAGCAGGACTCAGAAGATGCACACGTGCATGAGTAGTGTGCCATCGCATATCTGCTGGCACACGATATGCAGCTGCAAACCTGTAAGCAAGGTCCAGCTCCTCCCGCGAAGCGTGCCGCGCTGATGCACTCAAGGTGACAAATTGCTGTGCATGGGCTGATGTGCTGGGGCCTGGAAGCACGCAGGGCGCCAAATACTGATCGGCGAGCGGTGCAACACTGCCTGCCAGAGTACCAGTGGCAGTCAGTGCGCAGAAGTTTGGCATGGCTGCTGCGCATGACCTGAGATCCGTGCACTGGACGCCGTGCAGGCTTCGTCGTGCGCAACGCAGTACGATGCCCGCCATTCGCTCAATGCTACCGTTGAAAGATGCGTACAATGTGCGCAAGTACGTTGTGAGATTGCAAGCGGGTTATGGTCATGCTTCGCAAGCCTGCTGGACAATTTCAGGCATGCACCATTCATCAGCGACCAGTTGCACATTTTCCGCAGTACGTTGACGATGAGCAACGGTGCTGGCCAGCCACAGGTGTCGACGTTCGCCTTGCTGGCTGGCGCAGCGGCTGCTGTGGCAGCATCAGCGGCAGCTGCTGGCGCCTCAGCAGCAATATCAAGGTGCGATTCCAGCACACAGTGTACTGACCACCGTCGTGCAATTTCGCAGCGTTCAGACGACGCATAGCACATAGTCACGTGCATATTCTGAATGCTGACTGATCTGCATGTTCTGCGGTCCATGCAGGCTGCCGAAGCCGCGGCTGGCGTCACAAGCCTGGCGGTCGCTGCTGGACGATGAGGGGCGCATAACTGACCAGCATCGCTTTGCGGCTCTGTGCAAGCAGGTGAGCAGCCACGGATACGCATACCTCAGGCGATTCCAGCTTCGCAATCATGACGGCGTGTCCTTTGGTGGCACATCGATTTGGGGTGCTGCCCGGCTTGCAGGGGGTGGACCCAGACATCAGACAATCTGTTTGGCCGCTACTGCTGGGCGTGTATCCGCTGAGCAGCAGTGATGCTGAGCGCCAATTACTGCGCTCAGAGCTGGACAAGTCCTTCAGAGGGCTGCTCACGGAGGCACAGGTGAAGGCACCTTATTGGGCAAAGTGGGCACAGTTGCTGGCCTGATTGCACGGACCTGCGCATCTGCATGAGTCCGCCTGCTACTGATGCATATTGCCATCCGCTCATCGCTGATGCCTTGGTGACAGGGAGCTTCAGCCAGCAGCAGAGCGCAGGGTGATAATGGTAAACCCAATGGTAATGATGCAAGCCTCACCGTCAATGGCAATGTCAGCGCTGGCCATGACGGCAGCAGCGGCGTGAACGGCAGCAGCAGCACCACATTTGCAGAGACGCAGCGTTGCATCACCATGGACGTGCTGCGCACCGACTTTGACAGCCTAGTATCCAGCGGTTTGAGCGGCGTGTCACCCGCAGCCGCAACCCCGCCAGACGCAGATGGAGCTGCCTGTGCTGTCGAGTGCATCAGTGCAGCGGCGCAGGATGTGCTGAATGAGGTGGGCGTCATGCCTGACAGTGTGCTGTCTCAAGTTGGGCGCTTCTCCCAACCACCTGTGGACTCACACCCAGGACACACAACACCATCATGAAACTTGAACTTGTGTGTCTGAAAACAGACTATCCTTGTTGTACACCACGTAGTGCACCAATAAATCAGCGCAAAAATGCTTACAGGCACAGTATTTGACGCCGCATGCGCGGCGCCAAGCTGTTCGCCTCTTCAACCTGCTGTGTATCTATGCTGTGCACGACCCGCAGCTTGGTTATGCTCAAGGGATGTCAGATTTGGCAGCGGTGTTCTTGGCAGTGTTTCCTGACGACGATGCGGCAGCGTTTTGGTGCTTCGAGCGCTTCATGCATGCTGGCCGTGAGGGCTTCCGCCACGATGAGTGCGGCATACGACGGCAGCTGCGGCAGGTGAGTGGCGCTTGGCAAACAAGAGCCATCCTGGATGCTACACCTGCAATACGGACTTGAGGCCTTGACCATGCAACTGGAGTACACACCCCGTGACACTTGTTCTTTTGTGCTGTGCACCTGCAGCTATCCGTGCTGCTGAGCAGAGCGGACCCAGTGCTGCACCAGCGGCTGAAGGCGCTGCAGTGTGCTGACTGCCTGTTTGCCTACCGCATGGTGGTGGTGCTCCTGCTGCGGGACCTGCCCACAGCCCAGGTGTCCGAACTCACTGGTGTTCCTGGTCAACACTAATTGAATGACGCCAAAACCTGTTGACAAACATGTACAAAGGCGGAGTCATGTATCGTAGCATGTGTCCGCCGCAGGCTGTACGGCTATGGGAGTGCAGCTGGGCAACCCAGTGCCTGCCAACCCCAAACACGGTTGGGTTGCTGCAAGCCTTTGTGCTTGCAGTGATATGCGGCGAGCGGCGGCACGTGCTGCAGCAGTGCACCGCCAGCGATGATGTCATATGCCATTTTGCGACCCTGCACATAGGATTCGAGCCAGCGCTACGTGAGGCGCGCCGGCTGCAGCAGGAGCTGTGATCGGTCCCTGAATCTGTCGTGTAGCAGGACAGTTCTACAGGCCCCAGGGTGCAGCAGTAGGACAGATATGTCAGAATGTACAATATAGCTTCCAGGAAGCATACAGTGTAGCATTTCTGTGAGTGACCATGTAGCGCTCAAGAAGAGTACACAAGCTGATCGAGGAAGTCCTCAGACAGCATGTAGTCGTCTCGTGTATAGTACTCTGCCAGCAGCCTGTAAACGTATGACCCCTGGTACCCGCCGGTATCCGTGACAAACAGGCTGACCAGCTCCGGCGCCACGTAGTCGTACATCGGGTTTGGCACATGCAGGTACCTGCACAGATGCCATCACAATATGTAAAGCTAGCAACACGTATCCAGGCGCTTCTGAAGCGACGTGTTATGACCCTGTTTAAAGTTCACAAAGCATCAGAGCAGCTCAAACAGGCAGACTCCGCAGTTGCTGTGGTCAACGACGCACGTGAACTCGGAGGTGGAGTCGTCGTCTGGGGCCGAGGCAGCAAGGGTCTCGGCCAGGGCGTCGTACTCCAGCACGTTGCCGGGCGACTTAAAGTCGTTGAAGGTGACTGCCGGGTCGTGCGGAAACATGGGCGACAGCTTGTGCAGACCCTGAGCAGCGACAGGCTCACTCAGCCACTGTCTGTGATACAACGCCCGTTCTCTAGTAGGCAATGCAGTGCGGATGACTGCAGCAGCAACGCACACACAGGCTTTGTCGTATCCAGTTGCCCGCTCACCACGAGCACAACAAGCGGCACCGCATGCTTCTTGGCAGCAAGCGCCACCAGAGCCGTGCCAGCTGGTGCGATGATGCCACCGTTGGCCAGCAGCGTGTGGGCCCCCACCAGCACCTGTGACCACAGTGAACCGGCAAGAGTCTAATTGAGTAGCTGACGTGCAAAACAGAGCCACACATCAGCGCATCTGGCCGCTGCGCACAAGCTGCGCAGCGGCACGACTGCCTCGTGACCGAACCTTGTTGACGCGCGCCATCATGGCGAAGATTGCGGCATCCGGGATTAGGGTCGTCGGCACGCCCAGCTGCGCCATCTCCATGGCCAGGCCGTGCCCGCCAAAGCTCGGCGCACCCTCAGCAGCGACCAGCTGCAGCGTCACATGTCGGCACAGTCAGCTGCGCATACGCACCTCGTATCTGTAGCATGAGCGCCCAAAATGCACGGGAATCATGGGGGTTGCATCCGCAAAGTGCCAGCTCGCCTGGAAGTTGCGCTTCTTGGTGGCCTCCTTCAGGAACAGCGTCACCGTGTTGCTGGCGCCAAATGTTAGGATGACCTCGTTGGCGTGGATGTGCTCCGCTGCCTGCTGTGCAATGTTGCCATCTATCTCCTGCAGGCGCAGGTTGAGTAGTTGCTATTGACTGCAGGCCTACACCACTTGACCGCGATCTGCAGTTGCGTGCTGCATGCTGCAACCCAGTGACAGCTTGCTAGCTGTGCAGGTAGGCTCACGTCAAGCTCGTCCAGCAGTTCGTTCATCTCCTCGATGATGCTGGCGCGCCCCTTCCACACCTCCGCCTTGGCCCGCTCCCGGCGGCGTGAGCGCGGGTCGCCGGCATCCGAGTCACCTGCCTCGCTGGGGGCCTGCATGCCGGTCCCAGTCATGTTGAGCTCGCCTGGTGTAGCGGATGTTGGCGCTCTGCCGTAACAATGCTACAACCCCGTACCAACCCACCTGGGTGACCCACTATTGATGTGTGCTGCACTGGTTGCACCAGCAGCGGTGTACCCACCTGGCTGTGTTGGCGGCTGCCTGCCACACTAGATGCCAGCGACTCATGGCTGCTGCCTCGGCCAGGCGCTGCGCCGCCTGCGGCCCTTCCTGGGGGCAGTGCCTGTATGGACAGGGCGTCAGACGTCCTGACGGTGGCAGGGACGAACCTGTCACCAGCCCCGCACCAAAAGCCAAGCAGCACAAGCGCCGGAAACAAGCAGCCACTACCACCTGGGCGTCGACTGCCGCGATGGCCAACTCTGCGCTGGCGGAGACGCCCAGATCCAGCAGGTTGTGCAGCGACCGCTGGCGGGCGGCCAGCACAGTCGGCCGCAGCGCGCGCGACAGCAGGCCGTGCGCCCCGCCGCTGGCCACCGCCGCAGCCTTGGGCGCTGCCTCCGCCGCAAAGTGCACGCCCCGGCGTGGCGTCGGCGGGCTGCCTCCTGATCCTGAGCGTGCTGAGGCCTCATCTTCCTCGTCCTCCACCTGCGACTCCTCCCGAATCAGGTGCATGACCCGCCGCACGGTGTTGCCCACCGCCAGCTCTGCAGAATCCGAAGCAAGAAGCTCGTCGCATCGTCCGGATGGCGTCTGTCGGGCATTGCTGTAGCTGGACAGTCGGCAGAACCACCGCGCCTGCCTGCTCTGAAGACATGCACCCGAGGAAGCTCACCCAGCGGCTTGGCTGCTTGCAGCCGGATGCCCAGCACGCGCACATCCTCCAGCAACACTTCTGCTGTCGGATGCCGGCTCTTGGTGATGAGCAGCCGCAGGATCTCGGCAGTACGCTTGGCGCAGGGTAGGGAGCCCTCGATTTGCCGCCGCCGCAGCTGCGCAATGAACTCGTCAGCCGCCTCCAGCACAGCGTCCGGTATGTTCATCCTAAGGTAAACCAATGATGCAAAATTGCAGCGGCGCGTTTGAGCGGATCAGGACGTCAAGGCTGCAGGGATGAATCTGCTAGAGGTCTTTTCGAGTGCATGCACAAGACGAGCTGGCAGATGCAAGACGCATCTACAAGGGCTGCGTCGTCACACTGTTGATCCGTGCCGTAGTGCTGCCAGCCACTGTGCTGCACAAGGAGCTAACAGGTGTGTGTGCCTGCAGCCCCAGCGTCCAGGGTGCATGACATGCTGGCATGCAGTCAGCATCCCAGCTCTCGTTGCTCGCTGCCAAGCAGATTCGCGTTTTGCACTCCCCCCATGCATGATGTGCACCCTATAATCTGCTAACCGCAAACACTGCAAAACCTGAAATTGCAGGTGTGCGAGCGCTCTGCTCAGTCCACAGCAGTTCATAGAGCAAGCAGACAAGTGTTGATCTTGCACTGTCAGCAGTCTACCTTCCGGTCTCGCTGCATTGCAGCAGTAGACGCGCCACTCACGTGCCGATGTGGACGTCCTTCATCATACCAGACATGCCGTATCTATCAGAACGCGGCCTGCAAGGCCTGAAGCAGTATGTCTATCACAGCGGCGGCTATACCTGGCTAGATGATGTGCACCAGCCCTTCTGGAACTGTAAGTGATCGTGTTTCATCTCCATCTGCATGTTGCTGTACCCTCCCTGTGGAAGTTGTGGGTCGTTCAACGCCATGCGCTGCCGCTTGATGGTCTTCAACACTCCTGCCACCCATGCGCAGGGATTGTGAACTATTTTCCGATGTGGCTGGCGCCAAACCTGATCACGTTGCTGGGCACAATGGGACTGGTTGTCGGATACGCGGCGTCTGCGATATACCTGCCAGAGTTTGAAGGTGGTGGTTGCCTCCGTAGCGTGGCTGCCCGGCTTGACGTTCTGCCATTGGCTTCCTGCTGGTCTGGACAAACAGGGCTTCATGCGGCGTTTGGACGTCCTCCAGCTGCTGTGACTGCAGGCGTCGCACCATCGTGGGTGTACTTCCTCAGCGGCTTTGCAGTGCTAATGTACCTGCATCTGGACTGCCTGGATGGCAAGCAGGCGCGCCGCACAAAGAGCTCCTCACCGCTCGGCCAGCTGTTCGACCACGGTGCGGGCTCCAGTGCCTGCGTCCACTGCTGCACACTGACTGAAAGGTGTTGACCTTGCAGCTCAGCACGCGAAAGGCGGCAGTCGCTCTGCTGACGCTTCGTGTGCATGGCGGGTTGCGCAGGGTGCGACGCGCTTTCGGTGCACCTCATCACGGCACAGATGGCGGGCACGCTGGCGCTCGGCTCTGGCCCGCTGGTCGTCATCGGCACGCTGGCGATCATGATCCCGTGGCTGGCTGCGCAGTGGGAGGAATACCACACCGGCCTCATGTTGTGAGTGGCATTGCCCCCGGGATGTTTGCACACCTTGTACATGGCACATTGTATATTCGGTTATGCAGCTGTGGGAACATGGCAACCGTCTCATAGGGGCTAAAAATCGCCATGATGCCAGCTTGGTGGTGGTGCAGGTATGGCAATGGGTACTGGGGCGTGACTGAGGCCAACTACCTGCTGGTGGTGATCAACTGGATCACGGCAGCCGTGGGCCCCTGGCTGTGGGCGTCCAAGGTCCGGGACATCCTGCATGTAAAGCCGCCGTCATGGCTGCCGCAGCGCGTCGCCGAGGCCACCGTGAACGAAACCATCATCGCTTTCGTGAGCCGCTGACATGCTCATGACACATGGAGTTCCATCGTGCCGAGCATCACGCCTGCTCCACAGGCCCAGCACTGACGACATGCAGCTGCATGTCCCTAAGCTTGTTGCGCACATTGCACAGGTGGTGACCTTTGGGTGCGAGCAGCTGGTTGGGCAGCTCTACAGGGTGTTCAAGTTGACGCGCTACATGCTGCCCGCGGATGGGCGGGGCAACAAGGTGCCCTGCTGACAACCGCCTGACCACCACCTGAGCGTGCGTGTGCAGTGCGCCTTCGCATGGTACCCCAGCCTAGGGATCAACCAATGCTCGGAATGCTTGCAGCGGCTGGGACGGCGGGTAGCCACAGCGCACCTGCTGCAGCTGACACTGATGTTCTACTTGGGCGCCGTTCTGAAGTCACAGCACATGAGCGCGCCAGGACAGCTGCGTGCATCCTTTGCAATCTTCGGAATGGTCTACGCATTGCAGGTGATGAGCATGAGTATGGATGTGCCACGTACACCGCACACAATATTGTTGCCGGTTTGTGCTTGTGACTGCACAGGGTCGCAGCAGAAGTCTGCCATGCGCTGCCGCTGATACAGCATGTTGGCTGCAGGCAACGCGCATGATCATGTGCCACATGTGCAAGGAGCCATTCGAGGTGTTCTGGTGGCCCATCACACTCCTGGTGGTTGTCATCGGCAACAGCTACCTTCAGGCGTGTTATTACAACCGTGCAGCTTTTGCTGTCTTGTGTGTCCTTGTATCAGAGGGAACTTGACGTCGCGTGCACATTCATGATGTCATGCCAGTATGCTGCCAATGCAGATCATTGATCCGCCACTCATGGCATGGGCAGCAGTGGGAATCATCCTGGCCGGCTACTTTCACTATGTCTTCAGGTGGTGGCATGCTGTCAACATGACCTGCGTTCCTGTTGTACGTGCCTGCCGACTTTGACCTGCAGCAGCAACTATGCAGCAACCCATCTTGTTTCATTAGTTGTTGGTTCGATGCTCGCAGCGTGATCAGCCAGATCTGCGGCTATCTAGGCATTGACTGCCTTACAATCCCAGTCCACGAGGCGGACACCAAGCGTGATTGAAAGTGCACCGAGAGAGCAGGCCAGCATTTGCTCTGTGAAGTACGTCAGGCTTCAGTCTGGCTGGTGAACGTGGTGATGTTGTGCGCACATGAGCTCAGAGCCAGCGTGTCCACTTCTTTCTAACAGTGTAGGCATTAGAGCATATTCTTGAACATACGAAAAGCAGCTGCACAACCATGCAGCCTTCCATTGTTCGTCCGGTCTACAATCTGGGACGCAGCATGGGCAGCACGCAGGCATGTGCCCAGAGTGATCGTGCATGCTCTTCATGTGTCACTTGCTGCTGGACTGCCATGCACCCGCAGCCGATACAAGCAGGTGTACTTCGGATGGCCGTGGTTTGACGTCACCTGCACATGAGCATGGCTGTAATCACAGACACACAGCACAGCAGTCAGGGCAGACAGCCAAAGTCGCACTGGAAGCACCAGGTACCTGAAAGCGGATGTGGTCAAACTTGCCACCCGCCCCACCCTTGACAGGGAACGTTTGCACGGGACCTGCGGGAAAACGTTGCAAATGGTCCTGCCTGTCACAGCAATCCAAATGCGAATTGGCTTTGGGGATGCCCGCACACCCACCCTTGGTCAGGTCGTAGGCAAAAGTCAGCAGCGCTGAGCTGTTGGTGGTGCCCCGGGCGCCTGGCTGGCCGTGGAAGCCCAGCACCGCCACCTGGCGTGCAGCGCTGCTGGTGTCAAAGGCTATCGCCTTTGGCACATGCTCCAGGGTCACCGCCTGTTAGGAACGTGTCAGGATCATCAGTGCCAGGTGGAGGCGTCGAACAGCTGGCAGCTTGCACAGCAGGACAGTCCAACTGCGCTGACAAGGAGCTAAATCTGCGTAGGCACCTGCGGCTGGATTGCGGTGCGCAGGCGGATGTCGACATGGCCTGCGCTCCCATTCAGCGCCAGGCACCGGCCCGGCAGGCCCTCAGTTGGAGACAGCAGGTACTGCAGCAAGCAGGTGCAACAAGGCATGAGCGCTGATGGCACAGCAGCAAAGCACAGTCGTGGCTGACGACAAGCAAACTGGCACATGTCACACCTAGTTGTGCATGCACGCTGCGCAAAGTGAGTGCAGGGGCACAGGATCACAAGCGTTCACACCTCGTCCGCGTGCGGGTGCACGAAGGGCAGCAGGCCGCCGGGCACCAGGCGGGCCGCGCGCTGCAGGGCGACCGCCCAGCGCGGCCGGCCCTCTGCCGCCAGCAGGGAGTGGCCCACCACCCGGCCACCCGCTGACGCCAGCGCATAGTCCGCAAGCCCCTGCAAAGCACCAGGTGGCCTACATCAGCCAGATCAGCTGCACATGGATATGTATCCCGTGGTTGACTCTCGCAACACGACCAGCACAGAAGGCCTTTAGCATAGCATGGAACCTGCAGCAGGCTAGGCGTGCATCCGAGCACAGCGCATGCGAGCAAGCTGAGCCTGGTCACTGACCGTGCGGTCGGCTGCAAAGCTGTCCAGCACTCGGCGCATGTGCAGGAACACGCTGTCTCGGATGCGGGACCAATGTTGCGTGGCCGCTGCCTCGTCACCGGGTGCAGCCGCGGCCGACAGCTGCCCTGTGGCGCCCATCTCCAATTGCAGCTGCGCCAGATCACGCTCCCACTGCTGCTGCTGGTTGCTGTGCTGTGCCTGAATCATGAGCGCCGAGTTAAGTTGTGGCAACCTGCCCATCATCTGGGGCATAACAGCCAGATATAATACGGCAGCTGTGGCTGCTCGTGCAACGGGAAGCAACCGAATAACCATGCCTCGATGAAAAACCGGCGTGTCCGGGTGCTGCAGCACCTGCAAGTTCTTCACGACACCCTCCCAGTGCGCCTGCTGCGCTGCGTACTGGGCGTGCAGGTTGCCCGTGGCTGCCTTGGCGCTCTGCAGTTCCTTCTGCAAGTACTGCACTGTCCGCTGCACCTCCTGCTGGCTGCAGGAAATGTACGGACTCATAGACAGCGCAAAGATTTGCATGCGTCTGGGCACAGCTGAGCACAGGGCCGTACATCTGAGATCCAGCTGCCAGGTCAACATACGGATATGTGTTTCCTCTTCAGAAGGTAGATGCAAGCCTGCATGCGCTTGGCAAGCTACAAAGCGCTACCTGCTGTGCTGGCCGTCCTGCTGACTGAGCGCGCTGTCAAGCTGTTGCCGCAGGGCCGCGATCTGCAACCTGCTGCCGTCCAGCGCCTGCGACAATGCTGCTATGTTGCTGCGCATGGAAGTAGCCGTGTGCCAGCTGCTGATGCTGCTGGCTGCCAGCCAGAGCAAAACTGCCGTGGCCACCGCAGTGGCGAGCTGCAGGCACCACATGCACGTCCTGGCACATATAGCAGACGAGCTGTGGCACACAGGCAGCACAAAGGGCCTGTACGCACGCTGCCCTCTTCAAGGTTGATTGATGATTCAGCCCTGCCAGGGGAAGACATCGGGACGGCTTGCTCTACCTGCGGCGTCACGCGGCCAGCCCTGAGCTCCAGCCATGCATGCTTCGCATGTGCTGTGGCCACATCAGCGGCATGGCGGCAGGCATCAGCCCATGGTGCCGCGCTTTGTGGTTTCTGCATGTGCGCGTCGCTGTCGCCGGCGTCATCGTCCTACATTGCAAGACTGTACACCGGTCATGGCACTGCAACGACGTCTGCGGGTCGCACACATGACCAATCAGCAAATTTTGATGTCTGATTGTCTGGGATCAGCCACCTCATGCACGGTGATTGTGCTTCCCGCAGGGATGGCGGCGTGCGTGCCCGTGAGGCGGCTGCCGAGCCGGCCGCTCTGACGTGCGGTGTTGTTCGTCATGCTGCTGGTCGCGGGCTGCGCAGCAGCGGCCGGCTGCCGTCTGCGCTGTGATGTCGCCGCTGCAGCCACTTCGTGCTGCTGAGACTCAGGTTGCTGGGAATCAGGCTGGGTGTTCGCAGGCTGCGAACTGATGTGTTGCACATCCTGCACATCGGCGGTCGCATCATCACCAGCCGCTGCTGCCTTGCCCGGCTTGGCTGTGCTGCGTGTTGCACGGCGCCCAGCGGGTTTGCGTCCGCGCTGCTTCGCGGGAGTGGACTCGGGCAGCTCGCTCATGGCTCTGTCACTTCGTGTTCAATGCTGGGTCTACAAACACCTTACCGCCATCATGCAACTCTAGTGGCATCCGGGTGCACATGCATCCTACCGGCTGACGGGCACTTGTGCAGCGTCAAGTCGATATGCACCAGCTGAGCAAAATGTGTGTTTTGTGTGATGAAAGTACATTGGTCTGCGAGCCGCTGAGGTTGACACTTCAATTTTCAAAGCAGAGTAACCTGGCTGCCGCAGGGCGGCTTTATTGTAGGGCGCTGCTAACCCACCTCGTAAACGGTCTTTAGGCCGCGCCCAATCGGAGTCAGACAGGGTGGCTGGATATTCGATTTGGATGGACCGCGACGGCTCCTGAAAACACCAACGTTGCAGCCCCAGAACAGCCTTGCCTCTCCGTATCACTCGCATCATCACAGCGGCTCAGCGAGCAGCCGTCTTGTTCGGACGGCGCCGCCAGCTGCGCGGCTTGCCAGCAGGACACGCCGCAGTGTGAGATATTTCACGGCGATCGTCACCGCGGCTACAAGTGAGTCAGAAGGGCAGTGCGTCAAGTTGCATAACATCGACAGCATGTCACGAGTGTCTCATCGTAAATGGATATGACGGATCACCTGGTCACAGTATCAGAAATCAGACGCTTTCTGGTACACTGCCAGCGACTGCATGCAACTGCTCAGGATGCTGTTGCGACGAATGTTCACGAACTTCACAGCTGCAGGACCGCTTGGCTAGGGAGCATGTGCCAGGGGCAGGCGCCGCCCAAGCGGCAGCCAACTGCGACGCCGCCATTCACAATTGGCACCCTGCGCAAGGCGATCCCGCCTCACTGCTTTGAGCGCAGTCTGCTGCGGTCCAGTGCCTATCTGGGTGATGATCTGGCGGCTGTCGCCTTCCTATACTTCTGCTCGACACTGTTCTCGCACCCGGCTGTGCCGGCGCTGGTCCGGTGGGGCCTGCTGTGGCCCGCGTACTGGGTGCTGCAGGGCGCAGTGTGCACCGGCCTCTGGGTCATCGCCCACGAGTGCGGCCACCAGGTGTGTGAGGCAACCTCAGCACCCGCAATCTGTGCCAAGCAGCATTTGCATGCGTGATCCACGTCGAAGACTCCACCTGCCCACTTTCACACGGATTGTTCTTTGTGCCAGGCGTTTTCAAAGTACCAGACGGTGAACGATGCAGTGGGTTTGGTGGTGCACACGTGCCTGCTAGTGCCCTACTACTCCTGGTAAGATGATCATGGCGTCACGAATGAAGCGTTATCAAGTTTGTGAGGATCTCATGGATTATGCGTGCACGACCATGCTTGCAGACGAGCTGACTTTATGTGCTGTTCCATGGCATGCAGGAAGCACTCGCACAGGCGGCACCATATCAACACCGGCAGCCTTGCAAAGGACGAAGTGAGGGATCTAGTACTTGCGGGGTTCAAAACATCACTGGCAATCATGACAGCTGTGTCTCCACCTGTTGGCAGTGCCAACCTGAGTAGCAAGCACCTGGTCGAACTGCGTGTGGCGCTGGCAGGTGTTTGTGCCGCCCAAAAAGGCGGAGCACCCACCGGACTTCACCGTCCACGACTATGCGCTTGGGCGCTTTGCATACATCTTCGTGACGCTGACGATGGGCTGGCCCACGTACCTGTTCTTCAATGTCACTGGCCGGCCGTACAAGAGCCGCTGGGTCAACCACTTCGACCCTTACTCCGAGATCTTCTCCAAGCGGGAACGCGTGGAGGTGCGCTGCAAAGCGGTTTTGGTTCATGTCCTTGCATCAACTGCTTTTCAACCCTTGCGCACGACCATCTTGATCAGACAAACGATCCCATGAAGTCCTGTGATGCAGCAATGCTGTGCATGCCACATCACGTCCTGCCTTTCCGCCCATAGGTGTTCATCAGTGACCTGGCCCTGGTGGTGTTTGGCGGCATCCTTTGGCGGGCTGCCCAGGCGTACGGCTGGGCGTGGCTCACCTGCGTGTACATCATCCCTTACCTTGTGGTGTGCCCCACAGTCCTGATGCTGCAGCACATTTTGACTGCACTGACTGTTTGCCTGACAAGTGTCCAGTGAAATGCACACATGTCTGCAAGACATGCATCGTCTGTGCCATCTGACAGCACTGCTGCATCCGCAGGTCAACCACTGGCTGGTGATGATCACGCTCTTACAGCACACCCACAGGTAGGAGGTGCCCCCGCAACAGAAGGCTTGCCAGGATATAGGCTGCCTGCAGTTTCAACAGCACTCACTGCAGAGTCGTGTCACCAACTGCAGGTCACTACCTCACTACGAGGATAAGGAGTGGGATTGGCTGCGCGGAGCACTGGCAACAGTGGACCGTTCATATGGGATCTTCAATTATTTCCACCACCACGTAAGCAGCAGTTCGCTACCAGTCAGATGCACCAGCACGACAGACTTTGTTGATTGCGCATGGCACAAATAATTCCTCATGCGGTCGTGTTACTGGCTCACGCATTTGGTTGTTGCTGCGCAGATTGCTGACACACATGTGGCGCACCACCTGTTCTCCCAGGTGCTGCCTTGTTTACAAGCGTCGTCACACGCCTTGATGTACATACTGGTCACCACACTCTGGGCTGTGCTGCTGTGCGTTTGCTGGTTCGTAATGTCTGTTTACTATCTGCCTGGGGTGCAGATGCCGCACTACCATGCGGAGGAGGCCACCCGGGCCATCAAGCCCGTGCTGGGCGACTACTACATGTGGGACAGCCGCGAGGTGTGTGACGCTTGTGTGGCTTGTGGCCATCTTGTGCACTGTAGTCGCGTGCAAGATACTATGAGCAGTTGCGCGCCCTGCAAAGTTCACCGATGCGCATGCGGTGCTGATCAGTTGGTTCTTCCACCTTTAGGTGTACACTGCGCTGTGGGAGAACTGGCAGCACACACGCGTCGTGCAGGAGCAGGATAAGGACTCTGGCATCTACTGGTATGCCAAGGTCACGGGCAAGTAACAGATGGGCGCAGCGTTGGATTGAAAAGTTAGGATTGCAACCGTCATGACACTGGGGTGTCAGCAGCAGGAAGGACTCATGTATACGGGAGCGTGAACTGCGTCAGCCTTGCAACCTCGACTTGTGCAGCGCACCCAATTGGTCTGTACCATATCTTGGCCTGCAGCAACTGTGAGCATTGAGGTGTCTGAAAGCAGCATTGAGAACGACGTTGATGAGGCTAATCGTGTGCGTGGCAGCCTTGAGGCTTGAAACGATCTGCATCGCTGCCTATCCTTAGCCTGCCTCAAACCTCGCTCGCCACAGCCCGTTGGACAATGTGTCCTGTACGTTGACACTCGCTCTGATCACAGCTGCTGAGAGTCACGACCAGCGTGAGCACCTGCCTGATTGCTGACTCTACCTAGCAGTGATGCGATCTATTGTCGCCAGCTTCAGCAGCGCCATCCTGATGTACAGCCCGTTCTTCGCCTGCCGGAAGTACGCCGCCCGTGGGTCGTCGTCCACATCAGTCGTGATCTGCGCAGATGCGTGGCACGGAGGCTAGCGGCCGATTGCAATGTTGAGCAGGGTGATGTGGGCTCAGTGGTCCACAGGGGTTGGATGCCGTGACATTGCACCACGGATCGTGACATGGCGAGCACAGCAGCAGTCACAGCTAGCTGCGGCGCACACCTCATCCACACGTGGCAGCGGGTGCATGATGACTGCGTCCTGCTTCATCGACTTCATGAGCTGTTTGTCGATGATGTACTTGCCGCGCGCAGCAGCGTAGTCTTCTAACCTGTCCAGGAAGCGCTCCTGCAGCCCCATCAGTCATGCATCAGCGACAATATGCTGTGCTCTGGCAGCATGCTTGCTGCCAGCAGCCCGCTGCAAGGGCTGGGTAGCGGGTTCCCCAAGCTTACAGAATGTGATGCGCATGCGTTCCCATGACAAAGGCGACGCGCCTTCTGAATGCGTGTCTGGTACAGCACATCCACATCTCCTGCCACGGCTGCCAAGTCCTCCACCTCCTCCCACTCGATGCCTTTCCTGCAGCAGCACAGCAGCCCGTTGTCAGTGCACAGCCATCCACCAGCTCTTGCAAACAGGGCTGCCGCTGCCGGGGTCGCCCCAGTGCTGCAACCATGTTGGTGCATCCTGGCTTGCCCATATCCTCCTTTGCATCCCTGCGCCTGTGAGAGGGTGTGCACCTGGTGAGGTAGTCCTTGATGTCCTCCTTCATGCGCACCACCTCGGGCGCCACGAAGTACATCTTGACGCCCGGGTACATGGACAGCAGGTACGCAAGGGAGCGCACGGTGCGCCCGTTGGCCAGGTCCCCCACCAGCCCGATGCTGAAGTTCTCCAGCCGCCCGATCTCCCGCTTGATGGTGTACACATCGAGCAGCGCCTGCAGCAGAGCAACAGCGTTGCGGGTCATATCTGATTCCGAGTTCGTCGTGCCATGCACTGCGGCACAGGCGTGTCATGGGGCGCGCCTGGGTGGGGTGCTGCCCGGCGCCGTCGCCGGCGTTGATGATGGGCACCGACGCCGCTGCTGCTGCCCGCTTGGCGGAGCCCGACTGGAAGTGCCGCAGCACGATGCAGTCGGCGTAGCCCTCCACAGTGCGGATGGTGTCTGCCAAGCAGCAGTGAGGCTTTGGCGTCTTGAGCGTGATGACCATTGCAAGGACCTTCACGCTGTGATCTGATTGTCACGGTGCAGTGAGCAGCGTACCTTCCAGCGTCTCGCCCTTGGCTGCGGACGAGTACTCGCCGGCAGACTCGGTGGACAGCACCGTGCCGCCGAGGCGCGACATAGCGCTCTCAAAGGACAGCCGCGTGCGGGTGGACGGCTCATAGAACAGCGTCGACATGACGATGCCCTCCAGCTGCTTCGACTCGGGGGTGCCCGGCCGGATGTTTTCCATCTCCAGCGATGTCTCGAAGATCACATCCAAGGAGTCGAGGTCAAATTGCTGCGACTCCACCACGTGCTTGAGCGGCAGCGTGTGCCATGGCTGCGGCGCAGACATGCACCTTGAAGTGTCCTGTCGTGTCTTGCTATGTACTCATCAGCGCAACATGCTGCCGTGGTCAGAGCGAGCATGCAGCCTGAGTTTCAGCTCCTCAGCAATCCCAGCAATACCTGTTCTGCGCCAGTTGCCAGCAGAGTGCCAGAGTGCACAGCTGCCACGCGAGCCTGCGGCGCCAGCGTGCCAGCTGACGCATTTGGTCTGCATTGCGGCACCCTGCTTCTGCATCTTTGATGCGCCCGATCAACGTGCGATGTGCCTGCGCCAAGCGATGAACACTGGCGTGCAAGCATCATGCCGATTGCTACCTTGCCGGCCAAGGCTGATACATGTCGCTGCCACCAAGCAAACTTCTGGACTTCACTTCTACGTATATTTGCCAAGCAAATCACACACAAACCCTTCGCACACTGCTTTTGCGCATATGAAATTTGCATCTTGCGGCAGAATTCGATGTAGTCTTCACCAGTTTGGCGACCTGCCGCCGATACATGCTGGTATGGCCGGCCGATTTGCAGCGCTTGACTTTCATGGCAACGGCCTGGTGACTGAACGTCCCAAAGTAGGTCACTGGGGGTCCGCTGTCCGTTGCGTCCAGAGCACCGCCTTGCACATCAGGACGTCAACCGTGGGGAATGTCCGATTACCGCCTGCCTTTCAGGACGACGGGCGGCCCATCGGCCCAATCACCTTGGTCGGGCTATTCCCTATTCGCCTTGCTCGTGCAAGGGAGAATAAATAAGTGTTCCAGCTGAAGGTAGGCACATAGCGGATCGACGGTCCAAGCATATTGCCCTCCGTACACCCCTCGAGAGCCCGCACTCTCCTTCCACACACTTCATATCAATAGGCCTGATCGCTGCTTGCGACGCACGGTGCAGCCGTTCCAATTAGGATCGCTGTACAACTGCTGCAACGTCACGAGCACTGCAGCGCAGCGAGCTGCGCCCCCCTCACCGCGCCAAACGTCAGCCACCATGGCCAAGCCAGCGCTGGCAGATCAGCTGGACATCGTCATCCCGACAATCGGATCGTGAGTGCCGCGGTATTGGTGCAAACCCGACTTCACCGCTTGTAGTAGCGTACCGCGTCAATGCATGCACCATGTGCGCACGCATCCGACGGCTCTGCTTGCCGCAACAGCATGATCCTACATGCATGATGATAGCTAAGACGTCAGTGCTGTGGTTCTGCCTGTGAGTTGCGAGCAAGGACTGTGGGGGTCGGGCGATCACGATTGCGGTGCCCAACATAAGCGTGTCTTGAGACTGCAGTAATTGCACAGAAAATGGTCTCTGACCTGTTGCATATGCATGCTGCGGCTTACTGGGCATGCGCGCTGCACCTGCAAGCCGGCTCTTAAGTGCGGTCGCCTGATCTGGCACTTTTGGGACACCCCAACACTCACCGCCGTCTGCAATAGGCCACCAGTGAGCTGCTACTCGATCGGATGGCCGGATGCATGCGTATGCGTTGACGGGCGCGCATGCACCGAGCCAGCGACACGGCGCTGCTGCTCGTTGCCATTATGCTTGCAAGATCATTGTGCAATGGGTCACAGGCAACACAAAGTTGGCTGTCACTGCACTTCTGCAGGCTCGACTTCCTTGAGCAGTGGCGCTTCGCTTTCGAGCCGTACCACCTGATCGTGGTGCAGGTGCGCTGCAACCCTGCGCATTTTGTGGTCCTCCCGCCAGTGCTGGACTGGCGTGCAGGCAGCTTGTGCACCCGCTCATCGCACCCCTTCTTTTGCACCTCAATCCCTGCCTGTGGGCAGATGCAATCACGTGCAACAGGCCCATTGAGCTGAGTATGCTGTTACGAACCTGCCCCGGCAGGATGGTGACCCAGAGCGGAAGGTGGATGTGCCGCCAGGCTTCGACTACGAGCTCTATAACCGCAATGACATCGAGCGCATCCTGGGCGACAAGGCCTGGTGCGTGGCAGACTGTGCGGGCATGCACTTCGAGCACCCACAGCTGGTTGCGCATGCGGTGCATGTCTGACGACACCCGGTCACACCTACACAATGAGACTGTTGTGTTGTTGCTGTGCAACGAGCCAGCCGCCCGCTCACACAGCTGCCTTGCAGTTTCAGCATGCACTCAAGGTGCATGTGGTTGTGGTCCAGGTGCATCAGCTTCAAGGACTCGGCATGCCGCTGCTTCGGCTATGCGGTGTCCAAGAAGCGGTTCGTGTACACCATTGATGACGATTGCTTCGTGGCAAAGGACCCCACTGGCGAGCAGGTCAACGCACTGGCACAGCACATCAAGAACCTGACATCTCCATCGACGCCGTTCTTCTTCAACACGCTGTACGACCCCTATGCGGAGGTGTGTGCTGGTGTGTGCTTGCAGCAGTGTGTGCCGTGTGCGTAGATGACACACAGGGGGTCTTGCTGGCATCCATCACTCCTTTGCTTCGACTTGCGACTGTGATGAGTGACCTTGCATTACGCATCTTCAGGGCACCGACTTCGTGCGCGGCTACCCGTTCAGCCTGCGTGAGGGCGTGCCCACTGCAGTGTCACATGGTGAGGTCATCCGAAACCAGCACCACAGCAGTGAGACGGCACGGGCACGAGCCGCTGGTGCACGAGGGGCTTGCAAAACCCGAACAGCGTCAAGTTTCGGCCTTGCCTGCAGGGCTGTGGCTGAACATCCCGGACTATGACGCGCCGACACAGATGGTGAAGCCCGCAGAGCGCAACACCAAGTACATCGACATGGTCATGACAATCCCCAAGGTGTGCTTCAGAGTCCCTGAGCATGTGTGGTGGCCCAGGCTCCTGCAGCCACGACCACAGCCGCATGGCAAGAATGCAGGGGTCATCCTGTCGTTGTTACAACATTTGGACACCGCAATGCAGGGCACGCTGTTCCCGATGTGCGGCATGAACCTGGCGTTCGACCGCAAGCTGATCGGCCCAGCGATGTACTTCGGACTCATGGGCCAGGGACAGCCATGGGGCCGGTACGACGACATGTGGGCCGGCTGGTGCTGCAAGGTGCGCGGCCGCTATGAAACCACAGCCAGCACAGCTTGGCATGTCAGCTCCGGCGGAGGCCGGCTTGCTGTAGTGGAGGAAGGACAGCATCGCCCGCCAGCATTGCCCTTGTGGTGGAACCATTTGTACACAGTGTGGGTGCCATGCGCGTGCAGGTGATGCTGGACCACCTGGGCCTGGGCGTGAAGACGGGCAAGCCGTACATCTGGCACTCGAAGGCGTCCAACCCCTTTGCCAACCTGAAGCGCGAGTGAGTTTCCACTGCCGTAATTGATGAAGCCACAAGCGTGTGCCACATCACACAGCATTGGAGCGAACGCATCCACCTCCTGCTGTTCCAGGTACCTCGGCATCTACTGGCAAGAGGAGATCATCCCCTTCTTCGAGAAGGTCAAGCTGACAGAGGGCAAGACGGTGAGCTATAGAGCAGGACAAGAGCTTTTAGAGGGCCGACGCAGACGATGCGAGTCAGCTGGTGGCCTGCAGTGTCAAGCGTACCATGGCATGCGGGAACAACAGAGGTTGCCCTGTGCACGCGCCGGCTGATACTGACGGTTGCACAGCACATGTAAAACCCTGAGAGTTCGAGACATTGAACTGCTGCAGGACCCAGAGGAGCTGTACCTGGAGCTGGCGGAGCACGTGCGCAAGGGCCTCGCCCACGTCGACCCCTACTTCGTCAAGCTGGCGGACGGCATGATCGCCTGGATCGAGTCGTGGCGGCAGCTGAACCCGGAGGGCATCCCAGACATCAAGTGAACCGCCGGCCAGCGACGCGCGGCACAACACAGCGGCAGTGCGAGGCCTGCTGCTCAGCACAGGCATCGTGAGGCCTGATGTCGTTTCGCTTGTTCAGTAGAAGCTCGAGTGGCTCGGCAACATCTCTGCATACTTGATCAGTTAGCAGCAGGCCGCGAGAGCATCAAATCAGAATACTTCATCAATAGGCACCCTGCAGTGAGCTATGCAGTAGAACGGACAGCCACTCGACACCATTGTTTTGGAATGGCATTGCTACACAGTACCGCATTGCACTTGACATAGCTTTGGGCCATGTGGAGAGACGTAGACGGCAATAGACTGCACACAAGGCTCACTGTCTGATGCCACTGCAGAAAACACTCTGTAATGCAAACGCTCACCACATGCAAAGCATGGTCAACTGATCTGTACATTGTGGACAGCACGATCAGCTGCGGCGGCATGGCTGATCCTGGCGAACGTGTCAGAAGGTGCTTCGTGTGTACTTCAATACAGCATCCTCGACCCATCTGCCATGGAACAGCTCTGTCCGCGTCGGCGCATACATGCTGGCGACATCAGCGTGCTCGCTCTTGAAAGTGCGGAGGTCCCTTGCCTGTACAGACAAAAGCCACTCTCACGAGCACTAAACCTTTGTCTGAAGCAGAACTCGAGGCGGCAACAAAATCATGCCCCATACCACAGTCGCCAGTGGGCTTGCCTGGGAGGCAAGCAGGCCATTGATGAAGTCTGCAGGCGACTGGCTGAACCCCAGCAGGAATGTGCGCCGGCGCACATGCTCGTTGATCTGCTTGACCAGGCCGTTGATACGTGTGGTGCACTGCACATCGACACACAAAACCATAGCATGCAGATGCCTGCAAGTGCTGGGTGGCTCTGCCACTTGCCCTTGAGCCATCGGGGAGCACTGATGCACGAGCACGCATGCTCGCTGGATACGCTTCATGACTGTGTTCGTGCATGAACACGCACCGGCTCGACCTCGGTCCCCGAGCCCAGCTTGTTCAGCAGCGCGGGGGCAGCGCCTGCGGGCGGCAGTGGCACCTCGATGTCGATGTCGTAGCAGTCCGGCACGCCGGGGCTGGGACCACTGGGCCTGCACAGACGGTTGGCAGTGCATTGGGGCGAACGAGTCCACCACAAACGCGTGCGTACAAACCGCAAACCAACATGGTGAGACATATTATGCCAAGCTGCACATGGCCTCCGCCGGACCACCAAGCAGCAGGGTGAAGGCAGGCGCACTTGATGGGGTACGTCATCTGGATGGGCGGCGCGGGCGTCAGGTGGGGCGCCAGCCGCTCGGCGACGCTGGACATCTGCACCGCCGCGTCCCCCAGCACCCCCCGCAGCCGCGCGTCGCACCGCACCACGCCCGGCTGCGCGGGGTCCCGCAGCCCCTGCCGCATGATGTACCCGCACACCGCCTGCAGGCACACCACCCCGGGCCCTGAGCCCAGCCGCAATGTCAATGGCTTCGACATTGCAGACCAGGCGAACAACCCTGTGACATATGGTTTTATGCGCTTTGACTTGGGACCAGGCTGTCCAAGTGTCAGTCGTGCTCAAGTGGGGATCTGACTGCACCTGCAGGACGTATGCTCGCGTCTCGGACTGCACCCCAAGGAGGCTGCCGAGCGCCGCTGACAACTTGAAGCGCTGAGGCTGCCAGTTCACCTCGAGAGTGACCTTGGCCTGGCATGCCTCACTGCCCACACGCCTGTGGACAGCGCACAGATTGCACGGCCGGTCCAAGGGTGCTCATCAGGCTGCAGGGAACGTCTCCTTGTTGTCTGCAGGCATGCTGCTTTTGCCGCAGAACTGTACACAGTGCACACCTGATCTCAAAGGCTTCGCGCGCCGGCTCAGTGTGCTGCGCGGCGCTCCACCGCAGCGCCTCCGCCGGCGGCTGGCCCTCTGGTACCAGCTCAATCCTGGACCAACACGGCAAAAGTGTTCTTGCTCTTATGAGATGGCTGAGGCCAACACAAGCTAAGCTCTGTCCGGCCACTGGGCAAGCTCCAAGCGATGCAAAGTTGCGGCCTGCCCACCTGACGCTGCGTAGGTAGTGGCTGAACGGCTCTGGAGCTGGTGGCACACCCTTCTGTGGCGCCTCGCCTGATGGCTCCAGCAGGCGGCCGTGCAGGCGGAAGACCCAGGCGGGGGGCCCGCCGTCAGGCCCACTCGCCCTGCTGCCGCCTGCAACCCAGTGGTTCAACAGCTGACACCTGCCCGACCGCTGGGCTATCGGACACAGCCGACTGGACAGTCGATCAGAGGCAGCCAGAGCACCCATGGCTTGCTTCGTCAGGAGGAACGTCCCCAGCGGCATTGAAAGCTGCGCGCACCTGACGCTGCGGCGGCCTGACTGCCGGGCGCCGCCGGCGCAGCTGCCGCCTCTGTCGCTGTGCCTGGCTGGTTGCTGTGGGTGGCCACGAGGTACACCCGCAGCTTCTTGGGGACGGTCGCGCAGTTGCGCAGCGCGGCGGCCACCTCGGCGTGCTTGCGGGCCAGCACGCCGTCCACCTCCTTCTCCAGGCCCGCCAGCTGCTGGAACAGTGCCGACTGCGGAACGAAGGTGGCCACCTGCAGCCCAGTCCAGCAACTTGACGCATGTCAGACCGCCTTGCCCACCCTGCACATTGACGCATCAAGAGGCTGCCTTCCTCGCTCACTTCCAAACCCACAGAGGCAGTGCATTCGAAGTGTGCGCAGATGCAGCTCCACCTTGTCGGCCAGCAGCTGCTCCGGTGCTTTGCGTTTCTTGATGACACGCCGGGCCGCGGGCACCGCCTCCGCTGCGCGCACCACCTGCCGCGGCTGCTGGTGCTGTTGTTGCTGCTGTGCTGCAGGCGGTGGCATGCCTATGGGCCGCACGTGCTGCTGTTGCGGCTGTTGCGGCTGTGGCAGCGGCTGCACACCCTGGGCTGCTCCTGCTGCCATGGCCTGCACATGCATGTGGTGGCGTGTGGAGTGTCGGTTGATCTCTACCAGCGGACAGTCTGATGTTGCGATGTGAGGATATTGCACGACACATTAGTCTGGACTCACAACAGGTCGAGCGGCTTGTGGCCTCCACTGCATGCGCGGCTGCGGGGTTGGGACAGTCTGTTGTGGCGGTCCCGCAAGTGCAGGTGCGGCGCCAAACCCCGTCGACATCCGCATCGCATCAGGCTGCGCCAGCCCCGCCTGGATGCGTTGCGCATGCTCAACCGCCTGCTGCTGCAGCTGCCGGTGCTGCTCGGGTGTCAGTGAGCTCGCAAGTCCGCCAAACATCTGTGGTATCTGTGAGGAGCCCGCGTCCGAGGGCGTAGCCGCCGGCTGCCGCACGCCGTTAGATACAGGCTGCAAATTCGGAGGCAGCCCGGCCATGTGATCCTTCAGGTGGCAGTCAGAAGGCCAACACGTGCGCACAGGTCGTCAACCGCATTGAACTCCAGCGAGCCACTGGCCAGCTTATAGCGTTGCGGCGGGCTTTGAAGTCGTTCCGGTGTGCAGCGTGCAATGCACACAAAGTGGTGATCCAAGCGACAGATGGCATGCTGCATCGCTGCTTTCATGCAAAGCAGGGGGCATGTGCAGCGCCGCTGCTGCAGCAGATGCAGTGATGCATGTTGCATGGGTTGCAGTTGTGCTTTGCCTGCCTTGCACAGTTGCACTTGATGAGTTCTCGGGACCGACTTGCAGTCATACGGCCAAGCACCGTTGCCGCTGCCTTGCTTGCTGAACTGCCTTGCGCGCATGGTGTACCCTCATGTCAAACTGCAAGCAGGGCGCCGCTAGCTGCCAGTGAACATCGCACTGACAGCCTAGAGTCATAACAGACGCCGCGCTTGTGAGTCAGAGGCATCGGCAGCAAGCTGTGCACGGTGCGGGTATTGGACCATGGGCACCCATGAGAAGTATCGTGAGAGCAACGCACTAGCAGAGATCAGCCGACAAATCCGGCAGGCGCATGCCACCGCGGCGACACAGCACACGCATGATCATGGTGCAACACAGTCCACAGCTGCACCAGCGCAGCAAGCTATACGGTGCCCGTCGGGTGCCGGTGACGATGCAGGGAAACCCAGGTTGGTGGCTTTCACGAGGCTCCGGTACCTAGAGGGCGTCTTGCGCGAAGGACTGCAAGTCATGGGATGAGCACACTGCGCTGCAGGCAGAAGAGGATCAAGCGCAAGCAACGTGCCAGCGACCAAGGGGAGACTGCGTACCATGCTGCGTTGGCTGATATACCCGTCGGAGGTGCACTTGATGCTCGAAGACTGATGTTGGTGCAATAAAGAGCGTTACATTGAGCAGCAGGACAGGCGGTGCTTAGTCGCACAAGTGTCAGACAGTGTCTGTGTACCGTGCAGGGGCTGAGGACCTCCCAGAACTCGCGGGGCAAGCGCCAGGCGCGGGACTTTCAGCCCAGCAACGCTCCGAGGACCCGGGCGGCATGACATTCCGGGACGTGTACCTCAACAGCTTTATGTCCGACTTTGGGAATGAGTTGGAAGAGTTCGGCAGCAACGCTTCTGGACGCGGGCGTGTGCACATGGACCTGCTACTGCGGTGTATCGAAGCTGGCACGGCGAGCTTCAGCACGGCACAGCAGGCTGCATGCCTGCAGCATCTGCAGACGCCTCAAAGACACGACGCCCCTGACAAGATGATGAACAGTCCAAGAGCCTGGCTGTGAGTGGGGTGGCAGTCGCACATTTCTTGGGTACATTCATCAGATGTAATCAGAGGCTGTGCACAGGCTGCACAGGCATGAAACAGGCTACATGTGTGAAGAAGAACGACCAGGGACCAACTGTACAGTCACAAGTGGTGCTTCCAGGCTGGTACTTCCGCAAGAAGACTAGGGCACATGGAGCTGAAGGAGCTGAAGACGGGTGCAGTGTTGAGGTCTGTCCGCTTGCTTGCAGCGGGTGTTTGTTCTTCAAGGTACTTCTGATGCTGGTGTCAAGTTGACGCACAGACATACAATGGCCCGGCACATTTCGTTGCTGGTAATCGCCCTCAGTTTGCTGACCTGGGCGAGTGCAGCGCAGATATCCTACTTCGATGGTGGCTCATACATCAAAGTCGCAGGGTCGAGCCAGCTCAGCAGCGCAGATGCGGTGACAGTGGTCCTCGGGTCGCTGCTGAACGCAGAGACAGATGCGCATAGCACAGCTGGGGTCTCGGAGCAGGTCAGCGACATGCACGCAGCACGGTTGCATGATGCAGCTGGCTGTTCGACGCTTGCAGACTCGCCAACACGTGCCGTGCGCAGGTTGAGGAGGTCTTGTCTGCCAGTGTCTTTCAGCGGCCCTCCGTCGTACTCGCTGTGCAGGTCCTCGGCGCAGGTGATTTGCTGCACTATCAGCGCTTTCATGCTGAACTCGAACTTGTTTACTGGTCTGCCATGCAGTGTACTTCTCGTTGTAATGCCTGATTGACCAACGTCTGTGTTGCAAGGCGATGCGCTGGGCAAGTTGGCAGACACCAAGGCAGCGCACTTGGCGTCCATCAATGCGGATGCGACCACGCTAGCGCGGGCCGTGGCGGCGGTGGCAGGCAGCAACAAGCAAGACTTTGTGTACAAGTCGCTGGCACCTGCAAACCTGCCGGAGAACTGCGGCGAGCGCTGCCAGGAGCAGAAAGCATATGTGGGTCTTGCATGCCGGCGTTCTTCTAACGCGAAAAGGACATATGCACCATGCAGAGCATAGGTCAGAGTGCCTACGGTGACATTCCGTCCGCAGGATGTCGTCATTGCACGCGGTTACAATTACACTGCCCAGGAGCAGCCAAGCTGGGACTGTGATGCCGGGCCCTGGTGCTTCCTGGTGTGTACATGTACCCCAGCTTTCTCGCCTGTGCTCGTGCTGCTGCACTGAGGTCGTGCAGCAGGTTGCTGCTGTTTCAGAACGTCGTCACGTGACAGAGGGGCGACCCCCGCCTGCAGGTCACTAGCGGCGACGACAAGCTGCTGAACATGGGGTACGCAGAGGACCGGCTGTTTGTGCTGGAGCTGGGCGCGTTGCGGCACCAGGCCCTGGAGGCCGCGCAGACGCAGCAGGCCGGCAGCGGGTGGGTGCTGTGCTGCACAGGCTGCTGATGGTGCATAGCAGAGTGAAGCAATGCTGCACGTAGTGCACTGTGCTACCGGGTGGAGCCTTTGCACAGAGGTGCACTTGCATGAGGGTCCTGCCTGTCTGGACGAACCCGGGGAGTGCAGGCTCGAACGGCGAGTCGCTTGCCTTGTTGTGCACACAGGGATGCAGGGCCGCCCAAGCTGCTAGAGGCCACGCTGCTGGGGCTTCAGGCGGTGCGCGCCCGGCACGGCCCCGACTCCAGGCAGGCTGCTGCAGCCGCAGCCATGCTGCAGGGCACCCTGGCCGAGGTCTGGGCTGCGCTGCACAATGCCACAGGTGTGCCCCCGATGCCATGATGACTGATGCTGATGTGGGTGCGCACCATGCAAGATAGTTGGGGTACCTTTTCAGCACCTGACCTGTGTGACTCAACTGCTCGCTGCACAGTGTATTCCGGTGGCATAACACAGCTGGCCGTGCATGGCGTGCCAACTGCAATAGTAGGTGTGATGCATGTGTATTCTGCTCCATGGCAGGCGGCCGCGTGGTTGCGCAGCTGGCATCGGTGGACGTGCGGCCGGACGCCAAGCTGACGGAGATGCAGCAGTGGCTGGAGCAGCACCGTGCGCCCTTCCGCCGGCGGCTGCTGCAGCAAGGTGACCAGTGTTGATGACGCCAGCATGCCTGATGCCCGGCTGTTGGCCCGGCGCTGCACCTCCAGGCTGTGTGTGTCAACATCAATTGCCCTGCCATCACAGTCTCGAACTTCTGTCGTCTGTCCTTCAGATGGCCACTACCATACCGCACAATTCGGCGATGCGTCAGTCACCTGGGCAACATCGTCTACTGCGTGGCTCATCTCCATCATCCTCCTCATCTTCATCATTGCTTCGGCCGTGTGCCTGTGCAATGTGAGTTTGGGCCATCTCGTGTCCTGCATCATACACTATCATACTATTGCAGATGGATTCGGGCGGGCTGTTGGTGTACATGATGTCACAAGTTTTCACAATGTGTGCGGTGCAGATGAAATTCGAACAAGACACTCTCTTGTACGCACGACCAAAGGTGGGTTACCAACACAACATGGTCTGTGCATAGTTGTCTCACTGTCGTTGCCAACAACATGTTGGCTAGGCCAGTGGGAGGGGCTCGTGTCACTCCCATTGTATAGCGACTGCGCTCAGCTATCTCACTTTCTGCCGACATCTATCAGACCATGCATCCACTTTCTGCAGACACGTCCCAACCATGCACCCTGCCTGAAGATGCTGCCCTTTGTTTCCCTTGTTGACTGCTGGTTGTTTGCTGGCACAGACTGACTGAGGCCAGCGGCAGATGTGCAGTAACTGACCTGCTCATCGACTGCACAAGTCTGGCAATGAGCGGCAAACGGCTGTGCGGGTCTCAGCAAGGGTATCATGTCATTGGATGATTGCCCTTATAGAGGTCATCGTCTTGCTCACGGCTGTAAGGCTAAGTTGTGAGGCTGATTCTATGAATCGCCATTGCGTCAGTTCTGACATGCACTACTTGTGGAGCATCCCGACCTCCCGACCTTCGTGTGAACCTGTGAAGACGTCTGCCTGGAGGCGTTTCGTGAACAGATCGATCACACTTCTGACTATGCGAAGTTTCTAAAATGGCCGGCAGAAGAAGCACCATGCAGCATCCCCGCAGCTTCACTGCGTGTGATCAAATGTGCACAACACATCAGTTACTTTCCGTCGTTCATGATTCCTGATCATGTGCAGCTCAAGAGCAGATGCATGCGACAAGGGTTTCAGCTGCTGTAAGAGGTGCCGCCAGGCCACACCCGCTTCCAGGGCTCCGCAAATTGCATACAGTGCGACGGGGCCTTATTGCCACAGCTAGAGGGCAGGTCGAGCAGAGGTACGGCTGGAGCCTTGAGGGCAAGCTGGACGCAGATGGTGAGCTACAGCTTGCTTGTGTGGGTCACTCTTGCACTTACAATCCCGCATATGCAGTGTACACCTTGAGTGACATGGTGCATGTTGTGATTCTGAGCGGCGTCGTCTCCTCCAACATCGCGCAATCCCACCGTTGCCAGTGGCACCCCATGCGTCAGCCTGGTTGCGCAGGTGTGAAGGAGCTGAAGGTTGCAGACATCCGCCGGCCGTTGGCACGAACCAGAACCAACGACTCGGCCAAGGTGGAGGCGCTGATGGAGAGCATCCAACAGCATGGCCTTAAAGTACCCATTGATGTGCTCGAGGTGAGCGGCCTCACTCCTCGTCCTTATATGCCTTCCAGTTCAATAGCTGACATTCATGTGGAGGACGCTGACTTGCAGGTGGATGGGAAGATATACGGCTTCAGCGGTGCGCCGACACTGATGTCCGAATTGTGCATGTGCAATGTTGAAAATGACGCGTACAGAACTGTTCTAAATCTGCATGCAGGTTGCCACCGTTTTGAGGCCTTTCAGCGGCTGGGCAAGGAAAGAATACCATGCAGAGTGCGGAAGGCCACTGTCAAGACACTACAGATGCACCTAATGTAGTTGCATGGCTGCGCAGCTTGGCTGACCTTACATCGCCAGGAAACCAGGCTGATGCATCTAGACCCTTCAGACTGTGCAAGACGTGCCATAGCGAAGAACGTCTCTTTGTCCAAAAATGCAGACATGCAGTCAGCCTGAGCTGCTGGCAGCGTGTCAAACCTCTGCTCACTTCTTCGCCGCTTGCTTGTCCTTGCCCTCCTTCTGCCAGGGCCATTTGAAGCCCATGCCCCAAGCAGTATCCTTTTCCCCCCGGTCCATCTTGCCTGTCATATGCACACAACATGTTGGCTTAGGCTGGTGACCTCCGGCGTGCAGTGGCGATGAGAGTAGCTATCCATAGGATGTGGCCCTGCTGCTATACGAACAAGCAGTGGTGTCCAAGATGGTTACTGACCCAAGTCGACAGCGCCAGATGACTGCTTCATGCTGGCGCCACCGCCGCTGCCGCCTGCACCTGTTGCATCATCTAGGCCGCCCTCCCCTTTGGGACCTGCAATGGCCCACGCAGCGGTCGTGCGGAAACACCAAGCTGAACACGAAACACAAACACTTTGCGCAGAGACAGTCCAGCTGACACACTCTCACGGTTGTTCTATGCAGCAACACCCACCTCCCTGTATGCAGATGTTGCTGATCTGGCCATTCTTCATCTCATACAGCGCCATGCCCACCGGCTGCTCGGTGTGCTCTTGCACCTGCCCAGGATTAGGTTGCAGCTGAAAAGCTGCTCACAAACCCAGGCAGCTGCTGACACTTTTGTGCAGGCGATGCTAGCCAATAGGACGCAGGCGACCAAGCTGGTTCGGGCGCTCACATCCTCCATGAACTGCGTGATCTCTGGCTGCGTGTTGTGCTGCCCCAGCGACGCATTGCTGGTATACCGCTCCCAGAAGTGGAACACGTTGGTGTCCTCAAAGTCGTGGTTCACGCTGAACTCCAGGATGCCGTTGCTGCGGTCCGCCATGCGCTCGCGCGAGAAGTCGAGCACCTGTTGCACATGTCGGACATGTTGCAACCAGCCAGACGGCCCCTTCCAGCATGTACATGTGCACGCACGACGCCAGAGCTACATCCTCTCACACCAGTTCCTCTTCGACCCGCATGATTAAGACTCTGTTCGCCGCTGAGGACCAAGCAATGACGCGAAGGTTGCACCCACCTGCTGGCACAGATCCTGCACTGCTGCCTCGGAGCCCTTCTTGGCCACCACCGTCTTGCTGCAGACAATCGTCTTGTCTGAGCCGCGCTTGATGGCCGCCACCACCTGCAGCCCGCCCCTGGGCCTGCGATTGTGCCGGTGAGGCTGGCGGCCGCAACCGCTCAGTGCATCTGAGGGCGGGGATACTTGCTGCAGCCCGCGCTGTATGTTCGCCTGCATGGTACAGTCGGACTAGCCTGCTGTTCAGCACGTGCCTTGTCGCGTCTACGCTGTGTAGTGTACAGTGCAAACGGGATGGTCTCTGTGGATTTGTTCACGAGTTCGCTTCGTGGTAGAGGGTGCAGCGTGCTCAGGTTACAAGTCAGCAAACATCAGGGTACCAAAGCATGGGCATTGACGTCAAGGCGGATCACAGGCCGGACCCAGAGCCAACAATCGATCTCGGGCGCTCCTGGAATCCTATATCTAGCGCACGGAGCAGATATTTCCTATCCGCCGGCGGCCAAATGGCGGCCAGAAAGTCATGTCATGCCAGCTCAGCGCAACGGTCTTGGACGGGCGAAACCCAGTGCAGAGCCGTGCTCGTGGCGCAGGATCCCGGAGGCTTTTTTGATACGTTTTCTGCTTGCCAGAACAACTGACTGCTGCAGCAGGCAAGGTGGTTGGCGGCTCGATGTCATGCTCCAAGGGTTGTGTGCGCGTGGGTCACCTCGCATTGTGGTTGTAGCGGCGCGGTGGGCTGTGAATGCTGCGATCGGGAGCCGAAAGGCATTCTGGGGTCAAGTTCCGCTTCTTGCTGATAACTCGGTTCCGGGCACAGCTCCAAATGCTGAACGTGTGACGTGCAACGTCACCACTAGGAATGGCTGCAGCTGAAAAACCCACCAAGCAGCTATCCTCGCGCAAACCTCGGGTGTCGGTGGAGCCGCCAGCATCCCAGGATCCTCTGCAGACTTCACTGATTCTTGAGTGCGTGTCATTGCCAGCTGCGCTGGTGCACCGTTGCCACTGCCTGCACCACAATGGATGCACCTCTTACATGTGAGGCTTGCACGACAGGAATGAGCGCCTGGCAGAGTCACTGACGGCAGCGAACGAGGTCGGCGACCGCATTGCCGCAGAGAATGTGCAGCTGCAAAGGGATGCCGGCGAGCGGGAGAGGGAGCACTTCGAGGTTGGGGAGTACCTCAGAAAAGACCTGGCAGACCGCAAGCGCGAGCTTGCTGAGCTCCGCGAGTCGAAACAGGAGGTACTGTTGCTTGTCGGCAGCAGGTCACCAGTGGCTCCGTTTTGTCGCTACGTGTCTCCTTGGTTGGTGACCGGATGTCGATAGCGATTGGTGGCGTCCAGTTGCACGGTTCTCACATACATGTGACAACAACAGGCAGAGCGCTTGGCGGAGCAGAGGCTACAAGAGGTCACGCAACAGCATGCTCAGGAGCGAGCAGAGGCTGACGGCCGGACAGCAGAGGTGGAGACTGCGCTGCAGCGACGGATCCAGGTCTCGACCACATTTTGCGACCCACACAGTGACAGCATGCGACAGAGCAGTGGCACGGATGGAGGTTGATAGTCAAATGTGATGCGTGCTATCATTGCTGTGTGCTTATGATGCGTGCTGAATGACATGGTTCTGATGTGGTCCCCTGGACGTAAATTCTATTAGGAGCTGGAGTCGCGGCTGGCTTCAGTGGCGGGGTTCAGGGAGCAGCAGGGTTCCATTGCGCGGGAAATGCAGTACTTACGCAGTGAGCGGGACAGAGCCAAACAGGAGGTTGCCGAACTGGTGCGATCCCCGTCCATGGGAAAAGCTGCGGTTCAATCACATGCAGTCGGCTGGATTGCTGCGCCCAGTGGCTTGTTGATCTCACGCCCACCTGTGGACGTCGCCTTGCAGAGTAAAGAGCATGCGGCGGCAATGCAGCAGCTGCAGGCGACGTTGCAGCAGGAGCACAAGCAGGACACCGCATTGCTGGTCGCTCAGCACGCCGCCAGTCTGGAGGCGGACCTGGACGCCCGTGCCGCAAAGGTAGACAGCGTGACATTTGAGGGAACATACAGGTGCCTGCCCAGACCCGCACCTTCATGTGGGCTGTCGAGCTGGGAGGTGTGTGGAGTGGCTGAACCAAGACCAGGCTGCCCACCCTCTCAGGTGCACCAGGAGAACCAGTGCCTCAGGGCGGAGCTGGTGGTGCACACCGAGGTGCGCACTCCTGATGTTGTGAAACCGGGTTCGATTCTGTCGCATTCCTGCTCGTTGTAAGCCCACTGCGCACATGCTGCACCAAACAGTGGTGCACCAGGCATGTGCAAGGTGTGGCTGTCATCCATGCATGGTAGGAGAACATGCGCATGCATGACGAGCTGAAGGCGGTGCGGGAGAGCCAGGCGGTGCTGCAGAGGGAGGTGTTTATGCAGCAAGGCCTGGAGGCACAGTACGCACAGCGCAGCGCCCTGCAGGTGCCGATGTATCAATGGAGTCGTTTTGCAATCGTGGTTGCTGCTCGATGCGTCCGTACCAACCGTCAGTTTGAGTGTCTGCGCCACCTTAAACACCCAGCACTACAACGCCCAACACAACATCATCTGCAGGCCAGGGAGGTTGCAGCGGCACGGAAGCAGGCGGCAGCATTGTCCGGCAAGATTGCCGAGGCAGAGGCTACCTTTCAGGGGCAGCTGGCAGCAGCGCAGGCAGAGACCGCTGCAGAAAAGGCGGTGGCGGGGGCGGAGCAGGACACCCTGCGCCGTGTTGTGGAGCTCCAGGTGCGGCCTTGGAAGTGGCTGCCCCATCGCAGCCAATGAGATTGCTGCAACGTGTATATGTCTGACACAAGGTCCTGCTGATGAGATTGCTGCTGCATTGCTTCTGGCACCCTTGTGCACATGGAGCATGAACCGAGTTTGCTAAGTGGCAAGAGCCTTGATACCATATGCAGAGGCGGGAGCTCAAGCATATCAAGGCATTGTCGCAGGCGGTCCTGCAGCAGCGCACTGACATCGAGCTGTTCCTGCTGTCCAGCTTGGAGACGGTATCGTCGTGCATGCAGCAGCATGCATGTGCCACATGTAATGTGTATACACAAATGCATACATCATGACCATCCAGCATCCCAATGCTGAGAAGTAACAAGCAATGCCACTATGAGAGGTTGACAAAAACAATACAATGTTACTCAGGTGCAAGCGGAGATTGCAAAGGGTCACAACGGCCGGCGCAACACGCAGTTCGCAGGGGCAGCGCCATCTGATGCGGATACGCCTGTTCCTCACATGGATGTGCGGGTGAGTGCAGCCGAACGACCTATGCAGCATGCCTCTGCTCCTGTTTGCAGCAGCACGCAGCACGTGGATCTGAATACAGCACGTTTGTTGCAGGACCTGACATGGGACGACAGGGAGAAGGTGCTCAGGCTCCTGTTTGCAAAGCTGAACGACCCAAGGCAGCAACCACTGCTAGAGTGTCTGCCAGGTCATACACCGCTGAAAGAATAACCTCGACCGCCAGCCACAGCAGACGGGAAGATACAGCCACAAAACATGCGCAACAACCGCTGTCATCTCTCTGACTGCTTGTTCTGATCGCTCATTAGGACACACTGCAAAGCTGCACTTGCTGTGCGGAGTTGCAACATGGATGCTGTGTGTCATCTCCGACGGGCCGCCTTCCACTCGTCGATCTTCGCCTGCACATGCATGAAACCGGGTGCAATCACGATGTGTAAGGTGCCGCCAAGAGAGTGATCCTGCGTCTGCATGGCCACATCTGCTGCGAATGGCAGCCTCCTTCCTCCGCACACCTTGAGGGCTGTGTTGGGCTTCACAGCATCCAGCGTGAGGGGTGATCTGTTGAAAGGGTCCGTCGTTGACGACATCAGGTGGCGCTCTATCGTCGCACGGTCGACAGTGATCTTGGAGTCTGGCAGCAGCACTGGGTCCTGCAAGTTGTCGGGCGCTGTAAGCACGGTTTTGCAGTGACCAACGTCAAAGGCCGCACCATCGCAGCATGCTCACCGGGTAAGGAACAACAACAGCCAAATCATGGGGCACCGTACCGTCATGAGGGTGCTGAGCAGCGGGTCCAGATACTCATCCGGCACCTCGTTGGCACCATCTGTGTCTGACCCTGCGCGGGCTGCCTCCTCGTCCCTGAGAGCCTGCCGCAACACAACGACAACGGGGATGATGAGAAGGACTGCCGGCGCGGCGAGCAATCAGGAGTGACCACCACAAGGAAAGTTGGCACAGTCAGGCAGCCAGGCACTGCCAATCTTCAGCTGTGCAGGGGCTGGCGGGGCATCGACACCTTCACGACTGCCACAAACTCCTGGAACACCACCGCGTCAGCGTACGCCGCCTCGTTGCCCGGCTTTTGCGGAGTCCACTCCAGGCCCTGCAGATGGGCAGATTGGCTAGTGTATATGGCACTTGGCTTCAAAGACAATGCAACGTGATGATGCGCAGTAATCTTCACAACATGAGTTCAATCAGACCAGGATGCTCACCGCTGTATGCTCCAGAGCACCCATGGGGCAGGTCTCAGCTGCTGCCATGGCTTCTGAGACGGAGTGGCCGCTGCCCTCCCCTGCCTGCCGCTCGACGTCAAACAGGCGGGCCAAAGTTCCTGCGTGCGTGAGCAATCAGTATTTGTAGCCACAATGGTGCATTGCGACAGTCACCTGGCCGAACAATGATATGGCGACAGTCGCCGTCACGGAGGATGGAACACAGGGGTTTTGCAAGGGACAGGGTGGCGGGGCGCACCAACAAGGGGTGCCAGGAGTGCCTGGCGATTGACCTTTGCCAGTGACGCCAGGTTCATGGCTGTGGTGGAGTCCAGCAGCTGGGCGCCTGCACGAAAGGCGAACGTCCTATGTATGCTGCGCCTTTGCATCTGAGCCCAGCTGTACATATATATGCTTGTTGCAGCTGTGCAGAGCTGCGATAGCATGGCGACAGCGACATCAGCTTGCACCGCCTTTCTGATGCGTGGCCGCGTACCCTTGCCGGTTGTGTGGCTGAGGATGATGGACAGCAGCTCCACCAGCCGCGTCAGGTTCAGCGTGCTGCCCCCCCTGCAGCCATGTTGGCACTGTTATGCGCACTGGGCAATGCAATGCTCGACTGCCAGATCGGCGCCAACAATACAGTTGGACATGCTGGCGGAAATGTGGTAGTGGGTGAAGGTGGACGACCGCACCGGAAGGCAGCGGGCAGCTGACTGGCAAGGAACTCCAGCAGGCGCTCCAGGTTGACCGACAGCTCAAACATCAGACCGCACCGCCGCTGGGCATTGGCGTCGGCCGCCCGCTGTGCTGCCACTGCATCATGCACTTCCTGCGAACGGCAATGGTGCGATAAGGCTGCGACTGTCTTCCGCAGTAATTTGATTCACGGCAGAGAAATTTCAGCTGCAGCCAACGATCTGTACCCTTTGCCGGGAGCTGCCAATCAGTCTGCACAGCCACAGCTGAAGCAAGGCAGGCAGCAGCAGGAGCAGAAGGAGGCCACACCTTTAGCACAACAACGAACTCGGTGACGGTCCAGTTGAGCGTGTTGAAGAGGCGGTTGAGGAATGCGTCAAAGATTGGGCCGTTCTGCAGGCACGCGTCTCTCAGCAGCGAGCGGAACAGCAGCGAGGAGCCCTCTATAGCTGTCGCTGGCAGCTGCAAAGCGCAGCACAATTCAGTTGCGCTCTTGTACGTGGGCAGGCAAGGTGCATGAGATCACTGCTGGAGCATGCAGCACAAAGACCGAGAAGCGCAGAGTGCAAAGGCGCAGGCGTGGCATGGTGACACTAGCATGACCGCCATGCGGCAGCCTGCAAGACGCAGGTACCGATGACCAAGGGCGTGCCTGGCCAAAGCCGCCACCCTTCACGAGGCGAAGGATGATGCCCGAGATGCTGACCCAGGTACGGGCGTCAAAGGCCGCCAGCAGCGACACCATCAACTTTTCTCGTGCCGCAGCATTCTGCTCAAACACCGACACCCAGTCCTGCGGGTCGCCGGATGCACACCATCAACACGACGCTGTCACTTGCTGCACAGGGCACCAAACCAGCAGCAAAACTCGGCAATTGGAGTCTCGGAACTTTTGCACATGCTCATCGATGTATGCCGCATTGAAAGGTACAGTGACTGGGCCAGGCAATGCAGCAGACAGGCCAAATCACTCACCGCAGACTGCAGCAACTTGTAGATGGCCTGCAGCAGCTCGTCACGCACATCAGGGTTGATGATGCGTGTGTCATGGAAGTGCAGCACCTGCAGTCACATCTCGGATCAGGCTGTGGTTGTTCGCTCGTGCACCGTCCTTTGTGCAGTGCTGTTGCCACAACGATCCACTGTCAATGTGCATTCCCCGGTGGTGCATGTGATGAGTCACCAAGAAGGTGACGATGTCCTGCAGACGCTGCGTCTGCATGCAGTCCTTGAGCAGCGGCGTGCCAGGGCCCACCGCCAGCTTCAGCGCGTGGAATGCGTCCACAAGCGCCTCCACATAGAACTGCAGGTGTCCCAGAACGCAGCTTGAGCCCTGCTTTTGTGTGCATTGCATGTGCATGCCACCCGTCAACAAGCACTGGAGAGTTGCTGCTGCAGCACCACGACTGCAAAGCCGCAAAGCACACACGAGGGATCTATACAAAACCTGCTGGATCATTGACCACCTCAACAGCCCACCTCTGGCGCGTACTGCAGCAGCGCTCCGCGCTGGCTGACGGCGAGCAACACCCGCACCAGGTGGGTGCTGACGACAAACATCGCCTGCGGCTTCCAGCCCTGGTACAAGCACACCTGCAGGGAGGAAAACCTCATGCTGTGGTGCATCTTGTGGCAGCAGAAATGCAGTGGTTCCAAGTATAGCTCGGTGAGGTGGAGTTGAGCAGATGCTGAGCTTGATCCAAGTCGAAATCAAACACTCACGTCCAGCCAGGCGCAGATGCGGGTGTACTCCACGGCGTCGTCCCGGAACACCTGCTGCGCCTCCTTCAGGAGGTTGTGGTGGTCCGGCGCCGCTGCGGACTGCGGCTCCTGCATGCGGCGCCCCACATCCGCCAGCTGCAGCGGGTGACAGCACACAAGGGTTCGATCAGGCTGGAGTGCACCAAGGACTCGTCTTGCAATTGGAACTGCCCAACTGGGCCTGCATGCTGCAATGTGTTTAGACCGCCCGCATGCTGAGCGCGGGGTCAGGAGAAGCAAACAGGCTTCATGTTTTGCTACAGTGTGCCGTGCACACCTGAGCCAGCGCTGCGTCCTGGCCCTGCAGCTGGTACTGCGAGCCCTTGAAGGCCTGCACCGCGCCCAGCCGGTAGATGAGCACCGCCCTGTCCAGCAGCTCGCCCACCTCGCCCGAGGCTGCACACACGAGGAGTTGCACTGTTGGTGAATCAGTGCAGGCATCAAATGGGGCGACCAGCAAGATATGAGTTGATGCAAGCCAGGCAAACCGGGCAACTTGAACAGGATGGGTGCATGTAAGCTAGGCAATGGGATGGAAGAATTCGGTAGCTGCACACCGACACCCAACAACTGTGCCGTACAGAAGAAGTGCACAACGACATACTTCCGTCTACGGGGGTTGGTGGGAACTCACTCATTGCGTGATGCGACTTCCAGCGGCCAATCTTCTGGGTTGGCAGCGGTTTGACCAGCTGGATCTCGACTGGTGAGGTGTCCAGGCCTGAGAGCGGCACCTGTAATGACGTCCAAGCGACATGCTTGGTGCTGCGCTCTTTGTAGGGTTTTGTCTGTGCATTTGTGCGATTACCGCACAGCCGGGGAGAGGACTGCACCTCTTTGAGGAGGTGGCTGAGCGTGCCGCCAAGCCGCTGCATTTGGTTCCAGTAGCGGTCTTGTCGCATATTGTCCCGCTGCAGGCCCTGCAGCACCCCAGCTGACCATTAAGAGCGCATCGGCAGGCCAAGAATTCCTATGCCACTCGCAGACCGACTCGATCAGCGATGTCCAACGTAGAGAGCCCAGGACCTGCCGGTTGCATGCTGGACTTTGCGGGAAGGAAACAGGTGCACATACCTTTGTGAACATGTCCCCAGCTGCAAAAGTTGCAGTGTCGCCGTTCCTTTCATCTGCCACCAGGTGGGGCGCCACGATGTGCAGCAGTGCAAAGTACGTAGTCACCAGGACAGTCGGATCTGCGGACATCAGAACCAGCATTGAAGGGACTGCCATGCTGTGTGGCACAGTCTCATGCGACGCGTGACCATTGTCAGCCTCTCAGGTGCCACACCTGACATGCCAGCGGGCTGCACATTGCGCAGCATGCCAACGTTCTTCTTTGTGATGTACTCCACAAAGGCTGCAAACACGTTGCTGGTGTGACAGCCAGACACGTTGCTGTCCGCAGAAAGCGGGATCTCGAATAGCAGCTCGCAGATCTCAAGCTGCCGCCGCTCGATGCTGACCACTGCATCCACAAGGAAATGCCAGGTGAAGAAGATATATGACTACAGCAGCTTGCATTCGAGCAGAGATCATCACATGCGAACCGTGCCACGGCTGCAGGAACATTGTAGGGTGGGGACACTAACTGGGGCAGCAGGGAGTCACACCAGAGTCGTGCAGGTTCTGCACCGCCTCGCGGTAGGCTGCCTGATCGATGCGCTCGTCCTCCACGTGCTGCTCCGCACCAGGGAACCACACCTACGCACGCCAACCCGCGCCATTGTGTGCATGAACTGGTAACCCTGTACCGTCCCCGCGACATCATGCACATGCATCCCGTGTGTCAAGACGCTCATCTGTTGACCCTGTCCACTTCAATACATGCAAACCTTTGGAATGAGAGCGCGCAACTCCCGGCTGGTCGGCTGCTTGCGGAACAAGAAGGCCTCAATCTGCACATGGACAGACTTGCATGATCAACAGGTGGGGTGCGCCTGGACGTCCGACAGTCACCAACAATAGCCCTTATAGTTTGATCTCGGTTGGCAGTAACATGTCTGCCAGGCTCCGAGCACCTGGCGGAAGAATCTGCGGTGGCTCTTGTTCTTGCTACTGTTCCCAAGCCACACGTCGCGGGCGACCTGTAGCCGTAGCTGCATGCAACACACAGGCGTGATCCAAGTCTGAGAGCCGTCCCTGTTCAGACACTCTGCTGAAGACATGGCTGTTGTTGTAAAGTCTACCACAACATAGCACAACACATTCACGTGCTGCTTACAATCATGCAGGAGCCTCACCAGAAAGCAGGCTGTGGTGAGGGGCCAATACGCGCCACTCATGCGCAGGTTGGCCGGGTCATACATGGTGGAGCGCGCAAGCGTCGCCAGCTGATCCCACACTGCCGTGTAGCATGCGCTCGCCTCCTCCGGATGCGCTGTCGACCCCAATAGCTGCGTGCACTCAGTGTTACATTGTTGGCAAGCTATGCTGCGCATCGATCTTGAAGTGGTGCAGGAGCATGTGGTACGCACGTGCCCCTTAGTGATGCCGGAGGCGGTGTGTTGCCTGCTCGTAAGACGACACAGTATGTGCATGCAGCTCGTCATCAGGGGAGCCCTGTCAACCTGGTGCTCAGGTTATCATGCTCATCCAGTCTATTGCAAGGTTTCTCAGCAGAGGCGCCTGCAGACAGGCAGCAGTGGAGGACGCACCCGCAACCCTAGGGCAAGGGAGCGCACGATGGGCGAGTCGTTGCCCTTGGCCCGCTTCAGTGTGTCCACGATGTGCGGCAGTAGCACATCGCCCACCACATACGGCTGCGCCACCAGCGGCGCCAGGTGGCTCGTCACCAGCGCCGCCACCAGCGTCACCTGACATCCAGTCAAGCAGGTCGCCAGCGGTGACCTGACAATAGTGTGGAATTTACTGGCCTGCAACCCACACCTGCCTTTGCCAGCTACACTGGGCAAATGCAGTGCAGCATGTTGACAAGAGGTGAGCCAGCAACTTACCTCAGCAGTGTGCAGGCTGCGAGGCGGGGAGTCTGGCTGCAGCGGCACGCTGCCCGATGGCAGCGGTGGGTTGCCCTCCGCAAGCCGCTGCAGGGTGCCCAGCAGATACCGAGCCTGCATGCAGACGACTGCTATGGTTGCACACAAGACACATCAGTCAGGGATGCATTCTGCAGTTTGCGGTGGCCAGCCCTGGACATCGAAGAGTCGTGTGCATGACTAGCCTCACGATGCACAGCCACTGGCTTTACTGGGTCAGGGCAAGCACAGGACGATCTGCTCGGGCGGTCGCACACCTGTGCGCCGAGGCTGGGCGGTGGCGGATCCTGCAGCGGCCTGAAGCCCTCTACCGGATACTGGAAGGGCGTGGCGCCAAAGTTCAGTGTGCAATGTTCGCCGTGCGACAGGCTGAGCGCTGGGAAGTACGCCAGACCCTTGCGATGGCGCCGCACGTTGTTGAATGCAACTGCAGCAACACCACGCATGTGAGCTTTGTCCTCAACGCGAAGGGTGGATGATGGGTGTGCCATCGACACGGGCACAGTGCTTCAGGTGGTCAGCAGCAGATGCGCACCGCCCAGGTGGACGCCATTCTTGATGAAGGACAGCTCGCCCTTTTCAAGGTCCATGCACACTCCAATGACGTCCCCCGCAGCCCATGGCCTGTGTAGTGGAAGCCTCTCTTAGCATCCTGGGTTGCTTCAACATGTAAACATGAGCCTCAGATTGACTTGTGCGTGCCATGCGGTTGACGGCAGTCCTCACGTTCCATATGGCGCATTTGTCACGTTCCATCGCTGCACGCGCTTCCCATCCCAGGCGTATGAGTCAGCGGCATCGCCCACCCCCTCCTCATTGTTGAAGGGGCAGCGCAGCGTAGCCCAGCCAATCTGCTGGATGCCGCAGGTCCCCAGCACGACCTCATACATCCAGGCACCCTGCAGGAAGTGCACACCAACAAGCCTGAAACGAAGTGGTACCACTCAACATGAACGACTGAGGGAGCTCACCTTCATGCAACCACCTGGAGCATCCAACGTCAGCCCCACGGAGCTGCCGCATACCTTGTAGACTGCGGTGCTCGCACGCATGCTGCTGAAGTTGCTCTGGCTCTCGACGCGGGTGCCCTCAATAGCGACATCGCCCACCGAGGAGTGGCGGTCAAGGAAGACACGAAGCGGTCCAATCCGACCCGACGCCTGCTGATCCGTGGTCGGCTCATACATCGCGTCCGCATCCTGCACAGCAGACGTTCACTCTTGCGTGTTGTACGCAGTCGTGCGGCTCTGCGTGGGGACCATCAGGATGCGTGTATAGCTCTCAGAAACCCATGTGTAGCTTTCAAGGGCACCTGGCTGATGCTGTCCAGCCGGGCCTGCAGGCGCTGGTCCAATGCCTGGCTCCGGATGCGTCCATCTGCGAAGGCCACAGACGAGGTGCATTCAGAAGCGGATGTCCAATTGTCTGCCTCAGCATCGAGTGTGGGATGCACAAGGACGGTACTAGGCCTCAATGGCGCAGTGGCGCAATGATGCAAATGCATTGCCTGCCACTAGGTCGTAGCACGGCGCGTCCTCGGCCAGCACATCCTGCAGCACGCGCGCCAGCTTCTGCTCAGAGGTCGCTGGCGACGCCTGGGTGTGCAGAACGTGGGGGTCCTGGAATTCGCCAATGTGTTGTTTCAGGCCATGAGGCCCACTGGGCGTGCCCGCGACCATGGCTCCCCCACGGTCAATAGCTCATAGCCTGCAGTCGTTTGCGCGAGCGGCAAATGTGCACTGCGCTCGGAGGCCGTCTGCACGCCTGCTGTCTGCATCACGTGCCAGTGCCACGTGCAGCATGCATGCCTTGCCGGGGTGTGAGGCACAAGCATTTAGCAGCATTTCCGCACTTGCAGAAGCACCGGGGTGAGTTCAGTGTCGCGGTCATCATGTCGGCTGTCCCTTTGTCCACATGACACATGGATGCGCTTTGGGGCAGCTTGAGGACCCCAGGGGAGCAGGTGCATGCGCTGCCCGCTGTGCTGCCGTCATGCAGACCACCCCACCATGCAAGCTGATGCAAATATTAATTGATGATGTTCCAGACGTACTACCTCTGGCCATGAACTGCAGGTGTCAGCCCTGCGGCAGCTGTATGACAGCAGGTGATGCGCCTATGTTGCCATGCATACATGCCGTGGACACATCACATGTTGGTTCAGGAAGCTCCCGACACAAGTGCGACAAATTTGACATCATGTTTCCCTTGCAGACACCTGCTGGGGCGCATACAGCAGCATCAGGCTGCAAGTCTGTCGCAAGCGCTGAGTCAGCAGGGCGGTGGCACTGAATGCGCTACGTATGCGCTGCAGCTGCTCGCGCGCTATGCACAGCAGTTGGATCAGCCTTTTAGCACAGGTGCCGGCGTGCAAGTCCCGCTTGAGCCATCATGTGGTGAGTGGGACTCAGACCAGCATGCTGTCGGCGATGACATTCGCCGCGGTGATATGTTCATCTCATATCATGTGCAGGACTTAGCGGCATTAAGGATCGGACCAGTCAGCTTGGTGTGCTGTCGGACTCAGTCAGTGCAACCCTGACATTACTGAACTCACAGCCTGTGCACCTGCCTGTGCCAACGGCAGCCGCTGCAATACTCTTCCTGGGATCAGCTGTCAGAGGTGGCGACTACTTGTATGAGACGCTGTGCTGTGCGACAGCATGTGCGCTGCAGTGGCTACTTGCAACGTACTCATCATCCTATGCTGACACGAAGTTTGATTTGCAAACTGAGTTCGACTTGGTGGTACGTGCAGCACTCCCAGTCACTGCGACAGTTGTGGCGGATGATGTTGTCAGTTTACTTGGCAACCTGCTTCAAAACCATGGGCAGCAGCTCATCCGCCCAAATGTGCTGGAGTATGTCGCATCGGGCATCGCCCACAGCCTTTGCGCTGCCCAGGTCGTCGGCTGGCTTGAGTTTGCTGACAGCGGCATCTTGGGCAAGGATGCACCTATCTGCACACGACAGTGCCTGTGACCAGCTTGCTTGCTCCTGAGCAGGTTTCAGATACCAGGGCGCAGTGGCTGCTGGCTGGCCTGCTGGCAGGCTGGTCGCCTATAGACCAGTCAATGCGAGCGCCAGCTCTCAGCGCAGTCCCTCAGCTCGATGACATGGCACCGCTGTGGCGCATGATGCAGACAGTCGGCTCCACAGTGCCGCAGCAGACCATGTCCATGCTGCCGCACAGCGCACCCGCTGCTGGCTCCAGGCAGCAGGCTTCAGCCCCTGCGGAGCGGCTGGACCGCCTTGCCGCGCTGCTCGTCTCTGCCATCTCGGAGGGACCGCCTGTGCAGGCTGCTGCGGCACTGCTGGCGGCTGGAGGCTACATGCAGGGCCTGCGTGCTGCCAGCAGCCGCGATGCCACCCTGGCTGTGCTCATGCGTATTGCGGCGTGCGTGCCGCCGGCATGTTCCGCTGCGGTGATTGCACAGCAGGTGGCGATGGGCAGACCAGCACATCAAGTGCAGGCTGCAGCTTTGATGCGTGACGCTGCTTCACTTGCAGCGGTCGTCGCCTCCCAGGTGCTTCCTGTACCCTGCGACTTCCAGTGGGGCGCCTCGCGTGATCAGTGCCGACTTGGTGTGTTTGGAGATGCATCAGCAATGTCGCATGTGCCTCACACCACCAACTGTTCATGCAGGCAGGGGCCAATGAGCCACGGCCATCGCCTGCTGCTGAGGAGCTGCACTGCCAGGCGGCAACGCTGCTGGAAGCTGTCAGCGACCTGTCTCACTTGTACACATCAGCAGCAGAAGGGGATCCTCCGGAGCAGGCAGCTTCAGGATTTCATGTCCGAGCGTCTGGCATACTTATGCAGCATCTTGGCGCCCTCAGTGAGGCTTCTTCCTCATCTCGTGCTGCTCTCTGTTGTTTCTTTTGCGCGTTTTGTGGGATTCCAATGGACCTGGATTGGCTTTCAGCACGTGTCAACTCATGATTGGCATACTGACTGATCACACCGCACTCCTCAGGCAGCAGGGTGCTTCAGGCATATCAGCAGGCAGCCTGCGAAGCCCGTGCGACAGTGCAGCAGACAGCGCTGCGGGCGGCCGCTCAGCTGGCCGAAACCTATGACGCCTGTGCGGTGATGTCGCCCAACGGCTGGCTGCAGCGGGCAGAAGTGTCTGGCCTCCGCCAGGTGCGGCAACAGCAGATGATCCAGGATGTTGGCGAGCCTTTGTGCAGCATGTGCATGGTGTTCATGTGGCGCATGCCTGGTACACCCCAACCCTGCTGCGCCTCGCCGCATAGCAATTGCTGACACCTGTCCTGTGCGCATTTGCAGGCTCTGGACAGAGCATTCAACACATTCATGCCGCTTCTGTATGCCATGTGGACGCATGCCCGCGGCACAGTTGACGCTTCTGCAACAGCAGCTTTGGTGTTGGATGCACTGGCATTTCTACATTTTGCCCGTGCCCGTCACGGCCTCTACGCCGACCTTGTCCAGGTGAGCATTTGTTTTTCGCCTCTGGCCTCCTGGCCTGATGCACTGTGAGGCAGATGCCGTCAAGTGGACCACAGCAGCCGATCAGGTATTGGCTCAGCTCAACAACAGCAGTCGCTGGCCTGCACCGCAGGGGACGCTGGCAGCTGCCGCTGCAAGCGCGGAGGCTAGCAGGCGGCTCGCGGCGGCGGTCCCGGGGTACGAAGCCCTCGCTGCCTGGCCGGCCAGCGCATCACAGCCGGCGTGGCTGGCGGACCCGGCCCTGGCGGCGCGTGTGCAGTTCCTGTGCAGCATGCTGGCGCCATGTGCACGTCAGTTACAGGAGGTAGGCTCGTGGAGTAGCCATCAATGCAAGTGACGATCCAATGCAGCACTCTGCAGAGGGCCATGTCAGGAAGCTCAGCATTACCAAAGCTCAGCCCTGCTCAGCTGCATGTTGGCTCTGCGTGCCCTGTGTGAACTCTGATGCTCTCCAGACTGAAATACGTCCTGTCGTTGGTCGTGCTCGCAGCTGTGGACTCCTTCATCGTGGAAATGGCATGCGCACAACTGGGGCCTTTGATGTGTTGCACACAGGCGGACCTGCAGCGGCTGGCACCAACTGCGCTGCTGTTCGTGCAGCACCCAACTCCAGCATTCGGTGCTGCTGGTCACTCGCTCTTCGGCTCCCTGCTGCAGGTGGCTTCTCGCTGACTGACCTGCGGTAGCTCTAGTGCGAGTGGACGTTGCAGGACGTCAGTCTGGCTTGACGATGTACATGCCAACCCTACTGGCCCAACATGCACTGGTCAGCTGTTGCGAGTGCTCACTGTTCTTTCGGCAGGCCAATGCAGTACTTCACAGCCCCGCGTCTGATTGCAGGCAATGGAGGAGTCGCAGCGTGAGCGCTGGGCAGTCGCATATGTGCGGCGGGCATTGCCGGCGTTCCCAGCAGCCGTTGATGCGCAGCACCTGGCGGCGACAGTGGATGCAGCCGCCAAGCTGCTGCCGGTCGGCAGCATGGTGCCGGTGCTGATGGCGCAACATATCACGGCACGGTGCTCCGAGCTGCTGCAGCAGGAACGGGCGCCACAAAGCACCGTGACGACGCACGGCAGCCCGCAAGCCCTGCAGCTGGTGCAGCTGCTGGCGCACATGCTGCTGGTGGTGGACCTCCACGTGCTGCCGGGCGTCATGGACGCCGCTGAGAGCGCTGCACTTGCGGCACCGCAGGCTCCCCTGCGCCATGAGGTCTGTGCTGTCATGTACGATGTGCTGGCAGGCAGCGATGACTACACACGCAAGCTCCAACTCGTCAGATGGCACCAGCGCCTGCAGGCTATACGCTGCAGCCCGCATCACGATGGCTTGCAAGCGCCGGCAGCATAACAAAACATGTGTATCGTGTAGAACACCGCTCCTTCTATCTGCCTGGCGCATGACACACTAGAACTTCTGTGTATCCGGCTCTGCTCGTTACACACCTGTATAATATCTGGTATGCATGTAATGCCATTTGCCGGTTGTCTGGATCTGGCCTCTGATAAGAACACCGTCAACTCCCAAAGCACGCAGCTGAAACCAGGCGCAGCCAGTGCTGCAAGAAAGTTCTGCAAACTCGGATGACTTCGTCTAGAGGCAGACATAACTTGTTCTGGTGTGGTGCGCGACCCACAACTCAGCAAGCAGGTCCCTACAGTTGCCGCCGTGAATTGTTTGCTGCCGCTGCCGCTGCTGCTGCCCGCTGCTTCGCATGCAGAGCTGCAACCTTTGGAGTCAAGTGGTCTCGGACATCCTCCACCTGCATTGTGAGTCGAAGCACATACAGACTCCTGCTGTGTTTGCAGGAATGGCAGCACCCTTGCATGCCGTGCTCAACACTGCAACACTGGGTGGGCCAGGACAACGCCGCTGCAACACTCACATTTTGCAGCTCCAACAGGATGGGCAGGATGTCGAGCAGCTCGACGTCGTCCTTCTCGTCGATGAAGGTGCCGATTGGCATCGCGTTTTCTGGCTGAAACACGTATGAGTGCGGACTGCATAGCAATAGAGACATCAATGACACTTGTAGTAGCAACACAATCATGGTCACCACCAGCAGCAATGGCGCAGGTGCAAGGCCACACGACTAAATGCCATAACCAAGAAGCTTGCCTGTTGTCGACAATGATGGTGGTCGCCAGGGGGCGGCCAAGCGCCATGAGGTCCTTCACATAGTTGCCCTCGTACGGGCAGCACGACTCGCGGAACAGCCGCCACCGCACCTGACAGGTAGCAACATGACTCTGGGTATGTGCTGTGCTCAATCACATCGTCACCACACCCCCACCTCCCACACAGCACAGAGGATATGATGCAATGCCAGGGGGAAACACTTGCTCACCACATGGCCCTTGTCCAGCAGGTCGAGAAGTGGGTCGGCATACTTGGCCAGGCTGGCTGTGAACACTACCACCTCGAAAGCTGCCCCGACGGCTGCCATGAAGGCATCCATGTGCGGCCGCTTCAGCACATACACGTCCACGACCTGCGGAAATAAACGCAGTGAGGCTCACAGAACGATCTGCTGTGTTGAACTCCATATGTGCGCCGCTCTTACAACAGCGTACCTTGCCCTCGATCTCCACAGGGATGATATAGTCGGGGTCTGGTATCGGCTTGAAGCTGGAATGGACAAGCGTCTCGTCGAGGTCGAGCACCAGCGTCTTTTTGTTCGCATCCTGTCCATATGCGATAGCAGGCATGGGCGTCTGCAACAGTACCGTGTGTTGCAAAGGCAGGTGAGGGGCCCCCATCATCAGCCATGATCCTGAGGAAGAGCAGACCACCTGCGGCGCGATGGGACCCAGCACGTGCTGCTGCGAGCCGCGTGGCGGGGGCTGGGGAGCTGGGGGCCGCACCACCACCGCATCGTTTTCTGAGCTGCGGTAGTACTGGTCTGCGGTGGGCGGCGCGAGGCAGCACAGCAGCGAGCGCAGGCGGTCCCTCCACGTCGCCCGCGTCTCCGGCGGTGCTGTGTCTGGGCGGGCTGCTGTGGGCTTCTGCGAGTCTCGCCTGGTCACCTGAGTGATGAAGTCGGGCTGGCTCTCCTGTGCACTGTCATCCGGGTCCTCCCCGCCATTCTCGCTCTGCGCATCCCGCTTTGGGACAAGTGTGCCGTCCTTCTCCCGCCTGGTCAGCTGCAGGAACGACGGTTTGCCCCCAGCCCTCACCATGAAGCCTCAAGAGGCTCCTGGCGGGCTGAGCGGGCTGCTGAGCTGCTGGTGCCGAGCTGGTGCAGGTCAGTATGGAGGTGCCTGGGCCTGGAGCAGTCAGAGGCGGTGTGGCGCGGGGCGTTCTGCCATAGACCGTACGGAATGCTTTGGACTGACTGGCGGACTACCTTCCAAGCTGACGGCAGGCAAGCAGGCAGCAGCAAGTACGGCTGGGGCTGGTTGTCTGACTCCTCTGTCAAGACTGTGGTGCCAGGCGATGGCCGCCGGTGCGCTGCGCAAACAGGCGGCTACTGTCCTGCAGTTGAACCTCAATGCGCTGTCGAGCGGTGGCTATTGAGCAACAACGGCAGGCAACTGCACGTGCATGCTGGCGCTTACAAATGATTGGGGTGCTCACCTGAATGGAACGGCTTTCAATGCGATAGGGCTGACTGTAGTATATCTGACCGGCAGCACCAGAGATCCTGCATGCTGACGCAAGATGGTCGCACCGGATTGCGTACCGCTCCCGATCCTGCAGGTCTGCACCATATCAGCGTCATGGCAGAACGTGCGGACGGCCTGCGCTTTGGTCCAGGCGCCACTGCGATTGCTGCGCTGTCGCTACACGTCGGGGCGCTTTTCCGTCCGACCCCTCCAGCCAGCAGTGCCACCCGACCCGAGTGTGCAGGCTGCTGTGAGCCGGTGTGCGCAGCCAGGCAAAAGCCCTCATCAGCTGGGAGCATCCCAGATGAGACCAGCGGCAAAAGGGGGTCTGCATCTTTCGGCAGCGGCGTCTTGGGCAGGCTGCCAAGGCTCAGACGAGGAGCGCTGTCCGTTGGCACAGGGGCCGGCTCCCTGGTGATTCACTGAAGCATGCACATTGGCATTATCACAAAAGCGTGCAACACTACCGTCCATCTTTGTTGCTAGACCTATCAGCGCGGCCTAGCAGCGTCGCCCCATTGACCACTCGCGATGCTGTTGACTGTGACCTGCAACAGTGACGACCGACCGGTGCCACAGCCCCGCAGCGCCGCCGGCCCATGCTGCATTATCGAAGGATCTCTTACACTGGACTCACACACCGGTGACGCTTGTGCTGCAGCATGGCGGCGGGGCCACGGCGCGCGCTGCACAGCTGTGGCCCTTCCACAGGGCGCGGGGTGGCGGCGCAGCAGGCGGCAGCAAAAAGCGCGTGCTGGTGCTGATGAGCGACACGGGCGGCGGTCACCGCGCCAGCGCGCAGGCCATCAAGGCCGGCTTCGAGCAGCTGTACGGCAACCAGTTCCACTTCGACATCGTGGACATGTGGACGCAGCACACGTACTTTCCCTTCAACCGCGCAGCAGGCAGCTACAGCTTCATGGTGGGTGCCATGCCGCAGCGCACAGTACAGCACACAGTACACGTTGTTGGAGCTAGAGACACATGCGGGCCATGATGCGTGCAACCAGGATCTCTTGCGCATGCTTTGTGATGCAGGTGAAGTACCCCATCCTGTGGAGGATAGGCTACACCGTGACGCAGCCCCGGCTCGTGCACGTGCCGGCGCAGCAGGTCATGGGCCTCATGGTCGGCCACTTCGTGTCGAGGGCGTACGCGCAGTACAAGCCGGACCTGGTGGTCTCGGTGCACCCGCTGATGCAGGTGGGTGTCCTGGTGCGAGTGACCACGAGTTCACGGTTGTGGTGAGATCGTACACCTGTCGCATGTGCTGTATGTGAGGGTTTGGCATCCTGTCGCCTACAGGGGGTGCCGCTGCGGGTGCTCAAGTCCCGGATACGGCAGGGCCTGCAGGACCCCGTCAATTTCGCCACCGTCGTGACCGACCTGTGCACCTGCCACAACACGTGCGTGTCCCAGGCTCACACGACCGTGGCAACACCTACCAACAGGTTGAAGATGCTACTGGATGTTGTGCATGTGCCCCAAGACCCAGCAGTGCATCCTCCACTGGCACAGGTGGTTCCATAAAGACGTGGACAAGTGCTTCGTGGCGACAGAGGACACTGCACGGCGGGCGCGGTCAATGGGCCTGCAGGACAGCCAGATCGTGGTGCATGGCCTGCCTATCAGGCCCGCATTTGCGCGGCGGCAGCCCTCAAAGAAGTCACTGCGCAGCAAGCTGGGTACGCTGCTGTTGCTTTGCCACACAGCAGCCGCCTGCCCGGATTGCATGCTGCTCAAGGAAGGCACCTTTGTCAAACGCACACCTCAATTCCGCCGCCGTCAGCCACCCGCTCTCGGACTGCAGGCCTCAAGAAGGATGTGCCAGCGGTGCTGGTGGTGGCGGGCGGCGAGGGCATGGGGCCTGTAGAGAAGACGTGCTCGGCAATTGCCAAGGCGTCCGGCGCCAGCGTGCAGCTGGTGGTTGTGACCGGCCGCAACGCCAAGCTGGCCGAGCGCCTGAGGCTGCGGCAGTGGCCGCCCGGCATGCATGTCGCCGTGCAGGTGAGGAGCTGTCTTTGGTGAACAGTCAGAGCTCAGCACGCTGTCCAACCACCTGATGATGGTCTGTGACGTCGGACACTGTGGTCCAGGGCTTTGTGCACAACATGGAGGAGTGGATGCACGCGAGTGATGTCATCATCACAAAGGCGGGGCCGGGCACCATTGCAGAGTCGTTCATCTGCGGCCTGCCAGTGCTGCTCAACGGCTTCATTCCCGGACAGGAGGAGGGGAACATTGAATACGTCCTGGAGCATCAGGTGTGGATGCAACAGGCTTTGGGCTTGGAGCAGGGAATGGCAGCTGCAGGCTTGATGTTCCTGCACATCCAAACCACATGCTGATTACCCGTAAGTGCTGTGGCGCTTCGCTTTCTGTGAGTATCACTTACGCATGGATGCAGGTGGGCGCATTTGAGAAGGAGCCGCGGGCTATTGCGGAGACGGTGCAAGCCTGGGCTGGCAAGGGCGCCAACCGCAGCGAGTTCGATGCGATGGTCAGGCGAGCCAAGGCGCTCGGCACCCCGGACGCCCTGTTCAGCATCTGCCGCGACCTGGCCGCACTTGCAGAGCACCCCAGCTTCCTGCCAGCGCCTGACGGCCGGCTGCCGCTGGCGCTGCAGCCGGCCTGAGCCTTCAGCCATGTGCGTGTTCAGCACGGTTTGTTTGAACAGTGCCTCCATTGTAATGCGGCGGCGCAGGCAGTAGGCCAGTGAAGTCATGAGGGGAGGGTGGACAGCGTCCCCTGAATGCATTGATGTGGTAATATGCGGGCGAGAAGTAGGTACCAATTCTTCGGCATTTGCTTTGGTTTTCACACAACAATTTTGAACGATGACGATATTGGCGTCAGACACGCACTTTATTGGCAAGAAAATCCGCAAGTTGCTGTGCAACAGGCCCGGTCTTGACCCATCTGAGGAGCATAGTGTGACATCTCAAACTACCCTGTTTATTGCTGAAGCCAGGCCCCTACAGGGCGGCTGAACCACGCGACCATACTGCCGCACAAGCATGCTCCGTTGCACACAGACTGTCAGCAAGTTCGTGAATTTAGATACAGGCTAAACAGAATCAGGGCTTGCTGTGTGGAGCAGGCGTAAACGCATAGTTTGCTTTGCAATGGGCATGGCACACCCCAGCGACGGCGCCATGCAGCAGCAACCATGAACTACCGGTTTTCTAATTTGCTTGGCGCGCCGTACCGTGGAGGCAACGTCGTACTGCACGGCAACGATCTGCTGTCTCCCGTGGGCAACAGAGTATCGCAGGTGGGATCAGCATGTCTGCGACACGCATGCTGCCGTCGCGCACATGCAAAGGCACACGGTATCTGTGCACAGCTGTGATGTTGCTGATCATGTCTCACTCTGCAGATCAACCTTTCGGAGTCTACCAGTTCAACGCTGCCTTTTGAGAATGCTAAGCATGTGTGCAATGATGTGATGCCGCGTTGTCGCATTGGCCACTGCATTGCATGCCCTTGACACTGCTGCTGGCTGTGCAAACCGCTTGCTTCGTGCCCTGCAGGTCAGGACGCTTTGTGTCAGCCCAAACGGTCAGCTTCTGTTGTCGATAGACGAGGATGGCCGTGCCCTGCTGATCAACCGCGAGCGCCGGACATTGCTGCACCATTTCACATTCAAGAAGCCAGTTGCTGCGGCACGCTTCAGCCCAGATGGCCAGTATGTCGCCTGTGCTGTGGGGCGGCTCTTGCAGGTAAGCTTTGTGACTGCCAAAGTGGGGTTGCTGGCCAAAAGTGCGGGACCGCTTGTGACTGACTGCGCTGGAGGGCAGGTCGGCACGAGGTCAGACTAAAATCGCTAAAACCGATGCCTTGCAAGGTATGGCACACACCCGCGCTGGCGAAGTCGATGTCGCCGATGCAGCTGCACCGCACATATGGCACGTGCCACGACAGCATCACCTGCCTAGACTGGAGCGCAGACTCACAGTGGATCCTTGTTGGGTCAAAGGATCTGACTGCCAGGTATGCTGGAGTCACTGGGAGCATGTGGGTTTCTTTGCAACGACACTCGTGGTGGAAGTGCTGACGCACCGACGATATGTCAATTGCACAGGGTGTACTCACTCAATCCAGTAGAGGGGTTTCGACCGCCGACGCTGACCGGGCACAAGGACACGCCGGTTGCCGTGTACTTTGCGGGTATGCAACTGCCTTGCCCTTTCGCCCAGCTGGTGGTAAAGCTCGCCGACCTCTGCACCTGCTTGTGGTGGGCCTGTGTCAAGGCCAATGGTGGGCGAGTGGGATGACAAACCACGCCAAACACATATTCAGGTGAGCACGTGGCGGAGGCCGCCCGGTTAGAGGGCAAGCAGCCGCCGGCGCTCTACTCGCTGGCGCGTGATGGTGCACTGCACAGCTACGTGTTCACGCACGACGTCCAGCCGGCGGGGGCGCCGGCCCAGCCTTCTGGCAGCACAGCAGACAGCTTGCAGACAGATGATGCTGCTGAGCATGCAGTCTCTGCTGCCCCCCCTGCCTTCACAGGTTAGCTTCGCAGTGTGCCAAGCCACCGGCGTGTGCGTCCTCAACATGAACAAAGCCCTGAGCCTTCTCAGGCTTCTATCTCTGCTCAACCTGTGTACTGAGCCTGCATACTGGTCTGCCAGCGCTGGGGCATTGGACGCATACTCGATTGTCCAGCATGTCTCCAGGCATCAGCCGTGCTGCTGCACACTGCCTCCTCGCAGGGTCCAAAGCTCTGCCGTTGGGTCAGCGTAGCATGCTTGATGATCCAAAGGTGTCCCACACAGTTGACCTGGTCGTGCAGGCGGACACTGGAAGCTGGATGAGAAGCTATACTTTAACCAGCGGGGGGCGCGGGTTTCGGCAGCAGATTATCATGCAGGCAGCGGCATGCTGGTGGTGGCCTTCACCAATGGAATCTTTGATTTGTACGAGCTGCCGGCCTTCCAGAATGTGCACACGCTGTCCGTCACGCGAGAGCGCATCTCCTCGGCAGCCTTCAATGCGGGAGGCAACTGGGTGAGGCTACTGATGGATCACCCATCTGAGCCACGGTGCGCAGATTTTTGGCGGCTTGGCAGCACAGTTGGCTATCTTTGCTCCTTTGGCGGGTAGCTTGCTGGTGTGCTGTGGCAGGTGGCGCTGGCGTGCGCCAGGCTGGGGCAGCTGCTGGTGTGGGACTGGCGGGCGGAGACATATGTGCTCAAGCAGCAAGGGCAATACTATGACGTGGCAGCGGTGGCTTACTCTCCTGACGGGGCGCTGCTGGCCAGCGGTGCTGATGACTCGAAGGTGCCCAGTTGTGTGTCCGTGCTAGTACACATGATGTGTGAGAATTTACCAGCATGCCCAGCACAGCGGCTACAACCTCAGTACGAGTTAAAACCCACTGCTCTTCTTGTAACATAACATGCATGGCACCTTCAGGTCAAGGTGTGGTCGCTGGCGAGCGGGTTCTGCTTCGTGACGTTCACAGATCACGCGGCGCCTGTCACCGGCGTCGCATGGCTGCCATCTGGCAATGCGATGCTGTCGTGCAGTCTGGTGAGGAGTTTGCTGGACTGTGGCTGCCATTCATGCATATCGGCGTGTTCGATGTTGACGCAGCACCACTGGTCAGGCTCGTCAAGAGGTGGTGTCATGCTGATGTTCTACAGTGACTTTGCATAGGATGGCACTGTGCGGGCATTTGACCTGGTGCGCTACCGCAACTTCAGGACGTGCACCTCACCTCGCCCGGTGCAGTTCAACTGCCTGGCAGTGGATCCCAGCGGAGAGGTGCACACCCGGGTTTCTGCGTGTGCTGTGTGAAGCAACCAGACCCTTGTTCAGAGAATCCGCCTGGAATGTGGCATGCAACACGTGCATGATCCTCAGATGAACACCATCAATGTCTCAGGTCGTATGCGCCGGCTCGCAAGACACGTTCGAGATCTTCGTGTGGTCAGTGAAGACTGGCCGCCTGCTGGAGGTGTGTCACTGCAGCAGGTGTACCGGCCGTCACCTCACGGACAGGATGATCGGCACTGCACTGCGGCATGGTCCTGCTGACACTGCAAAGACGGACAGCGCTGCGGGCGCAGGTGCTGTCGGGGCACGAGGGCCCGGTGGCGGGCCTCGCCTTCAGCCCCACCAGCTCGCTGCTGGCCTCCGCCTCCTGGGACCACACGCTGCGCACCTGGGACGTGTTTGCCGGCAAAGGTCAGGGGCGGCACCCGGACGTACATGCCTCCTTATTACGTTGGCGCAGCATACCGACGGTGCCAGCAGTGCGAACCACTGGCATGCTGCAGGTGGCATCGAGGTGCTGCCGCACGCGCACGACGTGCTGGCGGTCGCGTTCCGGCCGGACGGCAAGCAGCTGGCGTGCGCCACGCTGGACGGCCAGCTGCACCTGTGGGACCCGCTGGAGGGCGAGCTGCAGGTGATCCAGCAGCTGGCATGTGCTCGATATGCACATGCAGTGCAACTAGTGCGTGTCGCCTGTGCTGCTGTTCACTGGCCCACGTGGGTTGCTCAGTGAAGTCTCGGCACAGCATTCAGTCCTTCGTATACATCCACAGCAACAGTTGGCAGCGTTGCTGTGGATTTCCATTGACATCAACGAGCAGGGTGTTTAAGTGGCTCAGGGCACAATCGAGGGGCGGCGTGACATCGCGGGCGGGCGGCTGGCAGGGGACAAGCGCTCCCTCGTCAACACCGCCAGCGGGCAGTGCTTCACCTCACTGACCTACTCAGCGGACGGCTCCCAGCTGCTGGCAGGCAAGTGTCCGGAACATGTACTGCACCAAGCGTCTTGCGCATCCCGATCGTTCCTCAGCGTGGCAGGGAGCCTGACCTGTTTGCTTTCTGGCGCAGGTGGCCGGTCGAAATTTGTATGCATTTATGACACAGAGGAGCGTCTCATGCTGCGACGGTTTCAGGTGCAGCAACGACGTACACACGACCCCAATCATATGTGCAAACATGTGCACTTGGCTGCTGCATCTGGAAGGTTCAGTGCACATCATGCTTATGCCCCATGGAATGCAGGTGTCAAAGAACCGATCTCTAGATGGCGTCCTGGACCAGCTCAACTCCCGGACTCTGACAGATGCCGGGCCAGCAGACCTCATTGCAGACGCGCCATCAGATGATGACACCGAGCTGCTTGGGCCTGGAGGTACACGTTGACACCTACCCAAGTTGTTGCGGCTATCAGTGTGAGAGACTCCCATGCTGACGGCACGGATCAGCTGTCCACACCACGAGGCCGCGGTGCTGTGCGCCTCATCCGCTCGCGCTTGGGACCGCAGGCGACCCGGCGGCGGTGGGCGCCCTGCCGGGCACGGGCGGCGGCAAGCGGGCGGCGCTGCGCACCCGCGGCGTCGCGCTGTCCCCCACCGGCCGCTCCTGGGCCGCCGCCACCACAGGTCCTGATTTTACAAGTTGTACATACTGGCATTTCGCAACCAGTCGACGAACAATCCATGCACCTAGATTGTGCATCTACACTGTGCATGACCACTGCGTGCAGCATGGATTCACAGGATGCCGGATGGAGATCACACCAACTATCTGGTGGCCCCCCCTGCAGAGGGGGTGCTGCTGTACTCGCTGGACGAGGGGCTGGTGTTCGACCCCACGGACCTGGGGGCGGAGGTGACGCCGGGGGCGGTGCACGCGGCGGCGGCGCGGGGCGCCTGGCTGCGCGCCTTCCTGCTTGCCCTCCGCCTCAACCAGCCGCCCCTGCTCCGCCACGTCATCCTGTCCACGCCGCCGCAGCAGGTCGTCGTCATCCAAGTTGGAGCTGTCTGCAGGCGATCGTGTCCGCCTTCTGCATCAGGTGGCGGGCTCGCGCTGGCGGGTGCCGAAAGTCAGGTGGCGTGGCTGGCCATCGGCGTTGGAGGTGACTGGAGGTGATCATTCGCTCAGGTGGCCGCGGTGGCGGCGGGCGCGCCCAGCTCGGCGGTGCCGGCCGTGCTGGTGGCGCTGTCGGAGGCCCTTGCCGCCTCGCCGCACATGGAGTTCCTGCTGACCTGGGTGCACGCGCTGTGCCTGCGGCCCGACGTCGCACAGAAGGTACTGGCTCCTGCTATTCAGACAGATGACAGATGCCACCCCTCGCAGCTGCGTCACCGGGCGTGCAACAGCGGCCTGTGCTGCTGTGCATGGCTGCGCAGTTGAATCGACTCTGACACGTCTGGCTGCAGGGCCTGCAGCCGTCTGCGGCACCAGCGCTCCGTGGGCTGCAGAAGGTGCTCAGCCAACTGCACGACGACCTGGCTGGGCTGTGCGATGATAACCTGTACACTCTGCGCTACCTAGCGGCGGCCAAACCCGACAACGCTGTTTTAGTTGACGATCACGACGTGACTCAGTCAGCCACAATTGAGGAGGCTGACACATGATAGAAAGTGTGTGCGGAATACACAGCATGTCCCCTGCAAACGGCAGCAGCGCCTTCGTTCAACCTACGATGCTCAGCCTGGCAGCGGCTGTCATCACGGAACACGATCCAGTGCATGTGGACTGGTAATATTACCAGTGCCTATTATGCTGCGTCGAGACTCAAACTGCCAGCCTGGCATATGCGACTACCAACGTGCACTCTGTTCATGCAGTCTCACCAGCTTCGCCCTGACGTAAATGGCATGCATGCTGGTGCAGTGCCTGCATAACGCTCGTTTACCCTACCTCCCTGATCCGATACACAACACATCAGTCTTGCAATTGATTCACGATACGATCGGCATGATCGCGTGCACTCACCGCACATCCTTCTCCATCACATCTGCCGCACGCCCGCCGGTGCAGCAACGATCCCTACCGCGGTCGTCAGTGCTACGCGGTGCCACCGCTGCAGCTTTGCTGCTCAGGAGTAGGCGTGCTCTCGCAATGTCTGCCTCGTCGGAGCCAGCCTACGAAGCGTGGGTAGGTCGGTCCGTGCCGTGTGTGCGCATGCATGCGGTTTGGCACATGTTCTGCTATATGATGGGTACATAACAAGCTGTCACAGCGTCTACATAGGTCAAGGGATACAAGGACCCATCTAAGGGCGGCGAGCTCATCCTTGGCGACTGTGAGTTTCCAATCTGACCTGCACGGCTGCCATATGACATCACTATGGAGGTCAAGTGCGGCAGGTTGCGTCCGCAATGCCACCGATTGTTTCTGCAGGCCCGTTCAGCCACCGGGCGCTGCTGACGCTCCAGGAGAAGCACGTGCCATTCACACAGCACTACGTCGATCTGAAGGACAAGCCGGAATGGTAGGCTAAGCAAGACAGGTGGTACGCATGGAACAGGCATGCCAGAGTACAAACACCAGGGTCTGCCTCCGCACTGGCTGCTCAGTGCACTCTGCTGCTGCATGCAGGATCTTCAAAGTGAACGAGAAGGGCTCGGTGCCGGTGCTGAAGGACCTGAAGAACGACAAGTGGCTGGCGTCCTCTGATGAGATTGTGGACACCCTGGAGGAGCAGTTCCCAGAGCCGGCACTTGGCAAGGCGGACTCCGTGCCCGAAGAGTGAGCATGAAAGCCTGGCACTGGGGTTGTGCAGTCTAGAACATCGCATACTGTGCCACCGGCTGCCGAGGGCTCGCAGCTTGGCTGGTGGCCGACCTGCTATGCCTCTGCCGCCGCAGGGGCAGCAAGGTCTTCCCAGCATTTGTCCAGTTCCTGCGGTCCGAGGACAGCGAGGCAGCAGACAAGCAGAAGGCACTGGAGTCAGAGCTCAGCGGCCTGAACGGGCACCTCGAGAAGGGCGGGCCCTTCCTCAAAGGCGCCAACATCTCGGCGGGTGACATGGCGCTGGCCCCCAAGCTGTACCACCTGAAGATCGCCCTGAGGGAGCTCAAGGTGCGCACGACACAGACAGTTGTATCGCTATCCATGACCTTGCTTACTCGCTGCACCTGAGTGTGTGACCACGCTTGATCCCACCATGCTGTGGCTGATGCAGGGCTGGGACAAGCTGGGCGACTACCCGGACGTCCAGCAGTACCTCGACAGGATGCAGCAGCGCGACAGCTGGAAGAAGACCTACTATGCGCCTGAGATCGTAGTGGCAGGGTGGAAAGGGCACTGAGGATGCATGTGGCTAGTATGCAGCTCCGCTTAACATCTTGCCGCCTGCTGCGCCAGCGATTCTTTGAACTCGATTACATAGACTTTGCCTCTGGGTTGTTGCAGCACGTGACAACATGAAACCATGTTGGCAGTGCATCCAAAGCCCGGTGATTCACTGTACTTGCTGACTGCCATGTAAACAGGCCTGAGAAGGCCCACCAAGCACTCCGAGCTACTGACCCACCAGGGAATGCCCATCCCTCCCAGAGCCTCCTCAGATCAACTGCGGAGCAGGCGCCCCCAGAGACGAAGGTGGCGGCTGCTGCACAGGCGAGGGGGCTGGCGGCAGCATTGCAGCTGCGTCGCCTTTGCGGAACTCCTGCAGTGTTGGGTAGATCTTCTCGAATGCCTCGTAGATCTCCTCACGCTGCTTGGCGCCTGTTAGCACGACCTTGCCCGATACGAAGATCAACAGCACGATCTTTGGCGCCTTCATTCGATAGATGAGGCCCGGGAACAGCTCTGGTTCATAGCTGCAGAACAGGCCGTGAGAGAATGCTAAGCCCTCGAGCCGGATGGGGAACTTCACATCACAGGATGCCACCACATTCTGGATCTTGAAGTCCTTGAAGCTAGCCTCAAAGCCAAGCTTCTGGATGATACGGGCATACTTGCGCGCTGCAAGTCTACCTGCCTGCTCTGATTTGGCTCCTGTGACAACCATCTTGCCAGAAGCAAAGATGAGCGCTGTGGTCTTTGGGTCCCGAATCCGCATGATGACGGCGGCAAACCGCTTTGGGTTGTACTCAGCATTGCGCGCCGTCAGTGCAATGGTCTTCAAGTCAAGCTTGGTGTCCAGGTTGACCGTGGCCACAATATTCTGCAGCGTCGGCACGATGCCTGACTTGTGCACTGACAAGTCTACGCCAGCGGCCTCTGCTGGCACCAGCTCCTGAGACTGCCCCGGTGCCGCCATGTTGCGTCAGGCTGCGGCGGGTGACAACTTGTGCAGCACCCGGCCCACGACCAGTGAAGGGCGTGGGCCGGCGAGGTTCAACGGCTGCCGCTGTATACAGACGGACGCACTGTTAAAGTGTGCAGGTGATGCCCCAGCTACAGCCTCTATGTGATTCACAGGCTGCAGAGGGGCTACACTCTTCGAGCGTGTATGGCGCTTAGCCAGCTTCACATGCCAGTTAAGCATGTAACCACCGAGACGATAGCGCAAGTAAGCTATTGCCCTCCGTGAACAGCACGGCCCAGCCTAAGAATTCAGAGAATGTGCAACACCCTGCAGAGCTGGAAGCATGCTGTACTTTGCCGCAACGGCCTGCCCGCTCGGAGGCTCGGTTCGCACACCGACTCTTCGTGCGAAGCAAAGGCTTGTGCCTGCTCTAGCATTGCTGTTACTGCAGTCGCAACTGCTCTACCTACTTGGCGACTGCAGTCGCATCAGTTTGGAATCAGCAACCATTACTCTTCGTGCTCTGAGGGAGGGACTGACCCTCTAGAGGCCAGGCGCAAACGTTACGGTGCCTAGCTTGCAAAGCTTCAGATTGTGGGTGTTCGCCGACGCTCGGCAGCGCTCTGTGCGCTGACCGCGTCGTCCAATGCAGCGGGGGTGACAGAAGGCACAGGGCACGCCTGTAGCTAGGTGCCAGCAGCTAGCGAGGAGGCTCGACATATACAGCCGCCATGGCGGCCAATGTGGGCATCTCGGAGCGCGACACCGAGATCCGGCTGCCGCGCGCCACAGCCGTCAAGAACAAGTCCGCGGCGCCCAAGCAGGTGCCGCTGCCGCAGCCTGTGGTTCGAGCGTCATGCTGCCCAGTACGCAGACGATGCCTGCGGCTTGCCACGGTATCGTGTCGCAGCTACTGACACAGTCGTTGCCGCTGCCCTCCCGCAGATCACCTCGGAGCAGATCGTGCGTGAGGCCAAGGAGCTGCAGGAGAAGGACTTCACGGCGCCCACCCAGATCATCACCAATGAGACGGAGCTGGGCGAGTACCGGCTGCGCAAGCGCAAGGAGTATGAGGACACGCTGCGCATGAAGCGCTGGAACCTCAACTGGTGGATGAGGGTGCGCGGAGCTTGCTGACAGGGGTGGGCAACCGCAAGCAAGGGGTGCCTGTGTCCGTGGGGAGGTGTAGCCGTGCAGGCAAGCGAGCGCCTCACCACTGCGCCGCATCCACCCAATGCAGTATGCGCAATGGGAGGAGAAGCAGAAGGACTTCCGGCGGGCGCGCTCGGTGTTCGAGCGGGCGCTGGACGTCAACTACAATGCAGTCAACCTGTGGCTCAAATACGCGGAGATGGAGATGCGGCACCGCTTCGTCAACCACGCCCGCAATGTGTGGGACCGCGCCGTCACGCTCATGCCGCGCGTGGACCAGCTCTGGTGGGTCTTCGTGCATGTGGGTTGCGTGATGCACCACTTGCCACCATGTGGCAGCAGCTGCTGAATCGTGCACACTACAGCTGCAGGGCGGCTGTGCAGTGACTCAAGCCGGCATGCCGCAGGTACAAGTACATTCACATGGAGGAGATGCTGGGCAATGTGGCCGGTGCGCGCCAGATCTTCGAGCGCTGGATGAAGTGGGAGCCAGACCACAACGGCTGGGCAGCGTACATCAAGGTAACAGGCAGCATGATAGAGCAGATTGGTGGCACGCCAGCTGCATGATACTAGTTCACATTCTCACACATTGTCCCCTTCACCCTGCATCATTAATCCTGCCGCCCACCCCGCAGATGGAGCTGCGGTACAACGAGGTGGAGCGCGCACGTGGCATCTACGAGCGGTACGTGCGGTGCCTGCCCGAGGTCAAGTCGTGGGTGCGCTACGCCAAGTTCGAGATGAAGAGCGGCGATGTGGCGAGGGCGCGGGCGGTGTACGAGCGGGCTGTGCAGGAGCTGGAGGGCGAAGCCAACATGGTGGGTGTTGCTGTAACTTCTCGAAGATCGCAGATCTTGCGCAAACGGGAGATGACATGCAGAACCCCTTCTGCTGCTGGGACATGTTGTGCTGGCAAAGCAACATCGGTCACCAAGAGGAACTCCTCATGACGAAGTCCACCTCACCAATTGTCTGCAGGAGGAGCTGTTCATGAAGTTTGCCGAGTTTGAGGAGAAGGTGAAGGAGGTGGAGCGGGCGCGCGCCATCTACCGCTACGCCCTGGACCACATCCCCAAGGGCCAGGTGCGCTGCTGCAGGCGGGCCCGCTCGTCACTGTGCAGCCTGGTCTAGTGGCCACAGTGCCCCCACTGGTGCTTGCTGCAGAAGTGCGGCGAGACGCCTGCAGCCCTGTGGAGGTTGCCTGTGCCTGCCCCTGATGTGTGACCTGCTGGCGATGGCAGGCAACGGCCGTCTACGCAAGGGCAGTGGCATTCGAGAAGCAGCACGGTGATCGTACTGGCATTGAGGACATCATTGTCGGCGAGCGGCGGTTCCAGTACGAGGATGAGGTGGGGCAGTCATCATCTGGGGTGTTTAGGCTGCCACTTACCCTGTCTGTTGGATGGGCAAGCAGCCCTGATCACACTCAGCTTGAAAGTTTGCTGGGTGACGTTGCAGGTGGCAGCCAACCCACAAAACTACGACACCTGGTTCGACTATGCCCGACTGGAGGAGAATGCGGGCGACCCCGACAAAGTACGCGAGGTGAGCCCAGGTTTTGCACGAAGTCCTTTGATACAATCCACTATAGCTCCAACGGTAAAGCATGCATCAACCTGGCCCCTGTCGACTGTTCCCCCAAAATGTGCACCCCTACGAGGCGCAAACATGCAGGTATACGAGAGAGCGGTGGGCAATGTGCCGCTGCCGCTGGACGCGCCGGAGAAGCGGTACTGGCAGCGGTACATCTACCTGTGGCTGAACTACGCGCTGTGGGAGGAGATGGAGGCGGAGGACCCCGCCCGCACCCGGGAGGTGTACCGCAACTGCCTCAAGCTCATACCCCACCGCCTCTTCACCTTTGCCAAGGTGGGAGATCGCCCCTGCAGCACGCCCTGCAGCAGCGCGCACCCTGCATACGGTGCTGCAGCACATCAACCTTCGGAAAGGTCATGGTCGGAGTCTGTGTCACGTCCAGCTGTGGTCGGACAGGTGTGGGTGATGGCGGCGCACTTTGAGATCCGGCAGCTGCGGCTGGATGCGGCGCGGCAGATCCTGGGCATGGCCATCGGCAGCTGCCCCAAGGACAAGCTGTTCAAGGCGTACATCGACCTGGAGCTGCAGCTGGGCAACGTGGACAGGTGCGTCCTGGAAACAGCTGGAAACAGCTTGGTATCCAGCATGTGGACACCTCGTCTGCACACCAGCCAAATACAGCGGAACGGCTGCAATCTCAATCATGATCTGTCTGATGTGCCCGGATGTTGTGGTGGTCTCGTGCGCACATTCGAGGCTCTGCAACCGGGCGCGCAGGTGTCGGAAGCTGTACGAGAAGTATGTGGAGTGGGACCCGACGCGGTGCTCCGCGTGGGCGCGCTTCGCGGAGCTGGAGCGGTCGCTGGGGGAGCTGGACCGGGCGCGCGCCATCTACGAGCTCGCCATCGCGCAGCCCCAGCTGGACATGCCCGAGGTGCGCGGCCTGCGCGGCGGCCAGACGCGCGCCTGGTCGGCCGTCCAGGAGGCCACTGAGTTCTCATGGCAGCGCAGCAGCGTGCAGCCGCTCGGGGTCTGGCCGACCGTGTGCCCCCCCTCCCCGCAGGTGCTGTGGAAGGCGTACATCGACATGGAGTCGGGCGAGGGGCAGCGGGAGGCCACGCGCGCCCTGTACGAGCGCCTGCTGGAGCGCACCGGCCACGTCAAGGTGTGGCTGTCGTACGCCGCCTTCGAGGCGACGCCGCTGGCGCAGCTCGCCGCCGCCGCCGACGACGACCAGCCGTGCGCCGCTCCCCCCTGCTGTTGCACCTGCCCTGTCAGTACCAGACACTGCTATGCCTGCAGGGAGGGACCATTTGTAGAGACTCAGCTTTTCCAATGCAGGGTTCCCTCCCCGTTTGCATGCTTACACCCTGTGATACCTATACCAAACTGGGATCAGGTCCAGCATGTTTTACAATACAGTTGAGCGTGGCAAAGGAGTTTTGGCGTGCTACACCTGCAGGGACGCAGCAGCAGCATCAGCAGCGGCAGAAGCAGAAGGCGAGGAGGCGGCAGAGGCGCGGGAGAGCGCGACGCGCAGCGTGTATGAGCGGGCCTTGCGGCGGCTGCGGGCGACGCAGCCCAACGCCAAGGAGGAGGCCGTCATGCTGCTGCAGGCCTGGCTGGCCTTCGAGCAGTCCACCTCCAGGTGCGCCCAGCTGACTGCAGGCAGCCGGCACATGGATGTGACTGTCAGCTGTCGGTGTTATGGCTCAACCCTTGCGTATGCGCTGCCCGCTGCCGCGGCCGCACTCGGGGTCCGCCCGCAGGAACGTCTGACCGACCTCGTGACACGTGTGTGCCATGTCCAGGCCGGAGGAGCAGCGGCTCGCGGCGGTGGCGGCGGTGGAGAAGAAGATGCCGCGGGCCGTCAAGCGCAAGCGCCGGGTCGTCACCGAGGACGGCATCGACGCGGGCATGGAGGAGTACCTGGTGCGCCGGGCCGCCTGCCCAGCAACCCCCCCTGCAGCGGCACCGACTGACGCCTGGCGGTGCATGCTGCTGCTGGCGGCGCGCACATGTAGCGACCCGGCATCCGCATCATATCACAACCGTGGGCATGCTGTGACTTCCTGTCTGTGCGTCATAGGACTACATCTTCCCAGAGGAGGCAGGCGCAGCGCCAAACCTCAAGCTGCTGGAGGCGGCACAGCGCTGGAAGCAGGCCCAGGCAGCGGCAGCGTTGGCAAATGGCAGCTGAGGCCTACCTGCGACCTGCTTCCGAAACCACTGGGCAGCCTCGGGATATTGCTATGTTGCCGGCTGGTGGCACATGTGTGCATATGTGCTGCTCCCATCCGGCGGGCCAGATGGTGCTCGCAGCCTCCTATGCCTACCTTAGCTCAGCTTCGCGTTGGCCAAACTTGCAAAAGCATCAGCACCAGTGCGTTTCACACGCAATCTGGTCTGTAATCGAGAGCAAGCTGGGTCCATGTGCCTGCATCCCCACCAGGGTTTGGCTGCCGCCACCTGACCAATTGTGCATGCGTTCAATCTCACTCACTCATTTCACACTCTTGGCACCCCGAATCACGTTCATCTGACTGGGGCTTTGCTTCCCAGTGCCGTTCACGCATGGCCGAGGCAGCAGCCAACGACACTCGACCCGTGAAGCGGCAGCGCATGCACACACCTGCCTCTGCAGTTGACGTCAAAAATCCCTGCTTTGATGCGAATGTCGAACAGCAGGACACACCGATCACGTTGGAGGACTTTGTGACGCACAACGGCTTGCTGCTGGTGCGCTGTATGTGCGTCACCCCGCACGCCACCCCCCGGGACTTGGAGAGTGCTATGAATTTCGCAGAGACTGACTTGCATGTATGACATCAGGCATGACAATGTAAGACTATACATGCAGGTCCGGCCTTACTTTTTCGACTTCCGGTTCAATGTGAAGCAGCGGCATGTCGGCCGCAACATCATCGACATCATCGCCGGGGTTGGCGCAGCATCACCAGCTGTGCACCTGTGCCAGTATTCCTGTATCTGCACCTTTTCAACTGCTCACGGTCGCGGCTCGTACTGCGCACCAGGAGTTCCCGCTGCTGTCAAGGGAGTATGTGGAGCAGGCATTTGCAGATGGGCGCATCCGTGTGGAGGGACGCAAGGTGGCCCGTTTGCCTGCAGTCCATGCACCCCCTCCTGTGTAGTGACAGCATCTTCACGGGGCATGCGGCAACCGACACGTCCGGTCACGCAGGTCCAGGAGGACACGCCGCTGAAGGGCGGCTGGTGCATGCGCCACTTTGTGCATCGCCATGAGCCGCCAGTGCTGGACACCCCCATCGAGGTACGCCTCACGGTGAACCCGCACTGCCCGCAGCCCCCGTCAGCAGCATTGACCATCTTGAGCGGCCGCCTGTGATGCGCCGTGCTGTGCTCTCCGGCAGGTGCTGGGCATGACGGACGATGTCCTGGCGGTGTCCAAGCCGGCGTGCATGCCAGTGCACGTCGCTGGTCAGCACCGCAAGAACACCGTGTGCGGCCGGCTGGAGGTGCGCGGCACCCTGTCCCTGCAGCACGTCATCAAAAGCCCCGTGGCACAGCATGCAAGCACACGCCACCTGTCTGCCGGCAGCATGTGCGGAGACAGGAACAGGCGTGTCGCTCTGGTCCCAAACAGGCGCTCCGGCCGGACCTGGGCCGCCTGCACCCGGTGCACCGCCTGGACAAGCCGGTCAGCGGGGTGCTGCTGCTCGCGCGGACGCCCGCCGCCGCCGCGCGCCTCAACGCCAAAGTCGCGGTGCGCCTCCCGCGCATGTGCACAGCATAGCTGCGCGCCCTGTTGCGGCGGCGCGATGCCGAGCAGGTGAGGAGTGCAGGGTTGCACAGAGCCACGCACGAGGTTCAGTCACTGTGCAGTGCTGGCAGCGCGCGGTGTGTGCTGCAGGGTGGCGAGCTGGACAAGGTGTACCTGGCGAGGGTGGCTGGCACCTTCCCGGAGCAGCCGCTGACGGTGGACATGCCGCTGCTGTGGGACCCGAGGCGCAACGCCGCAGCGACGGCGCCGGGGTCTGCCGTGTCCAACACGAGGTCGGACCTGGGCGCTGCCAAGTCTGCGGTCACGGCCTTTCGGCGGCTCAGCGTGGCGGCAGACGGCGCCACCAGCCTGGTGGAATGCCGGTGAGCATGCCCCTGCCTGTCTGTGCAGCCTCGGCAGTGGCAACAGCTGCAGTGAATTCACACCTTGGACAGCATCTGGGCCTTGACCGGGCCCTGGAGTCGAACACACCGCACAGCAGCGCCTCGCTGGGCTGGTGCTGCGCAGGCCGAAGACGGGGCGCACCCACCAGATCCGCGTGCACCTGCAGCACGCGGGCCACCCCATCGCCAATGACTGGCAGTACGGCGGTCGCCTTGGCGTCGGCAGGAGCGGCACCGTCAGCGATGGGCGGCCTGACGCAGGAGGCGGGCAGGCAGCCAATGGGCAGACGCCTGCACAACCACCAGCGGGCGCACAGGCGGCTGGGCCGCCTGCCGAGCCTGTGGGGCGCGCGGCCGCAGACGGCGCAGGGCAGCGGCCCGCGGCAAATGAGCGGTGCACTGCCAGCGCCAGTGGCAGTGGCAGCGCTTGTGGCCCTGATGCAGCCAGCGCAGCTGCCGCGCAGCCACCTGCGCTGTGCATGGAGGTGCGGCCGCCGCGGCAGTTCGTGATCGATGATGCAGACGAGCTCAGGCGGGCGGCCGCAGAGTTCCTGGTGGATCCTGGCGACCGGGACGAACTCTGCACACACTGCCCCAGCCTCATACCCCGTGGTGAGCAGCACATGCATCCAGTAGGACATCCGCTTCTCCGCACAGGGCAGCGCAGGTATCGTTCCCACCTTGACTACCATCTACGACCACGTGCACTCACCAATGGCGCCGGTTGCTGTCGACTATGTCGCAGGGTGGCCCACGGAGCTGAGCGTGCTGTGGCTGCATGCTCACAGCTATTCATGTGAAGACTGGTCTTTCACCAGCCCGCCGCCGGAGTGGGCTGCAGAGCTCATGCCGCACGAGGCTGTGGATCCAGTGCAGTAGACTCTCCATGTCATACTGCAAGGCATGCGTCAGCAGTTGCTGTTCATTACCATTATCACAGTTTCCCTCGAAACACCGCACTCTGATATCTGCTGGCTATGGGCATGGCGTAATTGAGGAAATGAGGCCGCTGATCAAGTCACGGCAGTCTATAGACACAAAAAGAGCTAATGTGGAAAGGTGCCATGCACATCGCACAGCAAATGAAATCTGGCGTCTACAAAACATCATGAAGTCTCAGTGCCACTGATCATAAGCCGCTGGCTTCACAGCCTGATCTGCACCGAGCCAATGCGGGTTTTGCAGCCGCCTACCGGCATGTGAGTTGTCACGATCAATGCTGTCAGCAATGTGCGGCGCGTCCTGTGTGTGTTGATAAGAGACGCCAGGCTGCCGCCTGTCCCTGTCAAGGCAGCCCGTCCTGAGCGCACCACCCCAGCGGGCCGTGCGTCCGGCCTAAACTCGGTGTGGACGTCCCTCGCAAGACGCTGGCTGAGGACGGCAGCGGCCCTATGCCAGCTGCTGCACACCTACGTGGCTGTATTGCGTCCCAACAGGCTCGTCGTTCCTCCATGCTGCAGTTGACGGCACCGGCGGCATGGCAGCCGTTCTTCAGCACTACGGCACCACCGGCGTGCTGCTGCGTACGCTCAGGTCACCGCCCGGGCCCACAGCAGGGCAGGACGGCCCTCCAGCGCGGGGTGTGCGCCGCCACACCGCTGCTCGCAACCGATGCGAAGGACGGCGGTGCTGCCGCCTGCTTGACCGGCGGCGGCGGCGGAGGCGCCGCCTCTCTGGCAGGCACCGCAGGCGCCACTTCACCAGATTCGCTGGAGGGCTGCCGTGCCGCCACCTCATCTACGGTGCGACGAGTCTCCGATGCCGCTGTGGCCCGAGAGTGAGACCAGGCCGACGCCTGCAGATGGGGATGCAAGTTGTGGTGAGCTGGCAGCCTGCACACGGCTTGCGACGGCACGAAACAGCACGTGGCAGCTTGCACCATGTTACGCCTGTGAGGGCAGGACCCACCTGTGTCGTCTACATCATAGCGCGCGTTGACGCTGGGGATCTTTGCAGCGTTGACCACATGCCGGATCTGCTCCGCTGTCTGCATCGCGTCTCCGCCCTGCTGCAGCTGGAGGCACGTGTTGTTCATCTCCACCACCCCCGGCGGCAGCCCCTGAAGTTGCACCACTCCGCTAGCTCAGGCACGCTCGATGCACAAACAGAGTCACTCTGCACCTGCACTGCTGTCATCCACATCCACCTCAACAGGTTGGAGACAAAAGGCAAACTGGCCGCACCCTTTGGTACCACGGGTGCCGCAGGATCTGCTGCACTGTGATCCGCTTGTCGGGGTCGGCTATCAGGATCCTGGCCAGCAGATCCTTGCACTCTGACGACACCACGGCACTGGGTGGGAAGCTGTAGTCGACCTGCAAACATGACAGTGCAAAGTGAGGCCTTGAGCATGAACAGGAGGGGTCACCAGGGGGCGTAGTTGCGCACATAAAATCGCAATGACCGTCAAATGTTGGTCACACCTTCAGGATGCGCTGCAGGATTTTCTGAAAGCGCCTGTTGTCATTGCGGTCTGCAGGCCGCTCAAATGGGTACCTGATGCATGGACAGTGAGGCTCGATCAGGCAACGATCTGCCTTGGGATCATCTGTTGGCATGGGTGCCAGCTGCGCCTGTGCAGGCAGGGACTCTGCATGCAGATGGACGGCACATGGCGGGTGGCCTCACTCGCAGAAGAGCATGACGTAGAGCATGACGCCTGCCGACCACACGTCGGCCTGCTTGCCGTCGTAGTGCTTTTTGTTGGAGATGATCTCCGGGGCTGGAGCCATGCGGAAGTTCCCTTTGACATTTGGCGACCGCCAGTTCTGCAGGATACTCGTTGTGTTCCACATGCATGGAACGCGCACAGCATGGTGCCTTTGCACACCCACCTGTGTAGCCTGGTGTGCCGACCTTTGACTTTGGCAGGCTGTCCTTCTCGTGCTTTGAGTAGCCAAAGTCGCAGATCTTCAACAGTGGCCGCCTGCTGCCGTCCAGCAACGTGTTCTCCAGCTTGATGTCCCGGTTGACAATGCCCTGTGCAGATCACACGAGCTCATCAGGGAGGCTTCAGCAAAGCCTGTATGATGCAGCGGGGGCCAGCATGCAGCAGAGGCGACCCTGCTGCCCTGCTGCGCCGGCAAGTGTGTGCTCAGTGCGACGCATGCACACCATTTTGTGGCAGTAGTCCAGCCCCAGGATCAGCTGCTGGAAGAACCAGCGGGCCTCGTCCTCGGAGAGGCCCCGCTTGTTGGTCACATGCTGGAACATGTCGCCCCCCGCCGCATACTCCATGGCAATCCCCAGGTAGTCTGGTGTGAGAAACACCTCCCGGAACTGCGCAGGGATGCAACAGAACTTTGGTGAGCGTGCACCGTCGTGGACGGCCATGCTGACTAACACTGATCACTGGGCTGACAGCTTTGCCAGCCAGCTGGCAGCGCAGCCAGCCTGTGCTGACATGCGGTAGGCGATAGATGTAGGACATGGGTGCACTCGCAGGCACATCACCTGCACAATGTGGGGGTGCAGAAGGTGGCTGTGGTTGATGAGCTCCCGCTCCACGTACTTTGTGATTTTGCTCCCCCGCTCCATGAGCTTGATTGCGACCTGCGACCATCATTGGTTGCACGTGTGGGACCAGACCATGCCCGCTGCAAAGTCCTCCACAGGCGGCAGGGGCTCCTTCAAAGCACAAGAAGCAGAGTCCTGCGACTCAGCTGAGGGGTTGCAACCAACTATCAGATGGTTGCAAGTGAAGTCCGGCGTGGCCCGAGAGTGGGCCACCGTCGGGTCACCTGCTCATTGGTGGTCCGGTCCACCGCGAGAGCCACGGCGCCATAGCTCCCTGTGTTGATGTCCCTGCAACGCACGCCAGCAACGCTGTCACCATACTGTTGTCACCGATGCCCTGCCTGGCGCATCATGAGGCAAGCGCAGGGTCACAAGTCGACCCGTGATGCGCTGCAAGCCTGCGTGCACACATCCTAGCATGGTCTTGTTCCAGATTTCAGACAAATAACCGTTGTGAAAGCTCTGGCACACGATTGCATTGTCCTGACCGGTCCGCCGCTGGCTGCGCAATATGCCCGCATGCGCCGCACATAACTGCTGCGCAATGACTTGGCCCCAAAGTTTCGATGTTCTTTGCGACGCGTACAGCGTGAATCACCGTCAACGCACGCATGCCCGCAGGGCTGAACGTGGGCACTGGCATATGGATGTGCAACCCCTGGGTCACATGGCCACGCCAGCGCCCGTGGAAATCGCCACAGCATCGTGCCATCAGCTCCATAGGTGTGACGCGAGTGTTGCTGCGCTTCTACACCCGCGTCTGCTGCCGTGGCAATGCTGGGTGGCCGAAGCGGGGCAGGAGGGGTACCTGATCTTCTTATACTTCTGCTGCCCGTTGAGCGCCTGCGATATCGGAAGTACGCCGCTCGGTCTCCGATCACGTCCGCTGTCCCGGCTGTCTCTGCTACTGCTAGACATGCCTGGAATGCATAACACGCGAAAAGTCCGGAGTGTTACAGTTTGCGACGCGCTGCTTGCCCTCTGCGCATGCGGTGCTGCGCCCTCATCGGCAGCCGCTGCACTGCGTATGCACCTGAGCAAGCTGCATGCTCTGGTGGCGCCCTGCTGGTGCGCGTGCCGGGGCGGTTCGGCACGGGACCTTCCTGATAGGGTTTTGCTTGGGCGATCAGTGTTGGAGCTGACTTGCTGACGCTTCAATGCGAGCAGGGCCCACAAGGCTGGTACATGTTTTGCAGAGCGACAGTGCTGATGCGCTGCAGCCGTTGTGCTACCGCACGCAAGCTGACCGCAGCTCTGATCGTCACAAACCGACGTTTCACGCGCCATCTGCGGTGGCATCTGCGGCGGAGCGGCTCAGCTGGTGTCTGATCCTGCGTGTGCTGCCGCCAGCAACGTGACTTGGCGTGCTTCTTTCATAAGCTGATTGGCACTCCGAGTGCCGGTCCGTCACGAGGTCTGACAACAGCATTGGCGGCGTCCCCACATGCGGCGGAATGCCGCCGGGCAGGCAGCGCAACATACGCAAACGCAGAGCCAGCGACTCCGACGCAGAGGCGGAGGCCGAAGACCCTGTATCTCTTAGGTGATCTGTGCACATAGATTTTTTGGAAATTCAGGGCATGTGCCCGCTGTGCTGCGTCACACCACGTCTGCACGCACGGCGAGTGCTGCAATTTGGCAATGTTAACTCCTGAACTTCGACCTGGCAGACAGCGTGTGGAGGCGGCCAAGCTTCTACAAAGGCAGCGGGCGCGGCCGGCGGTGAGTCTTGTATGTGCACTGCACCCTTCAGACTGTGCAGAATGATCTGCCTGACCAGGCCTTCTGACGATGGACGACGCAAATGCTCTGCAGGGAACAGATGCGGCTGCGCTTGCCGTCCAGAGCGACTCGCAGTCCACGGTGGGTGTGCGCGTGCCTGCTGCATGCACCGCACGGCACTCTCACAGCTGCAGCCAGTCACGTAAGGCCTGCACCCTGCTCCGATGGCACAGGCACTGGAGCGCGGCGCGCGGCCACAGAACGATGTGCTGGACTCGTTCTCCAAGGAGCAAGTGCGCGAGTTTGGAGACGTCGAGCTGGACCCGCACATGTGAGCGTGTGGGCGTGTGGCGGCATAGGGCACCTCGAATGTTGCAAGTCATTGCACCGCCTGACGTGTGACCTGACCATCCTGAGGATGCCGCTGAGCGAACTGGAACGTCCTGCTTGAGCGCCTGGCTGCGTCGGACTGCAGGCAGAAGTATGTCGACGAGCAGATGGAGAAGCGGATGGGCGTGAAGAAGGACGACCCCTCGACAGCCCGCGGCGGGCCGATGGACCCCGAGCAGCAGCTGTACATCACGCCGGACGAGCTGAAGGTCTGAAGCGGCGTTGTGCTGGCCTTGCCGCTGCAAACCAATGCTGCCTCAAAATCGCAGACACACAGCCCCGACCTGGGTGAATCTGCACAGCCTGAGGATGTGTGCAGGCTTGAGGCTGAGCTTGTAATGGTCTACAATTCTGCCCAACAGATCGCGCCCATCAAGCCGGCGGAGGTGCCGGGCTCCTGGCTGACCGGCATCTCGGAGGTTCAGCTGCCAGCGCACTACAAGCTGAAAAACATTGAGGAGACGGAGGCTGTCAAGCAGCGCATGCTGCAGGGCGGTCACGACTCCAAGTGCGCCAAACGCCTCCCTGCTTCCATTTCTCAGCAAGTTTGTCGGCAACTCATGTCGTATATGCTCAGGAATGCTGCGCTCGAGCCCCTGTTGATACTCGTAGCATTGAACGTGTTGATTGCTGCTGTGACCCAGTGGCGAGGGTTCTGGGCCAGAGGATGGCAGGCTGCCACGCGGCGCCTTTCCACGGGGCTTTGGCAGAGAGGGTGACAAGTTTAAGAAAGTGCGCACCGAGAACCTAGTGAAGAAATCTGGTGGGAAGGCACGAAGGTAGTGGGCAGGGAGTAGCTTCTGTTGTATCCTGTTCCTGCTGGTGTATGCTTGATTGTTATTGTTGAGGGACAACATCAGTGTGACAAAGCACTTGGGTTCGTCATTGCAGCATCATCGGATGCGTGCAATGATAACGAAGAGACCGCGTCGTCTGTTCATCCCGCTAGCAGCCCCTTTGTTATTGACCACAATGCAAACCCTTTACTATTGACCCACAAGCGAGGTTCCCCCTTTGTTATTATGTCATTGCAGCCCCCTTTGTTATTGTTTCACTGCGGCCTTCTGTTCATTGCGTGGGTCGACAACAAAGGGGCCCGACGCGTCATCAGTAGACACTTGCGTTCAACGCCCCTTTGGTCTTGGCTCATCACACGTTGCCCCTTTGTTATTGACCGATCAGTGCCCCTTTGTTATTGTCTCGCGGCAGCTTCCCCGTCGCTGATCGAGTCAATAACAAAGGGGTCCACGCGTCATCAGTACACTTGCACTGGTCAGTGTTGACTGCACTTCTCAACACCAAAGGGGCCCAACACGTCGTCAGTACACACTTACACTGGTCAACAACAAAGGGGTTCGCTCCCTGGTTATTGACCACAGTGTGCCCCTTTGTTGTTGTCTCAATCAGTGCCCCTTTGTTGTTGACCAGTTTAGCAACCCCTTTGTTATTGACCACAACGCAGTCCCCTTTGTCATTGTCTCAATCAGTGCCCCTTTGTTGTTGACCAGTCTAGCAACCCCTTTGTTATTGACCAGTCTGCAGCCCCTTTGTTGTTGACCCAATCAGCCTTTCTTCTTACTGGAATGAGTCGACAACAAAGGGGCACGACGCGTCATCAATACACACTTGCCCCTTTGTTCAGTGCCCCTTTGTTCTTGGCCCACACTGCCACCCCTTTGTTGTTGGCCACACTGCAGCCCCTTTGTATGGTTCAGCTGTGGCCCCTTTGTTATTGACCGGTCTGCAGCCCCCTTTGGTGTTAGACAGCGCGTGACCCATTTGTTGACACACGCAGTGAACAGAAGGCCGCAATGAGACAATAACAAAGGGGCCGCGGCGAGACAATAACAAAGGGGAATTCGTGGTCAATAACAAAGGAGGCCGCGATGAGACAGTAACAAAGGGGCAGCGCTGCCAGACTGGTCAACAACAAAGGGGCTGCCAGACTGGTCAACAACAAAGGGGCTGCAGATAGACTGGTCAATAACAAAGGGGCTGCGCAGCATAATTACTGACAGCGGGCAGACCCCTTTGTTCTTGACCAACGAAGTGTACTGATGACGCGTGGACCCCTTTGTTGTTGTCCCACAAAACTGTGACCAGTGCAAGTGGCAACTGACGACGCTGTGGCCCCCTTTGTTGTTGACCATGCGGTGAGTAGAAGGCCGCAATGAGACAATAACAAAGGCGGCTGCAGACTGGTTGATAATCAAAGGGGGCTGCAGACTGGTCAACAACAAAGGGGCACTGATTGACACAATAACAAAGGGGCACAAGAATGGTCAATAACAAAGGGGCTGCACCGAGAACCTGGTGAAGAAATCTGGTGGGAGGGCACGAAGGTAGTGGATTAGGGATTAGCTTCTGTTGTATCTTGTTCCTGCTGGTGTGCTGATGCAGTGTGCGTGTGGCATGGGGGGTTGCACGAAATTACACCCAGCGTCACACATGGTCATACAATGAATGTTTGCGCCATTGAACTGGCAAGACAAGGTTAGAGTGATTCTGCGCCTCGCATGGATACTTCAAACCCTGGGCGGCCGCCAGGAGGGGCTGGTGGCACCGCACCCGCAACATGCCCTCTGCTTGCATGCACTTGTGGGGCTTCTGACTTCAGACGGGGGATCCCCAATTCCTGACTTCCAAGAAAAGATAGTAGCATCACAACGCTTGCACTGCCCCATTCGATGTGCTGTCCAGCGGTCTCCCCTTGATACACCTGCACAGCAACCACGCGGTCGCCATCAGAGCCGTTCTGACGGGCATGCGCACAACATGACATGCTGCGACTGGACAGTGCAGGTGAGTACCATCACAGCTGTCATCGCAACAGCAGCGAGGGCCCAAAGGCACCTGTCTCTTGCGCACCGGGTGACAAACTTTGTCAGAAAGGCAACGACCATGGAGCCAGCGCCTATTGCGATGGCAGCAAGCCACTCCTTCCAGTTCTGGCTGTTGACCTTGAAGATGCCCCCAAGCAGCTCCATGAAGATGATCTGCACATAATTCCATAGGTTTTGCGTGCTGATTCTAGTACAGATGACAGATGATTCATACTTCCAGCGCCATCAAACGGCGAGACACGCTGAAGGTGTAGCACATACCTGAGCACCAATGATGAACACCAGGATGGCCAGGAAGATGTAGCTCCTGTGGATGCCCTCAAAGATGTTGTACTCATTGTTGAGCTTGCGTGCGTTCAAGAAGTTGAACACCTGCACCAGAATCCCGACCTTTAGTCTTGCGTGCAGCACACCACAGGTCTTGAGCCGTGCGACACTGTCCATCTGCAGTCGCTCCTCACCTGGCACCAGATGAAGACGTTGAAGATGACGGAGTTGGTGCGCTTCTGGCCGTCCGTCTCCACATTGCCCCACTGCTTCTCAGCTTGACTGTGCAGGTCGTGCAGCAGCTCCTGGCGCTGGGTGCACGCCGCGGTGGGCGAATCGCCGCACAGCTTGCTCTCGCTTGGCGCCTCGTGCGTCTTGGTGCTGGGCGCCAGTGTGGTGTTGCCGCTGGTCGTCTCCCGCTGGTACTCGCACAGGAATTCCGTCGCTGTGACAGGAGAACAGCTGTGTCAGCCGTGCTGTTGTGACGTCCCAGCTGCCAGACGATGCGCAATGCACAGCTTGCTGCAGGAGTGCAGCGCCGCCACATAGCACCTCTGTTCGGATTTCGTGCTGTTGAACGCACCATTGGTGTAGGGGAAGTTGACGCGCGGGTTGAAGTTGGGGTCTGTCGTCAGGCAGTCCGAGCCGGGCAGGCAGCACAGGTCGATGCGCGGGCCCTTGCCATCGTTGTTGTTGTATGTGGGGATGCCTGCAGGACACGAAGCACTCATCTGTCTGGGCTGGTCTGCATCTCAAGCTATCATGTGCCTGCACAGGCCTAGATATGCGTTTTGATGCCACTGCAGGCAACGAGAAGCACAGACAACATGGACGCACCAGTGAGGGGCGGGACATCCTTTGGCAAGCGCTGCGTCATGACGCCGGCATACGACAGGTAGCCGGGCGCAGTCGAGCCCTGAGACGGCAGTGCGTACTCCGAGAAGAACTGTGGCAGCCCGTACAGGATGAGGAAGAGCCAGAACATCTGGTAGAGCCCCTGCAGCGCATGGTCATGCACAGTCGGCATGCGTGTACCAGAAGCAGACCGATTGCGGTGGCAGACCTTGGATGTCTGGCGGGGGGCTTGCCGGCATGCACCAGGCACAAGGCGCACCTGCGTGAGGATGTGCCACCACATGTGCGGGCTGATGAGGGACTCGCGGCGGCCGGCCGGCTTCTGCAGCAGCAGGTCGGGCGTCGGATCCTCCGTCGCCAGCGCTGCAGAACACAGGAGCATCAATGTGAGAAACTGTTACGCATTCCACGCTTCCACAGCATTAGCAGGTCTGTGTCACAGCCCTGAAAGTGATCAGACGGTGGAATAACAACAAACACGCACCAAGAGCGCCCAGGGAGTCCATGATGAGGTTGACCCACAGCAGCTGCAGCACGTTGAGCGGCGTCTCGCCAGAGCCGACGGCAGCCACGAAGGCCACTACCAGCGCGACGAAGTTGACGGTGAGCTGCAGGTACAACGCGCACGGCATGTCAGACAGACTCAGGTGCACCATTGAGGGAACCCTTCAGGCGTGCTGCAAAGTACTGGCTCGTACTGCAGGCCGGACAGCTCACCTGGAACATGAGGAACTTGCGGATGTTCTGGAAGACTGAGCGTCCCCAGAGCACAGCCTTGACGATGGATCGGAAGTTGTCATCCAGGATGACGATGTCTGCCGCCTCCTTTGCCACCTGTTGGCATGGTCAGGACTCGGGCTCAGACGCACATCATGACTGCTGTTACATGCCAGACTTGAGGACCTGACGCTTGAGCTGCACCAGTTATATGGTGCGGCTTGATGCATTTGACAAACGGGCTGTCACTCGTGTCGTGCCGCACCTCTGTGCCGGCGATGCCCATGGCCAGGCCGACGTCGGACTCCTTCAGCGCCGGGGCGTCGTTGGTGCCGTCGCCCGTGACGGCCACCACCTCGCCCATCTCCTTCAGCAGGTGCACCAGCTTGAACTTGTCGGCTGGGCTGCTGCGCGCCAGCACCTGTTGCCGTGGCGAAAACAAACTGCTTGAGAGAAGCGGGGCAGGTGTTGGTGGGAATAGGGTTTATAAACATCGAAGACATCGCAAACATGGGACAACAGCGGGAAGGCGGCAGGGCGGCAAGGGGTCGAGGTCACAATGCACCTGGACCGAGGGCAGGAGTTCCTTCAGCTCCTCGTCGGAGCGGTTGCGGAAGTCGGGCCCCTCCAGCGCGATGCCGCCGTCGCTGAGGATGCCGCACTCGCGCGCGATGTGCTGCGCGGTGTACGTGTTGTCGCCGGTGACCATGCGCACGGTGATGCCCGCGCGCTTGCACACCCGCACGGCGTCCGGCACCTCCGCCCGCACCGGGTCCTTGATGCCCACGATGCAGTTGACCACCAGGTCGTCATCGTGCGAGGTCTCGAAAAAGTCCTCCGGGCGGCCGGGCGCGGTCGCAGGAAAGTCTGTGTACGTCAGGCACAGCGTGCGCAGCCCGCGCGACGCCATCTGCGTGATGGTGGCCTCCAGCTCTGCACGCTGGTCCGCGCCCAGGGGCACAGCCATACCCTCGTTGTTGAGCACGCGGGTGGCGTTGTTGAGGACGATCTCAGCAGCACCCTTGTTGTAGAGGCGGAAGCCATTGTCGGTTCTGACCAGCACAGACGCCATCTTCTTGGTCGAGGAGAAGCCATACAGATTCGCCACATCCGGCTCATGTTTTGTGCGCAGATTTTTGTAGCTCATCTGCCACTTGCGCAGCATCATCAGGAGCGCGCACTCGGTGCGGTTGCCCACAAAGTCGACGTGCTCCTTGTCGTTCTCGATGAGAAAGGCCTTGGAGTTGAGGGCGCAGTTGAGGGCGATGTCCATCAGCGCGGACTCTGGGAGCTCAGACGGCACGGGCAGTTGGTCGAACTTCTTGCCCGCGAACCAGCCCTCCACCACCGTCATGCGGTTCTCAGTCAGCGTGCCAGTCTTGTCAGAGCAGATGGCTGAGGCGCCGCCCATGGTCTCGCAGGCCGCGAGCACGCGCACAAAATTGTTGTCCTGCAGTGGGAGGTATCGTCCCATCTCAGACATCAGGCAGCATGAGCCACATGAAGCAGCATGGGCCACAGAAGGATGACAGTGCCCAAGGTGCATGTCCGGCTGAGGTGCCACAGCAGTTGAAAAGCACTGGTCACCTTCATCATCTTCTTCATGGAGAAGGCCAGGCTGATGGTCACAGCCAGGGGCAGGCCCTCCGGCACCGCTACCACCAGAATGGTGACCGAGAAGATGAAGAACTGCAGCGGGCCCTCTGAAAACTTCGAGATTGGGAAGCCGCTGTTCTGGATCATCCACCTGTTGCAGGCGTTGACAGGATGCGGGTTCCGTGCTGAGGTCTCCCACAGGTAGACAGCATGCCTTTGGCAAGCGCAGCAACACCGAAGTATGCAGAGTGCTAGTTTAGATGGAAATCAATGCCACCCACCTGATCATGAGGACGACGAAGCAGAGCAGCGCGACGGCGAAGCCGACCTTGCCGATGGCGGCAGCCAGCACAGTCAGCTTCTCCTGCAGCGGCGTGTCAGCGGACTCGCCAACGACCAGGGCCATCGTCTGGCCCCACTCGCTGTGCTCGCCGACGGCTGTGATGAGGACCTTGCCGTCGCCCTCTGTAACCTGCATTGAAGTTTGACTCCTTTACAACGGAATTTGTATACGCACCACGCTGGCGCAGTCCACCGGGTCAACGGTGCTCCACCTTCATCCTGGTCTGTGGACACGCACCTGCGTGCCAGAGCGCACAAACGGCCGCTCCTCTGTCTTCCGCAGCGGCTCCGACTCGCCCGTCAGCGCCGCCTCGTCAATGACCAGGCCGTGCCCCGATATGAACACGCCGTCTGCTGTCACCTGCAGCGGCACGACGCAGTTGTCAAGAACCCAACTGCGTCAGATGCCATCGCCAGCATAGATTGCCAGCAGCGACCCGTTTGACGCATTGCGTCACTGCGCACCTTGTCGCCAGTGTCCAGCAGGAGGATGTCACCCACGACAATTTCCTCGTTGCCAATCAGCTGGTCTTCCCCATTGCGCAGCACTTTGACCTCGATGATGTCCTTCTGCGCGTTGAGCTTCTTGAACTGCAGATCCTTCTGGTAGTCGTTGACCGCACCTGCGTGTCCAACACCCCTGCTCAGAAAGGTGCCGGTGCTGCCGCGACCCATCGTGATCGTTACATGCAAAACACAGGACACTGAGCAGCGGACATTGCAGCAGGTGTCACTGACACATCACGCACCCACTCCGCTGACAACGATGACTGCCACCCAGATGGCCACCCCCTCCGACCATGCACTTTCTTCCCGCTGGTCCTTGACCGCGACGCCCAGGATGGTAGAAATCTGCAGGTACAGCCAGGCTACCATCAGGCAGAAAGCACCCACCAGGCAACACGTCTGCATGCAGCTGGCCATGTACATCCCACCCATGCTGGGCCTCACCATGGCTGCTGCCATCAGCAGGATGAGCGTCGGATCCTTCAGGTTGCCGATCAACAAGGCGAAAAAGGACTTTAGCGGCACCGCCTTGAACCTGTGGTGGCAGACCTCCTTGCGTCGCTTGGCAACATTGCAGCAGTCGCCGAAGGGAAGCCCTCAGCGGACGTGTTACAGCATCAGCAGCGCAACGCACAACCGCAGCAGAGGCTGGTCCGACTGGATCAGCGGGCACCTGTTGAAGCCGTACGCTGCCTGCCGTGATTCCACAGACGCTGCGCCCGTTGCTGCGCTGTCGATGCCCTCCGTGACGCTGGAGCGCAGGGCCTTTGCCAAGCCCTCCACCCCGCCATACTGCTTCTGAATCACTGCAGCGTCTTTGTCCTGGACGAAGGAAGGAAAGGGCAACCAGGTGAAGAGCAGGCTTGGACCAAATGGCTGTCCTGCAGCATGCCCCGCCGCGGACACAAGCATCGCAGCAGCCCGAGAGTGTGCGGCTGTGACTGCAGGCAGTGTACACAGGCGCGTCAGCTGGGCATGTCGTCAGCACTTGCAGCCTGATATGCAGAGTTCTGCAAGGCATTGACCGTGGCACGACTGTTGTGCGACTGGCAGGCACAGTCGGGAGGATGGCGGAAACGATGTATAATTGCAATCAGGATGTCGCGCTAGCTATCAGTAGCCGTGCATCCAGCGTGCGAGGCCAGCGACAGCGCATGGGTTGCGTATGTGCCGGTCTCGAAGGGCCAGAGCAAGGGCGGGCAACCAGGGCCCCACCTCATTGAGGCGGAGCAAATCCGCCAGGGACACATCAAATGCCCCAGCTGCTTCCTCCTGCTGGGCTTTCGCGTGCGCAGCGGCCGCCTGTGCTTTGGCGCTGGGCTGCTTCTGCTTTTTCTCCTTGGCCATGACAGCCCGCGCGGGCGTCGCCCGCGCTTCTAGAGCTGCCCGGCTAGCTGAGCTGTGTCTGCAGATGCCTGGCTCGCAGAAGTCTGGTGCGTCGGCTTCAAGCAAGGTCGCGACCGTCGCTCACACACAAACGCAGGCTCCTGTGTCGATCCCGTGTATCTGTCGCAGACAGCCTGTTGGACTCGCAATGTGCGCAAGGAGAACACGTCTAATGACTGCTGATGGTGAAGTTTCCCGGGTCTCGGGTGGCGATACGCGCCGTCGAGTCGGTGACGCCTGCTCGGCCGCTTCATCAGGCTCGCCACATACATCTCGCTTGATGTGCACGTGTTGCAAGGTGGTTATAGATGACCACGGGGGTGGCACTTATGTAAACCTAAAAGGTGACGACTTGTGTGGAGACCGACACAGCTGCAAAGCGCTCACAACAATGGTGCACAGGACGTGCTGTCTGTTACTGTGCGTTTTCGGGGTGCAGCTGCGAGTGGAACGTATGCACACGTTCTAGTATGAACGAGCCTGATGACTACCGTCGCCCCTTGCTCTTCTGCGATGGACAGACAGCCAGTCTCGTGTTTGCATAGACGCAATAGTGGGCTGACAGTCTGATACTAAACCGCAATGGTCTAAATTCACAAGCACTGCAGTGCGCGCTCTGTTGCTTGCCGTGTGGTGCGATAGGTACCTCACAGCCCCGGGCAGCCATGCAGGAGCCACAGCTATCAGGCGTGATCGTGCTGGCGGGTACTTCCAGTGGAGTGGGAAAGACGACGCTATCTGTGGGCTTGATGGCCGCGTTGAGGTGTGTTCCGCCGCTTTCCCCTCTCTTGTTGCTGCTTCAGATGGTACCATCAGCAACACGGGCATCCTCCCGATCAGTCGGCATCTTGGTCGCCGGTCCCCTTCAAGCTGCTTCTGCATAACGGATGCAGGCGACGAGGCCTTACGGTGCAGGCTTTTAAGGTTGGCCCAGGTGAGGCTTGCTCTGCCCAGGATGTGCTGCGCATGCGCAGGCGGCCGCCCTGTGTGTGGCGCTGTTGTGAGGAGCAGCTGCAGGGCGCGACCTGGCCGTGCTGTGTCTGGTGCAGACTTCTTGGACCCGCTGCACCACGAGGCCGCGACGGGCCGGCCATCCATCAACCTGGATGGCTGGATGATGGACCGGGAGCAGAACCTGGCAGCCTTCCGCCGCGCCACTGCTGACGCAGACATAGCAGTGGTTGAGGGCGTCATGGGCCTGTTCGACGGCCGCGACGGTGCCAGCGAGGACGGCAGCACAGCCCAGATGGCCAAGTGGCTGGGGGCGCCGGTCCTGCTGGTGCTGGACTGCTGGGCGCTGGCGCGGTCGGCGGCCGCCATGGTCAAGGGCTACATGGTGACTCTAGCTCAATTTGCAGCGCGGCAACTTTGCTGTCCGTCCACGCAATGTGGTGGCAGGTCTGCAGCCCCTCCATCTGTGGTGCGCGCCGCCTATGCAGGAGTTTGACCAGCAGCTGCGCGTGGGCGGGCTGCTGCTGAACCGTGTGGGTGGCGCCGCACACACCAAATGGCTGCAGGACGCCATCAGCTCGTCAGGCGTCGATGCTCGCTTCCTAGGCGGCATCCCAAAGGTGGGCTGCTGCGGGGGGTCACAAGGTGGGGGCAGGAGGCAGACGCATCCCAGTCTTGGGTGCGGGACCCAAGGCACCAGGTGGTCTCACGCACCGCACACACATGCGCCGCAGGACGACAGCGTGATGGTCAAGGAGCGCTACCTGGGCCTGCACATGCCCGGGGAGGAGGGCGTGCCGCTCGACTACCTCGAGCGGCTGGCAGAGCTGCTGGAGCGGAGCGTGGACATGGACGCGGTGCTGGAGGTTGCCAGATCCGCGCAGACGCCAGCGGCAGCAGCAGCGGGCGCTGTGCCGCGGCCCGTCGCAGCGCCAGAGGACGCGCTGACGATCGCGGTGGCGCAGGATGCCGCGTTTGGCTTCTACTACCAGGAGTGAGCTTGACGCGCCTGCCATCACCACTGCAAATTTTGCTGTCAGTTGCTGTAAGCAGTAGTGCAGCTGTGGGCGCTCAGCACAGCATGGACGCCTGTGCAGGAATCTGGCGCTGCTGGAAGCCGCTGGCGCCCGGCTGGTGCGCTTCTCGCCGATCGAGGAGCCGCTGCCGCCCGGCATCTCGGGCCTGTACCTGGGCGGCGGCTACCCGGAGCGCCACGCGCGGCAGCTGGCTGGCAACCATGGGGTTAAGGCGGCCATCGCGGCATTTGCGTCCGCTGGCGGCGTGGTGTATGCCGAGTGCGGCGGCCTGATGTACCTCAGCCAGAGCCTGCAGCCGCTTGACAATCTGCCCGCCGCCATGGGTGAGCAGGTTCTGTTCAACCTCAGGTGCCAGGAGGTACCTTGGCGGTGTCACGGCCGGTCACAGACCCTGACCCCTGCTCACCTCCCTGATGCAGTGGGCGTGTTCCCCTTCCGCACGGTCATGGCAGCGGGCTCCATGAAGATGGGGTATGTGGAGGTGGAGACCCAGCAGCACTGCCGCCTGTTTCCGCCGGGCGCACGCGTGCGGGGCCATGTGTTCCACTTCTCGGAGATGGTGCAGGAGCAGGTGAGCGGAGAACATGGTGGAGCAGCGTGCAGTTGCGTATCTTGTCCACTCACTGTCTGCTGGACATCCTTGATTACACGATACTGGTGGCCAACTGCACCAGATCGTCAGCGGGCTGAGCGGGCTTCCGGACACCAGCGGCCGCGGCGCGTGGGAGCACGCCTACCGCGCCACCCTGCAGACGCCTGGTGTGCAAGCCCTTCCCGCTAGCTCGGCAGATGCAGTGGAGGCGCACTCCAGGGTTATTCCCTGCAAGCTTGCAGGCCCCTCCAGGCTCCTCCTAAGCCCGGAGCAGGCTCAGGCCGTCCTCCTGAGTACTCCTTGATCACAGCCAGTGCTTCAGCAGCGCAGGCAGGCGCTGACAGCAGTGCTGGACTTGCAGGCGCGGAGCCTGTGGATGAGGGCTATGCCTTTGGGAACGTCCTGGCCAGCTATGTGCACCTGCACTTTGGCAGCGCCCCCAGCTTTGCTGCAGCCCTTGTTGCGCGGTGTCGCGAGGTGGACCTGGCCGCGGCAGATGCAGCAGCGCAGGCAGCAGCCCAGTCAGCCAGCCTGAACCACTGCGGCAGCCATGAGGGGCACCACAGCCACGGCAGCCATGGCAGCGACCGGCGGCAGCACCACTCCGCCACCTCCCTGGCGCACGTGCGCAGCACGCCCAACCTGGCGGACGTGGCCAACCAGGCGCAGCTGCCCCGGCGAGGGTGGGCACCCTGCAGCGCCGGGGCGCCTGCATGACGTCCGTGCAGAGCACTGTGTGTGGCCGGACACACATCCGCTGTTCTGCCCGCTGCAGGCGGACCACGAAGAGTGACCAGTCGTCGGAGGATGACGACCACTCCTCCGGCTCTGATGTCATTTCAGCGACCAGCATGCGGCGGTACAGCGGCAGCAGGCATGAGGACGCCCACGCTGGCAGTGCGCACCTACAGTCCGCGTTCTGGGCAGACAGCAGGGTGTGTGTGCAACAACAGTCATGCCATCACCTCCCTGCAGCAGCACTGACTCGAAGAACAGCTGTGTCACGCGATGATATTGCAAATTGCGTTATAAAGTGCAGTCTGTCAGTCCAGCTGAAATATATGCTGCACTCCAGGAGTCGAAGGGGCTGCCCAACAGGCCGGGCTCGCCGGCAACCACTCTGCAGCAGATCGGCAGCGTGACGGACATGTACAGCGCTACCAATGGCTCCCTACCGCCCTCACCCAGAATGGGTAAGCATTCGTGCCGTAGGCGGAGGCCCCTGCATTGCCTATGCATTATAAATAAAAGTGCAGGCTTTGCGTCAGAGTTGTCGTGAGGCATTGCGCAGTCATATTGCCTAACAGGCACCATGCTTACAAGTGCATTTGTGCAACCGCAGGTCGACAGCATTCCGCGGTTTGGGAGGGTCGGCACTCAGCCAGCATGTCACGATCGGTCAGCGGCATGCTGCCAGGCAGCCCATCAGCAGAACCGCTCAACCTGCAACGCAGCGCATCTGCTGTGCGTCCGCGCCAGCTCTGCTGCCATGAAAGACCTAGAAAACCTGACACCGTCACACAGCTCCTGTGGGGTTGCCATTGCGCAGGGATGTCGTTGCCAGGCTGAGTGCTTTCCGTGACACCGCAGCAGGTGTCGCCGTCTGCATATGCTGGCGGCGCCGGGCGGTCAGGCAGCCACCACAGCGGCCATGGCACACATCGGCCGACCAGCATCATGCGGGATCGCATGCACGCAAGCGCCTCAGTCCCAGGTGTGTGTCAGGGTCGTCAAAAGGGCAAGCACACCGGCAACCCACTGCATAGGCCAGCACGCCGCTGTTCATGAGCACGAGCATGAAGCAGTGAATCGCACAATCACATACACACCTCCAGTGCTGTCAGCATGCAAGCCGCGTCATGTGAGGCAGCTGGCGCTGCACACTTGCAGAGCATATGGACAAGCGGGGCCGGCAGCACAGGACCTGGCCGGGGGCGGGCAGGAATGGCAGCCTGCAGGTGCCGGACGGCCTCGTGCACTCGCGCTCAGCCCCGCTGGTCAACGACCACATCGTCAGCCTGCTGCCCAGCGGCACAGAAGTGCTGTTTGCGCTGGGCCTCGGCCACAGGTGCTGTGCCGCACATCCGTCCACACTCACATGGATCTTCGCCCAAGAGTAGAGGCGCACTGGCGCTGTCGTTCCTGATGACTGCGACCTCAGTCAACAACCTGACCCGGTGTGTATGGGACGCCTGCTGACGCAGGGTGGTCGGCGTGTCGGACCACTGCGACTGGCCGCCCGAGGCGGCGCAGCTGCCCAGGGTCAGCCGCTCCACGGTGGACTGCAGGTCCATGTCGCCCGCCGAGGTGGAGGCCCAGATGCAGCGCTGCAAGCAGCAGGTGTGGATGCGCCACCGAGTTGCTTTCTGTTCTGCTGGGCACACATGCTGCGCATTGGTCACGCAGAGAAATGGCGGGCAGCCGGGGCAGCTGGCGCGAGCAGAGTCGTGCCAAGCTGGAGCCAATCTTTCCCCAGGAGTACAAGCGTGGCTGCCGTCGTGCTTGCAGGGCGTCAGCCCCTTCGAGGTGGACGAGCAGGCGCTGGCGACGCTGGCGCCGGGGCTGGTGCTCACGCAGGACGCGTGCGCGACGTGCGACGCGGACGCCGGCGGCGTGGCGGCGGCGCTGGAGCGGGCCGGGCTGGCGGGCGGCGACGCGCGGGCGCCCGCCTGCGTGCTGACCCTGGCGCCGCACACCCTCGCGCAGGCGCTGGACAGCATCCTCGAGGCGCGCCCCCAGACGCAGCTCCTGCCAACCCTGCCACGCGACTTCGAAGCTCGGAGCGTGATGTTGCATGCAAGGCAGCCAGCTGTGGCTGCTTATCCGTGGTGGGCAGGTTCGCCCGGGCTGGCGTGCGCAGCGGCGGCAAGCTGTTGCGACAGGGTTCACACCCGCGCCGCAGGTGGGGCACGCGGCGGGTGTCGCGCACGAGGCGGCGGCGCTGGTGGAGCGGCTGCGCGCGCGGCTGCGGGCCGTCGCCGCCGCGGTGGCGCCGGCGCCGCGCCGGCCGCGGGTCCTCTCCCTCGAGGGCGTCACGCCCCTGGTCCTGGGTGGGGCACGCAGTGCAAGTGCACGTGCACGCTGCTGGGCTGGTGCGTGCACCCTGCAGCAGGCGGTCCCTCGTCGCCATGGTGCCACTCACACATGACTGGCGTGTCTGAAGGCGGGCTGTGGCTGCCGGACGTCAAGCAGCTTGCCGGGGGGTCCGATGAGTGGCAGCAGCCGGGCGACCCGCCGCTGCGCATCAGCTGGGACCAGGCAAGGGTCGCGGACGAGCGTCTGTGCACAGCTGGGGTTCAGAGTGGCTCTGCTGGGCCACTCTGGACGCGCATGCCATGTGTGGACGCAGGCAGGTTGGACGACCTGTTGTCCACCGCCCTAGCCTGACTCGCACCAGCACGTTGCCCAGGTGCGGGCGTATGCGCCGGAGGTGCTGGTGGTGTCGCCGTGTGGCGCGGACCTGGAGGCCGGCGTGCAGCAGACCGCCGAGCTGGCAGCGCTCCCGGGCTGGTGGGCGCTGCCTGCTGTGCGCTCGGGCCGCGTGTTTGTGGCGGACCACAGCCTCTTCAGCCGCCCCGGCCCCAGGTCAGCTCTCCTGGCCACACCGCACCCCTGCTGCATTCCTGACGAATCAATTTCTTTGGTTGGGGGGTCAGTCCAGTGCCTGTCTGCCCTGCAAGCTGGTGTACTTGGGACGCACGCCTGCCGGCGTGCTGTCTGCATTCTGCGTTCCGTGAGTCCTGAAAGGTAGCGGGACACGCCCGGTGGCTGCGCAGGCTGGTGGACGGCGTGGAGGCGGTGGCCAGGATGCTGCACCCGGAGCTGGTCAGCCGCCGCATCCCAGATGGCGCCGTGCGCAAGCTGTCGCTCAGCGGCGGCCAGCGCTGCCGGCAGTCCACGCTCCCTGGCTACTTCACCGCGTACACCTGATTCCGTAGGGTTGGCATGAGTGCTGGCCACTCGGTGGCGTACCGCACTGCCTCCGCACACAAACGTGCGGCAGTGGGAGCTGCATGCTGAAGTGTTGGTTTTGTAAGGTGCAGCAGCAGCTGCTGCACCATTTCGGGAGATGGCCCTGCACAAAACCAACGATATGCCAGCTGTTGCAACAGAGTATCAGCCAGGTGTCCCTGAGCGATCTGTTCGTACACCTCAGCTTGAGCGGGTGCAGTCCCGGGCGGATGTTTATTGCTAGGCAGACACTTCAGCATTGTGTGAGTTTGCGCACGAACAATTCAGTTTGGGGGGTGTGTGTGTACAATATGCACCATGGCTGCTGATGATGGTTTGTTGTGATTCCTCGGCTCTGGACACTGTCGTGTGGTGATTGCAGGAAACCCCTCTGTCAAATGTTCTGCATGCATGCCAGCATGTCAAGTCACACTGCTATGTCTCTAGCACTTCTGGTCAACAGCAGCAGTTTGTCGACCCAATACCGGTAACAGCATAGCAGGCTCATGTGTACTAGTTATCGCTGCACGCCTCCTCACTCGAAACAGGATGCAGCACACGACCACACATACGCCAGCCCTGGTAGCCGCCAAAACAGCTTGCAGAGGCGGTGAGGCGGCACCAAAACATGCCAACATCGATAGACCAGAACACGAACAATAATGACCGTGTCTGCACAAATGTATCAGGACTTCCAAAATCGTTGCTGCTGTTGCTGCTGTACAGAGCATCTGGAAACCCAGAGAGCGCTGCAGGAGAAGCGTGCCAGGGCCAACCGCCCTATGTCGTGCGACTCATGCTCGCAGATGACTCACGAGCCACGCCCACCCAAGATGTGAGGTGCAAATGTATATCAGCTCGCTGTGTTTTTGCCAGTCGCGTCTGCTCGAAGTTTCACAGCGTCTAGCCCCGCATCGCGGCTGCAGCGCGGGTGGATGTGGTGCGCATCACCTCACGATCACCGTTGGTTTTCTCGTCTGCCTTGCCGTTCTCGCCGATGTCTGTGCGCTTGCGGTCCATCTCGCCCATGTAGCGCTGCACATATGCACCCAATGGTGTGAATGCATCATCCAGGTTTGCCTCACAGAGCGGCTGCACAGCTGCCAGGTGCTGCCTGCTTGGGAATTCGTGCGTCGTTGGGAATTCGAACCGCACCTGGCGGGGCCTTGCAATTTTCTTGGTGGACTCCTCCATCTGCATGCCACCGCACCAATGTGGCAAATTGCGCTGTGCAGATTGGCACCCAACAGTCCCACATGTTGCAACATGCTGGAAGCTGCAACAGCCAGACGTCACGAAACTTCAGCGTATTGTCAATCGCAGAGTGCTGTGCCGAGCAACCCACCATCTCCCGCCAGTGGCAGCTCCAGCCCACCGCGCGGGCGACGGCAAACAGGACCGTGAACATGCTCACGGGGATGCCCAGCGCCCGCAGCACGATGCCCGAGAAGAAGTCCACCTGCAGCATGAAGCTTTCAGAGGGTCGAGACTCGGATCTGTGACAGTCGTGATGCAAGTGTACAGCAGATCGCAGGCTTGGCAAGGCCGCAAGAGTCCAGCAGCACATCGCAGCAGCAACTTGCATTTGGGTACAGGCCCCGCTTCACGAAGTACTCGTCCTGTGTGGCGATCTTCTCGAGCTCCACGGCAATCTCCAGCAGCGGATCTTCCCTGCACATTTTTGAGGCCATCTTACAATGCCAACTCGGGGACGCAGTTGTGTACATGATGCCTTTCGCCAGACTGAGACACAGCAGAGACACGCAGTTCCCGTGCTGTGCCGTCACGGCAGCTGAATTTGTGGCATAGATGCAGGGGCAAGGTGCTCACTGGATGTCGAGCTGCTTGAACAGCTGATGGCAAATGCTCTGCATGACCTTGGCACGAGGGTCAAACGTCTTGTAGACGCTGCACGAGCACGGTGAAAGGGTGAGCATGATGTCCGGCTCCGAATGACAGGCCGCTACTGAGCTGCATGACACAGTACACACCGGTGGCCAAAGCCCATGAGACGGAAGGAGTCCTCCTTATCCTTGGCCCTTTTGATAGCCTTGTCCACGTTGTCCTTTGTACCGATTTCCTGTGCATATGCAGAGCACACTTCAGTGCTGCGCAATCACAGTGATGTGACAATGACACTCATGCCAAGAGAGCAGGCAGCCGATCACACACCTCCAGCATCTTGATGACAGCCTCGTTTGCGCCGCTGCAGATGACAGAGAATCGCTGCCTCGATCATAGCCGAATGTGAGCAGCAAACGGTGCAACGACTGCATAGCAGATCTGGATATCGAACACTCAAACTCACCCATGCGCAGGGCCCCAGAGCGTAGCAATGCCAGATGCAATGCATGCATACGGGTTTGCCTGGCTAGACCCTGCAGCAGCAGCAGTGAGGCACGTCAGCACTGCGCGTGGTCAAGCAGGTTTCACCCCTGCTGACAGCAGACCAGCAGCCAGTGGCTTGGCGTGAAATTCGTTGCATGGTCTCATGAATGGTCAGCAGACAGACCTGCATTGCGGACGGTGGAGGTGGAAGCGTTCTGCTCGTGGTCCATGTGCAGGATCAGGAACAGCTCCAGAGCCCGCACCTTGATCGGGTTGATCTCATACGGCTCTGTTGGTACGCTGAACATCATCATCTGCACCAGCGCATGTGTGAGTGGTGCGATACCATACTTTCACCTGCCATCATGTAGCGCTCAACAGACGGTCACTCACAAGGTGCCTCACCATGAGATTCTCCACATAGCTCAGATGGTTTCGCGGATACCTGCGCCAGCCAGATAAGAAATGTGAAGCCGACGGACAGCGCGGTGCACGTGATAGTCCAAACGATGGCAACGAAGCAGTTGTTGTCGTGGGAAATCCATGGTGGCGGTCGAACAGGTCTTGCTACAGCTCTGGACACAGTCGTGCCGGCCACAACTCACATGATTGGCTGCCCTGTACCCATGACAGCACAGGATCAGATCGACTGCAACACATAACAAAGAGCAACCAGAGGCTGGGAACCAGGATGGACACAACAGCAGTAAGATGCGTGCATGCGCACCAACGGCTGTTTTGTAGGCGATGGCGGCCAATGTCGGCATCTTGGCAATGATGCGCAGCACAGCCATATCCCGCTGCTCGGGATCGTTCACATCTGCAGCGTCGCGGTAGAATGCCGACAGGGCCCCCACCACGCCCACCTGCACGGCAGTACCTGCGCATCATAATCCTGTACAGGCAAGAGCACCAGCTCGTGACATGGGCCGCCAGCAAAATAGTCGCATGCACTCACCATTACAGCCATTGGCGCAGCGTCATGCCTGAAACCCTACGGTTGACACATCAGTCTTTAGCAGCCAGGACACCAAATGTGCTTTGGGTGAGACCAGATAGACCGCACTCTACGTGTGCAAAGTGAAGCTGCACGTCTACTCGCTTCTTGAGGGAACATAGAGCTGAATGTAGCAGAGCTGGGTGCTCAACGACTCGCACCCTATAGAACTGGATGAGCTGCTCTGGCACCATCGTGTGGCGTGTGATGTCATGGTTGAAGTGCTTCTTCTCCGAAGGTGTGGGCAGCTCGCCATGCAAGAGCAGGTAGCAGCTCTCCACAAAGTCGCCAGCGCCGCCTGGCGTGGGATCTGCGAGCTGCTCGATCGCATACCTGCACAATTTGCACAGGGTGGATGTTATGCAATCTTGGCACGCAATGACACACCAGCTGTGTGGACAACGACTACAGTGAGATGGATGCATTACACAGAGTCATCCTGGACCACAGCGCACCCGCGGTAGAGCAGCTTGCCTTTCTTGCCATCAATGTACCTGCACCAAGTTACATTGCCGGTGACCGCCATTCTGCGTAGTGCACAGCTTATGCACAAACGAGTGCCGTATGCGCGCACGTGATTGTTGACTCGCAAGCGGCTGTGCTGTTGAACCCCGGATCAAAGGTGCAGATACCATGCCTGCGGATATGAAGACAGTCAGTGTGTTTGGACCGGCAAAGTGCTGCATGTTCTCTGTGGACCTGAGCATGTATCTAAGAGCGAGTAATCCAGCCTCACCCGTTGTATAGCTTCCTTATGTCGACAAATTTCTGCCCTGCCGAATCCACCAGGTATGGCAGCTCCACCTATGACAGCACGCAGTGGCAAAGACCGATGTATCATGGGTGTTGGTACCACGTTGAACTGGTCTGCAAATAGTCAGGCAATTGGAATACAAGGATACGATAGCCCTGTGGATAAGGCTTTGTGGTCTATGCTGTCAGAGCAGCCTAACAACGGTCTCACATGCGGCATGGCCGCCATGCAGCTGAACAACGATGTTGCACATCTCGCAGCATGGATACAAACACTAAGCATAAGCTACGTCCTGGCCTACAAAGCAGAGCTTACGACTGCAGCTCACACCGTGACACCGTGCTGTGCCCGATCGCACCTCGGTGCCATCCGGCATCACAAGCTTGGCGCTCTGTTCGCCATCCTCCGCCATGTTGGAGCCTATTCCGTGACTCTTCACGGGAAGCAACCCAAGTTTACCCGCGCGTCCTGATACAGAGGCACCGCAGCGATCGCAAACGGCCTTTGTCACGGTTGCGATCGATAGGTGCTGACTTGGCTTCCTTGCAGGTGCAGACCAAAAGAAAGGACGACCCTCAAATGGTACATTGCCACCAGCACTCCCATGCCAGCTGTGATGTTGGATGTTCATCGCCGTCCAGCAGCATCTGAACAAATGGAATAAATGTGCCGCTCACGACCTCCAGGCAGGCACGATCACAAAGCTGATTGTCGCGCGCGCAATCAACAGCGCAATGCACGGTACAGGCATGCAGGCAGTCCAGCCCAATCCCATCCTGACTGTCAGCAAGATAAATACACTTCGTGGGAGCGACTGACATCTTGCCTGGCGGTGCAAAGATCGGCAGACATAAGAGTAGCCGCCTAAGAACGAATGCTGCGAATAAAACCACTGCCGATCCAAGCAAGAGGATTGGCCACCGATGCCGTAACTGAAAACCAGGCCTTTCTCGCTGACGCCGCTGCGGCACTTGGCTGCCTGCCACTGGCGATGACTCGCACGGCTGACCCTGCAGCTCGGGCTGCGTGGGGCAGACGAGCACCTCTCAAGCCTGCAGCTGATGGCGATGGTGCATCAGGCAACATACAGCACTGCATCTTCACCATCAGCACCGCCCCATGTTGCTACATGTGATGCGCATCGCATGTACCTGCGCCTGACTCTGCTGCTGCTGCTGATGGCCCTGTTGTTTGCGCTCAACCCAGTCAGGAAATAGCTTTCTGAATTGCAAGTTTTGCACCTGCACAGCACGCAGATACTGAGTCTACCGAAGGCGCCTGACACGAGCACCTGCCATGCACCAAGTACAACGTGCGACGCTCACATTGAAGTCCAGGGACTGGGCTGCCAGCTGCTGCTTCTCTTCTGCTGTGCTGGTGACGCTGCCAGTGGTGGGCGCCTCTTCAAGCATGAAGCTCAGCTGAATAACCACAAGCAAGAAGGGTCACATACTGCATGGCATGTGGCGTCTATGCAATACAACGGGCAAGCAGTGGCTGTCCCATGGACGAGGATACACGCCAAGCTTACACTTGCTTGCATAAACGCGGTCCAGCGCACGGACTTACCAGCCCAGTCAGGATAGTTCCAACACTCCAAGCGGGCTGCCAGCTCTCAGGGTGAAAGTCTGCACACAGGCACACGTCGCCTGCGATGATGTGTTCTTTGCGATCAGCTTCAGCCACACGTATCCATTTTCTGCCGTCCACGCTACCTGTCATGGACATGCAGATCTTGGCATTGGGTGCAAAGCGGCCACTTGGCGTGCACATGACGATGCCTGCAAACACGGAAGCAAAGTGTCAGGTGTACACCATGAACCACAGCCGTCCAGATTCTCCATCCTCAAGCACCACCCAGCGGCTTACTGGGGGCCTTGAAGGGGTAGTCGGCTGGGAAGATGACCTTGCCTGCAGATGTTACACAGCACATCGCATCGTGGGGATCCAGACTTGTGACGGCGAGGGCAGAGGGTTAGCGAGCATGTCACTGGTGGCTGCAAGTTGACGTGCCATGATAGACGCCGCCAACATATGGCGTCTCAGCCGGACCGGTGAGAACATAGTGCCTGCAAGGCACATGCTGCCTCGGCGATCGGTGGCCTCGTAGTGACACAGCACCATGAAGTAAGCAGACCAGCACTCTCAACGCAAGCATCTACGATTTGGCTCACCACTCGAGGATGTTATTGGGGTTTGGGTGCGCCTCTATATTGGGACGCGGCTCCGTCAGCAGTGCGCGGTACTCCTTTTGCAGTCTTGAACTGCACGCCTTGCCGACCATTGGTGTCTGCCAGCAGCTCAGCAACAGGAGTCCGCTGCGCCTCCCACCCAAGGCGCCTCCTCAGCGTGATGCTGCTGCGCAGAGATCCCTTCGCCCTGCTGCTCAGGTCCTAGACATTTGTGCTTTGCAGCCTCAGCGGCATAAACACCATTGTGCTGACATGTGGCGACAATGCACGTCACTGCCTGAAGCGCTGGCAACCTGTTCTTGTATTCCCAAAATTGCTGCGCGCCAAGGCCACAGGTTTACAAGGTCAGCTGAGTGGGTAGGAGAGCTCAGCAGCCTGACCGCTGTGCGCAGTCTCTTCCTCGAGTTGCATGAGTTGAAATGTGTACAGGTATGTGAACTGCCGTCTGAGTAGCACCATCACACCCGCATGATGGCGACATGATGTGGTTGGTCGCCACCTGCAGGCAGCATTTGCCGAGGTCCGCTGCAATGCCAGACACCGCTTAACAAACCGATTGCGAGCTGCATCAGTGGTAGCGTGATACGTTGACAATTGTATACTCAAGCAGTGTAGGACACCAATCGCCAGACCCTTTGCTCCCCTGGGCAGTAGCATGTGTGCGACATTTGCACATTGCATCTGCGGCACAGCTTGAAAGGCAGGGTCGGTTCTCAGGGTGAGACACGAGCCCACGGACGTCGACATGTCAACAACAGCACACTGACTCAACGCATGACGCCCCGTTGTGCACCACTCAACGGGCGGGCAACGGCTTTCGGTGATCTGATGTGCCGTCAGCGGCTGTAGGCACCCAGCTTCAACAGAGCGCTTGAGAAAACAGACCCTCTTCTGTGCACAATCAGGTGGCTGCAGAGAGGTGTAGTTGCCACCATATGCTGTTGATGCGTGATGCGGAGTGTGAGCGTGAGCATATGACGCGTTCCATGCATGGCCCTCCCATAGCATGCATAGTCAGCAGCAAGACCAGCTTGTACCAATGGTTCGTGGGTGCAGGTACCAAAAGCGCTGTGCAAGATGGGGAAGAACCAGCAGCACAAGGCGATGCAGCAGCAGCGGCACTCTGCCAATGCAGATGGCGAGGCGGTCCTTGACACCGGGGACGGAACTGTGGATGTGACCTTTCACAGCCCGGAGTGGCATGCAGCGCGGATTGCAGCGCTCACAACAGAGCGCATGTCCTGGGAGGACTTTAAGAAGAAACAGAAGGATGAGGCCAGCATGGCAGCGGTGGAGGCCGAGGTGATTTGCAGTATGGGCTGCAGCTGATGCCAGCCAACGCAGCGTCTGCCTTTCCGTCGAATGCATCACAACGCTGATACTGGGACGTTCACATGCTACAGAACGAGGAGGAAGCAATGCGAAAGTACCGGGCGCAGCTGGATGCAGACCGAGCATCCAGATTAAAGGTGACATTGCCTGAAGATAACCTCTGTCATCATCTTGTTGCTGCCTTCCGGGTCATCATCTCACCATGCAACCCTTTGGGCAGGGCTCCACCGCCGTAACAGCCACCAACGGCAGCAAAAAGCGCAAGCGGGAGGAAAAGGACAAAAAGCGCAGCAAGGACAAAAAACGTAGTAAGGACAAGAAGAGCAGCGACAAAAAGCGCAGCAAAGAGAAGAAGTCCAAGAAGAAGCGGCAGCGATCTGTCAGCTCGGACGATGATGGCAGCAGCAGCAGCGACAGCCAGGCTTCACAGCCAAAGAAGCGGAGTAGCCCGGTGCGGCTGTCAGAGTTCCTTGCCGGCAAATGAGTGCCAAAAGCGATGCGGGATTGTTGGCGTTGTGGGGGACAATACCGTATACATAGCCAAAGGAACTGTCATGGTGCGACTCAGAGTCATCTTACCAGAAAGTAAACAACATTCAGTATGAGCCTGCGGTTTGCAAGAGCTGCGGCAAGGAGACTAGCTTCTCGCGAAGCTTCCCCAGCTGCTGGCCATGCCTCAGCTCTGCTGCATCGATGTGGCCCCAGCCGCTGAAGGAGGTGGGCCTCACTCCCCTGCTGGCAAGCACCCCGAGCAACACGTCTGTGCCACCCTCTGCCCCTCGTATCAGCCGCAGCTCCTGAGTGTCATCTCCAATGACATCTGCTACCAGCTCTGCATTCGCGCTGTTGGTGCCTGCAGCAAAAGCGGTGCAAGCCTTCTGCCACAATGGTCGCACCAGCAAGAGTGCCTGACAGACCACACGTCACGACGCCTCCGTGTCTGGCAGCAACAGGGACAGGAGCGATGTGTACCTATGATGCCGGTCGGACCCCGCATCAGCCACCCACAGGCATAGGTGCCGGGCAGCGCCCGCCCCTCCGAGTCCAGCACCCGGCCGCCCCTGCTGGGTAGCAAGCCATCCTGAGCTGGCTGCATGCTCTGTTCACCGCTTCCTGAACTTGCGGCAGGGTGCTGCAGAGGAGGTGCTGCGGTCAGGCTGTCCAGCACGGTTGCAGGTGGACCGACCTGTTCAGGATGACCCCCCTGTCTGCGTCGAAGCCGGCGCCCTGGATCGGCACCGAGCGGTAGCCGATGCTGACGAGCACCAGGTCTGCTGGGATGATCTCGAACTGCCCGGTGCCGCGCGCAAGCACCCGGCCGTCGTCCCCCGGCTGCAGCTGCGTGCGCTCCAGCCTGACGGCCTGCGCTGCCCCATTGTCCCCGGTGACAATCTCCACCGGCTGCCTCAGGAAGTCGAAATGCAGCTGACGGGCTCCTGGCCTGCGGGGTGCAATGCCACGGTGATCCGCATCCTGGAGAACCCAACAGCACAACAGTGACAGTTCACAAGCCAAGCAGCAGGGCAGGCGCCCACTCTGGGCTTGCTGCAGCGGCTGCCTTGGAGAACACATCTTGCAGGCGCCGCTTGATGCGGTCTGCTGTGCCGGCACCCTGGCTGCCCTTGCTGGCAGGAGGAATAGCCGTGTTGAAGTGCACATTCCTGTCGGCCAGCCCCAATATCTCCCGCAGCTCCTTGGGTGTACAGGCAGCCTGCCATGCGAAAGCAGGCCACGCTGGACAGCTTGATCCAAGCAGGACGCCATCAACAGGTAGGAGACCCTCCAAATTGCATGCCCGTCTGCAACAGTCGTGTTGAAAATGCTGCAAGACGCTCCCACCTCTGCGGGGCTGCGCCGAGCGACCAGATGGATATCCCGCACAGCGGACTGCCGCAGCTGGCTCAACGCACGGCCCGCCACGTCCGTGGGCGCCAGCCGCTGCGGTGGCGCCAGCAGCAGCCGCGCGCAGTCCAGGGCCACGTTGCCCAGCCCAAGCACCGCAAGGCTGCGCACGGCGGCCAGATCCACGTGGACATCACCACCGTGCGGGTGGCCGTTGTACCACCACACGAACTTTCGTGCCGGCAGCACGCCCGGCGCATCCTGCCATTGCAACAATAATAAGCGGCCCTCAGCCTTGCAGCTGCAGTGCCCAGTGCAATGCTGAGGTGAATGACAGGTCATGCGCTGCGCACAGGCGGGAGCCCACCTCCCCTGGGATGCCAAGCCTGCGGTCGCTCTCAGCGCCGTACGCAAGCACTACCTGACCACAGAGATCAGCAGTCAGGCGCCGCCGTCTGAAACGCCTCCGTGCACGCCAAGCCCAGGTGTGGGGCTCACCCCACTGTACATGGACTGCAGCTCTGGCAGCTGGATATCCCGCCCCACTGTGACGTTGCCCACAAATGTGCTGCGTGGGTCCTGTGCAATGCCTGTGAACTGGTGCTCCACATTCTGCATGACGAAGTGAACATCGGTTGGCAACCTGCAATGCCTAACTGCTGGCGTGCAAGCAGGCCCTGCCACTCGAACTGTGGCCTGCTGCATACCTTGGTTTCAGGATGGTCGGGTGCAACCCCTGACCGCACGAGACCAAAAGGGGTGGGTAGCTGGTCCTACATGTAGAAGGGGGCCGCACATTGCTTCAGTGGCACACGGGAGTGGGTGCGGTGCAATAAAGCTTGGGTGCGGTGCAATAAAGCTTGACGGCCGTGCCAGCGTACCAGGATGTCAACGCGCACGTGCTGCCCATAGCGCTTCAGCAACTGCACCCGTGCAATACCCTGTTGCTCACGTCTTGTACACAGCAGACCACCGAGACGTCTCTGACCAACACCCCAAGCAACAATGCATGCTCTGTGAGGCGATGAGCGCATGCTGCACGGACCTTGTCGGCAACATAGAAGCCAGCAGGGCCGGCGCCGACGACACAAAAGTGCAGCCTTGCAGGAGCTGCCTCGCTGCAGGAGCTGAACGTGTCGACTTGTGACGACGTGCCAATGACGTCCAAGCAGCTGGGCTGCCTCGCTGCTGCCGGGCGCAGGTTGCAGAGCAGACCCGCCCCACGATTGGCTGTCAGACGCCGCAGAAACATCACGGCAGCACTAGAGCTTGCATGATTGATGTGGCGACAGTGGGATGCTGCCAAGGCGGCATGTGACGCTTCGTCCTAGTGCATGCTGCCCACGGATGCAGCGGTTGGTGCTGCAGCGGTTTCATGCGCTGTGCGGGAGCCGAGCCGGTGACCACTCTTGGTCCAGCCCTCACCGACGTTGCGAGCACATTGGCCGACCGACTGCGAATAGGATTGATAGCAATTGACGTGAAGGAGGCATACGGCTCGTGCCATGCCGGATGTCGCATCGGCGGTGGAAGGAGCTTCAAACAGAGGTGAGCAAAGGGTTTTGGGCGTTAGGGTTTGAGGCCCAGCTTGCTGCCTCTGCAACCGCGCACAGCGGCGTCAGTCACCCACCGCCAGCGGCTGTATCAGTTCAGCTGCCACCATGAGCTTAAAAGGCGATCGTCGCAAGGGGTTCATGCGCACGCTGGACCCTGAAATCTCACGCAGAATACGCGAGGACAACATCGTAGAGCTGCGCAAGAGCAAGCGAGATGAAAACCTGCAGAAGAAGCGTATGGTGTTTGCAGCAGGCCATGACTCCTCCGCGATGGAGGATTCCACCCGGAACGGCGGCGCTGCCATGCAGCAAAAGCTGGAGAGCCTGCCGGCTATGGTGCAAGGCGTCTGGAGCGAGGATCCGAAAGCCCAGTTGGACGCCACATCACAGTTCCGCAAGCTCCTTTCGATTGAGCGCAACCCGCCCATCGAAGAGGTCATCAGCCAGGGCGTGATCCCACGCTTTGTCCAGTTCCTGCAGCGAGGGGATTTGCCACAGCTACAGTTCGAGGCAGCCTGGGCGCTCACAAACGTGGCCTCAGGCACGTCCGAGCACACCAACGTGGTGATCGGCAGTGGCGCCGTGCCCATATTTGTGCAGCTACTCAGCTCGCCCAGCGACGATGTCCGTGAGCAGGCGGTGTGGGCGCTGGGCAACATCGCGGGGGACTCTCCCAAGTGCCGGGACCTGGTGCTGGAGGCGGGCGCGCTGCTGCCGCTGCTGGAGCAGCTGAAGGTCAACTCCAAGCTGTCGATGCTTCGGAATGCGACCTGGACGCTCTCCAACTTCTGCCGCGGCAAGCCACAGCCCAACTTCGACCAGACGAAGCAGGCGCTGCCGACGCTGGCGCGGCTGATCAGCTCCCAGGATGAGGAGGTGCTCACGGACGCCTGCTGGGCGCTGTCGTACCTGTCTGACGGCACGAACGACAAGATCCAGGAGGTCATCCAGGCCGGCGTCTGCCGCCGCCTTGTGGAGCTGCTCATGCACCAGTCGCCGTCTGTGCTGGTGCCCGCGCTGCGCACAGTGGGCAACATTGTGACGGGGGACGACCTGCAGACGCAAGTCATCATCAACTGTGGGGCGCTTGGCTGCCTGCTGCACCTGCTCACCACCAGCCAGAAGAAGAGCATCAAGAAGGAGGCCTGCTGGACAATCTCAAACATCACGGCTGGCACGAAGGAGCAGATCCAGAGCGTGGTGGATGCCGACATCCTGCCGCCGCTGGTGCACCTGCTGGGCACCGCAGAGTTTGACATCAAGAAGGAGGCGGCCTGGGCGCTCAGCAACGCCACCTCGGGCGGCACCCACGACCAGATCAAGTACCTGGTGCAGATCGGCTGCATCAAGCCGCTGTGCGAGCTGCTGGTGTGCTCCGATGTGCGCATCGTCACCGTCGCCCTGGAGGGCCTGGAGAACATCCTCAAGGTTGGTGAGTCTGAGAAGGAGCTGGGGGGGCCGGGCGCCACCAACCCATACGCCCGGCTGGTGGACGAGGCGGAGGGGCTGGACAAGATCGAGGAGCTGCAGAACCACACCAACGAGGACATCTACGAGAAGGTTGTTGCCATCATGGAGACCTTCTTTGATGTGGAGGATGGTGAGGTGGAGAACCTGGCACCCCAGGTGAACAGCGGCCAGAGCACATACACATTCCAGGCGCCAGCAGCAGGCGGGCAGCCCAGCTTCAACTTTGGCGCACCAATGAGCTGACGGGCTCACACAGTGTGCGGCCAGTAGTCGGCAGCACACACGCCGAGCAGCACAGCTATAGACACGTGCAGATAGGCAACAGGCACAGCAGTCCGTGCGCACAGCAGCCTGTCTCCGTGTGGAGGCAGTGCATCAGCAAGCTCGTCTTGGTGGCCAGCGGCAGGTCGGAGCGCACCCATGCGGCAAGGTTCGAAGGAGCACGAGGCAGTGACGGAGCAAACAGCCAAACTGACGCACAGTACATGACCGGTGTACAAGAAGATGTGGGACACACGCATGACTAGACACTAGACAGGGCCAGCATGCAGGCCTGCTCCACCCGTGTGTGGGCGCTGCTTGGCTGCTTGACAGCTGACAGACAGGGAGCGCATGACCCCAACAATTGACATTGAGGAAGCTCCGGGCGACCATTCCTGCAGGCACTGCTGCGCTGCGCCCTGACACGACTGTTGACAGCAGAACCTGATTCACGGTGACAGGGAGGTTTTTATTACACTGACGAGAACAAAGTTTGACAGACGTGACTACCTACTGACAGAGAGCGGAGGGTGCCAGGGAACAGCACGTTATAGGGCCTTTCAGACTGGTTTTTGAGGAACAGTGACAAAGCGGCAGCGCTTTTGCTCAGCCCCGACAGTTCTGACGAAACGCTACAGTATCGGGTGTCTCGTGTTTCGTCGAGCAGAGCTGGCTGCCCGGTGTAGCATGCGCATGGTTGCCTTCAAGTGAGCATGCAATGGGAATGTGAGCATTCGCTGCATCATCTTCGTTTGATGCCGGCCACAAGTAGCACAGGTGCAAGGTGTAAATCTGTAATGCAGATGCATGGACCATAGGGTCTGATATCTATCAATGTGTCCGACCGACCTCCTTGCTCTAAGATGGACGAACCAAAGATCCGCAGCCCAACATCAGTCAAGCAAGAGCGACTGCACAGTCGTGTTCGTCTGCAACTGACGCCAGTAAAGCCGTTGGCGTCATCTCGGGCAAGTGAGTCATCCTGGGTGTGTGACTCACGCGGCGCTATCTACTACTGCAGGTTCCCAGGATGCCTAAATCACAACCTATCTTTGGCCCATGTCTCCTACTGCTCACTTGAACTCCCGCCGCTCACTGCTGCCAAAGATGCTAAAGATCACGAGGCCAAATGCATAGCATGCAGCGATGGGCAGGAACAACGCCGTTGTCCATGAGCCGGTGCGGTCTAGCAGCAGGCCCACTGCTGAAACGCCTAGGATGCCAGGCAGCGCGCCGGCTGTGTTTGTTATGCCCAGCAGTGCGCTTGCATACTTGGGGTTCATATCCTGCAGCACGCCACGCCATTTGTGTGATCCGGTGCAGTTGCCACTGTGCAAGCTGCCCTGCCTGCGTGTGCATGCTCGGATCAAACCCTGCACTCCGTGCAATGCTGAGGAACCTACACAGCCATCACCTGGTGCACACAGTACAGGCCACCCCGGCTGAAGGAGCCACATGCAAATGAGACTGCAACAGCAAGACACGATTGTTAGGTTAGGAAGGCTCCTTGTTCATTGACAACGCAGGTGGACAGTGACAGCGGTGCTAGTGCGGTGGGATCTGGTGCGCAGTGGCCTGCGGAAGGCCTGACATGCACCTGACAGTATGCCCACGATCATTGCTGTGAGGCGAGGCGTGACGGCCCCAGCCGCAGGCGTCAGGACGGCACAAGCCAGCATGCACGCCAGTGGGCCCGCGAATGCAATGCCCTGCAGCGGTTGTGAGGCTCAACTCCGGTCCATCGGAAGCTTGAAGCAGGGGTGTGGCATGCGTAAGGCAAGCTCCACCTCAGCTTGGTGGAAGCACCGCACCTGGCAGAGCTTCCGCACGCGGGTCAGGCTCCACCCCTTTTGAAATAGCCCATCTGCCACCGGCCCGACAAAGGGAGTCGCAGCTATCATCGCCTGCATGGCAGTCCACCAGCGGTAAGCTGACAGTTTACGTGAAGGCACAGTCACCTGCTATCAAACCACACCCAGCAGCAGACCGTGGCCTGCGGCCGTCCATGCCCATCAGCAGCTCACCAGATAGGGGATGAGTGTGTACAGGCTGCTGCTCTCCACATTGAGGCCCAACGACAGCTGAAAGTAGCTAGGAAGCCATGCTAAGGAAACATAGTAGCCATAGCTGCACGTACAATAGGTAAAGCATCCATCAGCCCGGATCGTCAACGTCAAGGGGTTCCCTCACACAGCAGATTGTGACATTGCATTCCAGGGTTGACGACGCTTGCAGTATATATTGCAGGAAGACAGCGCAACGCACTTGAAACAGAAGTGGGCGACGATGACTGCCCACACGGCTGAAGACTGCATGAACTTTCCCCAGGGCAACCCTGCTGCCGGGTCATCTGCATGTGTGCCAGGTGCTGGATCGTGAGCCTGGGCTGGTTTACAAACGTTCACCTGACAGTTCACTGAGCAGCAAGCGCACGTGCAGGCTCTCTGCGCCAAGCAGCCCACCTGCAGGCTGTGCCTGCGCTGCCGCCGCTGCCTGCGGCGCTGCCTGCTCGTCCATGCTGACCGCTGGGTCGCTGCTCTCGGGTTTCAGCAGCGGCCACCACAGGCACCACGCCAGCCCCAGGACGGCGAAAAGGTAGAAGACCGACGGCCAGCCGGCTGTTGCTATGAGCGGACCGCATATGACCAGCCCCACCGCGCTGCCGATGTCGAGGGACCCAAACACGACTGTCACAGCCCGTGCCCGCTCCCGCCTGCAGGGCGCAACATGTCTGGTCGCTCTGCAGTATCGCGGAGCATTGAGGTGACGCCACACAGTCTCCCGATGCAAGGACGCGTCTGCAGGAAGCCTGATGCCAGTGACGTACTCTGGCACCAGGCGTGCGAGCACGTTGGTGGCTGCGGAGGGTGCGAAGCCCTCGCCCAAGCCCACCAGCACGCGCGTGGCCGACAGCGCCAGGATGCCTGCGCAGGTGGGCAGCGCCGCCGTGTCAAACGCGGATGAAGTTGGAGGAGAACACTCGACAAACATCACGGTGCGCTGCGCTGGCCTGGCCACACGACATGCTCACCCATCTTGGCGGCGGGCGGCGCCAGGAGGGTGCCCACGCTCCAGATGGCCACGCCGGCCAGCAGCACCTTCGTGCCCCCAACCTTTGTGGAAATCCAGCCCGCAGGGATCTGCGTCAGGGCGTACCCGTAGAAGAACGCCTGCAGCGGTGCGGAACGCCCACACGTTGGCGTTGACCGGGGCTGCACCAGCGCACCCTGACATCTGCATGACCAGCAGCCGCCACCCCTGCGCAAGCATTGACATGAAAGCATACCGAGGACACGAGGCCACGCTCCAGGCCAGTCCAGCCCAGCTCCTTGGACATGGGAAGCACAGCAACGCTCATGTTGACTTTGTCCATGTTGCACAGAACGAAGGCGACGCCTGCAGTCGCAGCACGCATCCCGTCGCCTCAATTGCACCAGCAGGATATCTGCAAGAGAGCCCACGGCGCAGTGCAGGGAACCGGTCGCGGAAGGAAGGACGACACGAGGTCTGCGGCAGCGGAGCACCTATCGCAATGACCACGCGCCAGCGCTGGGGGATGCCAGAGCCTGGTGGCCCGCTGCCGTTGCTGCTGCTGGGGACCGCTGCATCTGTAGAGGCAGCGGCGTCTGCTGAAGCTCCGATATCATCCTGCGATGACGTCTGCAGCGCTGTGTATGCGAACGAGGCGCTGGCGTCGCCAGGCAGGTTGGGGTAGATATATTCTGGCGGCTGGGACGCAGCATCTGCGGCATCTGCGTTAAGTGGCCTTGGCGTGCGGTGTCGGGCCTGACTGTATGCCCGCCGCGGGATCACGCGGCATGTTCGATGAGCAGTGGCTGTTCTACACGTCAAGACTTTTGGGGTGCAGCAGGGCCGCAGTGCCCTCTGCTGCATCCTGCTGACAGCTGCAGTGTGTGGCTGCACTCACTGCATCGCCGGCTGCAGTGTGCTTCGTGATTCCAGCCTCATGTGTCGCGTACTACACACCCTCGGTCATTAGCAGGGCGGGCTCTGATCACCAGCAGTCTGGAATCGGAACGATCACGTCGGTGCCAGCCCAGCTACAATGGCATTTTGCCAGCTGCAGAGCAGCCTTGACGGCGATCTCTGCTGTCCACCGTGCCAGGACTCACGTGCAGGCGGGACGATGTGGCCTGCAATGCTGCGATCGGTGCGAACGTGCTCGCGCTGCCATGCGAGCGCTGATTTCACTCACGGGTGGGGAAGCATGACCAGTCAACAGCAGATCAGCAGTCCGTCAAACCATCGCACAGCCGAGCACGTCAGCGCTTTCACCGGTTGCAGCCAGATCAGCAAGGTGCCACTCGGCACAACCAGGTCCCGTCGTCGGCAGTGTCACAGGGCTCTATCGAGTCACTACGCCGCTGCTGACGGCGGGGTCTGTCTGGTTTTGCAGGCAGCAGCAAGTGCTTCAATCTGCTGCACGTTGCCGAAAGCATGTTACAAAGAGGCACAGCTTTGGCGGAGCTGGCGCAGCTGGCCCCGAAGCAGAGCAGTCGCATCCTGCGCAGTGCGCACACCGGTACAGAGGTCGTCCTGCGGGAGGTGCGCAGCCCAGCCGTGGCGCTCACGCTGCTGCGTTTGTGCCTTTGACTTCTCTATCATGCTCACCTGCTCGTGTGTCCTCTCGCAGGTCGTAGACCGGTTGGGCGAGGCCGGTCAGCGTGTCACAGTCAACCGCGGGTTCGCGCGCAACCACCTGGTGAGACCAACGGTGCTCTGGGTCGTCAAGGGCGTGAGCTCGGGTTTTGCCCTATGTGAGCGTGCGTCATACCCAAGCTCACCGCGGTCTGCTTACTGCACAGGTGCCCAACAAGCTTGCCACGCTGGTGCCGAAGGAGGTGGTGCGCCGGCCGCCACGATCACAGGTGCAGCAGCACATGATGGCACAGCCAGTTTGCGGGTGTAGCAGCTGAGCGACTAGAGCTGTGCCCGACGCTGTGCACCTCTATTGACAGATGGGCGACGGCGCAGCGGCAGCGGGGCCCATGACGACCGCCTCACAGCTGCAGCTGGCATCCATCGTCAAAACACTGTGCTCGGCTCCCCTGGTGATCATGCAGCTACCCCTGCCGGCCGACTCCCGGCGATGCATCACACATGTCTCCCCTTTTTGTGATCCTGGGCACTGGCATGCACATAAGTGCCCACAGCTCGGCGCTGCCAACCTGCAGGAGTTGGTGCGCAAATCTGCCTCTGGCACAGCTTCAAGCAGGGGGAAGCTTGCTAAACCAGTCACGGCAGCCTGCATCAGCAAAGAGGTGAGCGAGGCCAAGCAGGCGCACACTGCCCTGACACACTCTGCACTTGGGCATCACCTCGGCGTCCTGCCTGTGACAATCATGCACACTTGCAGGTGCTGCGCCAACGGCGCGTGTTGCTAGCGCCGCAGCTGCTGGCAATGGACCAGCCGCTGCTGCAGATGGGCCAGCACCAGGTGCCGCTGCGACTTGTGACCCCCTCTGGCGAGCAGGTCAGCATGCCAATCACAATCCTCAACGGGCGGCAGATGGTCGGGGAACGTGTAGCAGCAGCAGCAGCGGCCCCTGCACATCTGCCCTCATCAGGCCAGGGCCATGTAGTGCCGCCGTCCTAGGGCACCTCACGGTATGCAACTGGCTTCCGTGGGAAGCAAGGGCGTGCACAGTTGGACGCCTGCGATTGGACTGGTGCCAGTGGGGGCAGCATGGTCCATTGTTCAATACGCATCATCACATGCAATTGATGCCATCGAACGTCAGAATCCAGCAGCTTCCACTGCCGCCATCGATTGCACTGCTGGTGGATGACATCATCAGCAGCCGATTGGCATGCTGCTAGCAATGCTCTTGCGTTGCAATGCACATGCATGAGCTGTGAAGCGTGACTCGTCTCCAGTCCTTGAAGCTGTCTATCAAACTCCAGCGATGCCTGAACCTGCCGGTGAGGTGGCTTGAGATGCATGAGCAAGCCATGCATCCTGATGCATATGTCATCAGCATGCTGCTCCACGCTATGCACGCTTTCACGAGCGCACAGATGTACGAAATGTTACACCTCCTCTGCAGAGGCAATCGAGAAGGCCCGTGGGCAGGGCGACATTCCTGCAGCCACAGCTACCGACGACGACCGCAGCTCCGGAGGTACAGTGTGCTCGAGTTGCAGCGGCGGTATCGTGGCAGTGGGATCCTGTTCTGATGCGTAGTCGGTCACTGGGCTCAATGCCGATATAGTGTCCATGACCAGCGCCACAGGTCATGCAGCAGAGGAGCGGCAGGATGCAGCGGCGCCGCCAGACGATGATGACGACGACGATGAGACCTGCGGCTTTTGCATATTCATGAAGGGTGGCGGCTGCAAGGACGTGTTCAAGGTCTGTCGGCGCTCTGATTTGGGGGGCGCACTCTGCAGCACCCTTCTGCGCACTTTGTTGTCAACTGGCACAGGTGCTGGCGCTTGGAGTGCGCAACGCGCTTTGGTGCGTCGCAGGACTGGAGCAAATGCGTTGACTCCGAACGGAAAACTGGCGGCGACTTTGCAGCGGATTGTCGAGAGCAGGTGCACCTGCATGCATGCCAAACAGCTGCGCGACATTACTTGCCGTAAGCCAACCATGCTGACGCAGTCTCCGTGCTATTGATGTCGCAGACATACGCCTTGAGAGAGTGCATGCTGAAGCACAGAGAGTACTACGCGCCAGTGCTGGAGGAGGAGGTGAGCTGTACTCTGAGCACAGCATGATCTTGCATATACGGTCGGGGGCGTTGCCAGCACACTGTATTGATCATGCTGCGCGCAGGCTGACTTCGTGGCCGACAAGGAGGAAGCTGCAAAGTCCTGATGCACAGGAGGCCGCACGCTCGCCCTCCATACATTCTTGTCAGCAGCATAGGCCTGCTACCTAGCCCAGCTGCTGGACATGAGAGCGCATGCTTTGCAGTGTAGGAAAAACAGCAAGTGAACAATCGTTAGGCAGCTCGTAAAGTGTCAGGAAAAACACGCTCTTGATTGCTGTTGTGGCAATGGCGGCGACCATCAGATTGCACGATGTCACATATTATAGATTTGTAGATATGTGGTTGACGAATTCGCTAATGAATTCTCACGAATTCCACAGCGACAACCATGATGTGCAGCATCAAGTCTCCCACACTGGCATTTTGTACGACAGCTCCAAGCCATCCGAAGCATCATGGCCACTCTGCCGCGGCGTGAACGTGAACAGCATGTGCACATACTCGCACTGCGAGCTGATGCCGCACCACAGCTGCTGCATCTGCATCAGGCCGGTGCTGATGAGGCATTTCTGCAAGTGCTTCAGCTGCACGGTCACTGCTGTGGCATTACCCGCCCGCACCTCCTCCCCCAGCCGATCCTCTGCTGTCTGGCCTCTGCAGTGGAGCACAGGCTTCACGGTGGCATCACTTTTCTGCAACAGTGTGCATACACACCGGCACGACGTGCCCTGGATGCACGTACGATGTATCACTCGTGGGTATTAGCTTCTCACGTGCATTCTGCCATATCGCTCTTCGAGGTCGCCGGCAGCACTGCCAAGTCTCGGAACTCAGCGCCCAGCTGCAGCTGAGGAGTCACCACCTGGATGTGCGTGCTGCCACTCTTCGTCGTTGCCAATGTCAGGCTGCTGCCGAGTGGCTTGAGCCTGTCTACCAGCGCCTGATGCAGCAGTGGACGCAGCCGCCATTGAGCGCGTCGCTCGATATACAGCATCAACACCAGCTGACCGCAGACCAGTGAATACAGCCATCGGTGTGCATTAGATTTTAACGACACCACCTGCAAGTTTGCCATCTCTGGCTGCAAGTCCAGATAAAATGGACAAATCTCCGACTCCAGATCCCGAACCAGCCGGTCAACCTCTGCATGCAAGTGTGTGTTGACGCGAGTCTTGGCCAGTCCATTAGCACAGGAGCTGCATGACACCTCACAGACTGCCAGACATGGCAAAACTCCCTGCAAAAAGCGGGGGGCGTCACGCACGTGAGGGGGCAAAGGGCTTTGTGATCGGCAGGTCCTGCACGATGCTGACGCTGGAGCGGTGGTCCGCCGTCGAGAATGACAAGAATGGGCGGCTTTGGTCGGGTGCATCACCGCCGCTCGGCACGTTCCGCAGTGTCAGCTTCATCTCCACAGTGTCTACATCGTTGCGGGTTGCCGCTGACAAGACCTGCAGGTGCAGCAATATGTGCGTGGAGCAAGCATTCGATCCTATGGCAGGCATTAGGCAGGGTCACAACCGCCACGGCAAGCTTTGTACAGGCACAAACTCACCCGCCGAAGGAGGCTGAGATCAAAACCAAAGGCAATAAAGTCTTTATACCGCGCCTGCAACAGGTAGCTCCCTTCCTCGAAGAAGACTTCCTGCAGACTGGTATCGGCAGAGCCTCAAGCGCATGCAGGCCGGACGATGACGAGGGCTGCACAATGTGCACAGCTTGGGTTTAGCCTCCGAGTTACCTTGCTGCAGCGTGCGGTGACCTGCATGCCGTCTGCATCGACAGGCTTCTGGATGAAGTGCACGTCCCCGGGGCGGAACAGCACCATGCAAGTCTTGCCAAACTTCTCCAGCAGCGGCAGCAGCTCTGCATGTATTCAAATACCTCCTTAAACCATCTGATGTTGACGCCACCAGTGAAGGGGACCTCGTGGTTGCAAGCGGGTAGTTTGTGCACCTCTGTCCAGCAGCCTCACGCCCTCGTCTTGAAGTGCGCCTTTCAGCCGCATCTGTGCAGATGCTTCCGACCATCATCCCATACATCGGCGCCCACCTTTCATATATAACTGCTTGGCTATGCGCTCATGAGAGACCTGTGCTTCTGAGGAGGGCACGACGACCTGTCAGACGCGTGTGGATCAGACACTCATTGCCCAATAGCAAACTAAGTGCTTTTACGAAATTGACACACCCTCTTCACGGAGACGCAGGTGACAACAAGGTGAAGGAGTTCGGCGCGAAAGTCTAAAGTGCATGCGGCAACAGTGTGCTCTGGCGCTCTGTGCATCATGTCGGCATGCTGGGCGTGCTGGGCTCCAGGCTTTTTCGGTGTTTTGAGGAGCGGTCCGCGATCCATCGGTGTTTGCAGCTTCATTCCGATTGCAACGGATTACATGCTGCTGCACTGAGCTGAGGCGTCTCCGGAAGGCTTGACTGCTTGACTGCCAGGCATGGTGCACAGATGACCATGTATCCCCACCAACGACATGCACACTCCTCGCCGAGATGTCAGCGGGGTGCCGGACGCATGCACACACGACAACTTCACGCCGCAAAATCAACATACGCGCAACGCATGCGGGATCGGGTCAGGCGGCCAGCCTGGCGCCCATGCGCACACAGCGGGAGTGCAGACATGACGGTGGATGTCGTGGTCGTGGGCGCTGGCATTGTCGGGCTATGCACAGCTGCAACGCTGCTGCGCCAGCGAGCCCCAGGGCTCACAGTTGCTGTCGTCGACCGTGAGGTGCCCTGCGCTGGCGCTACAGGAGCAGGTCGGTTCAAGTGTTGGCGTCAGATAGTATGCATGCTGACGCGTCTTTGGCCACCTAGCAAAGCTGATCGATGCCACCTGCTGCTCATCATGAATGTCGGTGCATCAGGTCAGGGTTACATCTGGCTTGCGCACCGAAGCATTGGCGATGTTGCCTGGGAGCTTGCCAAGCAGAGCAAGGAGCGGTGGCAAGCGATGCTGGACACGCCGCACCGGGGCTCATCCTACTCCCAGGCGGTGCAGTGGCAGGTGATGCACGGGCTGCGCTGTGATGAGGCACGCTGGTGTCCCAGCTCTTTGCAATATGAACCTTGCTCACATCGTGTGAACCTTGATCTGCAACAGGCCAATGGCAGCATCTTGCTGGCTACAGATGCGGCAGGGGCAGACGCGTTGGAGACCAGGGCGGCGGCGCTGCATACGCAGGGCATCGCTGCTGAAGTGCTGACGGCGCAGCAGACGATGCACGCTGAGCCAGCTGTCATGCTGCCAGCAGCCGGCGGCGGCTTGCTTGTGCCGTCCGACGCCCAGCTGGTGCGGTGGCCTCTGGCTGCTTGGTGGACTCGCACACGTGTGCAGCCCACTGATCAGAGCCGCAGTGACGCTACTGGTTTGGCGTCCTGGACTAGGACGGCAGAGCGACAGCCGCGGCGCTGCAGCACGCGTGCCTGGAGGCAGGCCCGCGGTGCAGCCTGCTGTTTCACGAGGCCTGTGAAGAGCTGCTGATGGACGGCAGCGAAGGGCGTCGTGTGCTTGGTGTGCGCACGGCAGCGCGCAGGTGTGTTTGCTGTGGACAGCAGGGCTCATTTGTTTTGCTTCAGATGCACCAGGTAGCACAAGGCGCGGCTTTCTCACGGCGCAGGATTCATGCCCGGCGGGCAACGGTCCTATGTGCTGGCGCCTGGTCGGGGCAGTTGCTGGACCGTGCCCTGGGGTGCTCGACCTATGCGCAGCTGATCACACCACTGCGCGGACACCTCTTGCAAATACCCGCAGCGGCTGCGCGTGGCCTCAAGCTTGCGCGCGGCGTGATGGAAACTGCCTACTGCGCGGTGAGTCTGTCACGCTGTCCATGTCAAGGGTTGCCCCAGCTACAACTCCTCCTTGTCACTCCTGGTCAGGTGGCTGAGGCATGATCTGTGGCCGCAGCACTATGCAAAGCGGGACGCACAACCTCCAGCACTTGCGGAGGCAGTGCAACTGGAGCAGCCAAGCAGTGTTCTGGACATCACCTTCACGGCGACGACACAAGTGAATGGCGACCTGCTGCTGGGCAGCTCCCGGGACGAGGTCGGCTTCAACGGCTCTCCTGCGGAACATGTTGTGCAAGCCATCCTCGAGCACAGCAGTCGGTTTCTGCCGAGGCTGGATGTGGAGCAAGCTCGGGAGGCAGCGACTGTCAGAGTGGGTCTCAGACCCCATGCACCCCAGGGTTTGCCGCTTGTTGGGAGCGTCCCAGGAGTTGATGGCTTGTTGATGAATGCGGGCCACTCTGGATCAGGCCTCATTCTGGCTCCCATCTCCGCTGCACTGACGGCAGCCATGCTGGACTTCGGGCATGCATCGGATGTGCAGATAGATGATGCACTGAGAGCAGCAGCTGCGCGGCTGGCGCCGCCTGCTCCGAAGTGGGGCGGTGCAGAGAAGGGACCAGAACCGTCTGAGTAAAACGTGTGGTGTGCTGGGATGTAATCTATGCTGCAATATGGTACTGAACATTTACCCACTTCCTCTCGCATCACACAGCGCACAAACTGATACGGTACACAAAGTTGATGTTAATGTACAAATTTGCCTTCCACTGAAATGCTTGAATGCTAGGATCCGGCACGCTCCGCTTCAAGCATCCCCTCTTGAAGCGGAGCATCTCAAGGCAGCAGCTCCGGCGCCTCAAACTCATCCAGTGACGATTTGATGTCATACCGAACCTCAAGGCTGCGCAGCATGTAGCCGGTGGCTGTCGTCCAAAAAAGCTGCGGGGCAAGCTCTTGCACGTTGTACTCTGTGATGGCCGCCAGGTCGGCGTGCTCGTTCGAACCCATGCAGCGGTCGATGAAGGACGTCATGGCATCCAGCACATCCTGCGAGGCATTGGCTGTCAGCAGGTCTGCATCCGCCCCCAGGCTCTGGATGTACTCCAGCAGCTCGTTCTGGTTGGACGACCCGACGCGCACGCTGGCCACCTGCTGCTTGAGGCTGCGGATCTCCGCCTCAAGGTCCTGGATGTACTGCGCTGCGGGCACGGTCTGCGTGCCGTGCTCCATGTGCCACCGCATCACGTCGCCCGACACCCGTGTCAGCTGCGACCCCGGGGCCCAGAGGTCCAGCTGCTCCTCTGGCTGCGCCCCGCCATCATGCTGGGGCATATCGCCGGCTGGCAGTGCCGGCAGGATGAGCGCTCCACGGAGCTCCATGCGAAACAGGGCGTTGCGAAACATGTAGCCCGCCATCATGTGGCTATACAGCAGCTGCGCAAAGCTGTCGGCGCGGGAGCGGATCTGGACGTTGAAAAATTGCGGAGGCAGAGTGCCCAGCGCGCCGCGCACGGTCGTCCGCATGGCATCCACAACGGTTGCAGGGGCCTGCTCGCTGAACTTCTCAATGAGTGACGGCTCCACCGTCCTGGCATACTCCAGCAGAGCAGCGCGCTTGGGCAAGGCCTGCGTGTCCAGCGAGCCAGGCGCCCAGCCCGCATCATACTGTGCCCTGCAGCTCGCGCGTCGCCGCCTGCTGAGCTGCTGCTGCCGCTGCACGCCGGCGCGAGCTGTGCCCGCAGCAGGCCGCAGCCTGTCCAACCCGCTGCTGACGGCCTGCCTGCCTGCTATCATACTGTTTGGTGACGGTGCACTCTGCAAGCGAAGGCATTCACTGTGTGCTACCGCCGGGGAAGCGGCAGCGGACCCACGCCTGCGGGATGCAGGCCAGCGTGGGGCGAGCCGGCCGAGCGGTGGCTCAAGCGACTCGGCGCAGGCTGCCGACCCCGAGACCTGCCTGCGGCAAGGCTGTACTGCGACACAGGTCTGGGTTGCACTACTCCCCGCTAAGCCCAGGCGTGGTGGTTTTATCAGGGGCAGACACATGCACTCAACCCCGTTGGTAGCGGAAGTGCGGGAGAGCGGGACATGTTTGCCGCTCCTGCTTGCATGTATTTACGTTGCTCAAGCCTCACAAAGGGAGCAGTATGGGTCGTGTGTTGGCGCTGACTGTGCTGGTGGCTCTGCTGGCACTGCAGACGAGCGTAGCCTTGCATCCAGGTGAGAGCACCCTGGTGCATGCAAGTCTACTATCATTGCTGCGTGCGTGCACAAACGGTGTCAGTACTCGACCCGTTTGTGGTGGCTTGTTGCTGCGTTCGTGCACAAACGTTGTCAGTACTCGATCCGTTTGTGGTGGCTTGTTGCAGAGCAAGGTGGACAGCGGCTGCACGCAACGGTTGGAGCTGATCCAGATGGGTGCGAGGGCACTGCTTCCGAGGACGCCTGCTTCGCACTAAAGGACTGCGCCTGGTGCACCAGCGGCGCCGTGGGCAACTTTTGCGCGACATCCGAGGAAGCCAAGCGCCTGCCGCCCGCCGTGTTCACTTGCAAAGTCAGCCCTTCGCCAGCACTGCCGCAGTAGCGGGGTCACTGGGCACATGGCCGACAAGGCCGCCAGCCCCAACCCGGCGGTGTCGTCAGCGAAGAACCGCAGGCTGGACGCCCTGCATCAGCGATTGGGCGGCAAGCGTCCGGGTGTGGCGCAAACCTCAGGTAGCCGGTCATTGCGCCGACCACAGCGGGGCATTCTGCCACAGCATGTTGCTCATCTCTATGTTGGGTGCTGCCATATATGTATGGCCCGTGTTGACTAGCAGGCAGCCCACAGTCACACAAGAAGCGCAAGGCAGGGACGTCACAGGCACCGTCGTCTCTAAGCAACCAGCGCCCAGCAGCCTTCCCATATGACCCGCTGGACCACATGCGATTTGATACCGCTCTTGCCAAGCGGCTGCAGGTAGCTTTGTCCGCTGGTGCCTGTAGCTTCTGGCCACCGTGTTTGTGAGAATGGCTACAGATGGCCTTTGGTGGCGGCTCAACGGCGTGAACCTAATTCTGACTGCAGGAGCCTTCTGTGATCAAAGATGCAGCAGCTGCATTCCTGAATGGCCTGCTGACCAGGGCAGCCAATGAGAGCACCAGCGTGCAGACCATCAAGCAGAAGGTGCGCCCCCATGCCGCTGCTGCCATGCCGTCCTGCCCAGCAAGCAGGGTGTGACACGGTGTGTGCGCCGTCGAGCGCCTGCCCGCTGCAATGACAGCCCGGGAGGGTGCCGCTGCAGGTGCAGGACCGCGTGCTGCAGCTCGACAACCCTGCCACAGTCAAGGCGTCAAAGCCGCAGCGACAGCAGCGGCAGCACAGGGCTCCAACTGCGCCATGTGCAGGCTCTGCAGCTGTGAGGCGGGCGCATGTGAAGGAGCTGTCTCACCTGCCAGGCGACCAGCAGCGGTGAGGCTCCAGCTGCGTCATGACGGGAACAGGCCCGTGATTGCGGCAGTTTGCACTGCTCCCTGCCGATGCGGTGCTGATGGATCTATCTTCATTGCTGCAGGTACGAGCTGTACAAGCCACTGAACGTGCTGTGGCAAGCGTACGCTAGAAAGCTGCTGCAAAGCCCCAACCTGGAGGAGGACCTCCTGCAGGTGGGTGCGAAGCTCATGGGCGCAGTGTGCATCATCTGCGGCTGCAAGTGCATCCACACTCTGCAACAACGTTCAGATGCTGCACACTGCAGGCGGATCTGCACGGGTGCCAGCTCACCGTGCTTGGCAGCAAGGTCCAACGCCATGTTGGCAGGCAGGGCATAGTGGTGCGGGTGCGTCAGCGTCAAGTGGGCATCGTACGATGGATCGGCAGGTTACTGGTGTATGTATACCAGAATCATGACACCCCTGATGGTTTCCCTTGCTGTCGCAGGATCGGGGTAACGCTTTGCTGATGATCACGATTGACAACCAGCAGCTGCTGCTTGCAACGCCGGGACTGAAGTTTCGCGTGCAGCTGGACGCACTGCATGCCATGGAGTTGCAAGGCAATGCACTGGCCGCACGTTGACTCCTTCAGAGCAAGCCATAGCACATGACGACGTTGGTTGACAGCACAGTGGGCTTGATGGTCCGTCCAAGGGTTGCAGTTGATGTTTGATAGCTGTTTTGTGTTTTGACTGTTCTGCATTGTACACATCCAAAGGATCGTCACATGCTGATGATACAAAAGATGGCCGCAGAGGATCGACTGCCACCGCCTAGTTTGCCCCGTGTGCTTGACCCAAATTCACTCTAAGACACATTCACGGCGCAGGACGCCACAGTGCTTGCGCTCTCCGACGGTTGCACGGTCAGGCCCTCATCGCAGTATCCTGGCTGGCTGCGGCGCCAGCGGAAGAACTGCCGCAGCAGCTCAGCGCTTTCCTCTGCCATGACGCCTCGGCGTACCTTGTACAGGCAGACATGGCGCCTCAGCAGCAGCTGCACACATCGCTATATACCCTGACGCCGTGTGTGTGTATGTGCACTGCAATCAGCACTGCCATACCATGCGCGGTGGCATCAAACCACCTGCATATCTGGGTGGAAGGGGTGCGGCCGCCGCACAGGCCGCAGCCCGGGCTGCTGGGTTGCATCTGAAAACAGGTCGGCCCAGCTGCCATCTGCGCCTGCACACGACGGTTTCGCACAGCATGAGCACCGGTGTGTTGTGACCCACGGTTGCAGACCACGGCAATCGTCGCCCACCGTATGCCGACCGGGGTGCGCAAGACGCACCTGCCAATGCATTGCGGGCGCCGTACACCAGCGTGCCGACCCGCGACTGCAGCATGGCACCCGCGCACATGACGCACGGTTCCAGAGTGCAGTACAGCGTGGCATCGCACAACCGCCAGGTACCCAGCTGCCTGGACGCCTGCTGGATGCACGCCATCTCTGCATGCGCGGTCGGGTCGCCGCTGCCGGCTGTGCTGTTGTGCGCACGGGCAATGACCTCGCCACGCAGCACCACGACCGCTCCGACTGGCACTTCGCCCGCCGCAGCCGCCTTGTGAGCCTCTGCCATCGCTGCCGACATGTACATGCGATCGTGCGCGCACTGCAGTGTGGGATCACAACACCATCATTTTAGCAGTTTCACAGCACAGCACATGCAGTGGGCGCCGCCTGTGCATGATCACGCACGACTTGCCTGCTGGGCTGCTGCTGGTACGGCCGCCTGCTGCTGCGCAGGGTCCTGCCGCAACACTGCAGTGCTCGCTGCAATACACCGAGCGCCGCTGCTGCAGCTCACACGCTGCAACCCTCCGGCGTGCGGTTCGCGATATCTACTCGCGTGACCGCCGATGTCTCGCAGGTTGATCAGCTGTGGGACTGCGGAGATGGGCTGGCGCCAGAGTGCCTGCTGCTGCACAGCTGGCGGCAGCATTGCCGCAGACAGAAGCCGGACAAACCCCGAGGCGGACAGCGCCTGCATGCACCGTGGGCGTACAGAACGTCAAGCAGCACACCCTGCAACTGCGATGAGCTCACACTTAGCTGGGACTGTCGAGGTTTCGACCAGTGCTCACTGCAGGGCTGCAAATGTACCTGCACATGCTGTGTGCTCTGTGTTCAGCATGTCGTCACTTGGTCGCTGCCACAACCCGATTGTCATGTCACCAAACCGTGTTGCAGCAATCTGATGATCACTCCTGTCAGCAGTCACGCGCAGCGCACCATGCGATGACTTCCAAGATGGGAGTCTTGCGGTGACATCGCAGCGCGATAGCTATCTGTGCTGACAACCACCGTCGACGGCATGGCAGGCCACAAGCGGTCCTTTCCATACTACTCGGACATCGACGACTTCGAGATCAAGCGCCCAGCAGTGGGTGTCAATCCCAGTCATGTGGCTGCAGAGCCGCGTGCATTTGAGCCGCGGGCATTCGATGGCAGCGAGCCCCAGCAGGTTGGGAGTGTGTGATCAGTCCAAGGCAGTCGTAAGGCAGTGCATATTGTGGACCGCCGACACAGTGGCATTTTGCATCAGGACCATCATTCCGCTGGCGGCACGGATTTCGCACCCTGGACAGACGGCCAACTGAAGGTACCGTCGCCGCACGAAGGTAGCAAGCTGGAACAATATCACACTCCTGAAATAGGCTGCCGCTTGAGAGTCGCTCAAGCTATGCAGGCGTTTCTGGACCAGCGTGGCGAGGACTTTGAGCCTGATGCGCAGCGCCCGGAGCTGGTGGGGGTGCACGCCGGCACGCCACCGCCTGACGTCTGCTGGGGACATCGGCCCACCTGTGCATCGGCAGCTTGCAGCGCGCCTGACGATGCCCCGGGCACGCGCAGGTGGCCAAGGCGCAGGAGTGCGAGGCCAACACCAGCCCAGCGGGGGAGCCGCCCGCCGCGGACGGCGCCGGCGCCGCAGAGGAGGTGCGCGGGGCGCATGCACCAGCGGCACGCCCACTGCTTTGGGTCAGCGCAGCGGGGGACTGGAGTGAGGGCTTTGCTGCGACGCCGCGCAGGAGGTCGACCCGCTGGAGGCGTACATGAGCGCGGTGCGGCAGGAGGTGGCGGAGGACCGGCCCACCAACCGCGCGCGCCCGGGCCTAGAGGTGGACGAGCAGGACAACGTGGCCGAGTACCTGGAGGCACGCCTTTTCAGCACCGCCTCCTACTCAGCAGCCTGTCCTGGCGCTCATGGTCCTGCGTCTGCGGTGTGCCTCTTCCGCTGGACTGGCACACCGCACTACTCGTCAAACACCCGGGGCATGCAGGTGCGGCGCAAGAGCAGGAGTGCTGCGGGCATCGCGGCGGCGCAGGCTGCTGCTGGCGGCTATGGCTCTGATGAAGAGGTAGCCAGCTCTTGCAGCCAGTCTGCCATTCTTCTGCAAGCATGTATCCGCAGGGGCCAAGTGCTGATGCATGGCATTCTCTCGCTCTTCAAAAGCTGCTGCAAGTCCTTGCACTTTCCCTCCGCCCGCAGGTGTATCAGACCGCACACGCAGTGGACGCCGCTGCAAAGGCGCAGGCACCCGAGTATGACTCTGACGACAACCTGGTGGTGCCTGACAAGTTCAACAAGGCCATTGAGCCGCTGAAGCCGCTGGACCATGACCAGATCGAGTACGAGGACTTCAACAAGGACTTTTATGAGCCCGCCGCCGAGATAGCTGCGCTGACAGAGGGCCAGGTGAGCGTCAGCATGCTGCTGGACGGCGTGGCCCACCTGCTGCTGAAGTGCTGAAGGCCTTCAAATTTGCACTCTCTGCACTCGCAGGTGCACGAGAGGCGGCGGCAGCTGGGCGTGCGGTTGTCGGGGTTCGACGCCCCCAGCCCGGTCACCACGTTCCAGCAGTGCGGCTTCGACGGCGCGGTGATGGGCGCCATCCGTAAGGCCGGCTTCACGGCGCCGACGCCCGTCCAGGCGCAGGCGCTGCCCGCGGTGCTGTCCGGCCGCGACGTCCTGGTGCGCACTTCATATTCTGCTGACCATGCAGACCCCGCCTTGACCCCGACATATGTGTGGCTTGGCCTGTGACACGTTGGTGTGCGTAGGCCATTGCTCTTTGACTGTGCACAGACCAATGCTGCAGGGCATTGCGCAGACCGGCTCTGGCAAGACAGCCGCCTTTGTGCTGCCAATGTTGGTGCACATCATGGATCAGCCGGAGCTGAGGAAGGGCGAAGGCCCCATCGCCACCATCGTTGCTCCCACCCGGTGCCATGCCAACAGACCTGCTGGACGCCATGTCTGTAGTTGGCACAGTGGCACAGCGCCTGCGCTTAGAGACTCCTCCAAACCGAGCTGCGCTTGATGGGCTGCATGTAAGCCGACCCATGCGTCATCTGCTGCCGCAGGGAGCTTGCAGAACAGATCCACACAGAGTCCCGTCGGTTTGGCAAGGCATACAACTTGCGCATGTGTGCTGCATTTGGCGGGCTAAACAAGCATGACCAGTTCAAGGCACTGAAAGCTGGGTCTGAGGTGTGTCAACCTTGCCTGTGTGCTCACGTTCAATGCACCCTCGATGCATAGTTACATTGTGTCAGTACAGAGGCTGTACAGCCTGGTGTCACATCTGCTCACTTCACAGCGCTGCCTGCTCATGATGCACCCCCTGTTCATGCACTCAATCAGGTTGCGGTGTGCACGCCTGGACGCATGATCGACCTGCTGAAGATGAAGGCGTGCACGATGCGGCGCGCCACCTACCTGGTCTTTGACGAAGCCGACCGCATGTTTGACATGGGATTCGAGCCCCAGGTGGGTCAGCATCAGAACCTAGGACGCGCACCGTATACACCTCGCCACCAGGTCACCCTATTTCTGAAAATTTCACCGGTCAACAGATCACCACTGCGGACCGCCAGACCGCTTCCTGATTTAGGAAAGTTGCTCCTTGTGATGCAGGTCAGGTCAATCCTGGGGCAGGTGCGGCCCGACCGGCAGACGCTGCTGTTCTCAGCGACCATGCCGCGCAAGGTGGAGGCGCTTGTGCGGGACGCGCTCACAGCCCCCATCCGCATCTCCATCGGCGCGGTCGGGTGGGCCACCCACTGGGTGCCTCTGCAGTGGTCTCGAACAGCCAGGTATCAGCTGATCTGGATGTCCTGTTGTGCTGCAGGGGAGCCAATGAGGACGTCAAGCAGACTGTGGAGGTGTGCCTTGCTTTTGTATCAACTCGAGCTGTTTCCGGGGCTCCAGGACGCTGGCGTCTGCCCAGATTGATGCCGAAGACCTGTCCCCATGTCTGGCAACATCGCAGGTGGTGCCCAATGATGCCGCCAAGATGCCTTGGCTCAAGGCCCAGCTTCCCGCCTTCATTGATGCTGGCGATGTGCTGGTGTTCGCCAATCAGAAGGCACGTGTGGACAACGTGTGCGAGCAGCTGGTGGCCAGTGGCTTCAGGCACGCAACCTCCGCACCTTTGGCACTTTTGAGCAAGATCTCGCGTGCACGCGGCTTGCACGCCTCCGCGGTGCCGTCACTCTCCTTCAGATCCACAGATCCACATGCATGCCAATGCAGGGCGGCAGCTATTCACGGCGACATGGACCAGAGCTCACGCATGGCTGTGCTGTCAGAGTTCAAGGCGGGCCGGCACCATGTGCTTGTGGCCACAGACGTCGCAGCACGCGGCCTTGACATCAAGTGAGCGACTGTACGACTGGTGTGCCTGGTCTGGGTACTGGCAGTTGCCGTGGCTGAACGACGACCTGCAGCGCATGTTGTCGGGCTGCAGGTCCATCAAAAGCGTGGTCAACTATGACACCGCCAAGGACATCGACACACACGTGCACCGTGTCGGTCGCACCGGGCGGGCCGGCGACAAGGAGGGCGTCGCCTACACCCTGGTCAACGCCAACCAGGTCAAGGCTGCAGGTTCGTGGGCGTGCTGCGACTTTACATGGACAGGCGCTGAAGTGCGGCGTCACTGCTGCACACTCGGTGTACCAGCAGCGACGTTCGAGGGAACGACCGGTTCGTTGCGTTCTATGCAGTCGACCTGGTTGGCATGCTGGCGGCGGCCCACCAGGAGGTGCCCGAGCAGCTGCACCGCCTGGCACAAAAGGACCCCCGCTTCAGGTGCCGCACCACGTGCTTGGGTACCACAAGCAGGTGTACCCCGCCGGCTAGTCGCACTCGCGAGTGCACGGACGTTTTTCCAGGGTGTCGTCGCTCCGCAGGGGAGCACGCAAAGGCCGGGGCGGCGGCGGCGGCAGAGGCGGGAAGCGCGGCGTCGGCGGCGTGGGCCTCGGCTTTGGCAACGCCCCGCTGGCACCCGCCAACTCACAGCAGGCTGCCGAACCAGGTATGGCCGTTGCTTCCTGCTGGCAGTCGACACCTTCTCAGCCAGGGGTGTGAGGACCGACCAGCAAGCATATCTCAGCGTGTACCATGTCACCGCGCGCAGGGCCCTACGTGCCACCCGCTGGAGTCACATGCGAGACAGCGATGGGCTTTGCCGCATCGAGCGAAGCGGACGCCTTTGCAAAGCAATATCAGGCTCCTGCAGCGGGTGTGGTACCGCAGTCCAGCGGCACTGCCGCTGACCCAGGGGGCCCGCTGCCGCCGCCGCCCCCCAGACCAGCTCCCACAGGTGCGGTGGGTGCTCACCGTCCCACATCAACCAGGGTGCCGTTGGACCTCATCGTGAGGCAGAAGCCAAGAGGCCACAGTGTGCCACGGGTACTATCGTGATGCAGGGCAGTCAGGCGCCTCAGCACCACCGGCAGACCAGCGCCCGATGCTGCAGCAGCAGGCAGCACAGCCGCCGCCGCAGCCGGCTGCGCAGGCAGCAGTCCCTGCACCAGCCGCTGTGCCATCTCCGGCAGGGGGCCGCACCAGCGCCATGCAGAGCATGTTTGCGAGCAAGTATAAGAGCAGCTTTGTGGCGTCAGGCAGCACTCAGGGCGACCTCAGCGCCAAGGCGACGGTGGTGATGCCAAAGGTGCAGACAGGGCGAGCACTGGCACCGCCACCTGTCCCCATCAACCAGCAGCCGCTGTACCTGCGGCGGCAGCAGCAGGGCTTTGCTGCGCCGCAGTCAGGTACAGACTCCGCCTCGGCACAACAGGTGCGAACAGCTGCTGGGAACATTCACGTGTTGGCAGCCTGCTTGCACGATCCTGCTGCGGCTTGAAATGAGGCCGCCATGAAGCAGCCCTTGCTGTACGACTGCAGGCGATTGCAGCAGCACGTGCCATAGCAGAGCGCATGTCGCAGCAGGCAGGCCAGTCCTCGCTGTCTGCGTCAGCAGCCGCCGTCGGCGGCGGCAGCTACAACGCCGCGCCGCCGCCTGCAGCTCTGAACGTCACGAGCGTGCCCAGGCCCCCTACAGCTGCTCCAGCTGTGGGCAACCTCAGCGCAGCTCAGCAGGCAGTGGCAGCCGCGCAGGCGATCGCAGCCCGCTTGGCAGGCGGTCAGAGCGGGACCTCGCAGCTGCCGTCTGGTGGTCCTTACAGCGCTGCTCCTGGGCGCGGCGCCCCACATGGCGCAGTCCCGCCGCCCAGCAATGGCTACGCACCGCGGCAGCAGGGACGGGGCGGCAGCGGCGCAGTGTCAGCTCAAGGGTCATCGGCCAATGTGTGGCGCTCGGTGCTGGACCAGGATGAGCGGCGAGGCAGCGACGATGACCGGCATCGCCATGAACAGCACCACAGCCCAGAGCGCAACCGCTCTGCACGCCGCGACAAGTGGGACCGACCATCCAGATGACTGTTGGTCATGAGACGCCAAACCTAGCTCAGCAGCATAGGTAGAGATTGCACACTTTTTGCATCAGCTTGAAGTCCTTAACCAATCGCAGCTGATGAAATTCACCCTGATAGCTCATCAGACCCCCACCTGACCTTGCCCAAAACTGAAATCCAAACCCCAGTGCGCCTGCCGCACAGTTCAATATACATCGCAGTGGCTACAGCGTGCTACAGTGGACGGTTGTCCTGACCCGTGGCCACCTTGATAGTTTCGCTGATAAATGCTACTGCAAAGACGGCCCATGCACTGAGCGCCAAAACATCAAAGACTGGCCCCTGCAGGCAACAAAATTGCATGTTGCATCTTGCAGTGGGAAACGTGGTGTGAAGAAGCCCGATGTGGCGGCACACCCACAACTGCACACCTGGAATGAGCCCTCTCCGCCGTACTGCCGGGCTGCCGCCAGTGCCGCAATCACGGCACCAGAGGGGAGGATGGCATAGTTTGAGATGGTGCCCCATGCCGACAGGATCCGCCCTGGTAAGCCGAACAGGCACTGGTGTCTGATCCAGTGCGTCGCGGTGACTTGCACTTGCAGCTCAGTGCCTTGCAACAAGCGCACAAACCCACCGCGTGCGAGGCTGTCCATAAACTTCTCCACGTCAGTCGTCGGCTTGCCTGCCGGCTTCAGCAGCTGCTGAATGACCTTCCGGGCCTCCACATCCCACTCTTCAATATGCTGCACCACAAGCCCTGTGCTCTCGTCAAAAACATACGTGGTTGCGCCTGCCGCCGCCAGCCGCGGGCGCCAGGGCAGCTTGAGTATGGAGCTGAAGCGCCACTTGGCCTGCAGGGGGCATGGCAAGGGCTGAGCTACAGTGCGAAGCGCGACATCTAGTGGCAGTGAGTCAGTGCACCGTGCTCTGCCGACCTTGAGCGAGTCCTCCCTCTCCTCCCAGCCTGTGACTTCCAGCTGCACGTCCTCACTGCGCATCAAAACCAACGTCAACTATCTGGTCAGACGTTGATAAATGGTTTCGCCAGCACCAGGTGGAGGTCACAATCCTGGAGGCATTGCACTTACGTGAGCCCACCAAGGTTGCTGACATTGTTCCTGAAGCGCTCTGCACCGGCATGGCACATCCTCACTCAACCACAGCTGTCACCCGACAATAGCTCACATGCAGCCAGCTTCGAATGTGGACGACAGGGCGTCCGTAGCATTTGCTGCTGTTGAACCCACCAACTCCGTTGAATGCTGCGAAATCATCCCTGAACTCGCACTCTGGGTCATAGGCAGCCAGCTCTCCCTCCCCGCTCACAAAGTAGTTGCGCTCATAGTCTGCTCTGATGCTGGCAAGCGCATCCTCCCTGCTGATGTGCTTCTGCAGCATGCCCGAAAACCATGGTAGGTAGATGCTTAAGTTCTGCTGCCAGACCAATGCATAGGTGTGCCACTTACGCCAATGTCACCTTCTGTTCTGCAGGAGCCTTCCCATCCTTCTTGCCGCCTACCAAGTTGCCGTACTGCTCAGCCGCTGCCCATGCTGCCTTCAACCCAATGCCTGGCTCCTCTTTCTGCTTTTGCTTGTCTGCATACACAACCACCCGATGCCGCTTCCGATGTTGTTGCCTGGCGGAGCTGGTTGAGCAGCCCGGAAGATTGCTGCCGCGGAGAGTATGCCTCTGTGTGCATGGTTGCTGGGGTAGCCTGCCGAGGGTGTCCGTCATAACCCGTGGACACACCATCTTCAGCGCAATTGCTGCGCACGGTCACCTATGGATGGTCCGTCGGCTTGTCGACCCGGGTCTGCAGGCGATGTGTGCAGACGTGAGGCTGTGTGCAATGCTCATGCGGTGGGTATGTGCAACAGCAAGGTGCATGCATCAGTGCATGCACGATGCACCGCGATCACATGCTGCATCTTATTCCCCTGTGCCCCCGTTGCTGCAGGCATGAAGCAGTGAAGCTGTTGGTCTGTTTCCAGCACGGTTGAGCAGTCCCAAGCCGATTCAAGTGTTCCTTGATTTGGCTTGCGCAGCAGGCGCCGCGTGGTTTGCGTGCATGCAAAGGAACAACAGGTTTGCATCCCACTGATGTAGCCGACACATTCTATCGGTGCGACTGACATTCGCGCATACAAACGTGTTCGTCCTCAGTCTGATGGTGCCTGTCCTTGTGGTCATTGCTCGGAACGGCTGAGTATCACGCGCGCATGTCCCTGTGTATAGCTGCGGCAATGGCACCCCGCATGGCTGCGGCTTCTGGTGTAAGCGGCACTGCATGCACCTCTGCGTGTTCGCAGGGACAGGACGGTGACGGTGGCCAGAGGGTCACCGTTACATCATCGATGCAGTCGGTATGTGAGGGCAAGGAGTTTGACTTCCCTGCGGAGGAACTGAAGACGCTCAGCTTCTGGGACGACACCGACGCATTCAAGTATGGGGCAGCGAAGCAATGTCGCACCTGCTACATCACGCCCTCGCCCCACTGTGTGGCGCGCTCTTGGTTCACCCTGACGCCGACACCGCTGGCATGCAGGGAGCAGCTGCGCCGCACAGAGGGCAAGCGGGAGTTTGTGTTCTATGATGGCCCGCCGTTTGCGACCGGCCTGCCCCACTATGGTCACATCCTGGCCGGCAGCATCAAGGTGAGCAGCGCCGCACCAGGGTCAGGAACACGACCTTGAGCATGATGACGGACGGCCAGAAATGGTATCAAGCTTATAGTGATGGTGTGCTGGGACGGCCATGCGCTGCAGGACATCGTGACACGGTATGCCAGCCAGACAGGCTGCCATGTGGTGCGCCGCTTTGGTTGGGATTGTCATGGGCTGCCAGTCGAATTTGAAATCGACAAGAAACTGGGTGAGCGTGCAGCCTGTGGTGTGCTGGGACAGCTGCTTGCCAGGCAATCAGGGGCGGTGCGGCCTGTAGCTCTGCAGTGCTGACATTGCAGGCATCAAATCACGGGACGACGTGCTGAAGTTCGGCATCGGCAACTACAACGAGGAGTGCCGCAGCATCGTCATGAGGTCGGTCGAGTCAGGCCACCTGCAGTCGAGACAGCATGGTTGACACGTCAATTGGCGGCAGTGGGGCAAATGGTGCCAGCCTAGCATATCATGTGCTGCTGAGCAGGTATTCCGGAGAGTGGGAGAAGACAGTTCACAGGCTGGGACGCTGGATCGACTTTGAAAATGACTACAAGACGCTGGACCCAACTTTCATGGAGAGCGTGTGGTGGGTGTTCAGCGAGTTGTACGCAAAGGGCCTTGTATATCGAGGGTTCAAGGCAAGTGGAGCACAATGCATGCATGCATGCAAGAGACATGGATTGCTGGTGCTCATTGAACCGTCATGGCAGCGCCTCTGCATCGCTGGCTGATTGGCAATGTGTACGCGTGCAGGTGATGCCCTATTCGACAGCCTGCAGCACCACACTGTCGAACTTCGAAGCGGGGCAAAACTACAAGGATGTGGATGACCCCGCTGTTACGGTAGGCATGACACTGTGTGGCACCACATGTGTGGCGGCCAAGCTATGCGAGGCTTTCAGGCTTCGATACTGCCCGGCTGCGCATGCCAGCAGACTCGATTCTAACCCCAAGCGCCTGTGCAGGTGGCCTTTGCCCTCGACAACGACCCAGACGGTGCGCAGATGGTGGCGTGGACCACCACCCCCTGGACACTACCCAGCAACCTGTCACTGTGTGTGCACCCGGAGCTCATCTACGTTCGGGTGCGCCAGAGCCTCTGCGGTTGCTGTGGCTGTACTCAGCTCAATAACTCGAGTTCCCATTTTCAGAGATAGCATCCAGATTATCATGTTCCCTGCGCCTGCATGATCGCAGGTGAAGAACCCCACGACGGGCGCTGTGTACATCCTGCTGGAGGCGCGCCTTGCAGAGCTGCCAGGCGCAGTGCCCAAGGCCAGTAAGAAGAAGAACAAGGACAAGGCAAACGCGCCTGAGCAGCTGCCGTTCGAGGTGCGCAGATGTTCATTGGTGCGTGGCATACAGACTTTTTAAGATGGTCAACATGGGCATGGTGAGGGAACATACGCAAAGCTGTGGCAGGTTGTCAAGGGTGACCCAACCCATTGCAGGTGCTGTCCAAGTTTCCGGGCAAGGAGCTGGAGAACAAGACGTACACGCCGCTCTTTCCCTACTTCAAGCACTTCAAGGAGCGCGGGGGGTTCCGGGTGCTGTGCGATGGGTATGTGCGCGCGGACAGCGGCACGGGCGTCGTGCACCAGGCACCCGCCTTTGGTGAAGACGACTACCGCATTGGCATCCAGAACGGTGAGCTCGGCCTACATTGGTGCGCTCGCCCATGCCCGCTGTGCTCCCATACAGACTGTGGCGCAAAGCAGCTTCTGGCTGCGGTGGGTGACAGCTTGCTTTTCTGATCTGCTGACGCACCTCATTGGTGCACAGGCATTGTCGAGAAGGGCGGCGAGCTGCCCTGCCCACTGGACGCCGACGGCTGCTTCACTGAAGAGGTTCCGGACTTCCAGGGCATGTGAGGCGCTTCCTCTCCAGCTGTGTTGCATTGGCCAGCATGCAGGTGTGCATCTCAGCCGGTGTGGAGGCTGACAGGTCTGAGCTGGTCTGGTGGCAACGCGCAGGTTTGTGAAGGACGCTGACAAGGCCATCATTGGCAAGCTCAAGGATGCGGGGCGCATCGTCAATGTGGCAGTGGAGCGCCACAGCTACCCCTTCTGCTGGCGCTCAGAGACGCCACTCATCTACCGGGTGCACTCACCACTGTGAGAGCTGATACACACTTCATAACAAGTGCCAGGCCGCTTGCATGTTCAGCAGACAATACCCGTACTGTTTGACATGCAGGCGGTGCCGAGCTGGTTTGTCAAGGTGACAGCCATCAAGGATCGCCTGGTGGCCAACAACACGCTGACAGACTGGGTGCCCAGCTACGTCAAGGAGAAGCGCTTCCACAACTGGCTGAAGGTGGGCATCACCCCTCCACGCAAGACTTGCTGCAAGTGCGCGGCGCTGGTCGTCGAAACAGCAGCCCTACACAAACTCGTTCACTCTGGACCACATCCGCTGCAGGACGCCAACGATTGGGCGATCAGCCGCAGCCGCTTCTGGGGCACGCCACTGCCCATCTGGACCAGCGACGACGGCAGGGAGGTGGTCGTCGTCAGCTCCAAGGCGGAGCTGGAGGAGCTTACTGGGGAGAAGGTGCGCCCTGAGCACAACCCTGCATGCTGACTGCAGAGGCGCCTGCTGGCAGTTAGCGCGTCCAGCCAGCAGCAACAAGGCTACGATACTCCCACTCAGCACCACGTGGGTGCACTGCAGGTGGACGATCTGCACAGGCACTTCATTGACCACTTGACCATCCCATCTCGGCAAGGCAAGGGCGTGCTGCGGCGGGACGACGGCGTGTTTGACTGCTGGTTCGAGTCTGGCTCGATGCCATATGCTCAGAACCACTATCCCTTTGAGAACAAGGAGGCATTCCAGGTGCGCTCATGCTTCCGAGATGCATGTGTCGCAAACTACAGGTGCCAACTGCTCGATACACTGTCTCGGTGCAAGTTGACATTGCGCCAGTACGTCCAAGTGCCGCAACCCGTGTGATCCGTCTGCAGGAAAACTTCCCGGCAGACTTTGTTGCAGAGGGCCTGGATCAGACGCGCGGCTGGTTCTACACGCTCATGGTGCTGTCGACGGCCCTGTTTGACAAGCCTGCGTTCAAGAACCTGGTCTGCAATGGCCTGGTGCTTGCTGCTGATGGCAAGAAGATGAGCAAGCGGCTGCAGAATTACCCGGTGCGCACCCACTGCAATGCAACATCTGCAAGAGTATACTGACCCCTTGTCCCACCTGTTTCGCTCTTCACGTCAGCAGTGGTGACGTGCACCTCATTTCTGCAGGACCCCGTGCATGTCATCAACAAGTATGGTGCAGATGCCCTGCGGCTGTATCTGATCAACTCCCCCGTCGTGCGGGCAGAGTCACTGCGCTTCGAGGAGGTGGGGCGTGCCGCCTGTTGCGCCTGTCAATGTGCACTGTCATCAGCAGCCACCCCTCTGGTTCGGGTGATGACATCCTGTCGAGCCACAGCCTTTCCGTCAGGCCAGCAGCATGTGTTTGCAATGCGCAGGCGGGGGTGTTTGCCATCGTCAAGGATGTGTTCTTGCCCTGGTACAACGCCTACCGCTTCCTGGTCCAGAACGTGCAGCGGTGGGAGCAGACCACCGGCAAAGCCTTCCAGCCCTCTCAGGTGTGCGTGCGGTGCCCTGTTGTGTTATGCGTTTACTGGGGTTGCCGCAGGGCTTCGGTGAAAACTGCATCGGTCGCCAACACTGCATGGCAAGGGTGCTGGGGGATGACGATTTTAGAAAGTGATGCACCCTGAGCTAATATCTTTCGATATTCGTACTGTCTGACAGCACATGCCATGCCCTTTTCAAGGCAGCAGCAGCAGTACTTGCTTTGCCAACTGAAGATTTGCAGAACTTCTGTGGACGGTTGCAGGCGGGTGCAGACGGCGCAACCAATGTCCTAGACCGGTGGATTCTGGCAGCCACCCGGTCGCTGACCAACTATGTCAGGTGCTTTCGCCACGAAGCATGCACCACAGCTGACAACACATGAGCACATACCGTGGGGTGCATGCTCAACGTTGTCAAACACGATGAGCAAGGGTACAGTGCTGCAAATGCAGGCAGGAGATGGATGCGTTCCATCTGTACACCGTGGTGCCATACCTGGTTAAGTTCATCGACCAGCTGACCAACATCTATGTGCGGTACAACCGCAAGCGGCTCAAGGGCAAGCTGGGTGAGGGCGACAGCCTGACCGCCCTGTGCACGCTCTACTCCACGCTGCTCACCCTGTGCAAGGTGCGCGGTAGTGCTGCTGCGCGCTGTAGTGCTTGAACATTCACGGCAGTGACAACAGGCATCATGTGTGGTGAAGTGTGTCTCAGGTCACCAAGCGACGCTGTGTGTCAGACCCAGCCGACCAATGGTCAGTGGTGGCAAGTTACATGATGGCAGGGCTGGCCACGATGCGACTTGGTGCTACAATTTGCTACAGGTCATGGCGCCCTTCACGCCATTCCTGACAGAGCACATGTACCAAAACCTGCGGCGGTGTCAGGGCACAGACGCTGGAGGAAAGGCGGACAGTGTGCACTTCTGCGATGTACCTGCAGCAACGCAGGAATCGCAAGCAGACACGCACATCCAGCAGGTGACCAGAGATGCAGTGTGCAAATGGTCTGCAGCTGTGGTACCAAATGGCAGCCTTTTGCAAAGCACGCGCAAGATGCTACACCGTCAAGCAATCCAGGGGTGCATCTGCTCGTGCAGAGCGTGCAGCGGATGCAGCAGGTCATCGAGCTGGGCCGTGGCATCAGGGACCAGGCCAAGAGGCCGCTCAAGGTGCCGCTGCGCAGCCTGGTGGTCGTGCACACCGACAAGTCCTTCCTTGCAGACATCGCCGGTAGTTCCTCCAGCCATACCCAACGCACTGACCATCTGCTGCATCTAGGCATGTTGCTGCAGGCATTGCTGCCGCTGGAGTTGCACCATGCATGGGGCGCTCCGAGCACTGACGAACCTGTCGCACTGCAGGCGATCTGCGGGAGTATGTGGTGGAGGAGCTCAATGTGCGCGCCCTGGAGACGTGCGATCAGCCGCTGCAGTATGCCCAGCTCCGCGCAGAGCCCGACTGGAAGGTACCCCCTGCCTGTGCCACTGGTTTCCGATGGTGTTGTTCAAACAGGTGCGGTCCACGTGCGTTGCCGCCGAGCAACATATCCCATGTCGATGCATGTCGTCAAACTCAGGCGATCGGCGCGCGGCTGGCCAAGACCCTGGGCAAGGGCATGAATGCAGCAGTGGCGGCAATCCGGTCGATGAGCTTTGAGCAGATCACGCAGTATGAGCGCGAGAAGGCCATCACGATTGACGGGGTGGAGTATCTGGAGGGCGAGATCAAGGTGAGGCGTTGTGCTGCTCATCAGGGTTGCGTCAGTTGAGTGTGTGGTAAGGGCATGGAGCTGGACTGCAAGCCTAGGGACAGGCTGGCACTGAAACTGCTGGGTCGTCGGTCAGGTGCTGCGGGACTTCAGGGTGCCAGAGGGCTTTGCGCCGGAGGACCTGCGGGCTGCCGGCGACGGCGAGGTGCTGGCAGTGCTGGACCTGCGGCGGGACGGTGGCCTGGTCGCCGCCGGCCTTGCGCGGGAGCTGGTCAACCGGGTCCAGAAGCTGCGCAAGTCGGCCGGCCTGGTGGTGACCGACGAAGTGGAGGTTTACTACCGCGCAGATGGTGTGTGGTCCCATGCTCCATCCAGCATCTTGGCCCTTCTTGCTTCTTGCCGCCCTGCAACGCCTGCGCCTGTGCTGGTTGCATTGCTGCCCTTTCCATGTATCAAGCCTATGCGGGGACCTGAGTCGCAGCTCACCTGACACAGCGCTGTGCCGTGCTGTGTAGACGATGATGCTGCCACCATGCAGTCTGTGCTCGACACAGAAGCTGACGCAATTAGGTACGCACATCTGTCTGAATGCCGTCTGCCGCCACCTGAGACACAGGGACCCTGACAGGCAACCAGAGCTGAAATGCTAACTGTCTGCTGCAGGGGGACGCTCGGCAGCCTCCCGATGGAGTCGAGCAGCATGCCAGCAGATGCTGATGTCATTGCAGAGGATTCCACAGTCCTCAAGAGCGACACTGTCAGCTGCGAAGTGACCATCAGCCTTGTGCGGCCCAGCGGTGGCACCTCAGCAACAGCCAATGGCGTGACATCGTCATTGCAACAACTGGAGGTCTAGGCATCAGTTGTTTGGTGCATTTGGGGATCACAACTGAAGCCTTGCACTGATCAATCATTGCTTGACATATGTTACAGAAAGATCAGGCTACTGCACAAGCACGACACCCTTGCCAATTGGTCTCAAGGCAGGCTTGATGGCTGCGACGCGCACACTACACAGCGGGCACAGAAACTGCATGTCCGCCTCAGTGCTGCTGCGCAGGCAGTAATAGCAGAACAGGTGGCCGCAAGGTTCCGCAGCGTACGGCTGCGGCATGGAGGCTGATGAGCACACGCCGCACGCCTGGTTGGGACTGTGGCCCGCCGCCACCGCCTCGCTCCCTGAACCATCGCATGAACAATGTCTGCAATCATGCGTCACAATCTGCACACGACCTGATTCAAAGTCGACTCCATACACCAATGATGTATCACACCACTTGGAATCTGGTCAGCAACTCACCCGCTGCACTGCTGCCTGAGATCCTGGGCAGGTACACCAGCAGCCTCCGCCGCAGCTGCGTGACATCCAGCAGCGGCAGCAGAAACAGCAGCAGCTCGCTCAGCTCCTGCCACACCTGCAGACAGAGTGCCGGCCATGCCCTGGTACCCCTGTCGAGAAGCGCATCCCGCATGCCAGCACCCGTGCACGCTCATCACGCACCAGCTGGCGGTTTAGGTACTCAAAGGACAGCGCCCTCGCCATCGACACCCGCTGCAGCACTAGGCGCGCACCCAACAACCGCTCGCTGATGCTCCTGCATGAGGCGCACATCCACACTGGCTGGAAAGGACCTAACACAAGACAGGTGCTCCGGGCGCAACCATGTGTTATGCAAGCCATCACCACCTGTACACGCCGCGCCGCAGAAACACCAGCAGGTTGATGGCAGACAGAACCCGTTCTGCTGCCTCGGTGTGCCGCATGATCTGCCAGGCACGCGGCGCCCATGACCCCGGCGGCGCCTGCCCCTGCAGACGGCCATCGTCACTTGAATGACCAGTGTCAGGACTCGACGAGCCTCGGACTTGCTAGCTGTTCCCAGCCAAGCTCCCCAGACTTGCACACCCTCTGTGTTCCTGGAGGATAGGTCCCGTTCCTCACCGCAGCACGTGCGACCACGCTGCCGGCTCTGGTCCACGCATATCGCAGCAGGATCAGCAGGCCATATGCTATCCTCTGGCCACGCACCAGCCCGGGACCCTCCACTCCCGTCCGGCCCCCCACCTGTGCCGAGCAACACGTCAGAGTGGCCCGTGCACCGTGTTGCAGCTCCACCAACGCCGTCAGGACGACAGTCAAGAGCAACTGCACACCAGGACGCCGGGTGCACGGGGCGGCGACTCTGGCGGCAACTGCTCCTGCTGCTTGCTGACACCCCCAGAACTGAGGCTGCGCTCGTCACGATACCGCAGGTTCATCAGCGCTGCACCCGGTGGCGGCCGCCCCACCCACACCGAGCAGCTGAAAATCTGCAGGACCAAGGGCAGTCACTGGACAATTTTGCTGCAAGGTGTCCGCTGCCCGTCCAATGGCCCACGTGTTCACTTTCCCCTCATCTGCACGGTGCGGTAACTCACCAGCAGGTCGAGCAGCAGCTTGAGCTCTGGCTCCAGTATGCTGATGAGCTCCTGCGGTGCGCAGGGCGACGTGTCAGCAGACGCCGCCAGCGCATCACCATTGTGGGCAAGGCATGCAATGCATGAGCATGTGGTGCAGCATTGCAGACCGGCCGGAAGTGTGAAAAGGCTCTGCGCAGCTGCTCCTGCAGCATGCTGGCCAGCTCAACGTCCAGCCGCCCTGCATCCAGCTGCGCCACCCGCAGCACGGCAACATCGGTCGGACGCTTGCTTCTCCTGTGGAAGGAGTGAAGCTCGAACGTGCTCTTGGCGGGGCTCTCGGGACCTAGGGAGACATTGACTTTACACACCTACAAACCCTACAAAACCTCCTCTGAGCGGTGCCTGGGCATGGTTGTGAGCACTGAACACTCGCAGCCAATTTGGTGCTCAACAACATGCGCACCGTGCAAGCTCCTGCAGCTCTGGCACTGCCAAATGACTGAAGTCGCTGTGCAACTCAGTCAGCAACGGCGTGCTCGGTGACCAGCCTGAGGATGAAGGTTGACTGCTTGCTGGGTTGACCGCTTGCTGCGCAGGCATGCCGCTCGGCTGCATGGCGCACGCGCCGTCAAAGGACGGTGGGTTGTGTAAGAGGGTCACCCCGCTGCTTCACCTCCGAACGATTTCCAGCTGAGCAGGTAGGCAAGATGAACAGCTGCTCAGCAGTCTGTGTTCATCATCATATTTGTGTTCACGACCATGGTGGGCAACAACGGCACACTTGCAAAACACTGATGGTGCACGTGAGCACATCTCATGAGCACAGCACCAGCAACTTTGCGTTGTATCAGGTGCAGGAGAAACAGCAAACTTGCTCATATCGCTCAAACATTGCCCGACATCAAGGGCTGAGCTGGCATGTTATGACTAATGGGCTCTTGAGCAGCGAGTTCGCTGGTGCAATGCTATGACATGCATGCTTGCTGATAGCAACTCTGTCCATCGAGTTCATAAACTGTTGCAGTCGTTCACCATCTATCGCAGACTGTGAATCAAGTAACAGCAAAGCTATGTCATGCTGTCTGTAAACGGCGGGCGGGGTACTGCCTGTTCCAACAGCGTTCCCAGCCCTCTTGCGGCAGCTGTCTTGAGGCTGTCTTCGCAACGCAGAGGGGATGTGCGGCCGGTGAGTAGATGCCGGTGTGATTGCAGGTCAGACATGCGTGGTGGATGCTGCATGAACAAGTGCAACCCAGGCGCAGTAACGTTGTCGGAAGATGCGGAAGCTGTTCTTCCTGTATGCAGTCTTGCATGCACTGTAGGTCTCGAAGAAGCCTGCAGCTGTGCTTGTGCCGCTATATGAAGATGCAGAAGGCTGTGTGCGCTGTATCCTGACTTTACGCTCGAGTAGGTTGAACAGCCATTCAGGTGGGAGGAGGGAGCTCTCCTTGTGAATTTATTACAGGTGCAACATGCCAAGCTGCTCCCAGTTGCGCCACTCTTCACTTGCGCAACTCGCAGGCGAGGTGTGCCTGCCCGGCGGAAAGGCAGAACCCGGTGATGCAGACGCGGCGGCCACTGCGCTTCGAGAGGCACATGAGGAGATTGGGCTGCCTCCAGAGAGCGTGCAGACTGCGGCCATACAGCAGCAGCCAGTGCTCTCCAAGCATCTGCTCAGCGTGAGTTGCTGCTGTGCTGCTGGATGTCTGATAACCTGGCACCAGCGGGCAACATTGCGTGACAAATTGCTGCGCTGTGCACAGGTGACGCCGGTGATCGGAGTTCTGGATGCCGCCGTACGGAGCCAGCTGCAGGCCAGTGAAGCAGAAGTTGAAGCCATCTTTGACTGTCCGCTCGAGATGTTCCTGCGGGATTCGCCAGCGCACAAGCACAAGGATGTGTGGTGGAATGAGACAATTCAGTACAGGTGGGCCTGATGCCACTCCACTGCAAGCAGAGCAAACCATGACCCATCATGAGCGCACAAGTACGGTAACACATTTGCAGCTCACAATTTTGCGCCTAAGTGACATGTGTGCATCCTAATCGCACAGGTTGCATTTTTTCCAGTGGCAGCACAGCGGTCGAACCTTCAACATCTGGGGTCTGACTGCTGGCATACTGATCAGCATTGCTCAGCAGATATTTGGCAGAAATGCCGACTTTCAGGTCACAACGCCTGGGCAGCCTGAGTATGCAGCACTCTGGTCCGATGGCAACGAGGTGTTTGTCAGGACGAGCTGATACTGCAGCATCACCCTAGCACCTATCGCAAGCTGACAACATTCTACACCAGGGCCATGCCCCACAGATTTGATTGTGTTACTAGCTGCTCACGGCTATCACGCTGTTAGTCAGCCATGAAAGCAAAGAGCAACGTAATACAGATCGATTGCAGTGGGTGTTGCCTGTGTTTGGGAGCCAGTGCTGACCAAACGCCTTACAGAACGCCACAGATCCGGAAACCTGCACACTGCCTTGCAGCCGATAGCTGCTGCCCATCATGCCTTGTAGCCAGACGTGGTGATGGAATCTGCTGATTGGCCAGCGGACCAGACAGTGTGGAACCAGCCCTCCTGGCCATCATTGCGCTCATAGGTGTGCGAGCCAAAGAAGTCACGCTGCGCCTGCACCAGGTTGGCCGGCAGATGCTCCCGCCGGTACTGGTCAAAGTAGCTCAGCGATGTGCTGATGCCTGGTGTCGCAATGCCTGCATCGATGGCCTGCTTGACGACACGGCGCCACGACTCCTGATGATCTGCCAATTTCTTGGCAAAGTACTCGTCCATCAGCAAGTTTTCGAGCGCGGGGTTGCGCTCGTACGCCTGCTTGATCTCGTCCAGGAATACAGCCCGGATGATGCAGCCACCCTTCCAGATGCGGGCCAGAGCGCCGAGGTTGATACCCCACTCCTTCACGGCCGACTTTGCTTTGATGATGTTCATGCCCTGGGCATAGCTGCAGATCTTGGCGGCATACAGCGTCTTAGCCACGTCCTCCACGAGCTGCTGCTTGTCAACGCCCTCGAGCGTCTTGGGCGGGGGCAGACCCAGCTTCTCGTAGTACTTGGCGGCTGCCACGCGCTGCTCCTTCAGGCCCGACAGGAAACGGCCATCCAGCGCAGCCTCAATGGTGGGCGCCGCAACCGACAGCTCGGCCGCCTGCTGCACCGTCCACTTGCCTGTGCCCTTCATGCCCGTCTTGTCGAGGATCTTGTCCACCAAGAACCCATCACCCTTGTCGTCCTTCTTGGGCAGGATCAGCGATGTGATCTCAATCAAAAAGCTGTCCAAGTCACCCTTGTTCCAGAGGGTGAAGGTCTCAGCCAGCTCGTCGTTCTTGAAGCCGCCGACGGTGCGCAAAATGTCATAAGCCTCTGAGATCAGCTGCATGTCACCGTACTCGATGCCGTTGTGCACCATCTTCACAAAGTTGCCAGCGCCGCCGGGACCCACGTGCATGACACACGGTCCATCGTTCACTTGTGCTGCGACCTTTGTGACGATCGGCTCAATGAACTTGTACGCGTCGGCGTCGCCGCCAGGCATGAGCGAGGGGCCGTTGCGGGCGCCCTCCTCGCCGCCAGACACCCCCATGCCCATGTACCTGATCCCCCGCTTTGCTACCATTTCAGCGCGCCGCTCGGTGTTTTCATACCACTCATTGCCGCCGTCAATAATGCAGTCGCCCTCCTCGAGGTGCTCAAGCAGCAGCTCGATCGTGGCGTCGACCGGCTTGCCGGCCATGACCAGCATGATCACCCGCCTGGGCTTCTCCAGGGACTGGACAAAGTCCTTCATGTTCTCATACCCATGCAGCTTCTCGCCCAGGCCTGACTTCTTGGCGCGTGCGACAGCTGCCTCGGTCTTCTGATATGTTCTGTTGAACACCGAGATGTTGAAGCCCTTCTCAGCAACATTGAGCGCCAGATTCTGACCCATGACGGCGAGACCAATCAGCCCGATGTCCGACGTCATGGTGGCCGCCTCGGTGCCGTTATTTTGCTGCAGATCGGCTGCTGCCGCTGCACTGATGCGGGTTGCCAGGCGGTGTCTGGCGGGCAGGACGGCAGCGGTGCGAGCGGCGTTCCGGAAGCGGCGGGCAGCGGGGCCGGAGGCAGGGCAGCGGGCGGCACACACCGGAATCGCCTGGATCCTCAGCCTCGACGTCCCCAGCATCGCGATCGCAAGCTGCAAGTGCTGTCATCAGCGGGCCAGCAGTCGGGGTACGTAACGCACTGCGAATGCCGTGCTGGACATGAATCCTAAATATCTCGCCCTGTGCCAAATGTGACCCCAGCCCCTGGTGAGAACTGCCCCTTCGATCGACGTTTGCAGCTCATGGCAACAACTGCTGCATTTGGGGCACAGGCGAGCATGTGCCTCATGCTCGCCTGGAAAAGGTCAACACAGCGGTGTCTGCTCAGGCGCGGCGCGTGCAAACAGCGCAGGCCAGCGGGGTTGGTCGCAAACACACTCGCTTGAGGCTCTGTAAACTCCTGCGCGATGCAGGAGCTGCAGGAAGGCTTGGGGCCCGCCCTGGTGAGACATGCTCATCACGGTCTACATCTGCGTGCCGCTAGGCCCGCCATCTTGCTGTTGTTCCGCATGGCATGCCGGCGTCGGTGTGCTGGCCAGATGGTGACAAGCCCCCCGAGCGCGAGCACTCGTGCCGCTGCCGAACATTGCAGGCAGAGGTCGTTGGAGCCATCGCAAGTGCCACGGCAGACATCGCGGTAGGCACGGGTGTGCGGCATACACTGAGATGGTGGGACGATGCCAGTCGTAATGTAAAGCAACCATGCAGGCCAGCAGCGGTGTTTGCGGTGATAAGGTCGAGGTGTTTATGCTCTCCCAACGTTGCAGGCGCTGCTCAGGGGCCCCAGCACAGCGGCAGTTGGCTCCGTCAACACATTTGGCGACCAGCAGCTGGAGGCAGATGTGGGGGCAGACCGCATCGTGTTTGACGCGCTGCGCAGCTGCGGAGCAGTGGCGTGTGCCAGCTCAGAGGAGACGACAGATGTCCAGACCCTGGGCGGCAGCGACTACTCGGTGCGCTTGTGTTGGAAAAGCCCCTGCCTCAGCAATATCTGCGGAGGGTGCCCTGTGGCACAACTCAACAGAGGCAACATGCGTACAAAGGACAACATTGTTCACTCTGCATCTTCATGCCAGGTCGCTTTCGACCCGCTCGACGGCAGCAGCATCATAGGCGCCAACTGGGCGGTGAGCACTGCTCGCGCGATGCACTGGATGGCAGCTGCGTTGCGGGCGCATGCTGGCTGAAGGGTGGAGTGTTGCGGGGTAGGTCGGCAGCATCTTTGGCGTCTGGAAGGGCGACAAGCTCCTCGGCACCACCGGTCGTGACCTGGTCGCAGCTGCGTATGCTGTGTACGGGCCGCGCACCCTGCTGGTCCTTGCCCGGCCAAGATCACAGGCAGGTGGGCCTTGTGGTGCGACGAACCGGCAATTCGTTGACTCTCTAACGTGTGTCCAGTTGCGGCCAAGGCACATCAGAAGTGATCAGTATGGGTGGTCATGCTGTCAACATCCATGCATGCTGCAGGCACAGAGCTGGTGGTTCGGGAGTTTGTGCTTGGTGCTGCTGGCAGCGGCTGGTCCGCGACGCGGCAGTCCATCAGCATCGGCGAGAAGAACGTGTTTGCGCCGGCGAACTTGAGGGCAACGGCTGATAACGCTGCCTACAAGCAGCTCGTCCACGGCTGGATGGATGCGCGACACACGCTGCGGTACAGCGGCGGCATGGTGCCGGACGTACACCACATCTTGACAGCGGGCGGCGGCGTCTTCTGCAGCCCCGCCTCCCAGTCGGCCAAAGCCAAGCTGCGGCTGCTGTACGAGTGCGCTCCCCTCGCATTTGTGGTGGAGGCAGCGGGCGGCGCCTCGCACGATGGCCGTGGCTCTGTGCTGGACCAGCGGATTGAAACCGTTGATGCCCGCACCGTCATCAGCCTGGGGTCGCACAAGCTGGTCATGCAATCCGTCGCCAGCCTCAAAAACATCCGCGCCATACTGTTTTGATCTGCACACTTGGGGTCTGCCAAGGCCTGACAGCTGCATGTATATATCTGAGGCGGTTTAATGGCATTCATGTTCGACATATCCGTTGACTGCTACCTGCTGCCGCACATGAAGTGCACAGGTCAACCCACTTGACATGTAACTCAACTGCACAGGCAATATGATTCTAGGCTTTTTGACTGTAGACTGCAAGTATATTTGGTGCCATACCCTGTCAATATTAGCTGTCCCCAGTTGGGATCGGCTGTGACATCTTAGGGTATTTCAGAGGACCTCGATGCAATTTCCTCTCTGCAGTTGCACAACGTGCCCAGTGTCTCTGCCCGTTCAAGTCCCGGTGATAGTTCCGCATGACCCCACACTGAATACAATGCTCGCCGCCGCGACTGGGCCGCCATCGTGTGCTGGGATCGACCCCGCACTGCAGGTGTCGGAGACACATCACACGCGGACTGCAAGTCACAGACGCGACTGCTGAGCAAGCGAGGCGGCAGAGGCTCTCAAATGGCGTTCTCTTTTGGCAGCGGTGCGGACACAGATCATAGTCTTCGACTGTCGCATGCAACACCCATCAGGGATCAGGGTGCTGAAAGACAGCACTGTGTGTGCAGGCTTTGGCCAGAGTCAGGCGGCATCGTCGCCGTTCGGCAGCACGCCAGCCGCCCCGTTTGGACAAGCTGCTGGCGGCTTCGGACAGGCGCGTGCAGTTGTGCTGCACTGCATTGCGCTGTGGTGGCAAGGGTGATCGGCGCAAAAAGCAATGATGCTGGTTTTCCTGCCTGCAGCCAACATCTCCGTTTGGCGCGGCGACTACTACGGTGAGCTGTCAGTCGTGCCGTGCTCCTTCAGTTGCGTGCAACCTGGGTCAGACTCTGATACAGACTCATTGTGGTTGTGCAGCCCGCATTTGGGGCTGCGTCGACGCCGGCCTTTGGCGGTGGGTCCACGCCCGCTTTCGGATCGGCTGTCACGCCGGCGTTTGGCGGCGGCAATGCCTTCGGGGTGAGGCACAGCTGCGTCTCTGGCATCCCAATGCAGGCTGGCGTGCTGACAGGACAATGTCTTGACAAGGCCTCTTGCATGTGCAGGCCAAGCCAGCAGCTGGGTTCGGGGGCTTTGGAGCCGCGTCCACGCCCAGTTTGTTTGGCGCCGCCTCACAGGTGCAACATGCTTGCATGCACCGTGTACATGCACAGCGCGAGTCACGTTGCAGGTGTGACCTTCGCAAGCGCTACGGTCGACGTACTGGTATCCAACAGCTGTGCCATCATCCCACGCAGCCCGCCTTCGGCGCGACAAGCGCATTTGGCGCGTCGTCATCACCGGCGTTCGGCGCGCCGAGCACGCCCGCATTCGGGGCGTCCTCTCCATTTGGCAGCAGCACACCTGCATTCGGGGCAGCCGCCAGCACCCCCGCATTCGGGGTGTCAAGCACCCCGGCTTTCGGTGCCACCAGCTCACCTCTGTTTGGTGCCGCGAGCTCCCCTGGAGGCGCATTCGGCTCGGCGCCCTCTTTCGGGTCGCCAGGCGGTGAGAGCGGAGCCCGCGTGCAGCTGCTCCTGCGCAGTGTGCACACATGGCCCAGTGTGCTTGTGCATCAGCATGCTCACACGCCCCTTGCAGGCTTCGGCGCCGGCGCCTTTGGGGCTGCGGCCACAGGCACACGTGCCGTGCCGTACAACAAGACCGTCGACCAGGATCAGAGCAGCACGTCCAGCACTGGGCAGAAGCAGACGGTGCACCTCAACTCCATCAGCGCCATGAAGCAGTATGAGGGCAAGTCGCCAGAGGAGCTGCGCTGGGAGGATTATCAGGTGCGGTGGCGTGTTCTGCTGATGTGTGAGGCGCGCGCTGCTTGCAAGCGCCCCTCTGCCAGCCCCTACCTCCGAAATCTGCACCCACGTCGTGAGCAGGCTGGGGTCAAGGGCGGCACTGGGCAGCAGCCCGCGGTGGGCGCATTCGGCCAGCAGCCAGCGTCCAGCGGCTTTGGCGCCGCTGCGGGCTCTCCCTTTGGCGCTCCCACCAGCTCGCCAGCCGCGTTTGGCGGAGGGGGCTTTGGCATGTCGCAACCTGCCTTCGGGGTGAGATTGCGTGGATGCGAGGCCGTGAAGCACACGTGATGCGTCCGCTAAAACCCTAACGCTGTTGCTTACGCGAAAAGGCACATCTTGCACATCAGGCGCAGCAGTCTGCCCCCGCCTTTGGCGGCTCCGCATTCGGGACCACAGCACCTGCTTTCGGCGCCACGCAACCGGCCTTTGGCGCCTCGGCGGCGGGCACCGGCGGCGGCCTGTTCGGCAGCACGACTTCGTCGCCCTTTGGCAGCACGTCCACAGGTGCTCGGCCTACGTCGGAACGATATGTACAGAGAAGCTGGCGCACATTCAGGACTGCTTGGAGACACAGTCTACGCTGGCCTGCAGGGTTCGGGGGTGGGTTCGGCGCGTCGCAGCCGGCCTTTGGCGCCCCATCCAGCACGCCGGCCTTTGGCTCGACGGCCGCCAGCACGCCCGCCTTTGGAGGCACCAGCGGCTTTGGCAGCTCTTTCGGCGCATCCAGCGCCCCCGCGGCGGGGAGCTTTGGCTTCTCAGCGCCGGCATTTGGCGCGTCGAGTGCCAGCACCCTGTTTAGCAGCACCACGCCCGCATCCCCCTTTGGCGGCGGCGCGACGCCCGGCTTTGGCGCCACCTCTGCCCCGGCATTCTCGTTCGCACAGAGCACGCCGGCTTTCAGCGGTGCCGGCTCGACGCCCTTCGGCGCCAGCGCCCCTGCGTTTGGCGGCTCCAGCGCGCCGGCCTTTGGCTCCACAGGAGGTGCGGTGTTGCATAGACCGTCGTGGATGCAACTCAAATGGGTATTACACCCGTGCTCCCAGTACGACCGAACTGGTGTCTGCTCACACCTGATAAACATTCGTGACTTGCAGGCTTGTTCGGGCAGGCGGCCCCCAAACCCGGTGGCCTGTTTGCGCCCAGCTCAACCTCCTTTGGCACGCCGGGGGCCTTTGGCGCCACCCAGTCCAGCCTGGCGTTCTCTGCTCCCGCGACCAACCTCTTTGGCAGCGGCGCCGGCAACCTGTTTGCCAATCCTGGCACGAGCAACTTCCAGCTCACCGCTGCCCAGCCGCAGCAGGCTGCGCCCGGCCCGATTCCAGGTACTGCGCAACTTGCAGCACGCTGTTGGCTCGATGCAAAGTGCGCCCGCATGTTCATGTCCGTGGGTGGGCCACCATGCGCACCCGCCTCGGTGACGCACGTGGCGCCGGTGCGAGCAGGCGTGGCGACGTCGCCGTACGGCACTCTGCCGGCGCCGCCGCAGGTGGGCGGCGGCGAGGCGCCGCCGGAGCACCGCGTCGGCCTGACGCAGCGGCCCCTGGGCCCCATGGTGGGGCGCGCGGTGGTGCGGCCCACCGCGCTGCTGACCCCGCGGTCCATCACCCCGCGCGCCGGAGTCAGGCTGCGCACCCCGCGCCTCGGGTCCGCCAGCAGGGCACCCAGCACGGGCGGTGGCGAGCATGCAGAGGGCACGGCCAATGGTGGGGCAGACGGCACGGGACGAGACAGCCAGCCCGACCCCCGGCGCCTGTTCGTGCGTGACCCCTTGCCCAGCACAGCCAGCGCAAGCACGTCCACCGCTGCACCAGCAGTCGGCCAGCCTGGCCGCAGCGGCAGTGGCGCATGTGACCAGCCCGCCGGCGGCCAGCATGACGGCAAGCCGGAGGAGGACGCGTCTGACCCAGGGCGCAGCCAGCCGCAGCAGCGACAGGCGTCCCGGGGCGACAGCCAGGGGCGAGAGGATGGCAAAGAGGAGGAGGAGGAGGGCTTCGAGCGGCCAGCAACCGGTAATGGCGCCGCATCCGACCGCGCACGGTCCGGCAACCTGCGGGATGAGGAGGTGCGCAGCCATCTGCTGCCCGGGGTCGCCCGTGTTTCTGGAACACTGGCACCTCTGCAGCATGTGCTGCCCTGAAGCTGTGCAGCGTGCTTGACGAAGCACGAGCTGCTGTCCGCAGGTCAGTGAGCTGCTGCCGCAGCTGCAGCCCGGCAGCGACTACCATGTGCAGCCGTCGCTCACGCAGCTGGCGGCCATGGCGCGGGAGGACCCGGAGTCGCTGGCGCACGTCGCCAACTTCACGGTCGGGCGTCCGGGCATCGGCTCAGTGCACTGGCTGGAGGAGGTGGACGTGCGCGGGGTGGATGTGGAGGCGCTCGTCCGCCTGTCAAAGGGCGGCGTGGAGGTGCGCGCCCCGGCCCCGCCGTGGGAATCGGCTGGCCTCACATGCATGCGCACACAGCAGCAGTTGCTGGACGGCGGATGCTATGGCAGATGCATCATCGGTGCACACAGCAACAACACGAACCTGGCAGCCGGCTTGCCACGTATCTGCTGCAGCACACATTGTGTTACGATACCGCAGGTGTACCTCAACGACGCTGACAAGCCGCCCGTGGGTGAGGGCCTCAACTGTGCCGCTCGGGTGCGTCGCGCGGTCGTCCCAGAGCAATGGGCCTTTTGCACCAACACTGGCTGTGAACCGTGATGGCGATGCAGACGCTGCTGTTGCTGATGGTCTGCCAAGAGTAGCAACACTAGACGTTGCATCCGTGCGTGCAGATCACCCTGTTGAACGTTTACAAGATGGACGAAGCAACCAAGCGGCCAACAGAAGATGCAGCTGCCGTGGACAGGTTCACAGTCAAGCTGAAGAAGCTGGCTGCTCGCCAGGTGGGTCTCCTGTAGTATGCAGCGAAACGTGATTGGCCCCTGCTGAGCGTGTAGCAGCGCTCTCAATACCAGGGTCACCATCCACGAAGGCCTTGAGCGGCGCTGCTGCCATCTGCAGGGCGCGACCTTCGTGAGCTACCGGCCCGAGCGGGGCGAGTGGCGGTTTGATGTTGAGCACTTCACTCGGTATGGCCTGATCGATGCCGACTCCGATGACGACGAGCCGCCGGCTGACGAGGCCGACGGCGCCGAGCAGCCGCACGGGCCGGTGGAGGAGGAGGACAGCATCGCCATGCTGGATGGTGGGCAACCAGGAAGCTGACGCCATGTGCAGCTACACTGAAATCGTGATTGCAGTACAGTCGTCTTGTGGCTCGGCCGCTGGCGCAGAACCATGCTGCGATGCCCTGATGGTCTGCCACCCGAGCTATAGAGTGTGAGCCTGGCAACGTCTGACCTGCATGCTTTCTGTGGCGGTACAGGTGACGATAGCAACGGCTTCGAGCTCATCAACGGCGATGACCTGGATGGTATGGCAGATACGGAGGGCGCGGCCGCAGATCAGCAGCCCGTGCGCCGTCCCGCGCCCGACCAGCCTCTGCCAGTGGCGCTGCCCGCGTCACTGGGCCTGGAGCCCGCCCGGCTGCATGCGATGCGCACATCACTCTTTGTTGACTCCCACCCGCTTCAGGTGACCAGATTGTCATAGAAACTTGGGCTTGCCACGGTGTTTTGCCGTGCCGTGTGTGGGACCTCGTGGCATGGGTGTGCAATTTGAGCTGGCCACGATGGCCCCAGTGGTTGCACGGATTGAGCAGAATACAGTTTACCGAGGACAGCCTTCTCGTGTGTGGTGCAGAGGACACGAGGTGGTGAGCAGGGTTTTGGTGAGGCCGCCGGTGCATCAGCGCCGGCTCCGGCGGCCGCCCCCAACGCCTGGCGCAACACCGTGCCTGCCGTGCAGGCGCCACAGCACGCAGCAGCACAGGGGTCACCGCTGCCACGGCTGCTGACGCCAGCATTGGCCCTGCCACCCCCCAGCCCAGGCGCAGAAGCGCCTCTGCTGCAGGAGGGTCACACCGCTGCAGATGTCATGGTCGACGCTGGTCTGATGCTAGGGCAGACCGCCCGCATCGGCTGGGGGCCCTCTGGTCTCCTTGCTCACGTTGGTGAGGGCCGACATGGATCATCCACTGCTGACCATAGTTGGCTTTAAGTCCTGGTGAACCACAGCTGAGTGGGGCTACAGGCGCAGGTCACACCATACCAATGGCGTGTATGCTTTGCAACCTGCAGTTGGCGGGGGTGCCCGAAGTCAGCGCGTTGTGCTGCGGCGCCTGGATGTGACAGCGCGGGTGCGGGACCAGGGCAGTCCTGCGGGCGTCGCTGCACCCACTGACCGTGCGCGCAGCCTGTGGCGCGACATGCTGGAGGAGCATGCGGCGCACAGCTCGCCAGACGCGACAGGACAGCCCCAGGACGGGGCGGATGCCGCTGGGTTGGGCGATGTCGTGCCCCAGTGGTCCCTCAAATGCAGCCGGGAGCAGCAACTGCAGCAGCTGTGCCTGCGCTTCACTCTGCAATGTACAGAGGTGCTCAAGCAGGTGAATATCGGCAAACATGCAGAGTCTGAGCATGCAGAGCTGCCCATGGCCATGCGCGCAAGCTCTGATAGGTTGCAGTTGCAGTTGTTCACATAGCCGCGAGGATCAGACGTGAGGCAAGCTGCCCACAAGTTCGTCCCCGTGCACAGGACGGCCTGCAGCGGGGACTGGAACGAACCTGTTTGCAGCACGAGGCCTGGACCTGGGACCTGGTCCGCGTCCTGTTCGAGGCCCTTGCAGGGGAGGGGGACACAGCCCAGGGGGAAGCAGGTCGGTGCACACGCTCAGGATGTGTGCGTGCGCATATCTCTGAGACCCGTGTGCAACCTGGAGAGCCTCGACTCAATGCGAGCTGTGGCTGCAAGTGCACAGGCAGAGGCACCGCGGAGCTCCAGGAGAACGTTGGGGACCCTGCGGCGCCCTCCAGCTTGGCTGCCTTCCAGCGGCGTGCTGGCCTCAGCCACTGGCTTCAGGTGCTTTTGTTTGAGGGTCGGTCCCTGTAACGCCACAGCTTGTGAGTATCTTCAGTGGCGCTTCCGAGACCTGCAGCTGTTCCCAGCATGTTGGGTCATCAGGCTGCCACGTGATCAAACCTTCCTGCATCACCCTAGCCAGCTGCAGCACCATGCAACCGCAGGACATGGCCAAGTGGGATGTGGAGCAGCAGCTGCAAACCAGCTCTACAGGGTGTGCTGCTGTCATGTCAACGCTCAGCGGGCACCAACTAGCACAGGCAACAGCGCTGGCAGCTGCCTCTGGAGATGTCCGCCTGGCAACGCTCCTGGCCCAGGTGCAGTGGGTGTGCGTTCTGTGGATGCGGTGAAGCAAGTTTGATCGGTGTCCAAGGGCTAGGATCACTACGATGGCCATCTTCATGCTGGCAACAAATGCAGACTCTCTGGTGCAGGCTGGCAAGCGCAAGACCGGCAGTCTGGACCTTGACGCACAGCTGCAGGTGTGGGAGGACGCTGCCATGGTGCCGCACATCGATCCTGTGCGGCTGCAGATGTACGAGGTGCTGGGCGGTCAGCTGCAGAATGTGCTGCCATCACTGCAGCTGCCATGGCGCCTCGCCTTTGGAATGCATTTGTGGTGAGTGCGTCAACGCTGGATCCACCGCCTTGCTGAGATCAACCGCCTGCTGCATGCTGCACCAGTCAGTTTGTGCACGTCCTATCAGGCAAGAGGCTCGCGGTTTTCAGGCCCACATCAGGCTCTCAAGTACCAGTGCTGTGCTGCAGGTATGGTCAGGGCGGCAGCATGCCCATCCATGCAGCCCTCGACGGATTTTCTGGGGCGGTGCGCCATGCAACCGCACCTGCTCCGGCACCCCTGCACACAGAACGCCATGGTGGAGCCGGCGGCACGGGTGCTGCAGCGGATGTGAACCTCCAGCTGTTGCGCCTGTATGCTGGGCGCACCACACCAGACAGCGAGCCGGACCTCGCGGCATTGCTGAACCCTGCTGGGTACTCGCGAGAGCCACTGGACGGCCGCCTGGCATGGATGCTGCACAGCGTGCTGCGTGCCATCGGCGTGCTGCCGCCCGGCGCTGAGCAGCGGCCACAGGTGAGCATGGTGGCATCGGCCATGATTGCGCAGCTGGAGGCAGTGGGCGGCCTGGACGAATGGGCGGTGTACGTTGCGCTGCATCTGCCAGATGCCTTTCAGCGTACGCGCACAGTGGAGCAGCTGCTGGCACGCCATGCGCCAGAATGGGCTGCGGACGCCAGCAAGTGCAAATTCCTGCTGCAGCGTCTCCAGCTACCTGCAGCGAGCCTGGCCGTGGCTCTGGCACTGTGGGCCCAGGTGGGTGTCTCCCAATCGTCGGACCTGCCCTCGGTGGAGCTCGATGGTGTGTACATGCTGGCACGTCCCTGACCGCAACCTCTCGGCTCTCTTCGTGTTTCATCACATGCGCTGTTCGTGACATCTGCATCGTGCGATGGACACAGGCCCGCGGGAGTACCGGCGAGCAGCTGGCCAGCCTGGCGCTGGCCGGGCCAGCATCCCTGGCACATGCACGTGTGGTTGCTGCAGATGCAGTCGTTCCACAGCTCCTGCTGGCATCACGGCTGGGCGACCTGCGGGCGCTGCTGGCCCACCTGCGGGCCGGCGACGCCCGCACAGCTGGTCCCCTGGCCCCATATGCAGCGCACCTGCGCCTCTTGGATGCCAACGACCGTGGCCCAGCCAGCGAGGTCAAGGCTGCAGTTCAGCAGCTGGGAGTGGTGCTGCGGGGTCTCGCCGCCCAAGAGCGCAGCAGTGATACACAAGCAGCACTGGCAGTTATTGCTGCTGGCTTCGCTGCAGCCAGCAAACATGTCGGCATGGACAGCGGCAACGCGACATCGGTGGCATGGCAGACGTTGCCACTCAAGCAGGCGGATGTTGTAGAGGAGCTGCAGCTGGCATCAGCGGCGCTCGCAGAAGTTGTTGCAGCTGCCTGATGCAGACAGTCCCAGCGCAGTGCAGGCTTTGCACCAGCTGGCTCCTCTGCTTGCTTTTCACCTCGAGCAACTGCCACACTTACCGGCAGCTGTTGAGTACATTTCAATGCCATCACATCCTTGATACTGTTGTGTGTGCCCGCGACGCGGCAGGGATGCAACCGCAACCTTGTTGGCGGGCGCTGCTTGCCAAGACATGGAGTGGACTTTGCAACCACCCAAAGGCACCTGTCTCTCTCACAGTCCCGGCAAGTATTGCCAAGCGTTGGACATCGCGGCCTGCGCTAGCTCGAGTGGGTACCGATCCCCAACACCCTGCTGCCTCGGCTGCGGCAGCTACTTCCTTGTCAGTCTGCCACCCTGGAGCAGCAGTGTCACGAATTCGCCAGCACGTCCACCGCTGCACGCATCAGCGCGCAATTGCTAAGGCTCACTGTTCCTTCTCAACTGTCTGAACGTTGCATGCAAGGAACTTCAGAGGCATACGCCAGTGGCAACACATCGGGTCGAGCGAAAGCAGTGTCGGGGCTCCTGGACGCCACAGCCTGGCTTGCGCGTCGTTGGCGTTGAGCTGACATGGACAACATGCGCAAAGCAGCCGGCCGCATGCCCTCTGGCAACGCGGTGGGCGGCCTGGCGAGGGTGCTGCTGCTTGGGGGTGCAGCTGTGTGGGGTGCCTCCAACAGCCTGTTCAACGTGGAGGGTGGCCACCGCGCCATCGTCTTCAACAGGCTGTCTGGCATCAAAGACACGGTGAGCATGCAACAGTGACAGCTTGAGTGGTGCATGTCTGCCGACAACTGTGGCACGCCCACATCAGTTGTGGGCGACTGCCATGATCCTTTGTATTCATAGGTTTACGAGGAAGGGACCCACATCATGATCCCCTGGTTCGAGCGGCCCATCATCTACGACGTGCGGGCACGACCAAACGTGATTCAGAGCACTTCTGGTTCGCGCGACCTTCAGATGGTGCGGCAGCCGGCTACATGTTTTCAGGGCTTCCAAATCTCTAATTTTACCGGGCTATGCTCAGTTGGCTCAGGCCGGAGTGGAACATGCTAGCGTTTCTCATGCTGGACTTGCCACGCTGCGGCAGGTGAACATTGGTCTGCGAGTGCTGACGCGTCCTGTACCCAGCCGGCTGCCAGAGATCTACCGGACACTGGGCACAGACTACGGGGAGCGCGTGCTGCCATCCATCATCCAGGTGTCGACGCTTCACCTTGGCAGCTTCGTGCATGTCTTTGTTGCCTGCTGGCCATTTGTGCATTTGACATTCCGCTGCGTGGGTGCAAGCAGTTTGCGCCCTTGTGTGTGCAGGAGACACTCAAGAGTGTGATTGCCCAGTACAATGCCAGCCAGTTGCTCACGATGCGTGAGGTATGCTGCCCTGCAGCAGTTGCACACTACTGCAGCAGCCAAGCTACAGTGGTTTGATGAGGCTGTCGAGTGGCAATGCTCACATTGTCGGGCTTGGCAACCAACCTGCTGCTTGAATGCCGCCAGGTTGTCAGTCGCGACATCAGGAGGATCCTGACACAACGAGCGCATTTCTTCAACATTGTCCTGGACGATGTGTCGATCACAAACCTCACCTTCAGCCGGGACTACACCGCGGCTGTCGAGTCGAAGCAGGTCGCTCAGCAGGACGCGGAGCGCGCAAAGTTTGTGGTACGGCACGGGCTCTAACCTAGTGCAGCGTGTCGTCAGCGGACGGCTTGCCATTGGCTCGCTTTCAACATTGGCAATTGCTATGCATGTGGCCGCCATTGGTTGATTTCCATTTGCCGGTTTGCAGGTGGATAAAGCAGAGCAGGACAAGCAGAGCGCTGTCATCCGTGCCAAGGGAGAGGTGCTCTTGCAGCCTGTTCGTGTCTCTGCTCTTCTCCCTGTGCGGGATCACAGGAGCGAGGGTTGATGTTTTGTCAACAGGGAGTGGTGATTGACATTTCTATGGAAAATTGCAGGCACAAAGTGCCAAGCTGATTGGCGAGGCCATCCAAAGCAACCCAGCCTTCTTGACGCTGCGGAAGATTGAGGTATGTAGCGTCAACATACACTTGCTCGCAGATTGGTAGCTGCTCACATCAAAAGCAATCAGACGATGTACAGTGAGTAGAGGAGGCTGCGGCTTGGCCAGAATGGCCAGCCAGCAATACAACTTCGATGTCAAATGTTCAATATCAACGGCTGCCTTGTTCTGAGTGTGCAGGCAGCACGCGACATTGCCAGCACTATCGCGGCGTCTCAGAACAGGGTCTTCCTCAACTCTGACAGCCTGCTCCTGAATTTGGTGAGTGCTCCAAATAGAAATGTGAGATAGAAACTCATCATGCACAATATGGCACGACATCAGACATAGTGCGCCTGGCTGTCATCGAGTCGATCGTTCAGGACAAATCTTTGCTTTTGCAGGCGGAGATGGATGTGTCGGGTGGTATGAAGAAGTAGGAGGCGAGCAGCACACACTGCTGCTTTGACCTGCGGAGTTTTGCCTGCAGGATCTGCAGGTTATCGATGTTGCCAGCGATAGCTCAGCAATTGCGAGGCTGTGTTCACACCATGCAAATGGTGACACTGCAAGCAAATCCGTCATACGCCCGGTGTTGTGCACAGGCTGCTGCAACGTTGCCACTGACTGGCCTGAGCAGAAGTTTGTCTGCGTGCAAGTCACAAATCGGCACGCAAAAGAAAATGACCACCGATTGTTCACGTGTACCCCTTGAAATATCACACATAGACATAGACTTTAACATTGACATTGACGTTGATTACATACTGGTGGTGGGCTATTTTGGCCTAGCCACAGGCTCTGGCGGAAAAACCAGGCTCTGGCGGAAAAACCCAGAGCAACATGCACAACGAGTCGTGTACGAAACCGTTCACTCCCCGCTGACAGAATGGTTCCACTCCATCCCGGTTGGATGCACACCCCTCCAACTCTGCACATTGATCATGACAACCCCGCAAAAAGGCTGCCAGTTGCCCGGCATCCTGCTGCATAAAGTCTGCCACTGATGTGATGTTGCTGTCTTCAAACAGCTCCGAATGCTGCACCCTCTGATCCACTAGGGTTGGACACCCCCAGACCATATGCGCCTCATCATCCACCACGCCGCAGCTACACCGCTGACACAGCCGCTCTGCCCCAGGCACACGGCCTCCTCCATCTGTCGATGTCTCGGACATTGACATTGACATTGATTACATACTGGTGGTGGGCCATTTTGGCCTAGCCACAGGCTCTGGCGGAAAAACCCAGAGCAACATGCACAACGAGTCGTGTACGAAACCGTTCACTCCCCGCTGACAGAATGGTTCCAAACATCCTTCCGGTCAAAGGTTCTCTTTTCCATCGCTATTTGCAACTTCCCTTACCGCTTTCCATTCCATTCCAATCAATCCCGGTTGGATGCACACCCCTCCAACTCTGCACATTGATCATGACAACCCCGCAAAAAGGCTGCCAGTTGCCCGGCATCCTGCTGCATAAAGTCCGCCACTGATGTGATGTTGCTGTCCTCAAACAGCTCCGAATGCTGCACCCTCTGATCTACTAGGGCTGGACACCCCCAGACCATATGCGCCTCATCATCCACCACGCCGCAGTTACACCGCTGACACAGCCGCTCTGCCCGCGGCAGCCGCTGCCACCTCCCTGTTTCCACCCCCAGCATGTGACTGCCCATGCGAAACTGTGCTAACCGCCGACGACCGGTCTTGGAGGCGACTGCCTGCAAGTAGCCGGCCATCTGGTAGTTGTCACTGTTCACAGGGCCCCTGACTCCCAGCCACTCACGCACTTGCGCAAGTCGCTGCCATTCACAGCATCGAAGGTGCGGCGCTGCAGGTGTGCAGCGACAACAGATGTGTCAATGCGCTGCGGCACGCCGTCAACGATGGGTGACATGAAGTGCAGGAACGAACACACCTGGGCAGCCCAGCATGCTGAGCTGCTTGTGCTGCGCCCCGGCCGGGTGGCATTGACATTGACATTGATTACATACTGGTGGTGGGCCATTTTGGCCTAGCCACAGGCTCTGGCGGAAAAAACCCAGAGCAACATGCACAGCGAGTCGTGTACGAAACCGTGCACTCCCCGCTGACAGAATGGTTCCACTCAACCCGGTTGGATGCACACCCCTCCAACTCTGCACATTGATCATGACAACCCCGCAAAAAGGCTGCCAGTTGCCCGGCATCCTGCTGCATAAAGTCCGCCACTGATATGATGTTGCTGTCCTCAAACAGCTCAGAATGCTGCACCCTATGATCTACTAGAGCTGGACACCCCCAGACCATATGCGCCTCATCATCCACCACGCCGCAGTTACACCGCTGACACAGCCGCTCTGCCCGCGGCAGCCGCTGCCACCTCCCTGTTTCCACCCCCAGCATGTGACTGCCCATGCGAAACTGTGCTAACCGCCGACGACCGGTCTTGGAGGCGACTGCCTGCAAGTAGCCGGCCATCTGGTAGTTGTCACTGTTCACAGGGCCCCTGACTCCCAGCCACTCACGCACTTTGCGCAAGTCGCTGCCATTCACAGCATCGAAGGTGCGGCGCTGCAGGTGTGCAGTGACAACAGATGTGTCAATGCGCTGCGGCACGCCGTCAACGATGGGTGACATGAAGTGCAGGAACGAACACACCTGGGCAGCCCAGCATGCTGAGCTGCTTGTGCTGCGCCCCGGCCGGGTGGCATTGACATTGACATTGATTACATACTGGTGGTGGGCCATTTTGGCCTAGCCACAGGCTCTGGCGGAAAAAACCCAGAGCAACATGCACAGCGAGTCGTGTACGAAACCGTGCACTCCCCGCTGACAGAATGGTTCCACTCAACCCGGTTGGATGCACACCCCTCCAACTCTGCACATTGATCATGACAACCCCGCAAAAAGGCTGCCAGTTGCCCGGCATCCTGCTGCATAAAGTCTGCCACTGATGTGATGTTGCTGTCTTCAAACAGCTCCGAATGCTGCACCCTCTGATCCACTAGGGTTGGACACCCCCAGACCATATGCGCCTCATCATCCACCACGCCGCAGCTACACCGCTGACACAGCCGCTCTGCCCGCGGCAGCCGCTGCCACCTCCCTGTCTCCACCCCAAGCATGTGACTGCCCATGCGAAACTGTGCTAACCGCCGACGACCGGTCTTGGAGGCGACTGCCTGCAAGTAGCCGGCCATCTGGTAGTTGTCACTGTTCACAGGGCCCCTGACTCCCAGCCACTCACGCACTTTGCGCAAGTCGCTGCCATTCACAGCATCGAAGGTGCGGCGTTGCAGGTGTGCAGTGACAACAGATGTGTCAATGCGCTGCGGCACGCCGTCAACGATGGGTGACATGAAGTGCAGGAACGAACACACCTGGGCAGCCCAGCATGCTGAGCTGCTGGTGCTGCGCCCCGGCCGGGTGGCCAGAGCACAGTTCTCCAGGAATGCCTGCTTGGTGAGGCGGGTGTCCGGCATTGCGACCAGCCGGTTCCAGAACCGGCAGATGGCCAGCGTTGCCGTGTGCGCCACTGGGAACCGCCCAAGCTCCCCCAACACCGCCACGTTGGGAGTGCCTGTGCGTGAGAGTGCAGGGGGCCCCTTGGTGGCCGCTGCTGAGCAGCAGGCTCTGTATAGGCCTCGCTGATGGGTGCCGCAGTAAGCGTGCAGGACTGCTGCGTCAAATCGGCGCTGGAGTCCGACACCGAAAACTCTGCAAGTGCAGCGTCCGCAATGCCGTCCATCGGCTCCATGACGGCGTGTATCTGGCGACGAACTGTTTCTGCGTTGGCACCCCTGCGAACAGATACGTTGTAACGTTTGGCGATCTTCCGGAGTTCGGTCACGTCACTCAGTGATGCAACCGTCGCCCAGTCCATCGCCGCATCTGTCGAGCACACAACGTCAGAGAACGAGCGCGTGCAGATCGTCATGTTGTGATGTATAGAAGGTATCTGGATGGTTGCAGCTTGGGACGCTGCTGCAGGGTGAGTGTGACACAGATTGGGTGGTTGGAATGAGTATGGGACGCCTCAAACGAGGTGCAATGGCCTCAAACGAGGTGCGATTGCTGCGAAATTGCAGCAGAAGGGTGATGTGTGTGTGATGAGTCTGCTCGCAAGACTTGCAAGCAGTTTGAGCGGGTTAGAGCGTAGGGTTGCGTTGTTTGACGGGGTTGGTTGGTTGGGTGCGGTTGGCCTCCTGAGAGCGCACTACCGGACACCGGGCAGCGCGGGATCCTTCGCGCTTGGTGTAGAGAGCCTGTATGTAGCCAGAGAGCGTGTTGAGAACGTGCGCAAGAAACCCTTCCGAGTGTGCAAACGGAAGATGGTCTCATGGGCCCTGCATTCCCTTGTGGTTTCAGTGTCCTCCATTGACATATTTCGAACAGAGCATTTTGAGGACCTACCCAGCCGCCCTCACGTTCCCACGTAAGACGCCGCATTGTGCCGCAGAGCCTTGTTCACTGAGCTTGGTTCTGGTCTGGACGCCCTCTGTAACAAACAAACAAACAAACAAACAAACAAACAAACAAACAAACACGACCCCCAGCGTGGGAAGTGTGCCTGCGTGCGGCTGGTGTCTGGGCCCCGCAATACCGCCCGCCGCCCCCGCACCCGCCTGATTGACATTGACATTGATTACATACTGGTGGTGGGCCATTTTGGCCTAGCCACAGGCTCTGGCGGAAAAACCCAGAGCAACATGCACAGCGAGTCGTGTACGAAACCGTTCACTCCCCGCTGACAGAATGGTTCCACTCAACCCGGTTGGATGCACACCCCTCCAACTCTGCACATTGATCATGACAACCCCGCAAAAAGGCTGCCAGTTGCCCGGCATCCTGCTGCATAAAGTCTGCCACTGATGTGATGTTGCTGTCTTCAAACAGCTCCGAATGCTGCACCCTCTGATCCACTAGGGTTGGACACCCCCAGACCATATGCGCCTCATCATCCACCACGCCGCAGCTACACCGCTGACACAGCCGCTCTGCCCCAGGCACACGGCCTCCTCCATCTGTCGATGTCTCGGACATTGACATTGACATTGATTACATACTGGTGGTGGGCCATTTTGGCCTAGCCACAGGCTCTGGCGGAAAAACCCAGAGCAACATGCACAACGAGTCGTGTACGAAACCGTTCACTCCCCGCTGACAGAATGGTTCCAAACATCCTTCCGGTCAAAGGTTCTCTTTTCCATCGCTATTTGCAACTTCCCTTACCGCTTTCCATTCCATTCCAATCAATCCCGGTTGGATGCACACCCCTCCAACTCTGCACATTGATCATGACAACCCCGCAAAAAGGCTGCCAGTTGCCCGGCATCCTGCTGCATAAAGTCCGCCACTGATGTGATGTTGCTGTCCTCAAACAGCTCCGAATGCTGCACCCTCTGATCTACTAGGGCTGGACACCCCCAGACCATATGCGCCTCATCATCCACCACGCCGCAGTTACACCGCTGACACAGCCGCTCTGCCCGCGGCAGCCGCTGCCACCTCCCTGTTTCCACCCCCAGCATGTGACTGCCCATGCGAAACTGTGCTAACCGCCGACGACCGGTCTTGGAGGCGACTGCCTGCAAGTAGCCGGCCATCTGGTAGTTGTCACTGTTCACAGGGCCCCTGACTCCCAGCCACTCACGCACTTGCGCAAGTCGCTGCCATTCACAGCATCGAAGGTGCGGCGCTGCAGGTGTGCAGCGACAACAGATGTGTCAATGCGCTGCGGCACGCCGTCAACGATGGGTGACATGAAGTGCAGGAACGAACACACCTGGGCAGCCCAGCATGCTGAGCTGCTTGTGCTGCGCCCCGGCCGGGTGGCATTGACATTGACATTGATTACATACTGGTGGTGGGCCATTTTGGCCTAGCCACAGGCTCTGGCGGAAAAAACCCAGAGCAACATGCACAGCGAGTCGTGTACGAAACCGTGCACTCCCCGCTGACAGAATGGTTCCACTCAACCCGGTTGGATGCACACCCCTCCAACTCTGCACATTGATCATGACAACCCCGCAAAAAGGCTGCCAGTTGCCCGGCATCCTGCTGCATAAAGTCCGCCACTGATATGATGTTGCTGTCCTCAAACAGCTCAGAATGCTGCACCCTATGATCTACTAGAGCTGGACACCCCCAGACCATATGCGCCTCATCATCCACCACGCCGCAGTTACACCGCTGACACAGCCGCTCTGCCCGCGGCAGCCGCTGCCACCTCCCTGTTTCCAACCCCAGCATGTGACTGCCCATGCGAAACTGTGCTAACCGCCGACGACCGGTCTTGGAGGCGACTGCCTGCAAGTAGCCGGCCATCTGGTAGTTGTCACTGTTCACAGGGCCCCTGACTCCCAGCCACTCACGCACTTTGCGCAAGTCGCTGCCATTCACAGCATCGAAGGTGCGGCGCTGCAGGTGTGCAGTGACAACAGATGTGTCAATGCGCTGCGGCACGCCGTCAACGATGGGTGACATGAAGTGCAGGAACGAACACACCTGGGCAGCCCAGCATGCTGAGCTGCTTGTGCTGCGCCCCGGCCGGGTGGCATTGACATTGACATTGATTACATACTGGTGGTGGGCCATTTTGGCCTAGCCACAGGCTCTGGCGGAAAAAACCCAGAGCAACATGCACAGCGAGTCGTGTACGAAACCGTGCACTCCCCGCTGACAGAATGGTTCCACTCAACCCGGTTGGATGCACACCCCTCCAACTCTGCACATTGATCATGACAACCCCGCAAAAAGGCTGCCAGTTGCCCGGCATCCTGCTGCATAAAGTCTGCCACTGATGTGATGTTGCTGTCTTCAAACAGCTCCGAATGCTGCACCCTCTGATCCACTAGGGTTGGACACCCCCAGACCATATGCGCCTCATCATCCACCACGCCGCAGCTACACCGCTGACACAGCCGCTCTGCCCGCGGCAGCCGCTGCCACCTCCCTGTCTCCACCCCAAGCATGTGACTGCCCATGCGAAACTGTGCTAACCGCCGACGACCGGTCTTGGAGGCGACTGCCTGCAAGTAGCCGGCCATCTGGTAGTTGTCACTGTTCACAGGGCCCCTGACTCCCAGCCACTCACGCACTTTGCGCAAGTCGCTGCCATTCACAGCATCGAAGGTGCGGCGTTGCAGGTGTGCAGTGACAACAGATGTGTCAATGCGCTGCGGCACGCCGTCAACGATGGGTGACATGAAGTGCAGGAACGAACACACCTGGGCAGCCCAGCATGCTGAGCTGCTGGTGCTGCGCCCCGGCCGGGTGGCCAGAGCACAGTTCTCCAGGAATGCCTGCTTGGTGAGGCGGGTGTCCGGCATTGCGACCAGCCGGTTCCAGAACCGGCAGATGGCCAGCGTTGCCGTGTGCGCCACTGGGAACCGCCCAAGCTCCCCCAACACCGCCACGTTGGGAGTGCCTGTGCGTGAGAGTGCAGGGGGCCCCTTGGTGGCCGCTGCTGAGCAGCAGGCTCTGTATAGGCCTCGCTGATGGGTGCCGCAGTAAGCGTGCAGGACTGCTGCGTCAAATCGGCGCTGGAGTCCGACACCGAAAACTCTGCAAGTGCAGCGTCCGCAATGCCGTCCATCGGCTCCATGACGGCGTGTATCTGGCGACGAACTGTTTCTGCGTTGGCACCCCTGCGAACAGATACGTTGTAACGTTTGGCGATCTTCCGGAGTTCGGTCACGTCACTCAGTGATGCAACCGTCGCCCAGTCCATCGCCGCATCTGTCGAGCACACAACGTCAGAGAACGAGCGCGTGCAGATCGTCATGTTGTGATGTATAGAAGGTATCTGGATGGTTGCAGCTTGGGACGCTGCTGCAGGGTGAGTGTGACACAGATTGGGTGGTTGGAATGAGTATGGGACGCCTCAAACGAGGTGCAATGGCCTCAAACGAGGTGCGATTGCTGCGAAATTGCAGCAGAAGGGTGATGTGTGTGTGATGAGTCTGCTCGCAAGACTTGCAAGCAGTTTGAGCGGGTTAGAGCGTAGGGTTGCGTTGTTTGACGGGGTTGGTTGGTTGGGTGCGGTTGGCCTCCTGAGAGCGCACTACCGGACACCGGGCAGCGCGGGATCCTTCGCGCTTGGTGTAGAGAGCCTGTATGTAGCCAGAGAGCGTGTTGAGAACGTGCGCAAGAAACCCTTCCGAGTGTGCAAACGGAAGATGGTCTCATGGGCCCTGCATTCCCTTGTGGTTTCAGTGTCCTCCATTGACATATTTCGAACAGAGCATTTTGAGGACCTACCCAGCCGCCCTCACGTTCCCACGTAAGACGCCGCATTGTGCCGCAGAGCCTTGTTCACTGAGCTTGGTTCTGGTCTGGACGCCCTCTGTAACAAACAAACAAACAAACAAACAAACAAACAAACAAACACGACCCCCAGCGTGGGAAGTGTGCCTGCGTGCGGCTGGTGTCTGGGCCCCGCAATACCGCCCGCCGCCCCCGCACCCGCCTGATTGACATTGACATTGATTACATACTGGTGGTGGGCCATTTTGGCCTAGCCACAGGCTCTGGCGGAAAAAACCCAGAGCAACATGCACAGCGAGTCGTGTACGAAACCGTTCACTCCCCGCTGACAGAATGGTTCCACTCAACCCGGTTGGATGCACACCCCTCCAACTCTGCACATTGATCATGACAACCCCGCAAAAAGGCTGCCAGTTGCCCGGCATCCTGCTGCATAAAGTCTGCCACTGATGTGATGTTGCTGTCTTCAAACAGCTCCGAATGCTGCACCCTCTGATCCACTAGGGTTGGACACCCCCAGACCATATGCGCCTCATCATCCACCACGCCGCAGCTACACCGCTGACACAGCCGCTCTGCCCCAGGCACACGGCCTCCTCCATCTGTCGATGTCTCGGACATTGACATTGACATTGATTACATACTGGTGGTGGGCCATTTTGGCCTAGCCACAGGCTCTGGCGGAAAAACCCAGAGCAACATGCACAACGAGTCGTGTACGAAACCGTTCACTCCCCGCTGACAGAATGGTTCCAAACATCCTTCCGGTCAAAGGTTCTCTTTTCCATCGCTATTTGCAACTTCCCTTACCGCTTTCCATTCCATTCCAATCAATCCCGGTTGGATGCACACCCCTCCAACTCTGCACATTGATCATGACAACCCCGCAAAAAGGCTGCCAGTTGCCCGGCATCCTGCTGCATAAAGTCCGCCACTGATGTGATGTTGCTGTCCTCAAACAGCTCCGAATGCTGCACCCTCTGATCTACTAGGGCTGGACACCCCCAGACCATATGCGCCTCATCATCCACCACGCCGCAGTTACACCGCTGACACAGCCGCTCTGCCCGCGGCAGCCGCTGCCACCTCCCTGTTTCCACCCCCAGCATGTGACTGCCCATGCGAAACTGTGCTAACCGCCGACGACCGGTCTTGGAGGCGACTGCCTGCAAGTAGCCGGCCATCTGGTAGTTGTCACTGTTCACAGGGCCCCTGACTCCCAGCCACTCACGCACTTTGCGCAAGTCGCTGCCATTCACAGCATCGAAGGTGCGGCGCTGCAGGTGTGCAGTGACAACAGATGTGTCAATGCGCTGCGGCACGCCGTCAACGATGGGTGACATGAAGTGCAGGAACGAACACACCTGGGCAGCCCAGCATGCTGAGCTGCTGGTGCTGCGCCCCGGCCGTGTGGCCAGAGCACAGTTCTCCAGGAATGCCTGCTTGGTGAGGCGGGTGTCCGGCATTGCGACCAGCCGGTTCCAGAACCGGCAGATGGCCAGCGTTGCCGTGTGCGCCACTGGGAACCGCCCAAGCTCCCCCAACACCGCCACGTTGGGAGTGCCTGTGCGCACGCCAAGAACAGACCGAAGGAACTTCCGATGGACAAGCTCACAAGTATCCATGCCGGTACCAGTGGGAGGTTGACTCTCTCCACCGCTTTGTGCGCCGCCAAGGCGGTGGACCACTTTACCAAGTGCGCCTCGACCACAGCCTCGCTACGCACGCCGACGCTGACTCCCTCCTCGACGCCCAGCCCCCCTGGAGACCCTGCCATCTCGTCATGTGGTTACCTCCCATACGCCGCGCAGCCGCTGGCACAGCGCCCTCGGCCAGCGGAGGTGACGGTGACGTGCCCGCCCGCAAGATGATGGACCGCCCCTACTTCCTTGCCGAGCTCGCCGACCTCACCATCGTCCCCGACATCTACGGCTACGGCGAGGAGGACCGCAACCTCATGGAGTACGAGGTCTCCCTTGGCACGGCACACCTCCTGGAGTCGGAGCTTCTGCAGCAAGGCCGCATCACCCTGGCCACCACAGCATGCAGGGCGCCTCGCGGCGTATCCGGTCCCAGCGGGCCCAGAGCTCGGCGTACTTATACGCAACCGGTCCCTGTATGTCTGCGCGGGGTTTTCTGGGTTTACCCGCGGGTGCCGTGGCACGTGGACAGACACACGTTACGACTCTTCAGGGTTAGACACTTGCAGCGGTGCGACCTAGCCGCGTGTGCGTGGCCTTGCTGCCACCGCCGCCAGGTCCCCGCACTTGTACGACCATTAGGTAGCCTTCCTCATCGGGACTATTGCCTTGCGCTGGTCTCATGGGCCCTGCATTCCCTTGTGGTTTCAGTGTCCTCCATTGACATATTTCGAACAGAGCATTTTGATGACCTACCCAGCCGCCCTCACGTTCCCACGTGAGACGCCGCATTGTGCCGCAGAGCCTTGTTCATTGAGCTTGTTTCTGGTCTGGACGCCCTTTGTAACAAACAAACAAACAAACAAACAAACAAAGAGCGGCCTCCGCCCAGCGCGCCGCACTTGCACTGCAGCATCGTTGCCATGACCTGAGCCTGCATGACCCAGCGCTGCAGCTGCATTTGTTTGATGCACTAGTGCGTCCTGCACAGCCGCGACAGCAGGGAGCGGCCCAACAAGTGGGGCAGGGCTCTGCTTGACATGTGTATTGAGACATCCCTCAGGATTGCTAACGGTCGTGTCCCAGGAGATGAGGGGGGACAAGTCACTTTTGTTAGCCACAGTCAGGTGGGCAGCAGCCTGATCGACTATGTGCTTGCAAGTGCTGATGCATTCCCGCTGATTCAATCCCTAACAGTACTCCCTGCTCCCGAGTCGGACCATGTTTGTTTGTTTGTTTGTTTGTTTGTTTTTTACAAAGGGCGTCCAGACCAGAACCAAGCTCAATGAACAAGGCTCTGCGGCACAATGCGGCGTCTCACGTGGGAACGTGAGGGCGGCGAATGAATATCACGTCAAACATCAGGTGTTCGAAACATGTAGATGGAGGACACTGAAACCACAAGGGAATGCAGGGCCAATGAGACCAGCGCAAAGCAATAGTCCCGATGAGGAAGTCTAAGCTGCATGGCTGTAAATGTGCTGCAAAGGCTAAGAACGGCGAAAGTCAGCAACGCCAACAACGCGGTCCCAATCACCCAGGCCACAGATGCGATGTCCTGTACTAAGTAATGCCATCAAAACTGGTGAATCTCTATGGCCCACTGCTAATGCGGCCGAAGCTAGCGGCAGACTGCGGCAAGGGGCAGATGCGGCAAGCGGCGGCGGCGGCAGCTGGCAATGGTGAAGCTGCATGGCTGAGGAGGCAGCACACGCTGGTATGACGATGTGACACAGTCGCGAGTATGTGCATCTGCAGTCTGAGAAAAAAGGTCTGTGAATGTCGGCTGTCGATGGCAAGGCGGCGCAGCTGATGCCGGACGCCAGTCTGAAGCGGCTCCCCCAAAGCGTTGCAAACTGGATCGAACAAGAGCCGAGGCGCTGCTGAAGCTGCGTAGATGGATGCTGTACGCCGCTGAACGCTGAACGTGCGCCTGGCTGCTACAGGGTGACCAAGGCTGCAGCAGCGCAGTCGCGCATGCGGCGTAGGCGGCTGAAGCGGCTGCTGTGAAGGCTGATGGCGGGCTAACGGCTGTCAGAGCGTATCATGACACCGTGTGTACTGGCTGCAGAGCTGTGGCGACGCCGGCCAGGCTGTGAAGGCGGTTTCCGAAACCGCTGTGCTGCGGGATCCCTGCTGATCACCAAACCGAACTGCCCCCGAAGTCCGGCTAGCGACGCAGGGCCGGCTGCAGGCGGCTCCTATGACGATGTAGAAGGTTGACATTGATTACATACTGGTGGTGGGCCATTTTGGCCTAGCCACAGGCTCTGGCGGAAAAACCCAGAGCAACATGCGCAACGAGTCGTGTACGAAACCGTTCACTCCCCGCTGACAGAATGGTTCCACTCAATCCCGGTTGGATGCACACCCCTCCAACTCTGCACATTGATCATGACAACCCCGCAAAAAGGCTGCCAGTTGCCCGGCATCCTGCTGCAGAAAGTCCGCCACTGATGTGATGTTGCTGTCCTCAAACAGCTCCGAATGCTGCACCCTCTGATCTACTAGGGCTGGACACCCCCAGACCATATGCGCCTCATCATCCACCACGCCGCAGCTACACCGCTGGCACAGCCGCTCTGCCCGTGGCAGCCGCTGCCACCTCCCTGTGGCAAGGTGCTGAAGGTGATGGTGAAGGCGTAGAACCGTAGGAGACGGCGTTGAGGGGGCTGGCTGTGGAGGCGTGCTGAGGGGTTTGGGGGTCGGAGGCGGCGACTGTGGACTTTCCGTTTGCGCGCTTGCGTTTGATGACGATGAAGAAGGTGCTGAGTTTCATTGGACACCGTTCAGGGACCGGGTTCGATCCCTGGCGGTGGCGGAAGTTTCGGGTCTAGTTCCGTGTGGGACCAACCCACCCCACCCTATGCAAGTGGTTGCTTCGGCAATCTGCCCTCCATGGTTTGTGTATATAAGTCGTTGAAAAACGCAATACACAAACAGCCTTCCGGTCAAAGGTCCTTTTCCATCGCTATTTGCACTTCCCTTACCGCTATCCATTCCATGAGTGGCTGTGTGAGCGTAGAAGTGGTGTGGACGTCAGGTGTGGCTGGTAGAGGTGTTGTGCTGCCAGGATGGCAACAGTTTGGGCTGGTGTGATGGGCCGCAAGGCTGGCACGCTGCTCGTGGAGGCAAGCAAGAGTGGCGAAGGCGATGAAGATGCGCATGGGAGCAGCGGCAGGCCGTGCCAGGGGGCCCCCTCCCCCTGGCACGGCGTAAACGGAAAGGCCGCTCTGTTGGACCATGCAGCCTTGCACTTGCTCATCAAGAGGACCACCGCCGCCCATTGGACATCGTGAGGGACTCGGTTCGATCCCTGACGGTGGCGGAAGTTTCGGGTCTAGTTCCGTGCGGGACCAACCCACCCCACCCTATGCAAGTGGTTGCCTCGGCAATCTGCCCTCCATTGTTTGTGTGTATAAGTCGTTGAAAAACGCAATACACAAACATCCTTCCGGTCAAAGGTTCTCTTTTCCATCGCTATTTGCAACTTCCCTTACCGCTTTCCATTCCATTCCAGCAGCCGCTTCCACGTCGCCAGCGCCGCCGCCATCAGCAGCAGCAACCGCAGCAGCCCACGACCCAGCAGCCCCTGCGCCTCAGCGCAGCGCAGCTGGGAGTGTGGCAGCAGCGCCTGCAGCAGCCTGATGCAGCAGCCCAACTGGTCGACATCGCAGCGGCAGCTGACGCCGCCCAGGTACCTGATGACATGCATGCTGTGGGCATGCAGTTCGACCAGTTTATCGAGACCACGCAGGCTGAGGTGGCTGCAACAGCGCCGGCCGCCAAGGGGCGGGGGCGTGACCGCAACGCTGTGCCCCGCTGGTGGGACGCTGAACTGGCCCGCGGGCGCCGCGCAGCGCGGCAAGCCGCGCGTCGCGACCCGCAGTCAGCTGCCGCTCGCGCACTACGGGGCGTTATGTGGTACTGGCATGGATACTTGTGAGCTTGTTCATCGGAAGTTCCTTCGGTCTGTTCTTGGCGTGCGCACAGGCACTCCCAACGTGGCGGTGTTGGGGGAGCTTGGGCGGTTCCCAGTGGCGCACACGGCAACGCTGGCCATCTGCCGGTTCTGGAACCGGCTGGTCGCAATGCCGGACACCCGCCTCACCAAGCAGGCATTCCTGGAGAACTGTGCTCTGGCCAGCCGGCCGGGGCGCAGCACCAGCAGCTCAGCATGCTGGGCTGCCCAGGTGTGTTCGTTCCTGCACTTCATGTCACCCATCGTTGACGGCGTGCCGCAGCGCATTGACACATCTGTTGTCACTGCACACCTGCAGCGCCGCACCTTCGATGCTGTGAATGGCAGCGACTTGCGCAAAGTGCGTGAGTGGCTGGGAGTCAGGGGCCCTGTGAACAGTGACAACTACCAGATGGCCGGCTACTTGCAGGCAGTCGCCTCCAAGACCGGTCGTCGGCGGTTAGCACAGTTTCGCATGGGCAGTCACATGCTGGGGGTGGAGACAGGGAGGTGGCAGCGGCTGCCGCGGGCAGAGCGGCTGTGTCAGCGGTGTAGCTGCGGCGTGGTGGATGATGAGGCGCATATGGTCTGGGGGTGTCCAGCCCTAGTGGATCAGAGGGTGCAGCATTCGGAGCTGTTTGAGGACAGCAACATCACATCAGTGGCAGGCTTTATGCAGCAGGATGCCGGGCAACTGGCAGCCTTTTTGCGGGGTTGTCACAATCAATGTGCAGAGTTGGAGGGGTGTGCATCCAACCGGGATTGAGTGGAACCATTCTGTCAGCGGGGAGTGAACGGTTTCGTACACGACTCGTTGTGCATGTTGCTCTGGGTTTTTCCGCCAGAGCCTGTGGCTAGGCCAAAATGGCCCACCACCAGTATGTAATCAATGTCAATGTCAATGTGCAGTTTGAGGGGGGATTGTCCGATACATTCCAGAGCACTTTGGGTGTTAAGCAGGGGTGTCCACTATCTCCAACCCTTTTCGGGATTTACATTGACGATTTCCAAGCGGAGCTGGAGGCCGCCGGCGGGGACCTGGACCTGCCCACCCTGTGTGGTGTGCAGGCACCTGCCCTCTTCTATGCAGATGACCTGGACCTGGTGTCCACGTCCGTACGCGGCCTGCAGGCGCAGCTCGACCTGCTGGAGTCGTACTGCAAGCGCTGGCGCCTCACCGTCAACGTGAAGAAGACAAAGGTCGTGGTGTATGCAGCCCAGGCTGCTGCACCACCGGTTCTCACCTACATGCATGCTCCCATCGAAGTGCTGGACTCGTTTACCTATCTGGGGGTTGATATCTCTACTCGTAGTTCTTTTGCTGCCGCTAGCATCGGCAGAGCGGCCTCCGCCCAGCGCGCCGCACTTGCATTGCAGCATCGTTGCCGTGACCTGAGCCTGCATGACCCAGCATTGCAGCTGCATTTGTTTGATGCACTAGTGCGTCCTGTTATGCTATATGGTGTTGAAACATGGGGACCTGGGGCGTTATGTGGTACTGGCATGGATACTTGTGAGCTTGTCCATCGGAAGTTCCTTCGGTCTGTTCTTGGCGTGCGCACAGGCACTCCCAATGTGGCGGTGTTGGGGGAGCTTGGGCGGTTCCCAGTGGCGCACACGGCAACGCTGGCCATCTGCCGGTTCTGGAACCGGCTGGTCGCAATGCCGGACACCCGCCTCACCAAGCAGGCATTCCTGGAGAACTGTGCTCTGGCCACCCGGCCGGGGCGCAGCACCAGCAGCTCAGCATGCTGGGCTGCCCAGGTGTGTTCGTTCCTGCACTTCATGTCACCCATCATTGACATTGACATTGACATTGATTACATACTGGTGGTGGGCCATCTTGGCCTAGCCACAGGCTCTGGCGGAAAAACCCAGAGCAACATGCACAACGAGTCGTGTACGAAACCGTGCACTCCCCGCTGACAGAATGGTTTCCATCAATCCCGGTTGGATGCACACCCCTCCAACTCTGCACATTGATCATGACAACCCCGCAAAAAGGCTGCCAGTTGCCCGGCATCCTGCTGCATAAAGTCCGCCACTGATGTGATGTTGCTGTCCTCAAACAGCTCCGAATGCTGCACCCTCTGATCTACTAGGGTTGGACACCCCCAGACCATATGCGCCTCATCATCCACCACGCCGCAGCTACACCGCTGACACAGCCGCTCTGCCCGCGGCAGCCGCTGCCACCTCCCTGTCTCCACCCCAAGCATGTGACTGCCCATGCGGCAAGGGGCAGATGCGGCAAGCGGCGGCGGCGGCAGCTGGCAATGGTGAAGCTGCATGGCTGAGGAGGCAGCACACGCTGGTATGACGATGTGACACAGTCGCGAGTATGTGCATCTGCAGTCTGAGAAAAAAGGTCTGTGAATGTCGGCTGTCGATGGCAAGGCGGCGCAGCTGATGCCGGACGCCAGTCTGAAGCGGCTCCCCCAAAGCGTTGCAAACTGGATCGAACAAGAGCCGAGGCGCTGCTGAAGCTGCGTAGATGGATGCTGTACGCCGCTGAACGCTGAACGTGCGCCTGGCTGCTACAGGGTGACCAAGCCTGCAGCGGCGCAGTCGCGCATGCGGCGCAGGCGGCTGAAGCGGCTGCTGTGAAGGCTGATGGCGGGCTAACGGCTGTCAGAGCGTAGCATGACACCGTGCGTGATGGCTGCAGAGCTGTGGCGACGCCGGCCAGGCTGTGAAGGCGGTTTCCGAAACCGCTGTGCTGCGGGATCCCTGCTGATTGTGATTGTGAGAACCCTGCTGACGGTTCTCACCTACATGCATGCTCCCATCGAAGTGCTGGACTCGTTTACCTATCTGGGGGTTGATGTCTCTACTCGTAGTTCTTTTGCTGCCGCTAGCATCGGCAGAGCGGCCTCCGCCCAGCGCGCCGCACTTGCATTGCAGCATCGTTGCCATGACCTGAGCCTGCATGACCCAGCACTGCAGCTGCATTTGTTTGATGCACTAGTGCGTCCTGTTATGCTATACGGTGTTGAAACATGGGGACCTGGGGCGTTATGTGGTACTGGCATGGATACTTGTGAGCTTGTTCATCGGAAGTTCCTTCGGTCTGTTCTTGGCGTGCGCACAGGCACTCCCAACGTGGCGGTGTTGGGGGAGCTTGGGCGGTTCCCAGTGGCGCACACGGCAACGCTGGCCATCTGCCGGTTCTGGAACCGGCTGGTCGCAATGCCGGACACCCGCCTCACCGAGCAGGCATTCCTGGAGAACTGTGCTCTGGTCAGCCGGCCGGGGCGCAGCACCAGCAGCTCAGCATGCTGGGCTGCCCAGGTGTGTTCGTTCCTGCACTTCATGTCACCCATCGTTGACGGCGTGCCGCAGCGCATTGACACATCTGTTGTCACTGCACACCTGCAGCGCCGCACCTTCGATGCTGTGAATGGCAGCGACTTGCGCAAAGTGCGTGAGTGGCTGGGAGTCAGGGGCCCTGTGAACAGTGACAACTACCAGATGGCCGGCTACTTGCAGGCAGTCGCCTCCAAGACCGGTCGTCGGCGGTTAGCACAGTTTCGCATGGGCAGTCACATGCTGGGGGTGGAAACAGGGAGGTGGCAGCGGCTGCCGCGGGCAGAGCGGCTGTGTCAGCGGTGTAACTGCGGCGTGGTGGATGATGAGGCGCATATGGTCTGGGGGTGTCCAGCCCTAGTAGATCAGAGGGTGCAGCATTCGGAGCTGTTTGAGGACAGCAACATCACATCAGTGGCGGACTTTATGCAGCAGGATGCCGGGCAACTGGCAGCCTTTTTGCGGGGTTGTCATGATCAATGTGCAGAGTTGGAGGGGTGTGCATCCAACCGGGATTGATTGGAACCATTCTGTCAGCGGGGAGTGAACGGTTTCGTACACGACTCGTTGTGCATGTTGCTCTGGGTTTTTCCGCCAGAGCCTGTGGCTAGGCCAAAATGGCCCACCACCAGTATGTAATCAATGTCAATGAATGGCAGCGACTTGCGCAAAGTGCGTGAGTGGCTGGGAGTCAGGGGCCCTGTGAACGGTGACAACTACCAGTTGGCCGGCTACTTGCAGGCAGTCGCCTCCAAGACCGGTCGTCGGCGGTTAGCACAGTTTCGCATGGGCAGTCACATGCTGGGGGTGGAGACAGGGAGGTGGCAGCGGCTGCCGCGGGCAGAGCGGCTGTGTCAGCGGTGTAGCTGCGGCGTGGTGGATGATGAGGCGCATATGGTCTGGGGGTGTCCAGCCCTAGTGGATCAGAGGGTGCAGCATTCGGAGCTGTTTGAGGACAGCAACATCACATCAGTGGCAGGCTTTATGCAGCAGGATGCCGGGCAACTGGCAGCCTTTTTGCGGGGTTGTCACAATCAATGTGCAGAGTTGGAGGGGTGTGCATCCAACCGGGATTGAGTGGAACCACTCTATCAGCGGGGAGTGAACGGTTTCGTACACGACTCGTTGTGCATGTTGCTCTGGGTTTTTCCGCCAGAGCCTGTGGCTAGGCCAAAATGGCCCACCACCAGTATGTAATCAATGTCAATGTCAATGACTACGCCAGCAGTACCAGCACCTGCTACGCCGCACACAGCGCCAGTGGACCCGCAGTCAGGCTCTTTCTCTCACTGAAATGGCTCGCTCTACCAACTCCAAAAAGTTCTGGCAAAAGTTCAAACCTGCTAAGAAGCGGTCCTGTCCCATAGCAGATGATGTGATGCTCGAGTCCCTTCCGTAAACTACTGGATGCCCCCACACTTCCATCAAGCACTGCAGGTACCTCGGGTGGTGGTGCTGCGCCACCTTTTGCCGACGGGAGCGAGCTCAACTCGCCCTTCCGGACACCCGCCTCACCAAGCAGGCGTTCCTGGAGAACTGTGCTCTGGCCACACGGCCGGGGCGCAGCACCAGCAGCTCAGCATGCTGGGCTGCCCAGGTGTGTTCGTTCCTGCACTTCATGTCACCCATCGTTGACGGCGTGCCGCAGCGCATTGACACATCTGTTGTCACTGCTCACCTGCAGCGCCGCACCTTCGATGCTGTGAATGGCAGCGACTTGCGCAAAGTGCATGAGTGGCTGGGAGTCAGGGGCCCTGTGAACAGTGACAACTACCAGTTGGCCGGCTACTTGCAGGCAGTCGCCTCCAAGACCGGTCGTCGGCGGTTAGCACAGTTTCGCATGGGCAGTCACATGCTGGGGGTGGAGACAGGGAGGTGGCAGCGGCTGCCGCGGGCAGAGCGGCTGTGTCAGCGGTGTAGCTGCGGCGTGGTGGATGATGAGGCGCATATGGTCTGGGGGTGTCCAGCCCTAGTAGATCAGAGGGTGCAGCATTCGGAGCTGTTTGAGGACAGCAACATCACATCAGTGGCGGACTTCATGCAGCAGGATGCCGGGCAACTGGCAGCCTTTTTGCGGGGTTGTCATGATCAATGTGCAGAGTTGGAGGGGTGTGCATCCAACCGGGATTGAGTGGAACCATTCTGTCAGCGGGGAGTGCACGGTTTCGTACACGACTCGTTGTGCATGTTGCTCTGGGTTTTTCCCGCCAGAGCCTGTGGCTAGGCCAAAATGGCCCACCACCAGTATGTAATCAATGTCAATGTGGAATGGAAAGCGGTAAGGGAAGTTGCAAATAGCGATGGAAAAGAGAACCTTTGACCGGAAGGATGTTTTTTTTTTTTTGTCCTTCACAGCCGGCGCCGTGCAAGAGGCTATAGGAGCCCTGCGCGGAGGCAAAGCGACGGTGGGGTTGCTCAAATTGGATGCTTTATCTGTTGCAGCGGCGCAGCTTGCACCCTGTCTTGCATGTATTTGCAACTTCCCTTACCGCTTTCCATTCATTGGACATCGTGAAGGACTCGGTTCGATCCCTGACGGTGGCGGAAGTTTCGGGTCTAGTTCCGTGCGGGACCAACCCACCGGAGCTGTTTGAGGACAGCAACATCACATCAGTGGCGGACTTCATGCAGCAGGATGCCGGGCAACTGGCAGCCTTTTTGCGGGGTTGTCATGATCAATGTGCAGAGTTGGAGGGGTGTGCATCCAACCGGGATTGAGTGGAACCATTCTGTCAGCGGGGAGTGCACGGTTTCGTACACGACTCGTTGTGCATGTTGCTCTGGGTTTTTCCCGCCAGAGCCTGTGGCTAGGCCAAAATGGCCCACCACCAGTATGTAATCAATGTCAATGTCAAAAAATGCCACCCTATGCAAGTGGTTGCCTCGGCAATCTGCCCTCCATTGTTTGTGTATATAAGTCGTTGATAAAACGCAATACACAAACATCCTTCCGGTCAAAGGTTCTCTTTTCCATCGCTATTTGCAACTTCCCTTACCGCTTTCCATTCCATGTATTTTTAACTCGTGTCAACGAGTTGCAGCGCTGCCAAGGAGCTGGGCATTGTGCGGCATCACGCCAATTCATAAGGGGGGCGACACATCTGATCCGGGTAATTACCGTGGCATTGCTGTTGGGTCTCTGTTGGCAAAACTATATGCTTGCATGCTTAACGAAAAGCTCATGAGGTGGACCGAGCAGCACCAGCTGCGCGCACGCGGACAGGCGGGCTTCCGCAAGGACCACCGCACCACCGATCAAACCTTCGTCGTTCGCACCCTCATCGAGAAGGCCAAGGCAGATAAGCAGCCTCTGTACTCTTGCTTTGTCGATTTCAAGAAGGCATACGATACTGTACCTCGTGATTTGCTTTGGGAGAAGCTGCAGCGGATTGGGGTGCATGGGGAGTTTCTGAGGGGGGTGCAGGCACTGTATGCTGATGTGCCAATGGCATTGCAGTTTGAAAGGGGAATGTCCGATACATTCCAGAGCACTTTGGGTGTTAAGCAGGGATGTCCACTATCTCCAACCCTTTTCGGGATTTACATTGACGATTTCCAAGCGGAGCTGGAGGCCGCTGGCGGGGATCTGGACCTGCCCACCCTGTGTGGTGTGCAGGCACCTGCCCTCTTCTATGCAGATGACCTGGACCTGGTGTCCACGTCCGTACGCGGCCTGCAGGCGCAGCTCGACCTGCTGGAGTCGTACTGCAAGCGCTGGCGCCTCACCGTCAACGTGAAGAAGACAAAGGTCGTGGTGTATGCAGCCCAGGCTGCTGCACCACTGGTTCTCACCTACATGCATGCTCCCATCGAAGTGCTGGACTCGTTTACCTATCTGGGGGTTGATGTCTCTACTCGTAGTTCTTTTGCTGCCGCTAGCATCGGCAGAGCGGCCTCCGCCCAGCGCGCCGCACTTGCATTGCAGCATCGTTGCCATGACCTGAGCCTGCATGACCCAGCACTGCAGCTGCATTTGTTTGATGCACTAGTGCGTCCTGTTATGCTATACGGTGTTGAAACATGGGGACCTGGGGCGTTATGTGGTACTGGCATGGATACTTGTGAGCTTGTTCATCGGAAGTTCCTTCGGTCTGTTCTTGGCGTGCGCACAGGCACTCCCAACGTGGCGGTGTTGGGGGAGCTTGGGCGGTTCCCAGTGGCGCACACGGCAACGCTGGCCATCTGCCGGTTCTGGAACCGGCTGGTCGCAATGCCGGACACCCGCCTCACCAAGCAGGCATTCCTGGAGAACTGTGCTCTGGCCAGCCGGCCGGGGCGCAGCACCAGCAGCTCAGCATGCTGGGCTGCCCAGGTGTGTTCGTTCCTGCACTTCATGTCACCCATCGTTGACGGCGTGCCGCAGCGCATTGACACATCTGTTGTCACTGCACACCTGCAACGCCGCACCTTCGATGCTGTGAATGGCAGCGACTTGCGCAAAGTGCGTGAGTGGCTGGGAGTCAGGGGCCCTGTGAACGGTGACAACTACCAGTTGGCCGGCTACTTGCAGGCAGTCGCCTCCAAGACCGGTCGTCGGCGGTTAGCACAGTTTCGCATGGGCAGTCACATGCTGGGGGTGGAGACAGGGAGGTGGCAGCGGCTGCCGCGGGCAGAGCGGCTGTGTCAGCGGTGTAGCTGCGGCGTGGTGGATGATGAGGCGCATATGGTCTGGGGGTGTCCAGCCCTAGTGGATCAGAGGGTGCAGCATTCGGAGCTGTTTGAGGACAGCAACATCACATCAGTGGCAGGCTTTATGCAGCAGGATGCCGGGCAACTGGCAGCCTTTTTGCGGGGTTGTCATGATCAATGTGCAGAGTTGGAGGGGTGTGCATCCAACCGGGATTGAGTGGAACCATTCTGTCAGCGGGGAGTGCACGGTTTCGTACACGACTCGTGGTGCATGTTGCTCTGGGTTTTTCCGCCAGAGCCTGTGGCTAGGCCAAAATGGCCCACCACCAGTATGTAATCAATGTCAATGTCATACTGTACCTCGTGATTTGCTTTGGGAGAAGCTGCAGCGGATTGGGGTGCATGGGGAGTTTCTGAGGGGTGTGCAGGCACTGTATGCTGATGTGCCAATGGCAGTGCATGCCGGACACCCGCCTCACCAAGCAGGCATTCCTGGAGAACTGTGCTCTGGCCAGCCGGCCGGGGCGCAGCACCAGCAGCTCAGCATGCTGGGCTGCCCAGGTGTGTTCGTTCCTGCACTTCATGTCACCCATCGTTGACGGCGTGCCGCAGCGCATTGACACATCTGTTGTCACTGCACACCTGCAACGCCGCACCTTCGATGCTGTGAATGGCAGCGACTTGCGCAAAGTGCGTGAGTGGCTGGGAGTCAGGGGCCCTGTGAACGGTGACAACTACCAGTTGGCCGGCTACTTGCAGGCAGTCGCCTCCAAGACCGGTCGTCGGCGGTTAGCACAGTTTCGCATGGGCAGTCACATGCTGGGGGTGGAGACAGGGAGGTGGCAGCGGCTGCCGCGGGCAGAGCGGCTGTGTCAGCGGTGTAGCTGCGGCGTGGTGGATGATGAGGCGCATATGGTCTGGGGGTGTCCAGCCCTAGTAGATCAGAGGGTGCAGCATTCGGAGCTGTTTGAGGACAGCAACATCACATCAGTGGCGGACTTCATGCAGCAGGATGCCGGGCAACTGGCAGCCTTTTTGCGGGGTTGTCATGATCAATGTGCAGAGTTGGAGGGGTGTGCATCCAACCGGGATTGAGTGGAACCATTCTGTCAGCGGGGAGTGCACGGTTTCGTACACGACTCGTTGTGCATGTTGCTCTGGGTTTTTCCCGCCAGAGCCTGTGGCTAGGCCAAAATGGCCCACCACCAGTATGTAATCAATGTCAATGTGGAATGGAAAGCGGTAAGGGAAGTTGCAAATAGCGATGGAAAAGAGAACCTTTGACCGGAAGGATGTTTTTTTTTTTTTGTCCTTCACAGCCGGCGCCGTGCAAGAGGCTATAGGAGCCCTGCGCGGAGGCAAAGCGACGGTGGGGTTGCTCAAATTGGATGCTTTATCTGTTGCAGCGGCGCAGCTTGCACCCTGTCTTGCATGTATTTGCAACTTCCCTTACCGCTTTCCATTCATTGGACATCGTGAAGGACTCGGTTCGATCCCTGACGGTGGCGGAAGTTTCGGGTCTAGTTCCGTGCGGGACCAACCCACCGGAGCTGTTTGAGGACAGCAACATCACATCAGTGGCGGACTTCATGCAGCAGGATGCCGGGCAACTGGCAGCCTTTTTGCGGGGTTGTCATGATCAATGTGCAGAGTTGGAGGGGTGTGCATCCAACCGGGTTGAGTGGAACCATTCTGTCAGCGGGGAGTGCACGGTTTCGTACACGACTCGCTGTGCATGTTGCTCTGGGTTTTTTCCGCCAGAGCCTGTGGCTAGGCCAAAATGGCCCACCACCAGTATGTAATCAATGTCAATGTCAAAAAATGCCACCCTATGCAAGTGGTTGCCTCGGCAATCTGCCCTCCATTGTTTGTGTATATAAGTCGTTGATAAAACGCAATACACAAACATCCTTCCGGTCAAAGGTTCTCTTTTCCATCGCTATTTGCAACTTCCCTTACCGCTTTCCATTCCATGTATTTTTAACTCGTGTCAACGAGTTGCAGCGCTGCCAAGGAGCTGGGCATTGTGCGGCATCACGCCAATTCATAAGGGGGGCGACACATCTGATCCGGGTAATTACCGTGGCATTGCTGTTGGGTCTCTGTTGGCAAAACTATATGCTTGCATGCTTAACGAAAAGCTCATGAGGTGGACCGAGCAGCACCAGCTGCGCGCACGCGGACAGGCGGGCTTCCGCAAGGACCACCGCACCACCGATCAAACCTTCGTCGTTCGCACCCTCATCGAGAAGGCCAAGGCAGATAAGCAGCCTCTGTACTCTTGCTTTGTCGATGTCAAGAAGGCATACGATACTGTACCTCGTGATTTGCTTTGGGAGAAGCTGCAGCGGATTGGGGTGCATGGGGAGTTTCTGAGGGGGGTGCAGGCACTGTATGCTGATGTGCCAATGGCATTGCAGTTTGAAAGGGGAATGTCCGATACATTCCAGAGCACTTTGGGTGTTAAGCAGGGATGTCCACTATCTCCAACCCTTTTCGGGATTTACATTGACGATTTCCAAGCGGAGCTGGAGGCCGCTGGCGGGGACCTGGACCTGCCCACCCTGTGTGGTGTGCAGGCACCTGCCCTCTTCTATGCAGATGACCTGGACCTGGTGTCCACGTCCGTACGCGGCCTGCAGGCGCAGCTCGACCTGCTGGAGTCGTACTGCAAGCGCTGGCGCCTCACCGTCAACGTGAAGAAGACAAAGGTCGTGGTGTATGCAGCCCAGGCTGCTGCACCACCGGTTCTCACCTACATGCATGCTCCCATCGAAGTGCTGGACTCGTTTACCTATCTGGGGGTTGATGTCTCTACTCGTAGTTCTTTTGCTGCCGCTAGCATCGGCAGAGCGGCCTCCGCCCAGCGCGCCGCACTTGCATTGCAGCATCGTTGCCATGACCTGAGCCTGCATGACCCAGCACTGCAGCTGCATTTGTTTGATGCACTAGTGCGTCCTGTTATGCTATACGGTGTTGAAACATGGGGACCTGGGGCGTTATGTGGTACTGGCATGGATACTTGTGAGCTTGTTCATCGGAAGTTCCTTCGGTCTGTTCTTGGCGTGCGCACAGGCACTCCCAACGTGGCGGTGTTGGGGGAGCTTGGGCGGTTCCCAGTGGCGCACACGGCAACGCTGGCCATCTGCCGGTTCTGGAACCGGCTGGTCGCAATGCCGGACACCCGCCTCACCAAGCAGGCATTCCTGGAGAACTGTGCTCTGGCCAGCCGGCCGGGGCGCAGCACCAGCAGCTCAGCATGCTGGGCTGCCCAGGTGTGTTCGTTCCTGCACTTCATGTCACCCATCGTTGACGGCGTGCCGCAGCGCATTGACACATCTGTTGTCACTGCACACCTGCAACGCCGCACCTTCGATGCTGTGAATGGCAGCGACTTGCGCAAAGTGCGTGAGTGGCTGGGAGTCAGGGGCCCTGTGAACGGTGACAACTACCAGTTGGCCGGCTACTTGCAGGCAGTCGCCTCCAAGACCGGTCGTCGGCGGTTAGCACAGTTTCGCATGGGCAGTCACATGCTGGGGGTGGAGACAGGGAGGTGGCAGCGGCTGCCGCGGGCAGAGCGGCTGTGTCAGCGGTGTAGCTGCGGCGTGGTGGATGATGAGGCGCATATGGTCTGGGGGTGTCCAGCCCTAGTGGATCAGAGGGTGCAGCATTCGGAGCTGTTTGAGGACAGCAACATCACATCAGTGGCAGGCTTTATGCAGCAGGATGCCGGGCAACTGGCAGCCTTTTTGCGGGGTTGTCATGATCAATGTGCAGAGTTGGAGGGGTGTGCATCCAACCGGGATTGAGTGGAACCATTCTGTCAGCGGGGAGTGCACGGTTTCGTACACGTAAACATCCTTCCGGTCAAAGGTTCTCTTTTCCATCGCTATTTGCAACTTCCCTTACCGCTTTCCATTCACACGACTCGTGGTGCATGTTGCTCTGGGTTTTTCCGCCAGAGCCTGTGGCTAGGCCAAAATGGCCCACCACCAGTATGTAATCAATGTCAATGTCATACTGTACCTCGTGATTTGCTTTGGGAGAAGCTGCAGCGGATTGGGGTGCATGGGG